>OX244264.1:8583876-9803600 GCA_945867215.1 Epinotia demarniana
TTACTACTTATTTTTCGTATTGTAGGTGGATCGAAATACTCCCATTGAAATCTACCCACCATACATTTTATGATTAGAACGAGACGCAAGATAACAAGCGCCTGCTCGCTCAGTGCTCTTTTTAAATGTAGGTGGATTGAAACAGTCCCATTCACATCTACCCACCACATGTTTTATAATTAAAACGAGATGCATAATATCGAGCGCCTGCTTGCTCAATACGCTTTTTTCTTATGTGGGCGGATCGAAATGTTTCCATTCACATTTACCCACTACATGTGTTTTATAATAGTAGATGGGAATAAGACTACGAAATTTACTAAATAATGACCGTCTTGAACAATCTCCCCCCAGTACGCAAGTACAAAAACTAATCAAGACTAGTCGAATCTATCAGTACGAGTCTCGAGGTCGGGCGACGGATGAGTCCAGCTGATGTTCTTACCTCTGTGACACGTACCTTGCCATCAGGTCCAGGATAAACTTTCTCTATACGCCCGCGGGGCCAAATACCTCTAGGCAAAGTGTTGTCCGCTATTAAAACAATATCGCCGGGTTTTAAGTTTGGCGAGTCGGAGGCCCGCTTGCGTGGTAACAAAGTTGGTTTATATTCTATGAGCCACTTCTTCCAGAATCTCTCAGCGAGCTGCTGAACTTCTTGCCAGCTATTTTTAAGAGATTTTTTATCGCTGAAACTACCGAAAGGCATCATACCGTTAGACCTATGTATGAGGAAATGATTTGGCGTGAGTTGCTCCTCTGAAAGGTTGGCGTTTATGGGTGTCAATGGTCTGGAGTTTACTATGTGTTCCGCTTCCAATAAAAGTGTATGGAGCGTATCCTCAGATGGAACCTTGTCCTTAAGGGTTGCATATAAGGCACTCTTTACTCCCTTGACCATGACCTCCCAAGCGCCGCCCATGGATGGTGCGCCTGGCGGTATCTTTTTCCAGACAATGCGCTTATTTACGATAAAGTCGCTAAACTCAACGCTATCCATTGCCTCTTTTATTTCACGTTCAGCTCCAATGTAATTGGTAGCATTGTCACTATAAATGATGGTGGGCGTACCTCTTCTAGCCATCATGCGTCTAAGGGTTTGAATCATAGAGCTGGCTGAGAGAGAATTGGCTAACTCTATGTGCACTGCCCGCGTAGTTAGGCAAGTGTACAAAGCGCCCCATCGCTTCTCTACGCGACGCCCAATTGTGACCTTTAATGGCCCAAAAAAATCAGTAGCTATGGCGGTAAACGCGGGTTGGTGGTGCATAAAGCGTTCTTGTGGTAAATCTCCCTGCTGATGCATAGCGGGTTTACCTTTTCTTATTTTGCACCACTGACACCTTGCGTATATATTACGTAGATAGCTTCGCAAACCGATAATGTGATATTTCTGTTGTAACTCATTAATCACGGTATGATGATTTCCATGATTAAATTGCTCATGATAGTGATGCACAAGCAATCGAGTTATGTGATTTTGAATATCTAATATTATCGGTTGCCTCTGATTGTTAGCAGCATTGATCTTATATCTGCCATCGAGTGTTAACAGCCCGTCTGTTGACAGCTTTACTGCCAGTCGATACAACTTTGATGACTCTGGTACAGCTTCGTTACCACGCAAGCGAATGAGTTCCTTGGTAAAGTCTTCTTCCTGACATCTACTTAATAACAGATGCTCTGCTATCAGCAGGTGTTTAGGCATCATGTCATTACCTAACGTACTCTTTACTTGCCTGGAGGTAAAAATTTCAACAGCCACCAACAAACGACTGAGAGCGCGCTGCAATCTGACGAAACGTGAAAAACGCTGCGGATCTGGCAGGTGAGCGAACCTATCCTTGGTGACATTGCCGGCGGTGGCAGTATTAACCGGTTTACGTTCTTCACCGGTGTTAGACGTAGCCTGTACTATCGTTTTAATTTTAGGCCACTTATCTGGAGACTCTAAAATAAACTGAGGGCCTCTAAACCACCGGTGGTTTATATCGAAATCTGATTTTATACCGCGTGTCGCAATGTCCGCAACATTTTCACTGGTCGGTACCCAGTGCCAATCGGATGGTCTCGTAAAAGTCTCTAATTCGGCTAAGCGATGTGCTACGAACGGTTTAAACGTCCTAGGATCCGAGTTTATCCAAGCGAGTACGGTTCGAGAATCAGTCCAGTAGTAGGACTGGCAGATTTCGTAGTCCGTTTCACGCCGGACCGCGTCTGCCAGTCTGCAAGCTAAGACGGTTGATTGTAATTCAAGTCTAGGTATCGAAATACACTTTAAAGGTGTTACCCTAGCTTTACTACTGACCAGATGTGATGTTTTATTGCCGTCAAAGTCGGTAACTACAATGTATATCGCAGTTGCAAAAGCTTTCTCGCTCGAATCGCAAAAGGCGTGCAGATAAGCTGGTCCTTTCGATCTAGGTATATGCCTAGGTATATCAAGGTCTTGTAATAAGTCCAGACTATCCAACCACTCGCGCCATGCTTTGTTTAGATGTTCGGGTATCGCTTCGTCCCACTGGCAAGACGCCCTCCACAAATCTTGAATTAGCATTTTGCCAAAAATCGTTACTGGTGTCGCCATGCCAGTCGGATCGAAAACGCTAAACACTGCGCTTGTGACCTGTCGTTTCGTAGGTACCCTAAGTCCCTTGACTACGTCTATAGGTGTATTGCGTAGATTCAAGTTGAAACCTAAGCTGTCATTTTGGTGGTTCCACAAAAGTCCTAAGGTACGCTCGTGGTCCGATTTTCCTATTATCGTGGTAGAGTCCTTAGACACATCCTTAACGTTGCACACAGCTCTAGGTTCATTAGATGCCCAGCCACATAGCGTGAACGAGGCCTTTCTGAACACCTTGTCCATGTCGCTAATGGTTTTCTGCGCCTGCTCTACCGTGTCAAATGCGCCCAAAAAATCGTCTACATAGAAGTTACGTTCCGTGAGTCTAGCTACTTCAGGATACGTATCGCGATATTCGTTTGCGTTTTTATTCTTAACATAAATAGCCGTAGCAGGACTCGACGCACTACCAAAAATCAAAGACGTCATTCTATAAGTCTGTGGAGGCGAGTCCCTGCTTTCCCCGCGCCATAAAAATCGTAAACTATCGCGATCCGCTTCCATGACTTTAACCTGAAGGAACATTTGCTTTATGTCCGAAATTACCGCTATACGGCCCTCACGAAATCTTATCAAAACTCCGAAAAGCGATTGAATTAAATCGGGACCAGGTAAAATCGCGTCATTTAGTGCTTTACCACTTGTTCTACAAGCAGCATCAAAAACGACTCTACTTTTTCCTTTTTGGGGGTGAATAACATTAAAATGCGGGAGGTAAAAGGCGCGCGGTGAGTCCGTGATAGAGTCAACTCTTTCAGCGAAGCCTTGTTCTATAAGATCATCCATCTGCCTATTATATTCAGCCTTAAGCTCCGGGTCTCTATCTAGTTTTTTCTCTAACGTGTATAAGCGTCGCAATGCGTGAGCTTTATTATCCGGTAGAGTCTCATCATCAGTTTTCCACAATAAACCTGCTTCAAACCTATCCTCGTTAGGTATACGCTTACACGTAGATTCTAGCAACTTAACAGCTCTATCTTCTGGATCGTTAATTTGTTTACGCGGCTCTATGCCCAATGACTCTATACTAAAGTGCTCGCGTATCAAAGCTAGAGCTGGATCTTGATTATCGCAAGTAGGTTTAATGTGATTAACTGCCCCTAACAATTTACGAGGAAGATCGTTAACTCCATGAAGCACCCAACCGAGGTGCGTCAGGGATGCGCAGGGTAAAGCTCTACCTGCTTCACATACTTGCCTACTCACTATCAAATGCCATGAGTCTTGACCTATAAGTATAGTGGGTTGTGCTGACTCGTAACACAACTCATCTTCTAAATGCCGTAAATGAGCACATTTACGAACGACCGACCTATCTACAGCTTGCGACGCAAGGTTCAACTTATCTATCGTATGCGCGGTAAAATCATGAAACTCTCTACTAGAGGTACCTCTAATTCTAAGTTTTACTCGCGAAGAATCTTTGTCTATCACCTCGTGACCACCTACTCCTTCGAAGGAGAGGGTTTCCCGTTTACCGGGATGCGAAACTTGCAAAGCTATATCCTTCTGGATTAACGATAGCGTCGCGCCTTCGTCCATCAAGGCGTATGTAGAGATGGTACCTTTTGAACCCTTTAGCTCTACCGGAATTATTTTTAGATACGCTTGAGACTGGTTCGCGTGGTTAACCGAACTAACTTGCTCTTTAGTCGCTACGGTCTTTTCTTTACGCTCTAAGCTCTTTCTCCTGCCATGCAATAAAGCATGGTGGGATGCCTCGCATTCTCCCTTCCCACATGGGTTATATTTGCATTTATTGTATGAGGATTTATGCATGTCGCCTAAACACCGGAAACAGAGCTTATAGCGTTTTAAAACGTCCCATCTATCGTTAACGCTCAGCTTAATAAAGTCAGCACAACTTGCTACAGGATGATTGCCTGCGCAAACTGCACACTTACTTTTCTGACTGTTATTAGCAGAGACGTTATTCCTATTTTCCTGTGGTTTAAACTTCCTATCATTATTACGCCTAGACTTGAAGCCGCCTCGCGTTGTGCGCTTGTTTGCCGTTGCAACATAATGTTGCTCCGAATCGGCTTCACTATCAGAATCATTTGATATAGGTAGAGTTTTCCTATCCTGCCTATGTGACGCAGACGCGCGAGAGTCGTGACTTGATACGGAATTGTCATCGTAGAAATCACTACCTCCCTCATCGTCGGACGACACCGAGCTCTCCCTATACCTATGCCGTGAATTAATGTTATTCACCCTACGTGAGCGCACACCCGACTTGATCTTGGATTGTTCGTACGCGAACATACAGTTAAAGTTCTCACTCAAGTCCTTCAAAAATCTTGACAATGATAAGAGTTCCGGCACATCATCAGCGTTGTTCTTGTACCTATACCACTCAAATCTAACTATATTATTCATTTTTTCTACTATACGGCTAACTAATTCAGGAGCGTATAGGTACTGTGGCTTATTCAGGGCTTTAATAGAGGCTACTACATTACACACACGATTGCTGAATTCAGAAATGTTCCGACTATCATCGCTCAATCGCGGCATCCGCTTGACATTCTGAATTTCAGACAAAATAATTACGTTTGGCTTGCCGAAAGCTCTATCTAAAGCGGCGATTACTTCGTAAGGATTACTGCATGTGTGTAACATAGACCTTACTGACTCACGTGCCTGTCCCTTGACTGCCTTCCGAAGGCGTCCCATATTAGCTATGTCGGAGAACGAACTCTCCGTATCTAAATAAACACGTTTAAATGCAATCCAATCCGAGGGATTGCCGTCAAAAAAGGGCAAGTCACCTATATATTTGCCCGAGGTGAATTGCTGTGGCATGGGTGAAACGTGGTTGTCAGTCCTATTCATACTGATGGCTTGCACTATAGCGTCGCGTAGAGCGCTAATTTCCCCAGCCGCATTGTTTGGGCTGTGGTTCCTATCTACACCCTCGGTTTCTTGGGGTCTATGCTGTGGTGGCCTACTGCTACCTGGCTGTCCCAGAGTGGGAGAGGCGTTAGCTACGTTTCTACCATGCGTGGCTTCGTTGGGCAAACAAAAAGGGTTGGGCGGCGGCGCTCTTATAACCGAATGTTGACTTTCAGCTAACAACAATTCGTACCTAGAAGCGGCATAAGCGACGGCTGCCCTGGCTTGCTCCAACTGCGACGCGCGGAGTTCCGACTCCGCACGTAGTCTAACTAACCTATTGTCTTCAGCTCTTACGGCGTCATAATCAGTGGCGTCAATGACCCTAGGTGGCGTTTGTGCCCGCTCACCTTCTACTGAACCGGTTCTCGAACCACTACGCGGATTTACAACTTGATCGACAACGCCCGCGTGAACTACGTTGCCTACATTCGCGCCTAAACTGTTGGCGTCTAAAATTTTACCGTTATTGGCTAGAACGGGGTTCTCATCCTCACCGCTGTCTGACTCCTGCCTACTCCTCGACCTCGTTACTCGACCCTCCCCCTTACCTGTCATCCTAACCTTACCCCCCTAACACTAACAGTCCCTACCTGCCTAGCACTAACAGGCCCTATCTGCTCGCTCGGCGTACTACCGTATTGATGCCGATTGAGAATGGGAACGTAGGGAGGAAGGAGGTGATAGGTACCGTCTGGCAGAGGACCACTGTGCGATATAGGTGCTCGGGACGTGGTGGAACGCCACGCCCTTCAGCTTGCCAACCTGTGGCCAAACACCGCAAAGTATCAATACCAGCAAACGGCCGAGTTATAAAGACGCTCTGAAAAGAGCGCTGCAGTAACCACTCGGTATACCGCACTAAGACGTGTTATGAGCTCTGGTTGACACCGTTAGGCCAGAGCCACGCCACCTACCAGATTACAACGGGGATTGACATATACCCGGTTCTGATAGGATTTGCAGATGCTCGATGACCACGACGACTTGACGCTTCGATTTCGAAGTCTTCCTCGCTGGTGTGTCTTCCTCGCTGGTACGCCTTTTCTTGCTTCTTTATCCCTGTTGAGGGCTTTTCGGTCTTGAGGCTTCGTTATCCCTTTTGAGGGCTTTTCGTTCTTGAGGCTTCTTTATTCGTTAACCCTGTTGAGGGCTCTTCGTGCTTGAGCCTTCGTTATCCCTATTGAGGGCTCTTCTTGTTTCTGCTTTCTTTCTTCATTAACCCTGTTGAGGGCTTTTCTTGCTTGAGAGTTCTTTGTTCTTATTTCCTGGCAGCTTCTTCGTACGGCGCAGATTGTTCGAAGTTCACTTTCTTTAAGGCCAATCCAACAGCTTGATTGTTAGAAAGGAATCTTCTTTAAGGCCAATCTGTTCGCGCTGAACTGCTTGCTTCAAATGGCAGCTTCTCGTACGATGCTTGAAGATTGTTAGAGGATGTCTTCTTTAAAAGGGCCAATCTAATGCTTGATTGATAGAAGAATCTTCTTTAAAGCCAAATCTTCTGCTTGAACTGCTTGCTTCGTCAGGGATCCGGCTCTCGAAGGACCATTGAACGCCGCGGTGCCCCGTAGTTACATCACGGGAAGAGGGTTGCGACGTCTGGTGCCTGGCTTCAATAGCCTCGGACTAAGTGGGCTGACCTAGCGAGGTCGCTAGTCCGAACCGCGAAGTAGGTCGACGCGCCCACAAATTAGCATGTGTGGCAGCAGCGGAGGCACGGTGCGAGCGTGACGGGAGCTCAGTTGTCGTCGCGCTCACACACAAGCGGGATCCACAGGCGGAAATAAAACTCCGATACTCTTGAGAAAGCTTGATGGCACGGCTGGTTGGTTGGAGCGAGATGGGTATATGTTGCTCTAGTGATAGTCGAGCTTGTTATGAGAACATTTTGCTTATACTCCACCTCATATATAAACCTTCCAACATTACCATAAAGTGAAACATCTTTATTTCAAATAAACAATCATTTCTTTACACAAATTCGTCTTAGGTTTTTAGCGTTTGCATTCCAGTACCGTCTTAATCTAGGTAAACCTAGGTCTTAAATTATGTTAATCTTGTACAGAATTACTTAGTGCATAATTGTTAATAGGCTAAATGAATACATTGCAAATAGTTTAGGCGAAATACCTATCTAAACACTGAACCTTTGTAGTTTTATATAAATTAATACTTTTGATTCCTTTGTTATATCTAACAGAGGTCGTAAGCACTATTCTCAGTTATTTCATTAGATTAATATCACACTGTAGATTATTGATGTAGTAAAGTTTACTGTATTAAGCTTAAGGCTTGTCTAATATTTATGAATTATGAGCATAGTGCAAGCGAAAACTACCATAATATGAGCTATGCAAAGGAAATGATTATAATACATGTTTCTAATTAGCTTGAAGAGCTTTACCTACCGTGTCATAGTGCCGCTTATGCAAATTTACTACAGAAAAAGGAGGCAAGTTATTAACTTTACTATCAAGCTTGTATGTAAACAACTCATGTATCTAGAATATAATTATGGTTACAAAATTAATGCAATTATATGCAGATTCTACTGAATATAAAGAAAAGCTTGCTAGAAGCTAGTGAAAGCTCTTACGGTTAAAACTTATGCTAAATCCTTAACTACGTTCGGCGCATTGCCGTTTTAAGCAGAATTAATTACGGATAAGCAAAGGTTGTTTTGTGATTCTACTGTCGAATGTAAATTAAGTAAATTTAGAAAATATGGAAACAACCTTGTATGAAAACTAAATGAACCCAGCTTTGGTTATGTGACTGAAAGCTTTGCAAAGCGCACTCTGAAAGCTTTGCAGCCACCGGCTTTTCAGGCGGCCAGGCCAAAGTCACAATCAATGAGGAATATTTGAATCATGAGGCACACCTACCAAAGGTGTGACCTCTATAAATGGTACAACTTGGTCTACCTATTTATGTTTGGAGCTTAAAGCTCTTAACGGAGGCTTTTACCTACACGTTATTGTCAAGTCCGGGTATATTTGGATGGTTAGTAAACTAAACCAATCCGCTCATATAAGATGTTAACTGTAGGAGAAAGTATCTTGACATAAGTCTGAAACCTATGAACCAAAGAGAGCTGTTAAGATGGTAAAATAAAGAGTCAAAGCTATGTATTTGTCTTACAGACGGCTGCCTTGAACAGTCTCCCCCTAATACGTAAGCACAAGAAATATGCTAACCAAGGTAGCTTAATCGAACAAATATGAGTATAAATTTGTCAATCCAAATTTCGTTCTCACCTTTACAATACATGCGTGTACATCAATTTTCAGGTACTACTGAAACGCGCGCTGCAGTCATATTTACGTATCGATTAAAAACGAAATAAAATATCGCGCGCCGCGCTTACTACTTATTTTTCGTATTGTAGGTGGATCGAAATACTCCCATTGAAATCTACCCACCATACATTTTATGATTAGAACGAGACGCAAGATAACAAGCGCCTGCTCGCTCAGTGCTCTTTTTAAATGTAGGTGGATTGAAACAGTCCCATTCACATCTACCCACCACATGTTTTATAATTAAAACGAGATGCATAATATCGAGCGCCTGCTTGCTCAATACGCTTTTTTCTTATGTGGGCGGATCGAAATGTTTCCATTCACATTTACCCACTACATGTGTTTTATAATAGTAGATGGGAATAAGACTACGAAATTTACTAAATAATGACTGTCTTGAACAGCTAACATAATAGCTATGAGGCATATTTATACACTTGACTATACCTATAAACGGCTACTCATTGGCAGAGTTAAAATTAGCAATTCGACACCCGCAGAAAATATATAGTAACAAAGACAAATATCACAGCAACTGTGTCCTCTCTTGAACCACCAGCTTCCCATTATTACTACATCATTTGTTTTCATACAGCGTTGACTGAAATTGTGATCCATCAAGAGTTGAATAGCATAGCACTGAATAGTTGGTGGGTGTATTTATGACCAGTCTTGAAAGAGCTTTAGGAACTCAGCTGAAAACTCCTTTAACACCGGCGCTCTTTGTACATGGGAAGGAGGGAGGGGGGCTCAGTAGAATGGCGGTGTGGGACTATTGTTGTTGCGTCGTATTTGAGTGCGAATTGTCACAGGCAGCGTCGGGTGATTTCATCAATCGCATATTATTCAACTCCTAACGAATGAATGATGACTGATTTGCATTTATAGTTTCTATAGAGAAGAGAATTGACGACGTGTTTGCGTTCGTTTACATAATCTGTCAGGCTCTAATTAGAAACCATTGTCATGCAATCTCATCTTATTATAGGGCTCGAACTTTTGGTGCCTTCGACGTAAAATGACGTCATTTTGCACACAGGATGCTGTGATAAACAATAGTACATTACGTACCTAGGGCGGTGAATTCGTGAATGCCCCAGATTGCAGGTGTTTGTGGCCCGAACCGAAGGTGAAGGCTATAAATATGCGATCTGGGGCTTTACAAATTACCGCCCGTGGTGCTTACATAATTTTACGCCATCTCCTGGGTGTAAAGTGAGATTTACTGCTGTGCCCGTGGGCGGTGAATCTCACTTACCGCCCAGAGTGTCGTAAAATAAGTTTTATAAAACTTGTTACCGTAAGGTAAGATCGTTTAATAAATTCGTGCTATAACATTATTCTTGTAAAAATACAACAACTAAACAATACCAACGTCGATTTATTGTTCATCTGAATGACTTATGTATGTCAAAGTCGTTATGTACTGCTCATTTCGCTTTTGGCGCAAAACGTTCCATTCGCAAAACGTCCCTCCAGCAAAATTACGTCCCATTCGCAAAACTTCTTCTCTGCAAATGATCCCTTATGTAAAATACCCCATCTTTCGCTGAAAGTCCCTACTGCATAACACCCGTATTGTGATTGGTGGTTTTAATATCGGGAACTATTTTTTTATTGGTCCGATTAAGATATTTTGTGAAATGCATTTTTTCCCTAGGGTCTACATGTACTACTTTAGTTTAGACCCGCTTGATTACCCTAATATGACATACTTTTCAAGCATGAAAAATATATTATTCTGTATATGAAAGGGTCTTTTTCTATATTTTTTAAAATAATAATAACTAAGGTTTCACAGGGCACATCTTGCGAAAGGAACATTTTGCGAACGGACCATTTTGCGAAAGGGACGTTTTGCGAACGGGTCATTATGCGAACGGGACATTTTGCGAAAGGGACATTTTGCGAACGGGGCTTTATTTATGTCAAGGGACTTTTTGCGAACGGGACCTTTTGCAGAAGGGTCGTTTTGCGTAAGGGACATTTAGGAACGGGACATTTCGGGAAAGAGACAAAGGGATATTCTGCGAGAAAGGACGTTATGCGTCCTACCCCTCATTTCAAGTGGCGATATCGATTAATTAAAGAGGTTGATGAGTGGTAACTGTTTGCGCAAAGACTATTTGGAATCATTCTATGTGTGGGTTGACTTTATCGGCACCAATAGTTCAAACTCTGACGATGTTACATATTTACATATAATTGAAACAATAGAATAGCATTCGATTTCTCTAAGGAAGGGTAAAAAAAAACTCTTCGATTTGGCAGGCTATGTAGCCAAAAGGGCTAAACGGATAATTTGACACATTAGGTATCGTTGGCTTTGTTTTAATTGTAAGACTAGCTCAGGGTTAGAAAATTAAGAAAGTACTAAATGTCACCGTAGCGACATTTCGGACACAAGTTTCGAACTCTCTGGAAGTTCGCCCGTATCACTGCTCCACCGACCCTCGTACACGATAACCATGTCTCTCTAATACAACTTTAAATTCGATTATTAAAGTTTTTTTTTAATTATTTTCATACTTGTGTTACTATAATACTAGTGTCTCTGTCAGCTGTAGAACACGAGAGCCTGCTTATTTCTTTATATTTATAATATCTGAATTGACACTTTGACAAAGAATAGAAATGTTTATTGCGTATCACATAACAGGTTATAGATGGTGAAAACAAGAAAGGTAGTCATGAGACGCACTGCAAGCATATTGGAGGGCTAAAATTAATTAATTATTTAGTTCGCTGTGCCCCCTCGAACATAATGGTTTTGAATATAAATAATAACTTCATGTAACAATGCTGATTCTGAGTGATGTGTATAAACATACGTACAGTTAAGCTGTAAGTGTAAGGTTAGGTACGCGACATTCCTTAACCCCCCGATCTGAAGATACCGATGTTTTCATTTGATTCGGCAGTTTGGCTAAGCACGGTGGCTGATATCGAGTTCGCATTGTCGAACTGACATCTGAAAGCATTGTGCCAGCAGTACAATCGCGCCATTACCGCCTCGCCATTGTGACAGTGTTGCCATATCGCTATCAAGATCAAGCGCCATCTATTGTCCGACGCGGAGACTATTGTGGAAAAATCTTTTTCGTTTCGGGGTTAGATAGTTTTGTAAGGTGCTACATAAGGGTTTGGGGAAATATGTATAATGAATACTCTTTTATTAGGGGAAAAATAAAAACGTGATCTATTAAAATAAACCAACGTTCCTACCTATTTCTTCACGGAAAGTTATTGGGATTGGATCAAAGAAAATGAAACAAATCTAGTAGGCACCTGGGAAGTGGTTTTGCCGACAATTTTTTAATCGAATGTACCTACGTTTCCCAGATTTCGAATTAAAATTTTTGCTAATTTTTAGCTGTTACAAAACTATGCAAATTAAAACTACTTTGATGGATTTTTCGTCCCCATAAACCTGTGTATTGTAAATCTCATCGTAATTGCTAGAGCACTTTTCGGAAAACCATTTACAATTAAATATTCAAATATTTATCTTTATAGTAGGTTATAGGAATCACGAATTTGGCATAACGACCGGTTTAGTCTAGTTGGTAATGACCCTGCCTACGAAGCTAGAGGTCTCGGGTTCGAATCCCGGTAAGGGCATTTATTTGTGTGATGACCATGAACATTTGTTTCTGAGTCAAGGATATTTTGTATCTATCTTCGTCTATAGTACCCATAATACAAGCTGAGCTTCGTTTGGGACTAGTTCGATTTGTGTAAAGGTTTTCACAAATATTTATTTAAGTACCTATAGTCAATATAGAAACGATGTATAATGAATTAAATTACACAATATAATCGCTTACCCGTAGCATCTCGTAGCACGCTCTACGAAGCGCTACGAACAAGGTCGATGAACTCTTTATAATAAGCTTAATGTGCAGCATTAAACTAATATACATAGTCTCAGTCTGTACATAAACACTCATCGTCCTGTATAGTGTATTATTATGACTATACGTTTGTCTACATGGTATGTATAAGGTTGTTAGATATTGGAACTATAAACAGACGAATTTTGCTAAGATGATTATAAAATGAAATATGATCTTGATCATTTAAAGTTGACCGCTAGCCTGGCGCGGGCAAAGATGACTTCGCGACATTGCTGGTCAGGGCCCAGCCTTTTGTTCACCCATCACAATGACTGGTTAATGAGTTCTGATCCATCCATAGATTGGACAAAAGGTCCAGCTCACCCTTATTTTATTAATTAATTCGTTACAATAGAACCGAACCTGTGCTTTGTGCAACTAGCCTATTGTTAGCATCTATCGCCACTAGCCCGTTATGCAAAATGGAAGACAATGGACCGCTGGCGTTAACGGGAGTTGCTAAAAAGGAACATTGGATTTTGAATTATAGTTAGCACAAAATATAAAACTAGTGCTACTTTAATTATTACCGCTCCTCTCCCGCCGACCCATATGTGGGTCAGCAATTAGTATGCATTTGCGAACATAAAATTTTTGCCCGGGAGAGGTAGGATTAGACTTGTTAATTACAAGCATACACACACGACAAGTGCATATACAACCGATTTATTTGCGCAGAGCGTCAGTCGTATGAAATTATAGAATGTGACTCCACTGGAGTAGCAGGTGTCCTGAGGCTACAATGACCATTTAACATCAAAAGAACCGAAAGTTTGTTTGCAACCATGGAGGTGTATACAAGAAATTCGATGACTTCAAAAAGTCAAATGCTTGCGCGACACACTAACACTCACGCAATAGCAGGCGCGGCCAACTGCGCATTTAGGCACCAAATCACAATAAAATCGGCAATCTCTTTATAAAAGTTCAATCGTAAGCAATCGTATGCTGTAGAGAGAAGGACAAGATACAAAGTATGTTGAGTCTTCTTTGCTAAAGGTTACATATCTAATTTGTACATTAGATAAGTGTCTCGAGGTATTTTGAAAGAGGTTACTATACGCCTATACCTGCTCTTATGGAAGTTATGGACTTACAGCTACCCAAAACGTCAAAAAGATTTGCCGAGGCGCCAAACTTAAAACTAATTGGTGATGGTCCTCACCATTTAAACAAAAACTGGTTGCACTCCGGGAGTGCCGACAGAAGTGAAAACTTGAATAATTTTAATTTTGCAAACCTCCCCCCCCCCTCTCCACCCCCCTTGCCCCATCACCCCCAGCAGAACCTTAATGAATTAGAAATGATGGGTACCATCGTTACCTGCCGAACTGACATGTTCATGGTTAAGTTGATGAAATAGGGGCTATAACAATAAACGGAAATAGCTTAAACATTTGATAAGTTAGCTGTTGATAACTATTAGGTGACGCGGCATAGGTACATAACGCAATTTGATGTTTAGGTACACGTTATACAAGAAACGAAGGTCGCGGTTCACCTAATACACTTTGTCTTTGGCCAGTTTCAAAACTGGAACGGTAGGTACTTATTATTCAATGAAAATCGTCACTAGTATATTCGATCCCGTGTTTCATAACAACTGTACGTAGTGAAGGTCAGCCTTACTTCTACATTGAGGTGATTTGACGGTAAGTACTTAAGTGTTGGAAACATAACGACACTGTCCTGCGCACGTAGCATGGTTGACATTTTATCACTTATCGTTGTCGATAAGACATCCGTTACGTTCTGACAAGTATGCGAGTGCGAGAGTGACGGATGTCTTATACTCGAACACTACGATAGGTGATAAAATGGCAACCAAATTAGGCCCGCAGCAACCTTTACGGCTCAGCTTTAGAATCGTTGTCATCGAGTTCATGGCTAATATTTATTTAATATAGATTCCACTCATTAATAGATGATTCCTCACCAAGTTTCAAGTTGTGAAAATCCATAGTTTTTGAGAAAAAAAATATTAAAGTTTCCATATAAATTTCCATTACTGTGTATTTCGAGGAGATTTTGACTGACAATGACACTTGTGCGCGTTCCTTTTTACGTGTGATTGGTAGATGTTAGCGAGCAAAACGAGCGTGCCGCGGCAGCGGCCGGCGAAGCATTAGAACCGAAAATGTGTTATTTCACCTAGGTGTACCTACACCGACCTGTCTTAGGTATTACGCGTAGTAAAGATTTGGTAATTCACTTATTTGGAAGAACAGGGTTAAAAAAAAGTGTCAAATCTCGTCAAAATACACACGTAATGGAAATTCATATGGAAACTTCAATATTTTTTTTCTCAAAAACTATGGGTTTTCACAACTTGAAATTTGGTGAGAAATCATCTTTTAATGGGTAGAATCAATTTAAAAAAATGAGCCATGAACTCGATGACAACGATTCTAAAGTCGTACCACTTTTACAGTGGCAAGTTGGTGAAATGAGAAATTGTTGGCTTCGCGATTGTGTACTTACAAGGTGCGTTTGTTCGAAAATAGCCTTTACGAGTGGATGACACCGACAACTTCTAACATCGTAGATGTTCAGTTATTTCTGTTTGTGGCATAAATCCCTGGAGAGGTAACCCTGGGTAATTTCATGACCTCCGTAAGCGAAGAGTAAGTAGGTATCGATACAGGGTGGAATAAATCTATGGGATCTGAAGGGAAACTGTATTAAATCCTTAACACTTTCACTGCCAGGAACCCGCCTAGCGGGCGTCTACACCGTAGTCGCTTTCCGCTACATACGAGGAAAACCACGGGAATGGCTACGAGCGTAGCGCATCGCGTAGCGATTCTGGGCAGGGAATGTGTTAAGATTATTTTACAAAAAGGGAACATTGTTTTAATTTCTCATTCATAAATAACTGCATTCACAGCATTCACAGATTTTATGATAAACTTCCTTGAACCGGGAATCTAATTGACCCAAAATGTTTTAAAGTAACACATACATTAAATTTTCTAAATTCAAGCTATATATTAAGGGTATTCTACGGTGGCAATATGTAGTACATTGTGAGGTATGTTGATAATTACATCAGAGGCGAAATTGTTCATGCGAACCGCAGGTGAGCGTGATAAGGAAGCCGAGGATGTAATTATCAAAGCTCACGCGTATCATACGACGTTTTTCCACACATTTTGCGAGGAAAAAATCATTTTCATAAGATGAAAATTTTATAGGCCTCCCAAATTATTTTCTTTACATTAAGTAAATCATTAAGATGACAACAGGTTTTTATATACTCACAATTGCACATGGCCAAGAATTTCCAGCGGCGTCCATTCTATTTATCACTTTTCTAGTCACCACGAGTCAACATTTTTGATAATAACCAAACACGCATATAAACAAATTTTACAAATATTTGTGAAATACTTAACCTATAATAAAACAGCCAATACAAAATAAAATAATATTTTCGTTTTAAAATGTTATCTGTAGTATTCGGAGTTTCGGTGGCAAATTTCACAGCGGTAAATGGAGTCGCCTAACTATTTTTTTGATTAAACGAATAACGATTAAATGATTAATTTTGCATAATACTCCTTATAAATTATCTTGCGAGCATTACCTACTTATACCACGATAACACAGGACTACTAATAACACAAGTATGTAGGTAAACATTGTTTAATAAATTTATTTATTTTTACTTATTACATACGTACAAACATGGCACCTAAACGGTCGGGACAGTATAATGTTTGTACCTGCCGCCAATTATACAATTCGGTAAATGAATAATTTATTTATTCAAATCTTAAAAAGTTAATCATAAAAACGACTCCATTATCCACTGTGTGAAATTTGCCACCGAAACTCCGAACACTAGTTATCTGTATTCATTCATATAAAATGTTATCAAATGTGAATAGTTTTACTAAAATAAACGTTTCTATATCATATACAAAAATAAATAATCAATTAATTAACAAAAAGGATTTAATTTGTTTAGTCGAGTAAGAATCCATTTGCCGAGAGTAAAAAAAAAGCTGTACATTCTGTACAACCCGGTTAATTTAAGAATGCACAGTGTTCATGCATATATCTTGCTGCAAGGTGCCACCACGTGACTTAATCGGGATATAACCATACCACACAAGTGTTGTAATTTTATAAAACACGCGGGTTTAATATCCAGGATTATGGGCCTAAAAGCGACACAATAAGAGGTACGTTACGAGCAATTGCGTTGAAAAAACACAACTGTTTTATGGACCGGCGACGCGGGTGTCGTGACACGTGTGCTGTCAGTCGACAATAAAATCGCTCAGGCTTCTACATAAAAACTCCTAAGCAACGCCATATGTTTGTGTTTTGGCGACTATCGACCGGCGCCCGCGCCGGCGGACTCGGCGAATGTCCATAAACGGGCCCTTAAGAAACAACCAACGTGACACGCAATATCGCAAAATGTTAGGTAAGTAAATAAAATTTTAAAGCCAATGCTCTGAGATGGACCAGCGACCACTGGCATACATGGCCCTTCACTACTAATCAACTGAGCTATCGAAACAGTCCCTCTCGGTCACCAAATATTTCAATCTGTTCTTTGAAATTAATATAATATCGCTAATGCAAAGTACATACATACATACATACATTCACGCCTTTATTCCCAAAAGGGGTAGGCAGAGCACATGAAACGTATGTTCCAGCGCCACTTTTAGCATAAATGTGGGTATAAAAGATCGACTACCTAAATGTGATATTGCAGTGATAGGTGCAAAGTGTTTTATGATATTGATCATTGTACAAGTTTTTCTTTAATTTTAGTGGTATGGATAACCGCAACCCTATCGCTAACACAATTAATGAAAGCCCGCGGTGGACAGAAGGGCCCTTTGTCCACTTTATTCATATGCTAACTCCGACCAACTCCTATTTTATCAGACCACTCCATTGTGCTCCAAAAACAATAGAGGAATTGCACGACATGACTTCCATTGCGGCTGTGGAAACGAGTGTTTACCTAAATTATTGGCATGTTAAATTAATGATATCTTAGCGGCAATGGTTTAGGAAACCTGGTCGATTGCGTAAAGATTTGTACGTACGTTAGGAGATCTAAATTTCGTTTATGTATGGGTAATGGATAGTTTAGTTGCCCTAACGTTCGTTCGATAAGGCACGAAATTGGCCCCAAGGCAAGTTTGTTGACTACAAGAAAAAATATGTGAAAAAATATGAAATTCACGGAATAAGGTTTTTTTTCTAATAAACGAATTGTCTGTCATTTTCTATTAAACGAATGCCTACGTCAATTCTTGGGATTTTGCAGTCGAGTGGATCCCGTACTGCAAAACAAATTAATATTTTGTTTAGAATTATTGAACAAAATATCTTCCGTTCAGTTTATAATAGAAATATAGTTTTTTACAAAAATTGCAATATTTGGACTTTCTACTTCGAAATATACCGAAGAAATTCTTTTATCTCATGAACTCTGTAATCCATTAAAACACCCCAAACATCGCTCTCTCATTCAGCCAGGATAACACCGTGTAATCCGCAGAACCATAATCAAAACACTCATACAAGAACCGAATTAAATCATACTCCATCCGTGCTCGCTGCACAACACGCCTGAGGGACTTTGAATGGCCCCGAATACGCTCCGAATAGCTCCGAATGGGACCGAATGGCTCCGAATGCAGGCACGTATCAAAATTCAATCTTTTACTGCTACAATCACAATATTAAAATTGAATTCTGCAGTTACGATATTACTTGCTCCTTTGATGTTAGGATGCGGTTGCATGTAGGAATTGCGAGATGAAAGTTTGGTTTTTGACTGCATGTGTTTTAGACAACCAATGTATGTATGTACGGTTCCTGCACATTTGAAATGGATTTATTTATATGTCGCTTCCTATAGATTTTTCCAAAGGAAACAATTTGACGCGAATACTGTTTTAAGATCTGACGGACTCTAACATCCTATAAGCATATAGAAACTGTTACCAACTTGTTCTTACAAAATTGATGGGATATCGGGCCACTGAGAACAGGGACAAAATTTAATAGATACTTGTTTTTGTTAGTGTTTAGATGAGGTAATACTTAATAAGGGAAAATAAGATGGCCATTAGTGCTTCTTTTCTAAGCAATCGAGTTTTGGCGTATCTCATTCATGGTATATACTCGTAAATGGTTGAAATGAGTATAATCATGATCACTGCTGGCCTAGTATATTAAGGAAAAGAGACTAAGCAGCGTCGTTGTCAAGAAAAAAAAATGTTATACCTACCTACTTGTTTACACTGCCTACTCAACTCATTCATCATCATCTTCATATCAGCCGAAAGACGTCCACTGCTGGACATAGGCCTCCCCCAAAGAGTGCCAAAGTGACCGGTCCTGCGCCACCCGTATCTAGTGGACTCCAGCAACCTTTACCAGGTCATCAGTCCACCTTGTGGGGGCCTACCCACGCCGCGCCTATCGGTACGTGGTCGCGACTCGATAACCTTTCTGCTCCAACGGCCATCGGTTCTACGTGCTATGACTCTCACACAACTCATTAGAAAAATCTATTTATTTTCTTAATTTATGGCATAGCATAGAGCATCGTTACACCTCTAATTTATCGTCGATAATATGAATTGGCTTGTTCTCCAGGCACACTAATCATTCAATGCACGAATAAATACCCGGCCTCAACATATATCCAAATGCAATAATGAGCTACCCATCCATGCAACTCGTCAATAGTACTGTCTTATTCTTTTCAATACCAACCCCATTCACCGCCACGCAACCAGCAACGTGTAAAATCAAAGGTTCACTCCATCACTACAATACCTTATGCGTGTATGATTAAGGTTCAAATTCGCGCAACCATTGCACGGTTGGGTTAGTTCCAATCAAATGATATGCTCTTAGCAGTCACTGGACATGTGAGGACGTCATCAGACGAATAAAGATTTATTTAAGAGCCCTTGATTTTCAGGGTTGACCCTCATTAGAGTTATTGATTTTTTTGGGCTAAATAAACTGGTTAATTATTTACGAACATTCTAGATCACTCGTGTAATAAGAAACATTATACAATCAAACTGTGTACCTACACATTAGACACAGACTTTCGTACTGAATTGAATGAATTTTACCCCGCACTTTTGTGAATCCGATCACATTTCTATTTTATGTAGATATTTTTTTAAAGCTATTTTCATGTATATTTTTTTCAGATCGGGCTTGGGCTGAACAAACAAGGTGAGTAATTAGTAGTTGGCTGATAATGATAACGATCATCGATTATGTTTACCGATGTTGTAGCTTAGTGGTTCAGGATATCAAGCGGCAGTCTTGGGTTCGAATCCCGGCTCGTACCCACTAATGAGTTTTTCTGAACTTATGTATGGAATATTTACCGTTAGCTATTCGGCCAAGAAAACTTGGAAATCTTGGAATTAAGTGTCAAAGCGAACCCTTTAGGGCACGACCGGGAATAACGCCAGGAGGATGATAAATGGTGGCAAACAAGCAGACGGCTGTCGGTCTGTCTGATGGTAAACAGACACCGTAACCTTGCAGGCTCTAAAGTCACATGATGCTTATTGTCAACTTATTTGTATTAATGAATATATAGACAATTTATAAAAGAGCTATACCATAGCTAGTGGTTCAGGCATGCGGCTGTCAAGCGGTGGTCGTAGGTTCGAATCCCGGTTCGTACTAATGAGTTTTTCGAAACTTATGTACGGAGTATTTACCGTGGTTACCTATGACAATATCGAAATATGTTTGACCAATGATTCATTTCGCCAATTTTCATTTGACCGAATGCATTTTTTTCAGAGACCGTAAAGTTTTCGGTATTTTTATAAAACAAACCTAACCTAACCTAATGGGTTCTATGCGTTACCATTTTCAAAAGCTTGGAATTGTCAATGGTTCCTGAAAAAAATGCATTCGGTCAAATGAAAATTTGGCAAATGAATCATCTGTCAAACATATTTCGATATTGTGATAGGTTACCATTTACCGTTAGCTTTTCGGTGAAGGAAAACATCATGAGGAAACCGGTCTAATCCCAATAAGGTCTAGTTTTCCCTCTGGGTTGGAAGGTCAGATGGCAGTCGCTTTCGTAAAACTAGTGCCTATGCCAAATCCTGGGATTAGGTGTCAAAGCGGACCCCGGGCTCCTTTAGGAGCATTACCGGGAATAACGCTAGGAGGATGCTGAATATATCCTTTCAGCTGTGTTCATCCCTCTGTGGGCTTCATATTTTTTCCTGCAGGTCGGTGGAGCGGCCCTCAGAGGGGCGCAATGGCTTTGCTTACTTTCTTAGAAATAAAACCGGCATTCGTGTATCGATCTCGCTTTAATCCATTGAAACGTATAGCCAATTCAGTGAGACAGCTAGCAAGCGAAAACTTCAATGGCCAATGGAGGGAAAAATCAATTTTGTCGGTAGTCTAAAATAGTCAGTGGCACGTTTGACACGGTCGGTGTTCGCGAGTGAAAATTAGTGGGTTTAGTGCTGAATTGTAGTGCCAGAAGGACAGTTTTTGTAGACATGTAAGTAATCTTTAGAATTACATAGAAACAAGTGTTATTTCAACGGGTTAACTGTAATAAAACCGTGACTAACATGACATAAGTACCTACTCATGGTCAAAATTTGGCAACACGTTTATTAGCGCTTTTCTAATAATTTAATATTACCATTAGCTATTAAAATTACCGTTAGTTATCATACATTTGTTTAAAATGAACTTTAATGGATTATCAATGGCCCGAAAGTAAATAAATCGATTGAAGTTGGTAACGATCACAACAAACCCCTCAGAGGGGGACCTAACCGACCGGGAATTTCCCTGCGAGGGATGCCCACATGATACCTCGTGACGTCACTACGATCCGCACTCTATACTAATCATGACCTTGATTTATACCGTTTTCAAATCATGTTTTGATGTGATTTTTGTTTAACTGATGGTTATATTATAGTTTTAACTAAAAGTGTACTTAATGTGAATTTTAAGAAACCTTATTTGTTTGGTTCAAAACATATAGTTGCTGTGATAATTGCACTCGTTTGGAAGAGGTTATTTTGTATGAAAGTAGACATACTTTTTTCATTTTACTCTCAGATAAAACCTGCTGCACTTACAATAAAAAAAGCTACGGTTACACCTAGTTGATGACCCATATTTATTGTTCAGGCATGAATTTGATTACATACAGTATAAAACACTTCAGATATAAGCATGTAAATCGAAGCCTACACGAGCAACTTCTGAGTGTAGGCATTATTTTGGTAGAATATTTCAAATGGTCTAGTGTAAAAAAAAAAGTCACGAGCCTGCCATTTTATGTTTTTCGAATAAGTATAACACAAATTTCTTCAAATTAAGCTCATTTAACACCCCAAAAAACTAATTTATTATATTTAAAATAACCGAAATACGTCGTAAACTTCGGTGAGGTGGTGACGAGGTCAGGTAGATAGCCTTAATACGACTTTAATGTAACGATGATATATCGTTGCAGTTAGTTAATTTAATAAATATTGAGTTTCATCCAAAATCCTGGCTGTGATTATGTATAAAACTAAAGAAAATTTAATTTTACCTAATCACTTCACTCCACAAACCTTGTTAGTGGAGCGCCCCTCAGAGGGTGCCACAGACGTGGGTAAGCGGCTATTGTAACAGTTTCTCCCCCCCCGCTAGAAAACGCTTCCGAAGACCTACAGCTAACGAAGCAGCTTCCCGCTGAAGCTCAAGAAACGCTAAATATTTTGAAATGAATTCTAACTTAATGTAAAACCCTATTCCTTCGTGCTAGACTACTGTAACTTACTCTCTATTTACCTACTTATTAAACCTACTTTTGTTGCGTGCTTTTATTTAAGAATACCTGACGATTTGACCAAAATGTGATCGCTAGCGGTTGAACCCCGAGTGTTGTGTACCGTAATAACCCTAGATCCTTTTATGAAAGCTTGACAGGTTTTTGGACTCTCCAATCTCTCCATTCATAATAAAATTAAAGCTAGCTTATCTGTACATAAATTAACCTACTGAAATGCTACTTTTAACTGCTATTTTCCTATTTATGAGCATAACAAAGTCCTAAATCTTGTAGGAATAATAAATTAATTATAAATCACTTTATGATTATAATTACACTGTAGGTTACTTTATGATTATAATTAAAAATTGTTTTTGGTAGAAAAACACCTATCCCCTATTACATGTCCGGTTGAACAAGGAGTAGCCTTCATAAAATCAAGATTATTTATTTATTCCTATTATTATCTAGAAGACTGCCCTAAATACTTGTATTTTGGACCAAAGTTCTATCGACGGGTCGTGTGGCAATCTTTTGCTCACACTGGCTACTCTCTTGTTGGAATGGAGTCTGGACATCCTATTCAAGTTACTTACCTAGCTATCCTACGAGTTTAGGACTCTGAGAATGAATCTACCAGTGTCTCAAACCTAGCGGTCAGTTTCGAGAAGATACACCGAGACAAACTCGACTGACATCTTTTAGTATTATTAATCGTTTATATGTATAACTAAGATGGCCTGGACCATTTTATACCGACGGCCGTAGAGTATTGCCGTGGTAAACCGTTCATTACACGCGAGACATTCTACCCAAACCATGCCTTAAATGGAGAATTCCCTCTCATGAAAATAAGATACTTTAAATGGAGAGTTCTTTCTCATGAAAATAAGATATTTTAAATGGATTTGATGAACTGCTCAGCCTGTCATCAAACCCAGAATTATTTCATCTTTCTGAGACAATCCTGATATCACAATTTCATGAATAATACTGTGACCTTTTTAATGATATTTAACAATTGTCTCGTGTTTCACGTGTAACCCACGGCAACCCAACTCCACTTGCCTTACTACTCAAACATCACACTGGTTACTCATTAATAATTTTAGTCGTCATTAGATTTTATAAGAATAATAACTTCAATTTTATTAATCCTACCAAACACTTGTAATATCTTTAGTTACAGTAGATATAGTTTCAAGCCCTAATACCCCATAACGCGTGAATTTACTCCTAAGCCTACCCCACAGTCCCTATTCTGCTTACTCCTGGAACCATACCTTAGTTCAGAAGCAAGAATGTATCCCTATTGAAGCTGTAATTAGTTCAGTCGGCGAAACTGAGATGACAACCCTCTAACAGCCTGTGTAATTCATCTCCCCTCGCTGTGCCCGAAGGCTAAAGGGAAAACAGCGAGTAAGATGCACTAACTGCACATACGGTATGTTGATATATAAGTATATTTAACACTGAACGACCCCTCAAGCAACCGATCGGTTTCCACGAGCGGAGATATCCTCCTATGCTTTTCGTCACATAAATGCTCAAGCCACGTTTCCACCGTCAGTTGTTTTGAGACGTGAGGGCCCCGATTAAAGGGTTTCGTCTCCTATGTTGGTAAAGAGGTAGACGCCAGACCACACCTCAAGTCTGGTAACTGCACGGACACGGATTCATCCCCGTTGGCACCGTTAGGTGGGGCTGACTCCGCAGATAACTGATTCTTGACAGTGTTCCGGCTGATTGGACAGTAAGAATTAACCCCAACTAAATTTCGAAAACAATCGTCAAACATACTCAATCCCAGGGAGTACCCTGGCATAATTAAATATATTTGATTAACTATATAAACCTCCGGACCAACTCCGTTACGGTAAATACAGCTTTGATTGAGTTCCGAAAACACTTGTCAAACATGTCTAATTCTAGGGAGTGGCCGCTAGCAAATTAAACATATTTGATTTAACCATATAAACCTCCCGGAGTACCTCCGACAAAGTAAATATAGCTTAGGCCCTAATACCCCTTTAAATATACAATTAACTTGTAAAATTAAGAAAGTAAAAGACTCATAACTATGAAGAGAGATTCCTCACAATAACAAGCCATTCACCAAAACACAAAAGAGGAAACACACACCAATAATTTCACA
This sequence comes from Epinotia demarniana, assembly GCA_945867215.1. Classification (NCBI taxonomy): domain Eukaryota; kingdom Metazoa; phylum Arthropoda; class Insecta; order Lepidoptera; family Tortricidae; genus Epinotia; species Epinotia demarniana. The sequence continues at coordinate 8,608,574 of OX244264.1, forward strand.
GCCCACAACCAGAGACACTGCCAGTCCGAACGATGAGAAATGTATAATCCCCCATACTACTTCGGCATTCCCTTTTATACTCTTCACGAGGGTCACGAGGGTCAATAGGGTCACAGTGCCACGAGGGTCAATAGAGTCACGAGGGTCAATAGGGTCACGGGGGTCAATAGGGTCATGAGGGTCAATAGGGTCACGGGGGTCAATAGGGTCACGAGCGTCATTAGGGTCACGGGGGTCAATAGGGTCACGAGGGTCAAAAGAGTCAAGAGGGTCAATAGGGTCAAGAGGGTCAATAGGGTCAATAGGGTCACGAGCGTCATTAGGGTCAGGGGGTCAATAGGGTCACGAGGGTCAATAGGGTCACGGAGTCACGAGGGTCAAGAGGGTCAAGAGGGCCAATAGGGTCAAGAGGGTCAATAGCGTCAAGAGGGTCAATAGGGTCAAGAGGGTCAATAGGGTCACGAGGGTCAATAGGGTCACGAGGGTCACGAGGGTCAATAGGGTCAAGAGGGCCAATAGGGTCAAGAGGGTCAATAGCGTCAAGAGGGTCAATAGGGTCAAGAGGGTCAATAGGGTCACGAGGGTCACGAGGGTCAAGAGGGTCAATAGGGTCAAGAGGGTCACGAGGGTCAAGAGGGCCAATAGGGTCACGAGGGTCACGAGGGTCAAGAGGGCCAATAGGGTCAAGAGGGTCAATAGCGTCAAGAGGGTCAATAGGGTCAAGAGGGTCAATAGGGTCAAGAGGGTCACGAGGGTCAAGAGGGTCAAGAGGGTCAATAGGGTCAAGAGGGTCAAGAGGGCCAATAGGGTCAAGAGGGTCAATAGGGTCACGAGGGTCACGAGGGTCAATAGGGTCAAGAGGGTCAATAGGGTCAAGAGGGTCAATAGGGTCACGAGGGTCAATAGGGTCAAGAGGGTCACGAGGGTCAATAGGGTCAAGAGGGTCACGAGGGTCAATAGGGTCACGAGGGTCAAAAGGGTCACGAGGGTCAATAGGGTCAAGAGGGTCAATAGGGTCAAGAGGGTCAAGAGGGTCAATAGTGTCAATAGGGTCACGAGGGTCAAGAGAGTCAATAGGGTCACGAGGGTCAATAGGGTCAAGAGGGTCACGAGGGTCACGAGGGTCAAGAGGGTCAAGAGGGTCAATAGCGTCAAGAGGGTCAATAGGGTCAAGAGGGTCAATAGGGTCAAGAGGGTCACGAGGGTCAAGAGGGTCAAGAGGGTCAATAGGGTCAAGAGGGTCAAGAGGGCCAATAGGGTCAAGAGGGTCAATAGGGTCACGAGGGTCACGAGGGTCAATAGGGTCAAGAGGGTCACGAGGGTCAATAGGGTCACGAGGGTCAAAAGGGTCACGAGGGTCAATAGGGTCAAGAGGGTCAATAGGGTCAAGAGGGTCAAGAGGGTCAATAGTGTCAATAGGGTCACGAGCGTCATTAGGGTCAGTAGGTTTACGAGGCCAGACGTTGGTGGTATCATCAATAATTTCAACCCATTAACAACCTTAACTCTTTAGCAATAAGGTTCAAATCAGATTGTAGTATTAAAGCGCTAACGTAAACACATTGCCTTACCACAAAAAGTCGTACTGTTCATTTTCATTTAGCTTCTAATGTTCTAGCTATTACGATTGAAATTCGTATGTCGCCCTACGCCTCCAGCCATGTCCATTACCAAAGCAGGAATTCTATTTAGGTATCGATATATGAAATGATTCATACAATATCCGTAGATGAAATAAGTCACCGTTACAGACTGTTTATACGATTGTATATTAACTTTATTGTCTTCCTTCTCCCCTTCGTTTATCTAATCAATTTTCTAACTTTGGGTATGAAATAAAAGTATGTCATTCTCTCTCTCTCTCTTTATATAACAATACACACAGAAATCCGCCAGCGAGCATGCCCACTCTATTACACCATGTTTTTTCGCCACAGCTGAAGGGATATAGACAATTTATTACGAATTAATTGTTTATAGCATCTCTGTTAGCACTTAAAATGTCAGCTTGTGTACGTGCACGATTGTTATGTATATTTTCACAGTGCGTGGAAGAACCTCCTTTTGGAGGAGATTGAGAGATGGTACAACTGTTAAATAAATATGTTTTGCATAGGTACTGATACTGGGATGAAGTGGCAATCTAGATGCATCTCGCTTAAGAGATTCAGACGATTTCACGATAAAGTCGCCGTCAATAGAATTTGCTAACTATGTAAACAAACCACCATAGTGAAGATTTTCATTATGGTGGTTTGTTTACATAGTTAGCAAATTCTATTGACGGCTACTTTAGGTGGTATTTGAGTTGAGTCCTAATTATTTGTGATTTTCAAATTCAAAGTAGGTATACTTATGTGCTTAGTTGTTGCATTGTTTATCAAGTGGCATTGGCAGAATGGTCATTAATACGAGTATGTCAATCTGTGGCATGATTATGCAGGCTGAAACATTATTAGGTACCTATATGATGACATGTGATACTGTAATGCTTTAAGTAAATACAACTAAGGGATTAGTTCGCCTTTGTACCGATTAAACTTTTTTGTCTGTATTTTTACCTGTCTTGTGTACAATAAAGTACTTACATACATACAACTATAATGTGCATTTTTGGAGCTGTAACGAACTTGTAAGTATAAGAAAAATATTTATTTTTATTTTTATCACGTTAAACTTGGATAAAATAAAAATGATAGCTTATTTCTATATTAGAAACGGAAAATACTCATGTTTGTTGTCTGACAGTCAAATCAAAAAAAGTCAAACAAAACCCACCCGTATATCCACCCGTAAGGAGAAAACCGTAAATTCGTAGTAGCCTCCAGTTCGCTTTGAAGAATTCCCATTCACTCAGCCTCCATTCATCGGTTCCTCGCAACTCTCGCAAGCGCCATGTCCGCGCCTCAGCCACAGGGCAGCTGACACGCATCCACGCCGCAAGGCCAAGTCAAGTTCGTAGCCACCCACATATTTCGCTAAAGCGTAAGCGTCGCCGCTACAGTAACAATAATGGCGCAGTCTCCATTGTTTGGGCCCCGTGGCACATTACGCTTTTGTCTCTGCCCTCTCCCGTTCCTCACAATGCGGCCAGGAAACAAGTGAGCCTTTATTTCGCCTCTTTTTGTCTCGGAGTATCGCTGCTTATTGTCTTCATTCGATTGTTCGGAGCTCTTCACAGGGCACATTGTTGTGGACTCCGACGTTAGTGCTGAGCTTGCGTATGTGCGATGTTCTAAGTGTCTTTTGAATTTTAATACAGCTTTGGAAAGTACGCTGAGAGTCGGGGGATAAAATTGTTAAGCTGTTTTAGTAGTCGGAATAAAGTTAGTCTGCTGTACAATGAAACTCTGCTCCTCCGTATTATACGGGTCTGAATTATAGCGAACTCATTTTCCTCTGCTTTACTAAAGAAACTTCGTACTGTTTACGGAGGTGTCTGCAGGAATCACACACTTACGTTTATTTTTATTAATATGGTTAATTTGATATCGTAACTGTATTTTGTTGTAGTAATTAATGAACTTTTGTTATATATTCTACACTAATATTATTAAGAGGAAAGATATGATTATTTGTTTGTTTGTTTATTTGTTTGTATTGAATAGGCTCCAAAACTACTGGCCCGATTTGATAAATTCTTTTACCATTAGAAGCCGACATTATCCCTGATGAAATGAACATAAGGTTATTTTTTACCGCGGGAAAATGCTTCATTCCTATGGGAAACGGGTAATATTATATGAAAGAAATCTGATGTAATGTCGACTGCGCCCCGAATATTTTGATAACTTCATTGCCCTGCATCAGAATTATGTGTTTTGACTACATGTGGAAACTTATTTTTGTGTCTTGTAATGCACAAATTCCACCCGACACGGCTATGTCAATATCGCGAATCATACAGTTCTCAACGAGGATATCTGATACCAATAGACGGTTAAGCACTTTTAGCAGCCAAATAACGCTAAGTACAAGTAAAGCGATGCCTCCGGACTGTAATCGCGCTGCGCAGCGCAATCGGTGCCATGTGGACGAATCAAGACAAACCATAAAACGGAACGCAGCGCCCCACATCAACCTCTAAGACACAATTAAAGCACCAATTTTCCCCGACGACGGAGTGTGCTGAATTCGCGAATTATACCTAGTAGGTAAGCTGCACTTACTAGAAGGCACGCATTATGTCATGCGAATAATCTGGGCAGTTTAACAGCCAAATGACCTCTAAGACACAAGTAAAGCACCAATTTCCCGACGCGGGGTGTGTCGATACCGCGAATGATACAGCTCCTCTAGTTAGCATTGTTCGCGCGGCCATTGTACAGCCGGCTTTGTTCCGACACGCCCCGTTTTTTCTCCCAAGCGATGTTGCTGAAAACCTAAGTACAAGGGTTGCCGTGTAATTTTGTGTTTACATAATGAGTTTAGCGCGTTAATTCGGGTTACACTAATTGATATTAGTAAAATATTTTCCTCGCAGTAGTCGTGTAAGGTCCCGGCCGAAATTATTATACCTCTCCGGCTTCGCCCTCAAACTCTCTCTTCTATATATTGCTTTTTAGCCTCTACAATAATGTATATTTCCTGTCTATACGTATTGGACTCGTTGCGATACCGATGAATGCCGACAAAATACCCCTATACATGGACAGCGAAAAGTAACAAATAATTGTACACATCACACAAATAAATGCTTAACCTAACCTAACTTAACCAGGACTCAAAGCCAGGACGACGGGCTTCGTAGACAAGGTCACTAACACCTCAAAGCGGTCTTAATAAAGTAACTAAATGAATTATATACGCAGAACACGTCCTAGACTTAGTATACGTTCACGTCCGCCACAAACTTCCACGCATCCAGAATCACAACCCGCCTCCGGGTCCCAGCTTTATAAAATTGTCCCCACGGTCCCTTTCCCCGAAACTCCATTCATATTTTCTACACTTTCCATACACAATATTGCGACTTTGTTGCTCGGTTCTCAAGTCTCCAAATAGTCCATTGACGAGCGAGAGCGAACTCGCTATAGCAAATTAACACTATTCAGCGGAGTTTTGAAAGAGGACTACTCTCATACAATTTGGTCGCATTCACGAAGATTCGCTCCTTAGCTAGCCCGATGAATAGGTTTATGAATAACGCGCTGTATTAGAGCGATGTGTTGGCGTTTCAAAGATGCTGTTTATATTTAATCGTCGGGTTTTGTCTTTTCAGCCTATTCATCAGCTTTCAAAAAGTTTTCTGAAGATATTCAATTAAATATAATCACTATTTCTATGGAAAATTTTCCTAAAACATGATTTTCAAGGAGATTCAACTGTTAGCCTTTATCGCGTTCAACAAAGCGGTGTTGAAATGACCTCTCAAGCTTCCTCCAGTCTTTTATAGTGTTAATTCACTGGTATTTTGGTATTCAGCACCCACTCCGGGCGTCAATAGGCATCGCAAGCACTACGATTGTATATTCAGATGTTATCGATCACCGCTTACGATTTCTACGGACGTTTTTTTGCAGCCCAACCTAAGTAGCAGTCACTGCAGTGGCATTGTGTTTGCTGTTCGTAAGCAAATATGTTATTGTTAGTAAATACGTAAAGTGTCATTCAAATTCACTCTTTGGGGGAGGCCTATGTCCAGTAGTGGACGTCTTTCGGCTATTATGATGATGATGATGATTCGATTGAGCTGATATTTGGCACGGGTACTTATATAGGTATATGTAATGGCAAAGCAACATTATGGCATTACCTACTGAACTGATCTGATTATAGAGACATAACGTGGCTATAGCAACTCCCAAACTAGGTAAGACAAACCCGTCGAGTTTGGGCTCATTGGAACCCTTCAACTAGTTGTTGATGGCTTTATAAGAATAATAACTTCAATTTTATTAATCCTACCAAACACTTGTAATATCTTTAGTTACAGTAGATATAGTTTCAAGCCCTAATACCCCATAACGCGTGAATTTACTCCTAAGCCTACCCCACAGTCCCTATTCTGCTTACTCCTGGAACCATACCTTAGTTCAGAAGCAAGAATGTATCCCTATTGAAGCTGTAATTAGTTCAGTCGGCGAAACTGAGATGACAACCCTCTAACAGCCTGTGTAATTCATCTCCCCTCGCTGTGCCCGAAGGCTAAAGGGAAAACAGCGAGTAAGATGCACTAACTGCACATACGGTATGTTGATATATAAGTATATTTAACACTGAACGACCCCTCAAGCAACCGATCGGTTTCCACGAGCGGAGATATCCTCCTATGCTTTTCGTCACATAAATGCTCAAGCCACGTTTCCACCGTCAGTTGTTTTGAGAGATGTGAGGGCCCCGATTAAAGGGTTTCGTCTCCTATGTTGGTAAAGAGGTAGACGCCAGACCACACCTCAAGTCTGGTAACTGCACGGACACGGATTCATCCCCGTTGGCACCGTTAGGTGGGGCTGACTCCGCAGATAACTGATTCTTGACAGTGTTCCGGCTGATTGGACAGTAAGAATTAACCCCAACTAAATTTCGAAAACAATCGTCAAACATACTCAATCCCAGGGAGTACCCTGGCATAATTAAATATATTTGATTAACTATATAAACCTCCGGACCAACTCCGTTACGGTAAATACAGCTTTGATTGAGTTCCGAAAACACTTGTCAAACATGTCTAATTCTAGGGAGTGGCCGCTAGCAAATTAAACATATTTGATTTAACCATATAAACCTCCCGGAGTACCTCCGACAAAGTAAATATAGCTTAGGCCCTAATACCCCTTTAAATATACAATTAACTTGTAAAATTAAGAAAGTAAAAGACTCATAACTATGAAGAGAGATTCCTCACAATAACAAGCCATTCACCAAAACACAAAAGAGGAAACACACACCAATAATTTCACAGCCCACAACCAGAGACACTGCCAGTCCAAACGATGAGAAATGTATAATCCCCCATACTACTTCGGCATTCCCTTTTATACTCTTCACGAGGGTCACGAGGGTCAATAGGGTCACAGTGCCACGAGGGTCAATAGGGTCACGAGGGTCAATAGGGTCACGGGGGTCAATAGGGTCATGAGGGTCAATAGGGTCACGGGGGTCAATAGGGTCACGAGCGTCATTAGGGTCACGGGGGTCAATAGGGTCACGAGGGTCAAAAGAGTCAAGAGGGTCAATAGGGTCAAGAGGGTCAATAGGGTCAATAGGGTCACGAGCGTCATTAGGGTCAGGGGGTCAATAGGGTCACGAGGGTCAATAGGGTCACGGAGTCACGAGGGTCAAGAGGGTCAAGAGGGCCAATAGGGTCAAGAGGGTCAATAGCGTCAAGAGGGTCAATAGGGTCAAGAGGGTCAATAGGGTCACGAGGGTCAATAGGGTCACGAGGGTCACGAGGGTCAATAGGGTCAAGAGGGCCAATAGGGTCAAGAGGGTCAATAGCGTCATGAGGGTCAATAGGGTCAAGAGGGTCAATAGGGTCACGAGGGTCACGAGGGTCAAGAGGGTCAATAGGGTCAAGAGGGTCACGAGGGTCAAGAGGGCCAATAGGGTCACGAGGGTCACGAGGGTCAAGAGGGCCAATAGGGTCAAGAGGGTCAATAGCGTCAAGAGGGTCAATAGGGTCAAGAGGGTCAATAGGGTCACGAGGGTCAATAGGGTCAAGAGGGTCACGAGGGTCACGAGGGTCAAGAGGGTCAAGAGGGTCAATAGCGTCAAGAGGGTCAATAGGGTCAAGAGGGTCAATAGGGTCAAGAGGGTCACGAGGGTCAAGAGGGTCACGAGGGTCAAGAGGGTCAATAGGGTCAAGAGGGTCAAGAGGGCCAATAGGGTCAAGAGGGTCAATAGGGTCACGAGGGTCACGAGGGTCAATAGGGTCCAGAGGGTCAATAGGGTCAAGAGGGTCAATAGGGTCACGAGGGTCAATAGGGTCAAGAGGGTCACGAGGGTCAATAGGGTCAAGAGGGTCACGAGGGTCAATAGGGTCACGAGGGTCAAAAGGGTCACGAGGGTCAATAGGGTCAAGAGGGTCAATAGGGTCAAGAGGGTCAAGAGGGTCAATAGTGTCAATAGGGTCACGAGCGTCATTAGGGTCAGTAGGTTTACGAGGCCAGACGTTGGTGGTATCATCAATAATTTCAACCCATTAACAACCTTAACTCTTTAGCAATAAGGTTCAAATCAGATTGTAGTATTAAAGCGCTAACGTAAACACATTGCCTTACCACAAAAAGTCGTACTGTTCATTTTCATTTAGCTTCTAATGTTCTAGCTATTACGATTGAAATTCGTATGTCGCCCTACGCCTCCAGCCATGTCCATTACCAAAGCAGGGATTCTATTTAGGTATCGATATATGAAATGATTCATACAATATCCGTAGATGAAATAAGTCACCGTTACAGACTGTTTATACGATTGTATATTAACTTTATTGTCTTCCTTCTCCCCTTCGTTTATCTAATCAATTTTCTAACTTTGGGTATGAAATAAAAGTATGTCATTCTCTCTCTCTCTTTATATAACAATACACACAGAAATCCGCCAGCGAGCATGCCCACTCTATTACACCATGTTTTTTCGCCACAGCTGAAGGGATATAGACAATTTATTACGAATTAATTGTTTATAGCATCTCTGTTAGCACTTAAAATGTCAGCTTGTGTACGTGCACGATTGTTATGTATATTTTCACAGTGCGTGGAAGAACCTCCTTTTGGAGGAGATTGAGAGATGGTACAACTGTTAAATAAATATGTTTTGCATAGGTACTGATACTGGGATGAAGTGGCAATCTAGATGCATCTCGCTTAAGAGATTCAGACGATTTCACGATAAAGTCGCCGTCAATAGAATTTGCTAACTATGTAAACAAACCACCATAGTGAAGATTTTCATTATGGTGGTTTGTTTACATAGTTAGCAAATTCTATTGACGGCTACTTTAGGTGGTATTTGAGTTGAGTCCTAATTATTTGTGACTTTCAAATTCAAAGTAGGTATACTTATGTGCTTAGTTGTTGCATTGTTTATCAAGTGGCATTGGCAGAATGGTCATTAATACGAGTATGTCAATCTGTGGCATGATTATGCAGGCTGAAACATTATTAGGTACCTATATGATGACATGTGATACTGTAATGCTTTAAGTAAATACAACTAAGGGATTAGTTCGCCTTTGTACCGATTAAACTTTTTTGTCTGTATTTTTACCTGTCTTGTGTACAATAAAGTACTTACATACATACAACTATAATGTGCATTTTTGGAGCTGTAACGAACTTGTAAGTATAAGAAAAATATTTATTTTTATTTTTATCACGTTAAACTTGGATAAAATAAAAATGATAGCTTATTTCTATATTAGAAACGGAAAATACTCATGTTTGTTGTCTGACAGTCAAATAAAAAAAAGTCAAACAAAACCCACCCGTATATCCACCCGTAAGGAGAAAACCGTAAATTCGTAGTAGCCTCCAGTTCGCTTTGAAGAATTCCCATTCACTCAGCCTCCATTCATCGGTTCCTCGCAACTCTCGCAAGCGCCATGTCCGCGCCTCAGCCACAGGGCAGCTGACACGCATCCACGCCGCAAGGCCAAGTCAAGTTCGTAGCCACCCACATATTTCGCTAAAGCGTAAGCGTCGCCGCTACAGTAACAATAATGGCGCAGTCTCCATTGTTTGGGCCCCGTGGCACATTACGCTTTTGTCTCTGCCCTCTCCCGTTCCTCACAATGCGGCCAGGAAACAAGTGAGCCTTTATTTCGCCTCTTTTTGTCTCGGAGTATCGCTGCTTATTGTCTTCATTCGATTGTTCGGAGCTCTTCACAGGGCACATTGTTGTGGACTCCGTCGTTAGTGCTGAGCTTGCGTATGTGCGATGTTCTAAGTGTCTTTTGAATTTTAATACAGCTTTGGAAAGTACGCTGAGAGTCGGGGGATAAAATTGTTAAGCTGTTTTAGTAGTCGGAATAAAGTTAGTCTGCTGTACAATGAAACTCTGCTCCTCCGTATTATACGGGTCTGAATTATAGCGAACTCATTTTCCTCTGCTTTACTAAAGAAACTTCGTACTGTTTACGGAGGTGTCTGCAGGAATCACACACTTACGTTTATTTTTATTAATATGGTTAATTTGATATCGTAACTGTATTTTGTTGTAGTAATTAATGAACTTTTGTTATATATTCTACACTAATATTATTAAGAGGAAAGATATGATTATTTGTTTGTTTGTTTATTTGTTTGTATTGAATAGGCTCCAAAACTACTGGCCCGATTTGATAAATTCTTTTACCATTAGAAGCCGACATTATCCCTGATGAAATGAACATAAGGTTATTTTTTACCGCGGGAAAATGCTTCATTCCTATGGGAAACGGGTAATATTATATGAAAGAAATCTGATGTAATGTCGACTGCGCCCCGAATATTTTGATAACTTCATTGCCCTGCATCAGAATTATGTGTTTTGACTACATGTGGAAACTTATTTTTGTGTCTTGTAATGCAGAAATTCCACCCGACACGGCTATGTCAATATCGCGAATCATACAGTTCTCAACGAGGATATCTGATACCAATAGACGGTTAAGCACTTTTAGCAGCCAAATAACGCTAAGTACAAGTAAAGCGATGCCTCCGGACTGTAATCGCGCTGCGCAGCGCAATCGGTGCCATGTGGACGAATCAAGACAAACCATAAAACGGAACGCAGCGCCCCACATCAACCTCTAAGACACAATTAAAGCACCAATTTTCCCCGACGACGGAGTGTGCTGAATTCGCGAATTATACCTAGTAGGTAAGCTGCACTTACTAGAAGGCACGCATTATGTCATGCGAATAATCTGGGCAGTTTAACAGCCAAATGACCTCTAAGACACAAGTAAAGCACCAATTTCCCGACGCGGGGTGTGTCGATACCGCGAATGATACAGCTCCTCTAGTTAGCATTGTTCGCGCGGCCATTGTACAGCCGGCTTTGTTCCGACACGCCCCGTTTTTTCTCCCAAGCGATGTTGCTGAAAACCTAAGTACAAGGGTTGCCGTGTAATTTTGTGTTTACATAATGAGTTTAGCGCGTTAATTCGGGTTACACTAATTGATATTAGTAAAATATTTTCCTCGCAGTAGTCGTGTAAGGTCCCGGCCGAAATTATTATACCTCTCCGGCTTCGCCCTCAAACTCTCTCTTCTATATATTGCTTTTTAGCCTCTACAATAATGTATATTTCCTGTCTATACGTATTGGACTCGTTGCGATACCGATGAATGCCGACAAAATACCCCTATACATGGACAGCGAAAAGTAACAAATAATTGTACACATCACACAAATAAATGCTTAACCTAACCTAACTTAACCAGGACTCAAAGCCAGGACGACGGGCTTCGTAGACAAGGTCACTAACACCTCAAAGCGGTCTTAATAAAGTAACTAAATGAATTATATACGCAGAACACGTCCTAGACTTAGTATACGTTCACGTCCGCCACAAACTTCCACGCATCCAGAATCACAACCCGCCTCCGGGTCCCAGCTTTATAAAATTGTCCCCACGGTCCCTTTCCCCGAAACTCCATTCATATTTTCTACACTTTCCATACACAATATTGCGACTTTGTTGCTCGGTTCTCAAGTCTCCAAATAGTCCATTGACGAGCGAGAGCGAACTCGCTATAGCAAATTAACACTATTCAGCGGAGTTTTGAAAGAGGACTACTCTCATACAATTTGGTCGCATTCACGAAGATTCGCTCCTTAGCTAGCCCGATGAATAGGTTTATGAATAACGCGCTGTATTAGAGCGATGTGTTGGCGTTTCAAAGATGCTGTTTATATTTAATCGTCGGGTTTTGTCTTTTCAGCCTATTCATCAGCTTTCAAAAAGTTTTCTGAAGATATTCAATTAAATATAATCACTATTTCTATGGAAAATTTTCCTAAAACATGATTTTCAAGGAGATTCAACTGTTAGCCTTTATCGCGTTCAACAAAGCGGTGTTGAAATGACCTCTCAAGCTTCCTCCAGTCTTTTATAGTGTTAATTCACTGGTATTTTGGTATTCAGCACCCACTCCGGGCGTCAATAGGCATCGCAAGCACTACGATTGTATATTCAGATGTTATCGATCACCGCTTACGATTTCTACGGACGTTTTTTTGCAGCCCAACCTAAGTAGCAGTCACTGCAGTGGCATTGTGTTTGCTGTTCGTAAGCAAATATGTTATTGTTAGTAAATACGTAAAGTGTCATTCAAATTCACTCTTTGGGGGAGGCCTATGTCCAGTAGTGGACGTCTTTCGGCTATTATGATGATGATGATGATTCGATTGAGCTGATATTTGGCACGGGTACTTATATAGGTATATGTAATGGCAAAGCAACATTATGGCATTACCTACTGAACTGATCTGATTATAGAGACATAACGTGGCTATAGCAACTCCCAAACTAGGTAAGACAAACCCGTCGAGTTTGGGCTCATTGGAACCCTTCAACTAGTTGTTGATGGCTTTATAAGAATAATAACTTCAATTTTATTAATCCTACCAAACACTTGTAATATCTTTAGTTACAGTAGATATAGTTTCAAGCCCTAATACCCCATAACGCGTGAATTTACTCCTAAGCCTACCCCACAGTCCCTATTCTGCTTACTCCTGGAACCATACCTTAGTTCAGAAGCAAGAATGTATCCCTATTGAAGCTGTAATTAGTTCAGTCGGCGAAACTGAGATGACAACCCTCTAACAGCCTGTGTAATTCATCTCCCCTCGCTGTGCCCGAAGGCTAAAGGGAAAACAGCGAGTAAGATGCACTAACTGCACATACGGTATGTTGATATATAAGTATATTTAACACTGAACGACCCCTCAAGCAACCGATCGGTTTCCACGAGCGGAGATATCCTCCTATGCTTTTCGTCACATAAATGCTCAAGCCACGTTTCCACCGTCAGTTGTTTTGAGAGACGTGAGGGCCCCGATTAAAGGGTTTCGTCTCCTATGTTGGTAAAGAGGTAGACGCCAGACCACACCTCAAGTCTGGTAACTGCACGGACACGGATTCATCCCCGTTGGCACCGTTAGGTGGGGCTGACTCCGCAGATAACTGATTCTTGACAGTGTTCCGGCTGATTGGACAGTAAGAATTAACCCCAACTAAATTTCGAAAACAATCGTCAAACATACTCAATCCCAGGGAGTACCCTGGCATAATTAAATATATTTGATTAACTATATAAACCTCCGGACCAACTCCGTTACGGTAAATACAGCTTTGATTGAGTTCCGAAAACACTTGTCAAACATGTCTAATTCTAGGGAGTGGCCGCTAGCAAATTAAACATATTTGATTTAACCATATAAACCTCCCGGAGTACCTCCGACAAAGTAAATATAGCTTAGGCCCTAATACCCCTTTAAATATACAATTAACTTGTAAAATTAAGAAAGTAAAAGACTCATAACTATGAAGAGAGATTCCTCACAATAACAAGCCATTCACCAAAACACAAAAGAGGAAACACACACCAATAATTTCACAGCCCACAACCAGAGACACTGCCAGTCCAAACGATGAGAAATGTATAATCCCCCATACTACTTCGGCATTCCCTTTTATACTCTTCACGAGGGTCACGAGGGTCAATAGGGTCACAGTGCCACGAGGGTCAATAGGGTCACGAGGGTCAATAGGGTCACGGGGGTCAATAGGGTCATGAGGGTCAATAGGGTCACGGGGGTCAATAGGGTCACGAGCGTCATTAGGGTCACGGGGGTCAATAGGGTCACGAGGGTCAAAAGAGTCAAGAGGGTCAATAGGGTCAAGAGGGTCAATAGGGTCAATAGGGTCACGAGCGTCATTAGGGTCAGGGGGTCAATAGGGTCACGAGGGTCAATAGGGTCACGGAGTCACGAGGGTCAAGAGGGTCAAGAGGGCCAATAGGGTCAAGAGGGTCAATAGCGTCAAGAGGGTCAATAGGGTCAAGAGGGTCAATAGGGTCACGAGGGTCAATAGGGTCACGAGGGTCACGAGGGTCAATAGGGTCAAGAGGGCCAATAGGGTCAAGAGGGTCAATAGCGTCAAGAGGGTCAATAGGGTCAAGAGGGTCAATAGGGTCACGAGGGTCACGAGGGTCAAGAGGGTCAATAGGGTCAAGAGGGTCACGAGGGTCAAGAGGGCCAATAGGGTCACGAGGGTCACGAGGGTCAAGAGGGCCAATAGGGTCAAGAGGGTCAATAGCGTCAAGAGGGTCAATAGGGTCAAGAGGGTCAATAGGGTCACGAGGGTCAATAGGGTCAAGAGGGTCACGAGGGTCACGAGGGTCAAGAGGGTCAAGAGGGTCAATAGCGTCAAGAGGGTCAATAGGGTCAAGAGGGTCAATAGGGTCAAGAGGGTCACGAGGGTCAAGAGGGTCACGAGGGTCAAGAGGGTCAATAGGGTCAAGAGGGTCAAGAGGGCCAATAGGGTCAAGAGGGTCAATAGGGTCACGAGGGTCACGAGGGTCAATAGGGTCCAGAGGGTCAATAGGGTCAAGAGGGTCAATAGGGTCACGAGGGTCAATAGGGTCAAGAGGGTCACGAGGGTCAATAGGGTCAAGAGGGTCACGAGGGTCAATAGGGTCACGAGGGTCAAAAGGGTCACGAGGGTCAATAGGGTCAAGAGGGTCAATAGGGTCAAGAGGGTCAAGAGGGTCAATAGTGTCAATAGGGTCACGAGCGTCATTAGGGTCAGTAGGTTTACGAGGCCAGACGTTGGTGGTATCATCAATAATTTCAACCCATTAACAACCTTAACTCTTTAGCAATAAGGTTCAAATCAGATTGTAGTATTAAAGCGCTAACGTAAACACATTGCCTTACCACAAAAAGTCGTACTGTTCATTTTCATTTAGCTTCTAATGTTCTAGCTATTACGATTGAAATTCGTATGTCGCCCTACGCCTCCAGCCATGTCCATTACCAAAGCAGGGATTCTATTTAGGTATCGATATATGAAATGATTCATACAATATCCGTAGATGAAATAAGTCACCGTTACAGACTGTTTATACGATTGTATATTAACTTTATTGTCTTCCTTCTCCCCTTCGTTTATCTAATCAATTTTCTAACTTTGGGTATGAAATAAAAGTATGTCATTCTCTCTCTCTCTTTATATAACAATACACACAGAAATCCGCCAGCGAGCATGCCCACTCTATTACACCATGTTTTTTCGCCACAGCTGAAGGGATATAGACAATTTATTACGAATTAATTGTTTATAGCATCTCTGTTAGCACTTAAAATGTCAGCTTGTGTACGTGCACGATTGTTATGTATATTTTCACAGTGCGTGGAAGAACCTCCTTTTGGAGGAGATTGAGAGATGGTACAACTGTTAAATAAATATGTTTTGCATAGGTACTGATACTGGGATGAAGTGGCAATCTAGATGCATCTCGCTTAAGAGATTCAGACGATTTCACGATAAAGTCGCCGTCAATAGAATTTGCTAACTATGTAAACAAACCACCATAGTGAAGATTTTCATTATGGTGGTTTGTTTACATAGTTAGCAAATTCTATTGACGGCTACTTTAGGTGGTATTTGAGTTGAGTCCTAATTATTTGTGACTTTCAAATTCAAAGTAGGTATACTTATGTGCTTAGTTGTTGCATTGTTTATCAAGTGGCATTGGCAGAATGGTCATTAATACGAGTATGTCAATCTGTGGCATGATTATGCAGGCTGAAACATTATTAGGTACCTATATGATGACATGTGATACTGTAATGCTTTAAGTAAATACAACTAAGGGATTAGTTCGCCTTTGTACCGATTAAACTTTTTTGTCTGTATTTTTACCTGTCTTGTGTACAATAAAGTACTTACATACATACAACTATAATGTGCATTTTTGGAGCTGTAACGAACTTGTAAGTATAAGAAAAATATTTATTTTTATTTTTATCACGTTAAACTTGGATAAAATAAAAATGATAGCTTATTTCTATATTAGAAACGGAAAATACTCATGTTTGTTGTCTGACAGTCAAATAAAAAAAAGTCAAACAAAACCCACCCGTATATCCACCCGTAAGGAGAAAACCGTAAATTCGTAGTAGCCTCCAGTTCGCTTTGAAGAATTCCCATTCACTCAGCCTCCATTCATCGGTTCCTCGCAACTCTCGCAAGCGCCATGTCCGCGCCTCAGCCACAGGGCAGCTGACACGCATCCACGCCGCAAGGCCAAGTCAAGTTCGTAGCCACCCACATATTTCGCTAAAGCGTAAGCGTCGCCGCTACAGTAACAATAATGGCGCAGTCTCCATTGTTTGGGCCCCGTGGCACATTACGCTTTTGTCTCTGCCCTCTCCCGTTCCTCACAATGCGGCCAGGAAACAAGTGAGCCTTTATTTCGCCTCTTTTTGTCTCGGAGTATCGCTGCTTATTGTCTTCATTCGATTGTTCGGAGCTCTTCACAGGGCACATTGTTGTGGACTCCGTCGTTAGTGCTGAGCTTGCGTATGTGCGATGTTCTAAGTGTCTTTTGAATTTTAATACAGCTTTGGAAAGTACGCTGAGAGTCGGGGGATAAAATTGTTAAGCTGTTTTAGTAGTCGGAATAAAGTTAGTCTGCTGTACAATGAAACTCTGCTCCTCCGTATTATACGGGTCTGAATTATAGCGAACTCATTTTCCTCTGCTTTACTAAAGAAACTTCGTACTGTTTACGGAGGTGTCTGCAGGAATCACACACTTACGTTTATTTTTATTAATATGGTTAATTTGATATCGTAACTGTATTTTGTTGTAGTAATTAATGAACTTTTGTTATATATTCTACACTAATATTATTAAGAGGAAAGATATGATTATTTGTTTGTTTGTTTATTTGTTTGTATTGAATAGGCTCCAAAACTACTGGCCCGATTTGATAAATTCTTTTACCATTAGAAGCCGACATTATCCCTGATGAAATGAACATAAGGTTATTTTTTACCGCGGGAAAATGCTTCATTCCTATGGGAAACGGGTAATATTATATGAAAGAAATCTGATGTAATGTCGACTGCGCCCCGAATATTTTGATAACTTCATTGCCCTGCATCAGAATTATGTGTTTTGACTACATGTGGAAACTTATTTTTGTGTCTTGTAATGCACAAATTCCACCCGACACGGCTATGTCAATATCGCGAATCATACAGTTCTCAACGAGGATATCTGATACCAATAGACGGTTAAGCACTTTTAGCAGCCAAATAACGCTAAGTACAAGTAAAGCGATGCCTCCGGACTGTAATCGCGCTGCGCAGCGCAATCGGTGCCATGTGGACGAATCAAGACAAACCATAAAACGGAACGCAGCGCCCCACATCAACCTCTAAGACACAATTAAAGCACCAATTTTCCCCGACGACGGAGTGTGCTGAATTCGCGAATTATACCTAGTAGGTAAGCTGCACTTACTAGAAGGCACGCATTATGTCATGCGAATAATCTGGGCAGTTTAACAGCCAAATGACCTCTAAGACACAAGTAAAGCACCAATTTCCCGACGCGGGGTGTGTCGATACCGCGAATGATACAGCTCCTCTAGTTAGCATTGTTCGCGCGGCCATTGTACAGCCGGCTTTGTTCCGACACGCCCCGTTTTTTCTCCCAAGCGATGTTGCTGAAAACCTAAGTACAAGGGTTGCCGTGTAATTTTGTGTTTACATAATGAGTTTAGCGCGTTAATTCGGGTTACACTAATTGATATTAGTAAAATATTTTCCTCGCAGTAGTCGTGTAAGGTCCCGGCCGAAATTATTATACCTCTCCGGCTTCGCCCTCAAACTCTCTCTTCTATATATTGCTTTTTAGCCTCTACAATAATGTATATTTCCTGTCTATACGTATTGGACTCGTTGCGATACCGATGAATGCCGACAAAATACCCCTATACATGGACAGCGAAAAGTAACAAATAATTGTACACATCACACAAATAAATGCTTAACCTAACCTAACTTAACCAGGACTCAAAGCCAGGACGACGGGCTTCGTAGACAAGGTCACTAACACCTCAAAGCGGTCTTAATAAAGTAACTAAATGAATTATATACGCAGAACACGTCCTAGACTTAGTATACGTTCACGTCCGCCACAAACTTCCACGCATCCAGAATCACAACCCGCCTCCGGGTCCCAGCTTTATAAAATTGTCCCCACGGTCCCTTTCCCCGAAACTCCATTCATATTTTCTACACTTTCCATACACAATATTGCGACTTTGTTGCTCGGTTCTCAAGTCTCCAAATAGTCCATTGACGAGCGAGAGCGAACTCGCTATAGCAAATTAACACTATTCAGCGGAGTTTTGAAAGAGGACTACTCTCATACAATTTGGTCGCATTCACGAAGATTCGCTCCTTAGCTAGCCCGATGAATAGGTTTATGAATAACGCGCTGTATTAGAGCGATGTGTTGGCGTTTCAAAGATGCTGTTTATATTTAATCGTCGGGTTTTGTCTTTTCAGCCTATTCATCAGCTTTCAAAAAGTTTTCTGAAGATATTCAATTAAATATAATCACTATTTCTATGGAAAATTTTCCTAAAACATGATTTTCAAGGAGATTCAACTGTTAGCCTTTATCGCGTTCAACAAAGCGGTGTTGAAATGACCTCTCAAGCTTCCTCCAGTCTTTTATAGTGTTAATTCACTGGTATTTTGGTATTCAGCACCCACTCCGGGCGTCAATAGGCATCGCAAGCACTACGATTGTATATGTATGGAAAACGTGGAAACATAAATAGAGGCCGCGAAAAGCGACTGGAAAGGAGGGTGATTTTCTAAAGGCTTCAACCGTTTCAATAGGCCACTGTTTAACATTGCTCAAACTCAAATGTTCATTGAACGATCATGCCCTTTAGAAAATACGAGTCTCCTTAGTGCCAATGGAAGTGGGTTCTTCAAAAAAAATAGAAAGCAGCCCTGAATTAAAAAAAACTGTGTGTTTTATTGAGACTCGAAAATACAGTAATATTTTGCACATTACAAAACTAGTGGTAAACGTAAATGTTAACGGACACTGATCACTATTCGAAAAAAAATCAGTACTGATGACAGCATCGTTAGAGAATGACGGGTTCCACGAACTTACGATTACAGACCGATCATTAAAGTGGCGCCGGCGGCTGTTATTACATAGAAACTTATCAAACTTTCCATACTTTCAGATGTTATCGATCACCGCTTACGATTTCTACGGACGTTTTTTTGCAGCCCAACCTAAGTAGCAGTCACTGCAGTGGCATTGTGTTTGCTGTTCGTAAGCAAATATGTTATTGTTAGTAAATACGTAAAGTGTC
The DNA here is from genome assembly GCA_945867215.1 of Epinotia demarniana. Taxonomy (NCBI): domain Eukaryota; kingdom Metazoa; phylum Arthropoda; class Insecta; order Lepidoptera; family Tortricidae; genus Epinotia; species Epinotia demarniana. The sequence goes on from OX244264.1 coordinate 8,627,926, forward strand.
ATTCAAATTCACTCTTTGGGGGAGGCCTATGTCCAGTAGTGGACGTCTTTCGGCTATTATGATGATGATTCGATTGAGCTGATATTTGGCACGGGTACTTATATAGGTATATGTAATGGCAAAGCAACATTATGGCATTACCTACTGAACTGATCTGATTATAGAGACATAACGTGGCTATAGCAACTCCCAAACTAGGTAAGACAAACCCGTCGAGTTTGGGCTCATTGGAACCCTTCAACTAGTTGTTGATGGCTGTACAAAATCAGTACAGTAAGCTTTATAGCTTACATTACCGAAAAAAAATGTTTTTGCTACAAGCTTTTATAAGCTTGTAGCAAAAACATATTTTTTTTGAGAAAATTATTAAATTTTAAACGGTGAAATAAATCATATACTTAACCATTAACTGAATTCAGCGATGAAACTTCTGTCCTATATTTTCTTTTCTTTTTACTGTAGCAAACGTAGAGCTTTGACGACAAAATCCAAGTAAATGCGAAGTCCTGTACGTCACTTATCATTTGATCATATCGTACAATGAGAAAATAACCACTCTCGTAAACACTTTCCTCTTCCTTGGAATCATTACTCAAAGACAAAGAGTAAAGTAAGTATATAGGCTCAAAGAGTCCACCTGAATCAAAGAAAATATAACCACTAACCTGAATCACAGAGAAATATATATATACCAAGAATCTTATATACATATATACTGACTAGTGGTTATATTCTCTTTGATACTGACTTGAATGTCTGCCACAGTCTGTCAAATTAGACTATGAGCTTGACAGGACTGGCTCTACGAGGCAGCTTAAGGCCTCTCACAGACTGGCGCGGCCTGGCCGCGGCGGACAATAGTAAACTTGTCCGCCGCTGTCAAATTTTCTATTTGCCGCCACCGCAGGCCGCGCCAGTGTGTTGCAGGCCTAACAAACATCCAAACATCTAAACATCCAAACTTTTGCATTTATAATAATTAATATTAGTAGAATAGTACCGTAGACGAATAGTTGTCATAATAAAATCATCGTCTGTTAAATAATGAACAAACGAAACTCTTTTGCAAAGGACGTTCACATTCATAACGTTTACTCTATGATTCTATGATTTTATTTAAATATACATCAAACCGTCAAATAATTTAAAATGGTTTATCACACTGTTGGCATCATTTAGTTATTTTATTTGTTAAAAGTTTTGGCAATTTCTCCGTTTATAGAAGTTATGTAGTGTGAAAAGCTATTGAAATGAAACTAAGCCTACGAAGAATTAAGGTCATAATTCAAAAATTATGATTTATAAAAGCACTTTCAAGCCGCGAGGCACTATATTTGAGAGTGCGAACCGACCAAAGGTATCCATCGTTCGTCCTGGAGAGAAACTATGGGGTATAAAATGCCTTCTTATAATCAGCATATTCCTTGGACTGCTCTTCATCCAAATTTCATTCATCATGGCGTTCAAATACTACAATGCTTTGGATCAGAAACGTGTAGTAATAAATACTACTATATCTGAAGAAGGCTAGAAGACTTAGCTCAAAGATATTTCAGTGAGTTAATAAATTTTACATTGAATCCTTTTTTATTATTCTTAGCTTTTAAAGACCCTGGAAAATTTACTATGATTTGACTTTTGCTTTCATTTCGTCTCTTACACCAGTCTTGACAGAGTGGTCGTGGTCATGTCACAGTCGATTTTTGCCATTTGTGATTTTGGCGGAGTGAGAGCAACATGATTGTGTCTTCTGTGATTGCTTTGATGAGGTATGTCCATCGTGTTGGAGAGCGCCCACGAGATCGTTTGCCCTCGACTTTCCCTTGCACCACCAAGCGTTCCATTGAGTCCTCGTTACGGGTGATGTGTCCGAAGAATTTGAGGATCCGCACTTGCACCGTTGACGACAATCTCTCTTTGATGTTGAGTTCTTGAGAATCGAAACGTTGGTTCGGTGCGCGGTCCACGGGATTTTGAGCATTCGCCTCCAACACTCACCCTCAGCGTCCACGTTTAAGGTATAATTAAATTCATATCTATTTGTAACTGCGTCCCCCTTTTACATCACTCGTGAGCTCGAAGAGAGGCCTACACCACAGAACAGTAAAATAGTATTACATTCCCATACTCAGCAGTGGGCGACTGCGGGCTGAAAATGATGAGGATTTATATGAGCTCCCACGACAGCATCCTTACATTATATTAGTACCTAAATATATATCTATTTTGGTATTTTAGTGGTGCATGACTAGTCTGAGGGTGGAATCGATGTGGGATTTAATGCACGCTGTTGCGCGGGGAAAACCTACTAAAATCCGTCTGTGGCCTTCAATTTAGGCCTGTTCGCGCGTTCTCGTACTCACTCATTGACACTCGCTGACTTGTGGTTGCAGTAGCGGATCTAAGGGGGAGGGTAAGGGGTTCCAGCCCCCAAAAAGCCTTACTGAAATCTAATCTCAGCTGGCTGAAGTCCCTCCAAACCAAAGACCTGGATTAGCCACTGCGAGCTAGCATCGCATTGTCATATTCATCACTAGTTAAGTTTAACAGGTGCGGGGCGAAACCCATTTTAATTCAGTATGCTTAGTGAAATAGAACCTCAGGTCACAGCTAACCGCTCAGTCAGCCGAGCAGGAGTTTTTTTTCTTATAAAATAATATTTATTCAAGACGCGTTAACATTCCGCCTCTCATACGTCTAGCAGTAGGACATTGTCACACAACATAAAGCTATGAATTTTAAAACCTACTTGCATACCAAAATATTGTATCTATATGTTATTAATTCACCCTTCGTATGAGTTTGCACTTATCAGTGCTATCGAAAATGTACTCTGTGATAGTAGGAGATACGAACAGAGGCAAGATTTGCACCCATCTTTTTAAGCAAACGAGTTTTAATCCATCAAACAGATGGGTGCAAATCAGAGGCACGATCTGCACCCATTCGTATCTTACTTAGGCTATGACACAAAGGGGTTTGGGTAAATGTGTTTTCATATTTTTTAAATGAGCGGCCACTCGTAAAATTGGTATAGTAGGATAGATCTATTTGAAACAAACATATTTTGTTATGAAATGTAATACTCTAAAATGCATCGGAGCCGAGATATTTGCAATACATATTTCCGCAGGTTATATTAAAAAGTTACAAAACCAAACTAAAACATCTCGGCTCCGATATTGTTTAAACGCGTTTATTTTTATATATATATGCGTATTAAGAGGTCCTCTAAAAGATTTTTACACAAAAATCCGTGGCCGCTGCAAAAAAAAATACAAATTTTCTCATACAAGGTTACCTAAAATGCCCTTTGCAATACTTTAGCACTGTCAGTGTCAAAGCACCCGAAAAGTCAAGATACATTTAATGACACTGTTAAAAATCCGTCAATCTAAGGCTGCAGCGTAAAACATAAAAATAAACTTGAATAAACGGCATTTGAACAGTACGTAGCCCAATGGTATATGTTTGATGTTACATATCGTGTTTTGTTTACGTAAACATGTGTTTTCCATTTACACGTCGCTGTTACTCTCTCACGTTCACTACCAGCAACCCGTCTAGCGGGCGCCCAAGCCGTAGTGGCTTTACGCTATATACGAGGAAAACCACGCGACTACGAGCGTAGCACGCGATTCTTGGCAGTGAATGTGTTAATATTATGATTATAACCTACCACGATCTACATTGAAATATTGAATAAACAGGCTCAAATATCCACACAAGAAGCATGCGGATAAATCGAGATGTCCCCTTTCGTGAGGGTCGCGAGTGGTTCGGGTCCGGTACCGGATTGATACCAAGTCTCTTCCACCAGGTACCGCATTTCAATTTTTCTTTGTGCTTTTTACTGCGACGATTATGTAGTAACAATAATAATAAACTTAACCGTAACCCAATAACCCGGCGGTCCATTTAGACTCCATCAACCAGCTATAGCCTCCATACACCCTAGCGGGTGCTGTCTCTGTCTGGGTCCCGTATAGATGATTTTATCGTAGCTACCGTAAATTTACATACATACATATAGATTCACGCCTTTATCTCTAGAAACACATGAGACAACACATGGTCAGTGCAGCTTTTAGCATAAATGTGGGTATAAAAGATCGTAATAATATGATATCATATCAGTAAACACACACACTTCAACACCGTAATTTACCGTACCGTAATGCAGTCAGCAGCAAAACTAGCTAAGCGGGTTAAGTGCTCAAAAAAAAAAATGACCTACACACGAATCTAATGTCAAGGGGATAAGGACTGTCTAGATCATTTAGAGCGTGTTATTTTGCGTAGCTACTTCTGTTGCTGACAGTACTCGGCTTTGTTTTTTTTAGAAAGAAGCAGTGATCCTAAATCTACGGTTTAGTAAGCAAGATTTCCAATAGCGCTTATTACACAGAATATCCATATCTTATTTGCAAATTTCGTACCTATTGAAACATAAAAGCATTGAAATTCAGCGCCAATACTCTTTGATTGTGCTCATTACATGTATAGATTTTTTCTGAAATACACTTGAATGCGATTCGTCAGAGGCCCTGTTAAAAGAAGCCACCAAATGTTGCTTCCATGAATGTCAATAGGACTTGCCAATACACAGAAAGCTTGACAGCCGACCGAATTACTCCGTCTCTGTCTCTCTAGGCTTTTAAATGCCTTGAGGGAATAGGACAGCGTTATTGAATCTGATGTTGAAGTTACGTCGAATGAGCAAGCTTTCAAAATCCCCGTTGCTTCCAATTTCTTCCTATTCAACGTTACTCGTACAAGATACAAGCGAATCATATTATCGATGAATATTATATGATGTAGAAACAGTTTTAAATTATAGTGGGCAATATGTGGACGAGTTGATTTCGTTTTAACCCGTCCGCCACGCTTTGTTGTAGTGCTACGCCGTAGTCTATAGCAACTTAGTCTTTGCGCGTATTTGCGGGAACACGATATGAAACAGACTCAAATATTTTTATGTTAAAGAACAATCAACAAAATATTTTTTTTGCGATTGTAAAGAATATTTAAACAAACAAAACCAAAATACTGAATATTAATTGTCGCACTATTATATATTCTGATTAAAGTGCGACCGATACGCTCAAAGAGCTCTCAATCCCACACAAATATGAAACAAAGAGCCGTCTTTATTTTACATTGTAGAAACAGTGGTCGTCGGAATTAGTAATTTCTTTGATTCCCGGCCATTGTGCGACTGATAAAAGCGACACTTTCAGCGTCGTCTGAATGAATACACCCATTATACCAGCACAAAAGTGGATATTCCAAACAAAAACATCATTGCCGCCATTATTGCGAGCAAAAAACAATTCGGATTCAGACTGTATTCCATTATGATTTCGAACAATGTAGCTGAATACTTTGTCTAGCGAAAATTGTGGCGCGAATCGAATGTCCTTTGTTGTTCCGATAGTTGTATGGGCGAGGCGCCGATTTACACGAAGTATATAATATAATCTAATATCGTCCATTATATTATTTTTCACAATCGTGTTACAACATAGAGCTTTTTAATCGAGTACCGTGTTTAGGCCACGAAGCTTGCTGAGTGGCCTAAGTAAGGTACGAGATTAAAATGCTTGATTATAACACTATTGTGAACAATACTTTTTGTAAGAGTTTCATAAAAACTAACAATAAGGACGTTGTTTGATTGTGGCGTCAAGCCTGTAATCCCTACAAATTCCATACTAACGGAGCGCTTTTGACGTTACATAAATAGAAGCTGATTTGACTTTTGTATGACTTTTGTCAAATAGCGCATTTTGTATCGGATCGAGTCTCCTTAAACAAGGACACATATTATTGAAATACGAAGTTCTATTTCCAACTTCGGTTGTCTAGCTAGAGCGTATCGAAACAGTTATTTGAGTTGTTTCGAAAGTAGAACATAGACTATTCAACGACGAAAAGACAGAAGTTGCAGTATTCTCTATGAAATCTTAATTTGTGTCTCTCTATGTAATCTTAATCACAGATTTTAATCGTAGAGTACTTACAAAAAAGTAATTTTTATTCAAACATTATGACGTATCATACTGATTCTGTACAAAAGAAGTGCGTCTGAAGGAACAAACTTGATTAAATATGCATTTTTTTCCCGTGATCTGTTTTAACACATTCACTGCCAAGAACCCCTACGCACTAAACTCGTAGCCGATCCCTTTGCTTTGCCGCAAAGTAGCGAAAAGTGCGTACGGCATAGGTGCCCGCTAGGTGGATTCCTGGCAGTAAACGTGTACGTCTAATCAACCCACTCAGCGCTACGCTACGCTCGTAGTGCTACGCCGTAGTCCGTAGCAGTCCATTATCCATATGTACTGCGATGCGATCAATGTGTATCGTGGTTATAACTCACTAAAAGGGTAGGTACGTAATGGAACGTACAATATGTAGCAAACAATTACTCATTTTAATTAGTTTAACACTTTCACTGCCAGGACCCCGTCTAGCGCCTAGCTACGCCGTAGTTCCTTTCCGCTACATACGAGGAAATCCACGGGATCGGCTACGAGCGTAGCGATTCGCGCCAGTACAAATACAAAATACAAAATTCTTTATTTCAGTAAAAGATACATGGTTTTTGATACAGGGGATGGAGCCGCCCGGTAAGCAAAGTATTGCTTGTTATCGAATGTATGTTATTTTTGAAATGGGATTATAAGGATTATTTCGAACTTGTAGTTGTAGTTTATTGCGATGTCGAATGCAGCGTAATAACCCAGGTGTGATCCACGGTTTTCTAATACGTTTCGTACTAGGTATTATAGTAACTTTGGTGTTTGTTTTTATAGCTTCACTAAGGATGTATATTAGCCGGTCAGTCACTACATCAGGGTTTTCGCAGAACATAAGTTCAGGTAAGTTTTGCTGTTGTAGGTACTTAAGAGCATTTTCGAAGCTTATGGTAGTTTTAGTATAATTGTTTTCAGCTAAATTCTTTGACTTGGCTATGGAAAGAAATGTGGTGTAATGGTCTGTTATTGACGTCTTTATGATAGCTACAGTAGGAGACAATTTCGATCTGTTAATTTTTAAAATAAAGTGATCCAGACAGCTTTTTTCCCGTGTAGGTTTAGTGTGACCAGCAAAAAGCCCAAATGATGACAGCATATTTAAATAGTTAGTTCTATTTTTATACTCATATGATTGTTCACCTAGTTAGGCTTTAAATTAATATTAATGTCACCAGCGATTATTAGGTCGCGGCCTGACTTTATCGACTCTAGGCAAGATTTAAGGGAGTCTATAAAAGGTTCTGTATTATTGTTAGAGGGAGATCTGTAGATACATAGAACTATTTTGTTAAGAATATCTAGTTGTAGGCAGGATGCTTGACATAATCTTATTTCGTGTACATAGTGTTTTAAGGTGTTTTTAACGTAAATAACCACACCATCATTTTGATTTAGCTGGTGAGTAGTAAAATAAGTGTCATAGTTTGGAAGCTGGGGTATCGTTTTGTTTGTATTTAACCTGCATTCGGTAAGGATAATTATGTCAGGTTTTTGTACGAGTGCAGACAGCGACAGTGTTAAGTCATCGAAATTACAATAGATGCTTCGTATATTTTGAGAGATTATAGTGAAATTGTTTTTGTTCATGGGTATTTTTTTGACAGTTCCTCCATACTATCGCATTCAATAGTATGGGCTATCTCAATGTCGTCTATTTCTGTTATTGTATGTAATATATCACTCATTTTTGGTGATCAAGGAGAAACACGTCATTAATAATAAAGTGTTATGCACGTTGTAATTATGTATGTGTAGACTTCGAATGTACGGCAGAAGCCAGCGTAGCAATAATAGGTAAGTGGCAAATAGAAAACTAGGTAAACGGACACATGGTCGGTTTTTAATTGAGTATGTGTGTGTACTGGGTGTGTACTTGTTAATTGTGTGTGCGTGTGTGTGTGTGTGCAAGAAAACAGTTTTAGACATAAATAGAGAAACAATAATTTATTGAATCAGGCGTTACTTTGCGGAAGTCCATGATATATTAGGAGAACAATATTTCTTTGCTATTCCGCTAAAAAACGTGCTGGTCTATTAGTGAAGATAAGATGCAACTATTTGCGTAAAAACATGATTTTTTTTTTTTTTTTGCATGTTTTTACGCAATGTAATTTCGATGACTTAACACTGTCGCTGTCTGCACTCGTACAAAAACCTGACATAATTATCCTTACCGAATGCAGGTTAAATACAAACAAAACGATACCCCAGCTTCCAAACTATGACACTTATTTTACTACTCACCAGCTAAATCAAAATGATGGTGTGGTTATTTACGTTAAAAACACCTTAAAACACTATGTACACGAAATAAGATTATGTCAAGCATCCTGCCTACAACTAGATATTCTTAACAAAATAGTTCTATGTATCTACAGATCTCCCTCTAACAATAATACAGAACCTTTTATAGACTCCCTTAAATCTTGCCTAGAGTCGATAAAGTCAGGCCGCGACCTAATAATCGCTGGTGACATTAATATTAATTTAAAGCCTAAACTAGGTGAACAATCATATGAGTATAAAAATAGAACTAACTATTTAAATATGCTGTCATCATTTGGGCTTTTTGCTGGTCACACTAAACCTACACGGGAAAAAAGCTGTCTGGATCACTTTATTTTAAAAATTAACAGATCGAAATTGTCTCCTACTGTAGCTATCATAAAGACGTCAATAACAGACCATTACACCACATTTCTTTCCATAGCCAAGTCAAAGAATTTAGCTGAAAACAATTATACTAAAACTACCATAAGCTTTGAAAATGCTCTTAAGTACCTACAACAGCAAAACTTACCTGAACTTATGTTCTGCGAAAACCCTGATGTAGTGACTGACCGGCTAATATACATCCTTAGTGAAGCTATAAAAACAAACACCAAAGTTACTATAATACCTAGTACGAAACGTATTAGAAAACCGTGGATCACACCTGGGTTATTACGCTGCATTCGACATCGCAATAAACTACAACTACAAGCTCGAAATAATCCTTATAATCCCATTTCAAAAATAACATACATTCGATACAGGAACTTTTGCAACAAGCTTCTAAAAAAACTTAAAAGAAAGTATGAAAGAGAACTCTTAGAAAAATCAGTCCATAATAATAAACTCCTTTGGAAAAACATAAAATCAATAACATATACTAACAAATCAAACAAACTTCATGCTGACCTTTTAAATCTTAAGCCTTCGATTTCAGAGTCAGCAAACACCATAAACAAGTACTTTGCTGGTATTGGTAAAGAGCTTGCTGAACAAATTTGCCCTGCCTCCCAGCAAGAACAAGAACTGAACGCTTTCATTAGCAATGTGCCTAGACAATCTAGTTCCTTTGTATTACTACCTGCAAGCCAAGACGAAGTACATATTACACTGAAAACCCTAAAATCAAATAGCGCACCTGGGTGGGATAATGTATCCACGAAATTCCTAAAATACGTTTCCAAAGAAGTAGTTCCTATCATAACGCACATAGTTAATCTAAGTTTCAGCCTAGGAACCTTCCCAAAATCTTTAAAACTGTCCCTAATTACGCCTGTGTACAAGAGTGGGAATAGAGACGACATCTCCAACTACAGACCAATTTCTGTATTGCCCGTGATATCGAAAATTTTAGAACGAATACTGAATACCAGACTACTAAACTATTTAACTACGTTTAATCTATTATCAGACTCACAGTTCGGTTTCAGACGCGGAAGATCAACTGAAGACGCAATAATATCTCTTACCTCGACAGTTGTAGAACATCTCGATAATAACAACAAGAGCATAGCGGTCTTCTTAGACCTGAAGAAAGCTTTTGATACCGTCTCTCTTCCCATTCTTGTTCAAAAGTTAGAAAAAAAAGGAGTGAGAGGCACACCACTTTCACTTTTTATAGACTACCTCTATGGCAGGAAGCAACAGGTTAAACTAGGGGAATGCATTAGCAAGGATGAGGACGTAAAATATGGCGTACCCCAGGGAAGTGTGTTAGGCCCAACATTATTCTTAGTTTATATTAACGATCTTTGTGAAATGGAGGAGATTTTTTTTTTTTTTTTTTTTTTTTAATGTTTATACGCAAATAGTTGCATCTTATCTTCACTAATAGACCAGCACGTTTTTTAGCGGAATAGCAAAGAAATATTGTTCTCCTAATAGAGAAACAATAATTGTGACTAATAATAATAATACTAATGATGCGGTCTGATAAAGCAGGGTCCGACAACGGCCGGCTAGTCAGTCGTGGAATAAACTCTGCACCTGTTCCTCCGAGTTAATTTGAATTATCGGTGATTCTTCAGACTTACGTACGTAAACCTTGCCGTATGACGTCCAGCAAAACTTGTACCCCTTCGACTTCTTGAGGTCTCTAGCGAGGAAGTAGAGGCGGGAGCCTTTAGGGGTTAGGTGCTCCGATACGTACACCGGAGTGTCCTCATTGGTTTTAAAACCAAGATGTACAGCACGTAGCTTCGCTGAGTTCTTACTATTAAAAGTCTTAGCTGCTTTGATAAGTTCAAGCTTCATCAAGGCAGAGTTGGTTTCGACTATAATTGGAGTGCTCTGGGGGCCCTGGGGACCCTGGGGGCCCTGTCTCCTTCCTCGCACTCTATAGATGTCCTTAATGTCGCTTTTACTTAAATTGCACTCGAGGCTTCTAGAAAGACAAAGTACCATCTCCAAGAGGTCTTGCTTTGTTTCATTAGGTTTCCGCGGCACGTTTTTTAGCTCAAGGTTCGTCTTGCGGGCCCCTGTTTGGATTTCTTCCAATTTATTTTCAAGGAATACGATATAGTCCCCGTCCTCTTTAACTTGTCTTTCTATATGATCTAATCTTCTTGTGAATTCTTCGTTTTGTCTGCGTAATTCCGTCATAGAGGCCTCTATGCTAACGTTGGTCTCCTTTATCTCCAGCCAGTGAATGTGTTAAAACTTGCACTTTCTTAAAAAACTGAAAGAGAATGGAAGTTACAATAAAATTCGACTATACCAGCGCCATCTCTTCAAAACTGTACAAACTGAATCTTGGCTAAGGCAGCTCGGAGCTCACGCCCAATGAATGGAGGGCGCTTTGCTCCGCCCCGTAGTACACAAGAGTGTGAGTGTTTTGCTACAGGTGGCGCTGATCTCAATTCTCTTTAATGTTTCTGTAGCCGTACCCAAGGGTGCCAAAGTGTTCTATTACTAAAGGCTCTTCCGTGAATTCCATGATCATCCGCGTGTAAATTAGTTTAAATATTGGAAAAATAATTGGAATCGGACTATGAAAAAAAGCTTTTCCGTCGTTTGCAGCATAGGTATGCGCGAGACGAATATAAACGACCTAAGTTTGATTTAAATCCTATGCGTTTAGTCAAATAGATCCATTGTTTGAAAATAGTGTCGCTGCGATTATTAATAATGCAATTCAAAAATATTATTTGGGTCAATATCAAACGGTTACTTATCAAACTGAAACATTTGGATATCATCAAATGGTAAACGAAAAATTAATGAATTGTATATTCGGAGAACTCATATAAATACGAAAAGTTTTCGGACAAACGATATTCGGTCAATAAAGTTTAGTGATTGCGATAGGTTACCGAATGTGTCTTCCACCTTCTTAACCTAACCCTATAATCTGCTTTAAAGTGCATGGCATCGCACCGTCTCTTTAACCGCGGTTTTATATTAGGAATATATTTGAACATTTTCGTGTGACCAGCTGACGGGTTTTCCGCTACTGTACAGTCAGCTAAAGTTTTTTTTTCCGTTGTAATATTGGATTAACTATCATTTGATGATAAAATTAATCGGGGGTAAATGGCAATGCAAACGTGTTTGGGTGGCTGCTGGTCACCCACCAGCGGAGTCGCAGCTGAAGTCCACGGGGCTTCATGATACAATATTCTTAACCATCTCACAAGTTATCGGACGGGGGTTGTGATTGGTCATGAAAATCTGTTACTAGCTCGCGGGCTATAAGTCATGTAGGTACGGTCAGGGTTATTAACATACGTACGTAAGAATCATAAGATATCTGTACACTCCCTTATGAGTTATGACATTGACTTGACAATAGAGTCCTGTACTAATATTTATGTACGTATATTAATACCCCTGATTGTACTTTATCTGTAATTTGTATCTCATTCACGACTCCTGCACCTGCGCCTGAATTCTGCACGGCTATCACAAGACGGCGCGCGAGCTCTCTCGATTTTTCTCATACTATCCGTCTCTTTCTTATTAGAAAACTTAGACAGAGAGGTATAGTGCGAGAAAGATCGAGAGAGCTCGCGCGTCGTGTTGTGATACTCGTAGCCGTGCTGGGCCTATAGTTTTCGTTAGTTACCCTGCCCCTGCCCATGTTTAAGTATGACCTACAATACTAACAGTGCAAGTTGAACTGTTCGTAGGTAAATTGTCATGCAAAATTTTACCTTTTCAGCCACAAGTCATCCGATTGAGAGACAAATTAAGTAAATTCGATGATAACTGATAAATAAATAAATAGGTATTAAGGGTAAATCTTACATAAATCGACCTAGTCCCAAACTAAGCAAAGCTTGTACTATGTAATTATAGGTAGGTAATAGACGACGAAAAACATACTACATAGATAACTAAATATTTAAATACATAGAAAACATCCATGGCTGTGATGGGTGTCGGTTAATGTACAGCCATGATAATGCACGGCCAAATAATGTACAGCCCAATAATCCGCGTCCATGCTGTACGTGGATTATCAGGCTGTACATTATTGGGCCGTGCATTATCACCCTGAGCAAACTTGGTCCGGGGCAATAATTGGAAGCCACTTTTGTCCGGGGTGATAATGCACGACCCAATAATCCGCGTCCACAAAAAGTGGACGCCGATTATCAGGCTGTACATACATTATTGGGCCGTACATTATCACCTTGAGCAAACTTGGTCCGGGGCAGTAATTGGAAGCCACTTTTGTCCGGGGTGATAATGCACGACCCAATAATCCGCGTCCACAAAAAGTGGACGCCAATTATCAGGCTGTACATTATTGGGCCGTGCATTATTGGCTCCCGGTAGGCAGGGTTACTACCAACTAGGCCAAAGCGGGCGATAGTATGGCATCATTGAGCTGATCTGATGATGGAGACAGAATGTGGCCATAGCAACTCCTAAGGTTCCTACACAAGATTAAATCCGTTTTTCGTGTTAGGGCTCATTGAAACCATCTAGAGTGTGTAACCCCCTGTCACCCCTGCACCCGGGTGAGTGGTATGCGTAACGCATTCCTCCTATAGGTACAAAAGAAAAGGACAGCTTCTGACGACTTTATTTATACGTCACTAGTTTTGTGAAATTTTTGTATCGTAGCTCGATACAAAATTTCATCCCCCATTTCACCCGCTTAGGAGATGATTTCCGGGTTCAAAATCATCAGATCCTTCCCTGGAATTAAACTATGTCTATACCAAATTTCAACTAAATCGGTTCCGCGGTTTAAGCGTGAAGAGGGAAACAGACATAGACTTTCGTATTTATATTATTAGTATGAATGTATTTAATAGCGTTCAGCAGTTCACATTCGAGGCCTGGCAACGCTACGTGTGCTACGCTACGCCATAACGCGTAGCAGATTTTTTCCGTGGGAGCATGAATTATTGCCCCGAAATGGGTTAAAACATGCCCTTTTAGGCACTAAAATAATTACCTCGCTACCGCTACCTACTTGCCGACTGTACTGTAAACAGTCGTTTCATCATGTGGTCGTTTGGCGCCGCGCCAAAAATATATGTTTACGTCATGAAAACGTGATCAGCTTGTTATCGTACAAAAATGGTGAATCAGTGCTTAAAAAGTACAGTCGACGTCAAAGATAGGTATGTATATATGTTGCAGGGAAATGGTCAAAACAGAGATTTGATCAAATCTCTAAGGGATATGATCAAATCACACAGTATGTTAAAATGGCCAATCCATTTTATCATTTACCTAATACAAATCAGTAATTTGATCAAATCTCTGAATCTGTTTAGTGAAATGAAAAAATCGGACAAAAAAGGCAACTCGTTTTTTCATTTCACTAGACTTGTTTAGTGATTTGATAAAATCCCTGAAACACGTCAGTGAGTTGACGAAACTAACGCGATAAAGATTTTTCCGCTCTTTTATAAAAAAAATACCACGAAGACCACCACCTTCTAACCTATCCGCCATCCGAGTCTAAGTCCCAGAACCGTTTAAATGATTTAGGAGCCAATATCTGCGAGTTAGTTTCGTCAATTCACTGACGCGTTTCAGGGATTTATCAAATCAGTAAACAAATCTAGTGAAATGAAAAAACGAGTTGCCTTTTTTGTCCGATTTCGTCATTTCACTAAACAGATGCAGAGATTTGATCAAATGACTGATTTGTATTAGGTAAATGATAAAATGGATTCGCCATTTTAACATCCTGCGTGATTTGATCATATCCCTTAGGGATTTGTTCAAATCTCTGTTTTGGCCATTTCACTGCGACGTAGGTATACATATACATTTTTCGCGTTATTACAATGGAATAAGGTGTATAAGTGTATACATATCATTGAACTCTTCTGTTCACTGTAGAGCGCATAGAAATCGAAAAGGAATTCCAAAATATACCTACATTTTATCTGTACTGTCCATAGATAATAAGCTTCTTATCTACAACTCCGTATTAAAACCAATTTGGACGTATGGAATCCAACTATAGGGAGTTGCGAGTAAAATCAATGTTCTCTGTCTCCAACGAGTACAAAATTGCATTCCCAGGGCAATAGTCGACGCTCCTTGGTTCATAAGAAATGATGAAGTTCATGAATATCTCATCGTGCCGACAGTTACATCTGAAATCGAGCGCTATAAGAAACTATACAAAGAGCGTCTATCCTTACACCAAAATCCACTCGTAGCAGATTTGTTGGACCCGTCAGCGGTGGTGAAGCGACTTAAAAGGGACCGCCTATTTGATTGGTAGAGGTGGCGCTGGCCACCTCACCAGAACAAGCCATTCTTCTCACCACAAATTCGCTTATGGTCTAGCGACCGATTGCAAATTCAAATAAAAAAAAAACTTACACAAGTTACCCAATGCCCTGTATCTAAACCATCCAAGCTAGCACGATAGGTTATATCGTCTCGCTTTACGGCGAAAATGGACCTACTGTAGCGTCACACAAAACGTAACGAAAACATTTACCATGCTACAGTCGAGTTCTCCATAATATCTACGCAGACAACCTTTCAAAAATATCTACACAGGGACTTTACTGTTACTGACATAGTTATGTGTAGATATTTTTGAAAGGTTATCTGTATAGATATTGGAGAACTCGACTGTACTAAGCCATAAAGTATGCAATTTGTACAGTTGCCTGAATACACATTCCACCACACCGCACCCAGCCGCCACGCCGTTTGAATCTGTTACTTAGCCCGACATAAAATATTTTTTTTCATCGCAATTTTACTTAAAACTTACCTTTCAAGTGATACTTTCTATATTCACAGATAAATGGACTATGTTACGGTATTTTTTTATTACAAAAATAGGGAACTGCACAAAAATGGTGCAGCATGCAATGGTGAAAGTTTGTATGGAGCTGCGAAATAAACGGGTTCCACGCGGACGGAGTCGCGGGCAGGAGCTTGTCGTTTCATATGAAGGTGTGCTGCGTTTATACCCCCCTCTTAAAACTTTGTGATTATTTAACCTCTTGCGTTGCTTTTTAGGGTTCCGTAGCCAAATGGCAAAAAACGGAACCGTTATGGATTCGTCATGTCTGTCTGTCTGTCCGTCCGTATGTCACAGGCATTTTGCTCGAAAACTATAAGGTGTATTTGAATAAAATTTTGACGGTAGGTCGATTTTGTTAGACAGTTTTGTAATTAAATTACTAAAAAAAAATTATTTTAGGGGTGCTGTCCATACATAAAACATGCATAAAACTGAAATTCAAAATTTTGTTTTACCATGCAAGCCCACGTGTGGCCCCCAGCCTTTTTTTGATTAAGATCAAGCCCAGTTTTTTTGATTAAGTGAATAGAGTCGGAGATAATCGCCCCGAAAATCACTAAAATTAAAAATATGTAAAAATCATGGAAATCGGGCTTATTAAACTCTTTCAGTGAAAATTGTTTTGAACACGATCGGTTCAAAGGTTTTCCAGATATTTCTAAAAAACTGCCTTCCTTAAAGAAAAGGACGTAAGTGCCATATAAGCTTTCAGTAACGATACGACCTTTTTAATAGGCACACCCTTCGTTGTGCGTGATCCGACACGCACTTGGCCGCTTTTTTGCTCCATTTGACTACATTCTTAATACTTTTTCGAGAAAATACAATTATATTGATTATTTTTTGTGTCTACACCCCACCCCTGTTGGTCAAAATATTATATTCATACGTCCTTTTATACGTACCTAGTCCTAGCTGGTCTAGTCTAGATCACTTCGAGCACTTCACCCGCGTAGCTACTTCTACTGACTGATCATCAATGATAATGATCAAATATTTTTAATATTTTCGCAACCGGACTAAAAATTGAAAAGTTCAGAAACCGACAGAATTCGCTAGGCGTGTAAGTTCATAGTACTGCCCGCCTAGCGGGCTCAGCCGGCATCTGATCAAACATTACGAGTGCCCGCTAGGCGGGTTCTTGGTTGCGAAGGTGTTAAAAGAAAAAAGAAAGTGTTCTACGATAGCTGTACGAGTTGTGAAAATACAGGGTTGTGGAGCTAACAACAAACAACGATATACATATAAAAATATTTTATTAAAAACATTTTGGTAACATTTAATAAGAACACTTAGGTAAAAATAAATCGACTTCAAAATTATTTAAAAAGAACAGCCTGGACTGGAAGTTCACGGAGGAAGCCGGAACAGCGAAAAACTAAAATAAATAAAAACAATGATAACACTCTAGGCAGAGACATGTCTAATTGACAACCAGAATTAAGGCATCGCAAGAATAATTATTAAGTACGATAAAATACCTACGGCTATTATTATAATTACAACAAAAAAACGCCTAGTGTCTATCGTTCAGTTGTGAATGAGCTGCGGCCGCACATGCCCACAGATGGGCGTGGGCAACTCGGGCAAGGCGTCCGCTCTTGCCCGCGCATCGGGCAAGGCGTCCGCTCTTGCCCGCGCATCGGGCGCAGCCGCGCAGACGCAGACGGTGTCTTGGCAGGGAACTTACATAGAGTATTATTGCCACTAACATTATTTCACTTCACGCACGAGACAACTTGCTTGCCACTACGCTGTAATTATACGTCACTAATACTAAAACATCCCAATTATAAGAAGCTATGTTAAAATTTTACCTAACTAATAATAGTATTAACATCTTCGGCTAATTTTGATAGTAGAATGATATAACATCATCTCATATTGTACTCTTAACATTACGCTGGATTAAATTATAAATGAGGAATTAAACATGTTATATATAATATTGCAAGCATTACTGAGATTGTGCATGTTACGTGATTGATTAACAGTAACAAATCGTTGACTTATGTGATACGGAGGAAGATCGCTTACATACTGTAGAGAGGGCCCCGCAGGGCCTCCCGCGCTACCAACAGCTACATAAACTGACAGTCACAAAGATTAAATTACGAGCATTGGCACTTTTCAATATTACATCTTACTTACACTCTCGAAATAGCACTGCATATCAATAATTCAATAACCAACTTAAAAACTAAATTCAGATCAGTCATTTATGATATCACATCAAAAAAAACAGGGAAATACATATGTGATAATAGATTGGATATACTATATAATAAATATTATATTCTTTTCAAAAGAGGTAATTTTCTTTAGGGTTACTAAAAATATTGAGCTTTGCGCCGCCGCGGCGCACTATATCACCACAATACGAGAACAACTTGAACCAATAACATTTGGTACTTGGGAGTTTGCCTCCGTTTTAATCTATTTCGCTAAACCTACATAATGCTTATCAGATATACGTAATACACTCCGGGCGGGGCCGCCTGCGTGCTGGCGGCGGCCGAGGCCTAGGCAAAAAACCCTTTCATCCTTATACAATTTTCAATACAAAAATACTGCCATTTGACTACAGTTCAATGAGAAAAAAATATTCGTCATAATATTAATGAACAATGGATAGAATACAACTCAATAATATTGTGTATAATATCATGTATATGATTTAACTAAACAAAATAAAATGCATACAATTGAAATGATTAAAAGGTTGTAAAATCACTTTGAAGACACAGTAATGGAAGGTTCAATTGATATTTTAGCGAACAATAAATAGCACAAGAACCAATTCATTTGGCGATGTGGATAAACAAACATTAACAACTACCACCCTCGTCGGACAACTTAAACAAAACTGGAATGCATTTATTGCATCGCACCTCGGCCTCGCTCGTATCGGTAGGGCTGCGCGACTAACTTAACGTACGGAGATATTCACAACAAGACACGACGTCTTACAACTGTGCGTATCGCTCCATACTTTCTTTTGAACTACATTCGATTACAGCTTTGTCATTACTATAAAAACTAAAATTATATGAATGCAACATTTGATTTAAATTATAATTTTATAACAACCATTTTGTGAGTATGTGTGACTGTACATAGCACACTAGGCGCCGAGCCCGCGCGGCCGAGCGGCCGCGTCGGAGCTCCCACAGAGGCATAAGAATATATCACTGTTAGCTGCATTCTGAGATCCATGCTATATGTTCAGTCATGACTCACTGAATCATAATACATAAATACAAATTTTGTACAACTTTTTCCTACTCTTTTACGTTATGTGTTCATAGCCCAGAAAATTATTCTAAACAGATTAAGAGCGGTGATGACTCAACTAGATAAAATGCAATGAACGGTATCTTCACGATAAGGGCGCCGATTGGGGAATATATTTGGCTACTGTAAAGTAATAACTCATAACAATGAAATAAATATATGGATGTTGGTCCCTTCCAAAATATTTGCCAAACCCATTAAGCGATAGCGCTAGAAATATAAATTAAATTTGGAATACTACATACTGTATTGTCTCATATCAACATTTTATTTTATAAAAATAACTTTGTGGGAAATATGTCAACATGTACAAATACTCCAGTTCCAATTTAAAGCTGATCACAACATAGCAGAACTAAAGTTGCACAAAAGGACAGTATCAATCATTATCCATTATAGTTAGTATGTTTTACTTACATGTAATTGAAGAGACTCACACTATCAAATATCTTGACTAAATTAAGAGACCATGAATATTACATTTATATATGCACACACATAGAGATATTGCCAGTCTGTTAACGACACTTACTATAATTTCACTAGAAGCCCAGCATCTGGGCGCATCAATGACTCAAACGTTTTAAAACGGTCTGTAACAACTACTAATACCTTACAATATCTAATCACTGCATTAATTTGTGATGATATGCACTGATAAACCCACTTTGACTGATTCATATGGGTGATTAGTTACATGAAATGAGTTGTTCGAGCTTTCGTCTCTTGTCCAGTAGATAGGAATATATTAGGGCATGTGTCAAGATCGTATCTTCTAGATTATATGTCATCACTATTATTATGTTATGCTCGGACGGTAATCCAACTATCGTCATTACATCTTAAGTTAACCTACAGCTTGGCTTTTAAATTCGTGCCTATCTTGTCAAAATCGTTACTTTAAATAACATCCGAGAAGCAGCCTTTTCTTTAGTAACGACGACGACCCTATTAATAAATGACTGTGGAATATATCTAAATACTTCTAGACTAAACATTATTATAAAACAATATTTAAATAATAACTATTTCGTGTAATGGTGGGAAGTAGTAACTCATAATAATCTATGTCCATAATTTAAATATTGCTTTAAGAGTAATTAGTCAAAAACCCCTCAGGCCGCTACTTCCATCCTTAAAGAGCTTCATACTTATCAAAGTAATTGAGTAACCAACAATTTATAGTTAATATTATATGCTCATTCTCATTAAACAAATAGATTCTTTGGATAACATATTATTAACATTTCTAAGAGGAACTAAGTGTAGCATTATATATTATTTTGAATCTTTAACAGTCTTTAAAATTATTGTAAAGTTGATGCAAGTGTTACTTTTTCAATACTTTCATTCTTTTATCATTATTGGGATCTAGAAATGCTAAATTGGAACAAGTGTGCAAAATCTTATGGCATTGCAAGTTCATTTCATAGTAATAATTAACCCTATCTTTAAATTTATCACACAAATAAGTTAAAACGAAACAAAAAAGTTGAGCATCGTCACGCAAAACATTCAGAGAATTGTCAAAAAATTGTCTTTGTTTAAATTAAGATCACAGTATTAAGTCACGATTAAAATGTAACTCTAGGAATGTGCGGGACGATAGCTACATACATATTCCACAGTCATCTGTGGGACCAGGGTACACCAGGGCCCTTCACACACTAAATAGGAAGATGTCACCAAGCCTTGACCTCAGTTTCCATAAGCAAATTGAACCATAATCTTGGCAAATATTAACAAAAACGTGCCTTCAAGCCTCTGTTGTACTGTAGAGAGCGCGAAAATAGTTCCACAAAAAAATGCTAAAATGTGACTAAAAAATTAGTGCATTTAAAGATACTGTCAACTTTAGGGTAAACAGTTTAGTACCAACAACAAAAACATCATAAGGTACCCAATTCAACGTAATAATTTTTATAAAAAAATGAATATTGTCACTAGATAAAAATAATACATTTCCAAAACTGAAGTCAGGCTTATCGATAGTAATGATAAGCACCACTAAGTGACATTGAAATAAGAGAAGTTGATATGCACCCTGATGTGTCCCAGTCATACCCACTCCTTGTTTGTTCAGTTTAAGCCCCGCTGACATGTCAATCTGTGGCAGCAACCACCCAAGAGAAGCCGCAGTGACGGCAGGAATCATTTACATACTGTGTGCGAGTCCCGTACGGCCCCAGGCGGTGGTACTGCGAGCGGTTGGCAAAGAACAGGGCCGGGTTGTTGGGCGGCAGCACCGTGGCGCGGTAGTTCCACCGCGGGTCTGTCAGATTAGGCATCAAGTTGAGGATATCACGGCCTCCATAGCTGATTTTGACCTCCTCAATTACTTGCTCTTTCGGCCGAGGCTGCGCGACGGGCTCGAAAATGTTCTGAAATCATTTTCAAGTCTAATTATTTGCAGCCTTGCACGTCAAGATATGACAGCAGCTACACTCCTTGTTTGTTTTGCGCAAATTACGAGCCGTCGTCGTACATGGCGTTCCGCTTCGACAAATACAACAATATAGCGCTATAGTAGCATAGAAACCCGTTATAATGTACATCTTAAACGACTCCGATAAGAATTTGTTCAATCACCAGTGTCAACATGTGAGAATTATTCCTATTATCACGCGTCAATGATGTTCATAACATTGATAGCGTAATGTAGACATTCGCCATTACGGAATATTATGAAAATAGAGAGGTCAAGGCCAGGACGAACGCAAACAAATACTGCAAATTTTCCGATTCGCTCACCTTTTCGGTAGTCTGAGGACTCGAGGGCAGGGAGTCGCTGTTCACCGACTCAGACTTGAGAGAGCCCAGCGAACCGATACCACTGGATTCGCTGGAGACGGATGGACTGGGGCTCGTCTGCGATTGGGACAAACCCGCTATGTCGATTATGTGCCCGAACGAGCTGAATGAATAGAAATTGTCCGTCTCCAATCCAGCTAAAGATAGTGCCACGCTCAAAGCCATGTCTGTATCTGAAAATCACGTCAGTATTGTAATTACACGTGCATAGAATGCCATTGCGTGCGAACACTGTCTTATTAGCTATGTTGACAGAATACAACGCGCGAAACTGATTCTAGGTACCACAGCAGTTAGTACAAAACATCACTCTCCTTACACAAGTGCAGGGATACATTATTTTCAATACCACACTAAGTGTAACGAAAAAAACAGTAATTACCGAATAGCGAAATCCCAAATATGCACAAAGCCTCGACGTAGTTAAAAGAGATCGAACATCTATGAAGTGAAGTTAGCTGTATACCTGAGTTTGCGTTGCGTGCTCCGCCAAGCGCCAACCGGAAGTTGCTCTGTCGGTAAAGTAGGCTATTACGCAGTAAACAAAGAAGGGATGATATACAATCCCTTAAAAATTACAAATTTAACGAGCTGAATATTTACTTAACAATTTTTGATTATATTTCGTTCCTTCACTGTACATTTTATCAGTTTTTGTATATTATATTCATTATTTGAGTAGTATTTGGCATGTTTTATAACGCCACCTTTGTACGAAACTTAGAACTACTTCGGTGAGTTGACTCAACATGCTATTACTTTGCTGATGCAGGTAAGATGGGACAGATGGCTCTGTAACACAAGTGAGGGCCTTATTAGTTCACACCGTAGCTACAGATGGCGTTGTATTCAAATATCTGATTTAATCGGTACTTGCATAAAAGAAAAATGCAATTGGATAGCTTGTTCAAAAATATTATGGGTTTTCTAAAACTATTTTTCAACTCAGTTATGCGTTTGCGAGATAATGGGATTTAAAGCCCTAATTTTTGTTCGAGTCATGTCCTCCCCCCCTGCCGGCTAAATGGCTACTACTGGGCACGTGAAAAAATTCGTGGCCTATACATATAATGAATTTAAAAGGAAAACTATCACAGTTAAGTAGACATAACTAGTTAACGAGTAGTAGAAATAACTAGTTAACTGGTAAGAAATGCACTTAATTTCGGGTGCATATACATTGTCATTGGAATTTGAACCGTTTACCGTGGACGGTAGAGTTGCTTTTTCACGGCACGTTATCTTCAATAGAAAAAACCTTGTCCTTCAGGTGGTCGCTAACCGAAGGTGGTCGCGTAACCGGAGAACCGACCCTATAAGTACATTGGTGTGTTATAAAAATAATCATATTTACGAGGGTAAGCTATAATAAAAACCCAAAAGCCCCTTTTAAGTCCGCATTGACAGACTGGCAACTACGGAGCCCTACCCTGCGCGTGGCCCGACACGCACTTGGCCGCTTTTTATTTATTATTACCAACATTTAATTACGAACGAAATCAAGTTCTTAACATAAATTTCTTCAAAATTCATCTTAAATCAGCACTAAGTACACTTTCTGATACGCAAATCGCGACACGCATGTGTCTAAAGGCCTCAGGCGCTTTTCACTACATATGGACATTGGGCAATATATTAACCTCCTATACGAACTACGACGTGGTCACATGGCCGTGGCTTTACGAACGTAGAGTGGTGGTGAATGGGTTCATTTTTTCAAAAGCCACTAAGGCTCACATCATATAATAGCCTAACGTATCTATATCTTTATTAGATATTCACGGTACTTACGTCTTACATCAAACTTACGGGCAGACAGACGAATGGACATAACAAAACGACCTATAAGGGTTCCATTCTGGTGCCAATCGTTTCGCTCAGGACTGCCGTAAATCGGTAGGCAAAACGAAATGATGAACTAGTTGGTTTCTTTACATTGCAAACTTATAAGTCAAAGATTAATAGAATAGGTACTTATACTTATTTTTATTTGACATGCGAGTCCATGCGGCGCGATTGTAATTACATAGGTATCCTAATTCATACTTAGATAGAACTCCGTGAATCACTGGCCCTACGATTTTTTATTTTATCTTATTGTTTAGTTAACTAACTCGCGCTTCTGTCTATCCTGTCTCTAGGTACTTCAATTTTTTTTTATTTTATTCGTACAATTTAATCGGCAATAAAACTACAGGTCGGCAGAAGAATGCGACCCGCACAGGAGAAATATGGCTATATGCCGAAATTCGGGTGATTGTGACACATTCCTTTGTATCAGCTGTATTCAATACGTACCAATCTCAGACCAAGAAAAAAAGACAGACGGAGCGTTAGGAACAGTCAAGTGAAGCCAAACCACATACAAACAACACCAAGCTACATCAAGTTTAGCACACGCTCACGCACACATATACCTTCAAACAAAATTGCACAAAACTCTTCAGCACGTGTCTCAATGCTGTCAAGATCATTTAT
This sequence comes from Epinotia demarniana, assembly GCA_945867215.1. Taxonomy (NCBI): domain Eukaryota; kingdom Metazoa; phylum Arthropoda; class Insecta; order Lepidoptera; family Tortricidae; genus Epinotia; species Epinotia demarniana. Next base: position 8,652,058 of record OX244264.1, read on the forward strand.
TTCGAGTTTTGTGCGATTTAATTTGTTTAGAAATCCGGTTGGCTTCACTAGACTGTTCGTAACGCTCCGTCTGTATACCAATATGCACAATCTGACAATAAATAATTTCTGATTATAATTCTGATTCTGAGAACAACCGGGCACACGAAATCATTTTTGCCAAACTTATTCGGAGAATTTCGTTCGCTTCAATATAAGTGGCCATATATACTTATGCTTGCTAAGTAAGTAGGTAGGTACCTATAGGTAATACCAGCAATTCATACAAACAAGTCAACCTTTATTTATTAAAATTCATAAAAACCAACATCTGTTTTATGCCACGACGTTAACAATCATAATACCAAGCAGACACCGTAGCCTAAGGACGTTTGTGGATCCAGAGTTGTTGAAAATGAAAAATGAAAATGAAATTTATTGATAACAATTGTTATAAGTCATTTTGCAATAAGCTCTAATTATATATAATTGTTGTTGGTCGACCGTTTAGTCATTTAAAGATTCGCTCTGTCGACAGGTGCTTTAAGTCAAATGCAGGTCCTTCTCGTCCGGAAGCCCACTCACAAAGTAAAGTAAAAAAAATGTTGGGCGTAAGTTTTTTTTTTATACCACTTCGGTGGCAAACAAGCTTACGGCCCCACCTTTAAACTTTGGACACTTATAACTTTGTGATTATATAACCTCTTGCGTTGCTTCTTTTTCCATTTGATCCATCCATTTTCAAGAAAATAGATTATTATTGATTATTTTATTTAGTGTCAAAATTATAAGATATGAAATATTTTAGTGATAAGATTATTAGTGAAGTTTATAAAATCAATCAATGCGTATAGTTCTTTTCAGATGTACCGTAATTTCGTTTTGTTAATTTTTGGAGCAGCCCAAATAGGAAAGTACCTGCTCCACCTAGCAGAAGACCGCTACTTGCTAAATATACCTACTGCTCAAAATAAAATAAGGGCCACCCACCTTTTTTCTATTTTATTTTTAATAGGGGTGTAGACACTAAATAAAATAATCAGTACTTAATATCATATTTCTCGAAAAAGGATTAAAAATGTACTTAGTCAAATGGAGAAAAAATCAACGCAAGAGGTTAAATAATCACAAAGTTAAAAGTTTTAAGAAGGGGTATATGTTCTGTCCCTTTTTCGCAAAACGCTACTTCATATGAAACGATGACGCTTGTGGATTGTGACGTCACTAATAGACGGCAAACGTGCCGTGCTGGGGCACCGCACGTTTGCCGCGCCCGTGCCCGCGCCCGTGTCCGCGCCCGTGCCCGCGCCCGTGCCCGTTTGCCGCGCCGTGTTCGGCGCCACCGTCGACACGGCCCGCCGCGCGCGCGGGATCGCTCTGCGGCAGTCTCGCGTATTGTGACGTCACACACTGTTTGCGTTTTCTCTCTCTAACAAGCTATATTAAAACGGTTGTAGCTTCGTAATTCTTTGAAATATCTGAATGGGATTTTCGCAAGGAAAACAAGCTATTATATTAGTTGACCAGCATGTAATTAGGTTTTTAGGGAGCTAGAAAAGGTGGGCTCCCCCGACCCCCGAGCCCCCGCCCCCGCAGTAAAAAAATAAACAGTCAATTTAATTTCAATCTCAATTTATTCATTTACCAAACGTGCCCTATTAACTAGTAAGACTATTAGAGTAGAGTAGTATTAACACAAAGGCTCACACGGAATATAAAAAAACCGTTTTTTCTGTTCTGTGGTGTAGAACAATCAGTGGTCCTCACACTAGGACATGCCTGTGACGTGAGAACCGGTTTAATCTTTACTTCATAGAATTGTACATCTGGTGCGTGAACAGATTACATTCATGGAAGTAGATTACAGGCTGGTAGACCAGCTAAGTAAAATGAAAAACAAAGTAATTACTAAGTACATTTGAAGCAAATTTTTTTTTCGTAACAATAGCATTTGTGATAGGTTAGGGTTTGGTTATCTTGTGTCCCTTAGAGCGGAAATAGGCATCCCGCGTAGCGGGGTGACGTCGACACGCTGGTGGTTCGCTTTAGGTTAGGATAAAATAATTGCCTGGTGTTTGTTAAAAAAAAGAAAGTTGGATTAGGTTTAGGTTAAAGAGAAACAGATTTTTAACAAATGTACAGAATTAAAAATGTTTGTCTTATACCTATGACTTGAATACATTATGCGCAAACCTATTATGGCGTAAGTCTTTATGGACAATAAATTTATGACATTTGCTATTTATGCTCTCAAATATTATGGCTAAAAATACTATATAGTCATAAATTAATTCGCATACATTTATAACACCCCTCTTTTCGTACAATATTGTTGTTTACGCGTAATGATGATTATGACACAAGTAGTTATGCCTATCGGCCTTATGGCTACAAATTTTATAGTTAGGGAGGCGAGGTAGCTAAATGGCGTAATTCAACGGCGCCGTCGAGACCTATCAAAATCGAAAGATAAAATAATTTCGAAAAGAAAAGCTCGTATGGTAAAAGCCATTTTAGCGGTGGGTTTGGCGTGTACGGTTTTTCAAAAATGTTAAAAAAAAACAGTTACTTGGGCATTCTCGAGCGCGACAGATATTCATACTACGTATGCCCCAAGTGCCTCTGATAATAACGGTATACTAATCTGCCGGTTTGCGTGGTGGGGGTAGGCATATAAAGTAGTCAAAAATGCAAAAAAAAAAATTTACTCGAGCGCGTCAGATTTTCGGAAGGGGTGTTAAGTAGGCCCCAAGGAAGCTCCCTTTAAAAAAACTGACGATTTCGGCGTGACGATAAGCTACGATGAATTTTTGAAAATGCAAAAAAATAAAGTTTTTTTGAAATACTCGAGCGAGTCAGATTTTCATAGGGGAGGTTTATCTCGGTATCCTGAAAGCATATTTTCTTAATCTGACAAAAATGTTGGTGGGTTCTCTTAATTTGACCGAAAAAGGAAGATGAAGTTTCACATTTTGACATCTAGTGTCAACGTCAAATGTGACGTATTCGTTCAGAAATCATTCGAATTCAATACGCAGTAAATTTTAAGTTTTGTGACAAGATGAATTTGAAGTCTTTTTAAAAGGTATGCGGGCGTTAAAAAGTTAAAATTGTCATTACGCTTGGGCTGGAACCACTACTCATGCGGAGACCTTCTGATAGGTCATTGGGCGGCAGGAGGTTATTTAAACTTTTTTTTTGTAAAATGTATCGTTCGCGACTTATATGCCGCAACGCGTTTTTCGGAAGACGAAATGGCTCCTCCACACTTCCGGTCATGCGGAAACCGGCAGATTTTGTATTTTTCGTAAGTTTTAGATTATATTCTTCAAAAAAAAATAAAAAAAAATCGCGCTCGAGAGTGCCGGATTAACGTTTTTTTTTTACAAGTTCGCGACCCTATAACTCGGCGGCGTCAAGGACTTATCGTCAGAATAGTTAAATTTAGTCTTAAAACACTAAAATCAACCCCCAATATCTTCATCTGACGCGCTCGAGTATTTCAGACTATCGATTTTTTTTTACTAATCTGATCGTCTATCCTAGGCGCGCGTCACTACATATAGAGCTAAATACTTTACAAGGTTGTTCTATTAGGTCTAAGGTACCTCTCATATCTTAAACTGCCACGCTCGAGTATTACCGAAAATTCCCCTATTCGCCTCCCTAAATATTATGAAACCGGATTATATGGACCCGGTCAATAGGCTGGCAGCTTGTCTCTGCAATTTCGCATTTTTACCGCGTTTTTAACCCCCGATGCAAAAAGAGGGGTGTTATAAGTTTAACGTGGTTGTCTGTGTATCTGTCTGTGGTAGCGTAGCTCCCTAACGGATGAACCGATTTGAATGCGGTTTTTTTGTGTCATAGGTAATTTTATCCCGAGTGTTCTTAGTCATGTTTCATGAGAATCTGTTCAGCCGGTTTCGAGATATTGGACTTTGAAATGAAAATGTCGACGGTTTTTCAACTTTTGTAAGTTGTAGTTATTACCCACAATTTAATGTGTTCTGCCTTCCCCTTCTAAGAACGCCTGTGGGAATGTGTGTTTGTAGCTAGGTATGGTAGTATATATGTCGAAAGATCTGGAGTTTACATCAGGACTGTAGACCGCGAAAGTGGTGATCACAAACCAGAAATTAATGCACAAATGATACAATGTAGTACGAGTAGGAACAGCCACTACCAGAATAATACTTAATAATAATACTTAGTTACTTAAAAAGTACCTAAACTTAAGGTATGATCATGGCCGTTTTACAGCAACTTATGTCGATAAATCTACGCTCCACTATGTACTATGACTTCTGATACTAAGTATGGATAAATAATCTCTCCTTTTTGGGCATGAACGATCTAGGCCGGTGATGTAGGGCCTAGATGTGTGTACCTTTAAAACGACGGTAGTTCGAATGTTATATTATATGTTATGCTAAACTTCCCGCGCACCTTTGGCCGCGTATTAGATAGAACCAAGCCAACTTTACAAGCAAAATATAGCCTTTAGCCGGAAACACCATTCTATAGGTACACAAAAGAAAAATAAATCAGATAAGCAAGTGGTTCCAGAGATTATACTCCCTACATACAAAGCTACAATGTCACCGAATTTTCCTCTATAAGGTAGGTAAGTATTACTCGTAGCATAGGTAACGTCTCTATATACTTATACCTAGTGACAAAGGTAGGGTAGGTGCCTACCTGAGTGCACTGGAAACTATCTATCTACGCTAAAATAACTTGTATACTTGTAATAAACATTGTGTCTAGAAAAACACAGGTATCTAGTAAGTAGGTATATAATAACCTTTTAACAACTTTCAAAAGTGCTTCATCATTGAGAAGCTTTAGCTAACAAAGTACCCAATAAGATAGGGTATTTTTGTATTTATGTAAGTAAATCAACGATATCGAAAGTAAAGATGCGCCTGTCCGAACAATATTCGCTTGACAAACTGTGACACACTGTGACAGCTGAAGACTAAGGCACGGTGGCCCGCGATTGCCCGTGGCGGGCCACCGCATTGGAAGAATTACTCGTGGGCGTTGGGCCTATCTTTAAGAAGTAATATATATGAAGTAAATGTATTTATTCTTTATATTAGGAAATGTATTTCATTAGCTAGGTACCTGTCCTTTTCATTCGTGTTTTCTTGGTCAGCTGCCTGCACCTTTCCTGTTTAGCCCTGTGTTTGACTGGTAGAGAATGCCTTAAGGCATTAAGCTCACCATTTGTACTTCTTATTTGTGCAATAAAGTTTAAATAAATAGGGTAGATAAATGTTATTTCAAATGATTAGGTATATGGAGTTAGTTAAGAAACATTATGATATTTTTACTTTTACTAGGTATATCTACAATAGGTAGTTTAGTTGGTGTAGGTTACCTACTTATACCTATCTAATTAAATATGAGCAAAAATAACTTCGGTCACTTCGGTAAGTAACTTAATTATTTTTTAATGCATGAATTTGTTCTGCTATAAATTATGAAAACTTGTACTTCATCAAAAGTTTTATATTAAAAATCTGTGTATAAATATTCTTTAATTATCGGTAGGTACCTAATTGAAATCTAGTTTTGGTAAGATGTTAATTAGCTGTTTGTTTTGTATCCGACTTGATACTGGCGCGAGATGCTTACAGCACAGACAATAGCTTCCGCCCGGGGGCTTATCATTTGCAAATATGCCTCCACTTAAGATGGTCCGTTCAATAAAATAATAATAGTAAACATCCGTGCAAATGGCCGGCAGGCGCGGGGCAGGGCGGGCCGGGCGGGTGGGGGCCGGGGCGCGCTTATCGATTCGCGCCCGCGCGACACTGTATCTATCCTCTCATCGATGCCCGCCCGCTAGCCTCACAAAGAAAGAGATAGGTTTCGCCGACTGTGATCCTTTTGTTTTTGGGCAGCGTCCGGCGAGGGGGGCGGGGGCTGAAAAATGTGAAGGGGCGCTGATTGGCCGCGCGGGCCCCGCCCCCCGCGCAGCCTGGAGGCTCCTCGGCTCAGTTCAAGGGCGGTTGCCGCGCCGTACACTGATTTGTTTGGGTTGCCGGCTATTTATAAACGTAAGGCAGTGATAGCTATCACTTTAATTTGTAAGCTTATTATGTGACGATGTCTTCTTGTAGCTATTTCAGAATGCAATGTGAACTTTGGCATTAAAAGTTTGCGTAAAATATAAACAAATAAACCTTATATAACTGTTTCAGTAAGCAGTTCATATCGTAGAGCTTATAAGGACGCAACAAAACAAAACATAGGCGTTGCGTATTCACAATATCTTCATCAACACAGAAATATTATCCTTGAGTCAAGTACCTACACAATCTTTTTAGGTAATTAATTTCAGCAGTAGCATTTAGCTATTACTTAGAACGCCATCATACCATATCAATACTAAACACTGAGGTAGATATCCATCTTAATAATTATTTATTTAGGTATCTAATCTACCGCAGTTTTATTTACACGGAACCGCATACTTTTTCATTTTACTTTCAGTACCTACCTACCTGCCTGCCAGCAGGCTTAGTTGATCAACATTGAAAAGAAAATCGAAAATATTTGTATAATTCGCAAAACTTACTCACAATAAGCTTGAACTAACCCACTGTGTTCATTGATAAACAATATCGTATCGGATGCAATATTAATTAAGTCGTAACCGTAAAAGCCCCGAAAACAAATGACGATCGGCCTCTTAACAGCGCCGATACATTGAACCCGCGAGCTATCCGTTACTGGCCACAAAAACCGTACACTTACACTGCCTATTAGTTAGGTATAACACGATCGCTTTGTGAGTACAGTTAGGCTAACCTTGAGGTCATTGGTTCAGGGTAAGGCCGCGGGCGCGCGCGCGAGCGGAGCGGGTTACCGCGGAAAAGTAGACCTACGTCGTCGTGACAGAGCGGCCGATGTCGCCGACGCGTAGCCTGAAGATTTTGTGTCTATTGCTTCTATTAACCTACTCGTACTATTGACATACCGCGCATGTGATGTGAGGGTATACGGTTTAAAGGGTAGTATACTTTTGTAAGTTTACCTTTTTTCATCGACACTAGGTTTATAAGTTTTCCTTTTTTCAAAATTTGTTATTAATTAAAATTTATAGGTACCTAAATAAAAAAAGCGAAACCTATACCTATGTATACAGGGTGTCCCGAAACTCAACGATAGCCTGCTACTGGGTGAGAGGCCAAGGTATACCAGTTATGAAAAAAATCCATGTCACTTAGTCAAGCGGTAATAGACATTTTTCGAAAAAGTTGAAATTTTGACACCCTTAGTCGCATTTTTTAGTAGGTACTGTGATCAAAATTTCCACAATTTTACACATTTTTTAAATAATGTAACCTCAAATAACAGTGCTATTAATCGCAACCACAAATCAAAGTAAAGCAAAAAATTGGAAATAGCACTTTTATTGGCAAGAAAAGTTGCAATTTTTGTACTATTTTGAAATCTAGACTAAATAGGCCATCTTTTAAAATAACTGACCAAGCTTGTGTAGTACATTTTTTTTCCAACATGGAGTGTCAAAAGTGACTGACAATAATTGTATAAACCATATCTCGTCATAACTTAATTATTAGGGTTCCGTACCTCAAAAGGAAAAAACGGAACCCTTATAGGATCACTTTGTTGTCCATCCGTCCGTCCGTCCGTCTGTCAAGACCCTTTTTCTCAGAAAAGTGTGGAGGTATCAAGCTATATACCAAATACTCAGGCCTACTGTCCCTTGGAGCTGTAAAAAAAATCAAACTTCTAAGCCGACGCAATCAAAAGATACAGCCGTTTATGCCGCAAATTTCTGCAAATATTCGAAACTCGTAAGGGAATCAATACCTAAAGGGTACTTCCCTTGAAATCCAGAATCTTGAAATTTGGTATGAAGCAACGTCTTATAAATAGCACAGATAAAGGAAAAATTGCAAAAACCGTAAATTTTTGTACGGAACCCTCGGTGCACGAGTCTGACTCGCACTTGGCCGGTTTTTTTTACTGAGTTAAGAATGTTTTTTACTTTGATTTGTGGTTGCGATTAATAGCATTGTTATTTGAGATTACATTATTTTAAAAATCACTGTAAAATTGTGAAAATTGTGATCATAGTACTAAAAAGTGCGCCCAGGGGTGTCAAATTTTCAACTTTTTCGAAAAATGCTTATTAACGCTTGACTAAGTGATATGGATTTTTTTCTTTTTTTTTCGTAACTGGTATACCTTGGCCTCTCACCCAGTAGCAGGTTATCGTTGAGTTTCGGGACACCCTGTATATTATTATGCTGGAGCGATCGACACAAAATCAAAGTTATTGTTTTACGATTTAGATAGTGGAAAACCTTTTCCCCTGATATGGATATTTCATATAAAAAGTATCTATTGTCAGTAGCGCGCTACTAGCTACTATATACTTCCCTCGCCGCAATCCGACTACCGGGTGCTTAGGCCGTAGTACATACGAAGATAGTAGCGCATAGCGGCACTGAAAGTGTTGAGGGTTTTACCTTTCGTCTGCGTTTAGGATGCTGCACACATTCTTTTGTCACCATTTTACAACCATTTAAGGACGGTATTAATTGCTCTATTCATCGCAAACGAGGCTTGAACCCAAGGTTATATAAACCACCATAAACGAAAGGTCAATGCACGTATCTTATTTTGATTACTTACGACAGGGATGCAACAATACCTACCTTCATTTGATTGACGTGCTTAAACTTCCCCCCCATTTAAGACGCTACATTTACAAAAATGTTTAGAAGTCATACTCTAGCCAGCTACACATATATGATATCTGTCTATCTACGTTATTCTAAGAGATTGTAGAGCATGGTACCTATGGATGAAAACCAAATTTCCCGCACCAAATTTTATGAATAATGATTATTTTCTGTTTGACCTTAAGGTTGACTAGTAGACATTGCCTCATGGCATTAAGTTCGCCTTTTGTATTTGTTACTAAACTTGTTCTTCTTAAATAAATAAATCGATATTACCCGCTGCCCGCTCCGCTAGGATCGCGTGCCCGCTCCGCTAGACTCGCGTGCCCGCACCCGCGCACCTTTTGTTAAAGACTAGGTTTGTGGTACGGAGGTATCCACAACTTCTTCGGAACTTATCTTATTCAATATCATGGCCGTGGAAATTCGAAGGGCATTTACGTGATTTCAAAAGTACCTAGTCATTTAATATCCATCCATACTATCCATACTTCCATATATCCATATGTAATCCATATATCCATATCAATATAATATTATAAATGCGAAAGTGTGTCTGTCTGTCTGTCTGATACCTCTTCACGCTTAAACCGCTGAACCGATTTGGATGGAATTTGGTATAGATATAGTATGAGTCCTGGAGACGGACACAGGATAGTTTTTTTCCCGGAAATCACCCCCTAAGAGGGTGAAATGGGGGGGTGAAAGTTTGTATGGAGCTACGACATAACCGAGTTCCACGCGGACGGAGTCGCGGGCAGAAGCTAAGTATCCTATATTTTGGGTGTCGCTTGTTGTGTCGACAAACTTTTCATCGAATTTCATTTCATCGAAAACGTTTCAAGTGACATTTAGTCAGCGAATTATGGTTTGGTGTAATTTTATGACCAGATCATTCCAATTTTTATAATTTTATGGAATAACTGTTCAGGGAATATTATTTGGCAAATGATTCATTTTGTATAAATTTTAAATGGCAGAATAACAAAACAACGAAATTCATTTGTTCCAATTTTTATTACAACATTACAAAAACAAACAACAACCGATTACAGGGGTTTAACTAGTGCAGCCAGGAAAAGGGGGCACGGGGGCGAAGCCCCCCGCAGTAAAAAAACAAACTACCGTAACAATTGTATTATAAGTAGGTTAGGTTAGGGTTCACTTGTGTCCCTCAAAGCGGAAATAGGCACCCCGCGAAGCGGGGTAACGTCGACACGCTGGCGGTTTGGTAAGGTTTAGGTTAGGTTAAAATAATTGCCATAGATAACTGTGCAAACTATTTTAATTTTAAATAATACTCCTTGTAATAATTTGAATGTTAATTAACAATACTTGAAATAATACATCACAAAACGTTTTCCATGACATAATTCATCTATTTAATGAATCATCCGACAAGTAAAAATACACGATTTAAAATAACTTGTAGTGACCATTCCACGAACTGAATTGTCGACGAAATGAAAATACATGAAACGTTGACTTTGATGTGAAATTCGACGAAGTGAGTGTCGACAATTTGATGATAAACCCTATATTTTAAAGCGGACTTGGCGCTAAGACGCGTTAAGACGTTAGACGATATATTTGACCGCCCGGAGAGTACAGATATATTTGATGACGACTGTACAGGAGAACGATAGTGGTCTACCATTATTTCCGCTATGGTACGAAAAATAATACAAAATAAAGTGTTCTGTTGGATCGATTTTGTTACGAAACAAAATGGGGTTCCACATCATCGTCATTTATAGAATAGGAAAACTCAAAAATGTTTTGAGAATCGTCCACCGTTACAAAAAACCGCACACACTATAAATAAATGATTTTATAATACTTATAACATTTTTACCCAAACTTCTTTTAAAATTCTGAAAGAAAATCTGAAAGAAAAGTGCCACTTTTTTAGATGCCATATACTTAGTGGCTAATGTTTCAATTCTCGTGACTGAAGGACAACATTAAAGTATACAGGAACTTATCAGTTCAACTAAACATAGACAAGTCACTTCTCAAAGTCACATCTTTAGAAGCACTTTATGAATATTTTACAGTAAAGTCTGACTCACAAAATCCCGACAGTCGACCGTCAAGCATTGTGCGAGTCGAGAACGACACTCATTTACCTGTCACGACGTCGTGACGACGCCATTTTGCGCTCGTCACCATGATCGAACGTTTGAATTTGGAACACTGCTTCGGTTGCCGGTTTGGTTTGGTTCATGTGCGTTTCTAGGCTGTGTTCTTTAAGTTTCACGTGTATCATTCCTATTCATTTCCTTTTTACACGACTGCGGTAAAGCCATATTTAAATCCTGGCATGTTCCACTTCCACATTATGGGTTATTAAACCGATTTTTTTAGGTTGATGTAATGTTATATTTTCCTAAACACATGTATGATGATGATGACATTGATCACCTCAGATACCAACTTTTCCTAATACGCTGTAGGAAATACATTAATACAGTTACAGCTAATAAGTACTTAAAATAACCACTTTAAAAATAAATAATAAGAAAAAGTTTTCGCTGTATGATAGATTCAATGGCAAACAACTTACTATAATACACATTAACGAGTTAATGTTCTCACGTACCGTTGTTATAATAATAACCTGGCAACCGTACTGTCTTTTCCAAGATCTCACGGTTCTAAATACTGATTTCATCATAATATATCCTCCTAGCGTTATTCCCTGTAATGCCCCTAAAGGAGCCCGAGGTCCGCTTTGACACCTCATCCCAAGATTTGGCATAGGCACTAGTTTTACGAAAGCGACTGCCATCTGACCTTCCAACCCAGAGGAAAAACTAGACCTTATTGGGATAAGACCGGTTTCCTCACGACGTTTTCCTTCACCGAAAAGCTAACGGTAAATATTCCGTACATAAGTTCCGAAAATCTCATTGGTAGGAGCCGGGATTCGAACCCACGACCGCCGCTTGACAGCCGCATGCCTGAACCACTAGGCTACCGTAGCTATCTAAATACTGATTTGCCATAGAATAAATAAATAATAATATCTATCTAAGATATACCTACTTACTTACACTGCGTGCTAGTCGTATGGGTACTAGACGATGATATACATACTTATATAGATAAGTAATTACTTAAACACATAGAGAACATCCATGTCTCAGGAATTAATACTGGTGCTCATCTCTTCACACAAATAAATGCCCTTACCGGGATTCTAACCCAGGACCTTCAGCTTCGTAGGCAGGGCCACCACCAACTAGGCTACAGAGTTCGTCAAAATTTCAATGATTATATAGATTTTGTTTGTCACTCCAGATTTTGGAAATACAGAAAAATATACAGAGTGTACCAAAAATGTGTGTGTGGAAAACGTGTTCTGATAAGAAAAGACTAAGAAAAAAAACTATTTACGCGTTTTTTTTTACCTTCGCATGGAGCGTTGGCCGACTGGGGCGACCTGCTCCATACAAATGTAAAAAAAAAGCGTTAAAAAAAGGTTTTTTGCAGTTTCTTCTTATCAGAACACGATACCTGTTAAGCCCTTGATCGATTTGCACCCTATTTTTGGTACACTCTGTATAATAATAATAAAGGACAGGCTCGCTAGTTCTGAAGCTCAGAGAGCCACTCGGCAGTTAATATTCGCGACTGTGGGCAGAGCAAGTTTTGTTTTAGGTAAGTGGGTACCTTTTTTTCGAAGGCTTACCAGGAAGAATTCCATAGACGAGCTAGTAGAAATCGGGTCCACTCACACTAGAATTAACCGCTTATCATAAACATTTCCCAAGCCCCTAAATACTACCGCCGCCATTAGCCTCCCGTCGTACCTCTAAACGACGAAATATTTAAATGGCGATCCGCGGCTATCTTCAGATAAAACGGCCCAATTCACATGCGTGAGCCGTGATGGATGAGCCCGGCGATCAGACCCTTGTCCCCCCCCTCTCAAATTTGCCTTCCCCGGCGGACGCTCGGCCTAGGACGCTCGGCCCACTGATAGCGGGCGGAGTTATCTAATACTGGGCCTTGGCTATATTTGTACAAATATAGCTCGCTTTTGTTTCTATTTTGTTTAGCGAAAGCGATGCAGCAAATTGCATGTGAGTTGCCGGTCTTAGTAGGAGTCAATAAAATTAGAATAAGAACTTTTTGCCTTGTTTTTCTTACTGTGATTGTCTGCCTCTATTTATTTTTCTCTCTTATCTACTCAAACGTTAACTTGAAGAGATCGCTTAGAAGGATAAGTTCGCCTTCGCACCCTTTCCTTATGCAAAATTTACATTTATTATGTGTAGCCGAGTGAACAATTTGTAGGTACCTAATAGCTCGTGACATCGTTTATCGTGAGGCGGAAATTATATCACCATGTGATCAATTCATGCTTGACCTAATACATCGCTGTGTTACGTTTTGGTCTAAAGAATGATTATTATTTTTACCAAAAAAATACTTGCCTATAAAATGTCTCTTTCATGCCATAGACGTTAGTGTGTCCAAAACACCGCGATTCAAATTATACACCAATAAGTCTTGTTTGGAAAAGAGAATATGGATTAATCGTGAAAGTTATATTCAAAAGGTTGTACCATTTTCCATTTGCTCCTGTCCGCTGTCAGTTTTTTGTTTTTGGTTTCCCTGCGCGGCCAGTTAATGCACGTTTAGCTCCAGACGGCGCGCGACCTCCCTCGGGCTCTCTCGCACTAACCCTCTTTCTTATTAGAAAACTTTAAAAGAGACGAATAGTGCGAGAGATCTCGAGAGAGTGTCGTCTTGTGCTAACTATGCTGATATGGTATGGGATAATCTTTCTAGGAGTATTATGTGCCGCCTAGGAATCCGCTGCCAGTCGCGCCGGCGCCTCCTCCTGTAGGTGATCCATTACACTGGCATTTTTGCGTAATCCTCGTGTATAAATATGAAATTGAAGGAAAACCTAGTGATGCTTAATCGACTGGAGGTCGGGGTCACCTCCCTTCCAGAATATTCCGGAGGCAATGTCGCTGCCCAAAAATATGAAAAGATATGTTGGGTATGCGTGTCTTATATGAAATAATGAACACTTATATACGTTTTCTTTTAAATTTTCTTTGAGCATTTTAAAATATGGATAGTTTAATTTGAATTAATGGTTAACCATTTCTGCGCGTTAGGTGCACATGTGAGTACAATTTCTAGAATAACGTGGTGCAAGCTGCAGCATACGATTTAAGTGATTTCAATAAGAGGACCAATAAGATCTCAATTGGACTTTTAGTCCGGTAATAGTCAGGTTCCTAATGATACGATTTCTATAGAATACATACAGAGATAGAGACTGATTAGCCGGTCAAGAAAGTACAAAATATTATGGAATTATCGCAAATTCATGTAAAGCTACCAACATGCTTGCCTATATATGCAACTCCACATAATTCGCAAACATACAAGTTATATATTGATTTAAACATTCACTTAACTTATTTATTCACCTCATTGAGGTCTCCCGACGTTTCAAACAACTTCCATGTTCAAGGGACGATAACAAAGTGATTAGAACCCGGGCAAAAAAATCAAAACAATCGACAGTTGATTTGAAAACACGAATTCGCAAGCACTCGCTATGCAAATCATAATCAATAACGCTCACTGATTATAGACTATTCTCTATTCTGATTATAGATAATTATAGTTAGGGTGGGGTGATGAGCGATTTGGGTATTATTTGCGCTTTATTTGGGTATTTATTGCGCTCGGGTGACGCGGCAGATATTATGGGCTGTCCCTCGAGGGGAACCCTTCGTGTGGCGGACATTGATTTGGTAAGGTTTTCAGATGAATTATTTTAATATCTACAAAGGTGCGTAATACTTTTATTTTTAAGCGGTTTAGTAATAGAACAGGGAGAGAATCAGAAAATTTGGACCGGGACGTCCAAATAGGGAAAATTTGATTTATTTTCATTTTTAAGTCAGAAAGAAGACACACAGAGACAAAGGGAGTAGACATACAATACAATTGACACATATTGTGTGTGTCTTCACGGCAGTGAATCTGTCGCTAATTTATTTATCATACTGATAGCAGAAATGAAAATATACCTAAGTATATTTATTTTTGAATCAAGATAAGAATAATTGCTTCGTCATCGAAATTTTCAGTCAAATTATTACCTAAAGACAATTCTCTGTGACATTGTTTTTCCGCCATATGGCAAAAGTTACACTCCTTTTCGTTGCAACATGAAGTGCATCAAAATACAAATACAGCACAAACATCATCCCGCGTGCTTAGAATTTAGATTCTAAATTTGAATGTCGAATTCGTAAACAAACCTTTTAAATTTTAAATTTGGAATAATGAGTGGTGCACGCCGGCCGCTGACATAAAATCCGCATTCAGCGCAGATAATACCTGGGGCAGAGGTTCGTTCATTAGGCCTCCCTCGGTTTAGTGCAGTGATGTGTCGATAAGCGGTTGTTTGGGGGCTACCTCAATTCTTTCCGTGGGTCTTAATACCAATTAGAGTAGACAATATTGCGTAGCTCAAAGGATTGGGTTTATTAGTGTCGGATATTGTTATGTGGTTGTTGGCGCGGAAATGGAATGGTGGGGAGCCCGGGGTATATGCGAGCGAAATCACGCCAATTAGACGATATCAATTTACAGTTGATGTTATTGGTTTATTTGGCTGAATATATTGAATAATTGAAGGTACCGCGATAGTAACAGGCACTTTATTCTCACCCCATGCATTGACGGACATTAAAAGCTAAAAATATATAAACGTGTTAAATAGTTGGCATAGAGTAGGTAGGTAGATTAGGGGAAATAATTAAATCACTCAAGTAGAGGTATACCTACTTTGTACCTTAATTCCTATTTCATTCTAGTATCAATAAATAAAGGGTTGAAATTGTTCGAATAAAAAAACATCTTGCAAAAGGTAACTAAAGATTCGTTTCTGTTTTGCTCTTTTACATCACATAACTACTGAGTAAGCAATTACCTTTCAGCGTTCGCTTATATCCGTTCTCTGCTTCCGCCCTAGTTAGATTTCAGTTCTCACAACGCATTTCAAGATTCACGCTAGAACCTCCAATCACCGTCCGAAATCTAAATAATTGAACAGAATTAGAACTGCGTCGAGGACGTGTGGCATGCACGCCGGCACTATTCTACGAATGCGAGCCGAATATCCGAAAACGCGAATCTCGAATGCCGAAAAGCCGAATGGTCGGGGGCTCGGTGACATATTGGAATGTGACTCCATTTATCCGCGTTTCCTATTGGAATCCGGAGTGACGCGGCAAATTGGAATTGCGGTGCCTATTTTGGAAGTTATTGATAGATAATGCCACTTGTAACGTTCACGTGCGGTGGTAGTGCGGTGTAAGGTGGTTCCGACCTTGTTTTATAACGCATAGCATCTATATAAGGCACTATATCGAATGAAATAACATAAAACAAATGAATTAAACGTCTCTGTGTTAGATACTGACCAAATACTTGACACTTTCAAACTTAATCCATAACATTAAAGGTGAACAATAGGTGTCAACTATTAACATAGTCACCGGCATCAATATACGACACATTTTAACAGGTTCAGAAAGCGTGGTGTTAGGCATTTTTAACGCGTAGTGCAGGTGTCTCCTGAAATCGTAAAGGGTGGAGCTAGACAACTGTCCTCGAAGTATTCGATAAGGCATTTCTTTTTGTAAGACATGTTACATCAGAATCAAATTGAATATTATGATGTTACACGATAGATAATGTAAGTTAAGTGAACTGCTGACTGATAATTAAAAATAATATATAATAATTGAACCGGATTGTTCCGATAGCTCAGTTGGTTAGAAGCGACGGGCCATGAATGCCTGTGGGCGCCGGTTCGAATCCGGCTCGAGCATTACATTTTTAAATTTTTCCTTTGATTTAAAAAAATATAATAGTAAATATAATATAATATAATATTGGGGGACAATCTTACACAAACCGACCTAGTCCCAAACTAAGCAAAGCTTGTATTATGGGTACTAGACGACGATAAACTTACTTATATAGATAAATAAATACTTAAACACATAGAAAACATCCATGACGCAGGAACAAATATTCGTGCTCATCACACAAAGAAATGCCCTTACCGAGACTCGAACCCGGGACCTCTTGCATCGCAGGCAGGGCACTACCAACTAGGTTTAAGTGGTCGTCTGTACCAAAAAACATTTTTCTTTTGAAGTGACCACGGTTCCACGAACAGCAATGAACTCGCAATTTTATTTACCAGCAAACGAATCAATTTCATTTAATTGAAAAGCCTAGCGACATGAGCTATTAAAACATTTGAACATATATCAGAATGTCATTCCACAACCCTTTGGCGGCGCGGTCAGTTGCACACTGAGGCAAAGCGCAGTCCCTACATATTAAATCACATTTTGACAAGCGTACCGTGAAGAATTAATCGAGTGTCGTCGAGTGCGGACTGCAGAAAAAATGAAAACATGATGGCATTTTGCTTGGCCCCTTAGCCCGCGCGGAAAGGTCAGCGGGCAGCCGCTCGTGAAATGTCCCGGCTAATCTAGAGGGAATACTGGCAGTCGACAACTATTTTCGAATCGTTCTAAATTCGAATTACCTCCATATTTTTGTTAAAATGTTTTTAAAGAACATCATAGAACTACATACAGGTGTATAATTAGATACTCAGAATAAATATGTTATTGGCGTTAGGCGTATTGGTTTCATTATTGGCATTATTAAATGGCTTCGGTGAATTGCTTCATTCATAACCACCGCAGCAAATAAACAAAAGAGCATCTTCAATTCATATTCGTAACTTTCACGAATAGGTGTAGGTACTCGTACAGTAACAACATTGTAGTTATTTGGAGTTCAAAGATACTCCTTTGATAGTTATAGCGAAGTATTGCACGCTGAAATACGGTGCTGAAATTTGGCTTGCATGTCTAAGTACTTACTAATACTTACTATGTTGAACAAAGTTCCTACTTATTTTTTGAAGTGGACGAGTTTAGACAAAAATAGAAAGTTGCAACAATATTCCAGCTCGCCTAAAACGTCTTAAACAACTAGTACTTAGTCATGAAAGCCCTCTTAATAAAATACCAATAACTCGCAATTCCTATAAACAAGAGAAACTTATTCCCCACAACGATAACAATAATTAGTGTAATAATTCACATAGCTATTAAACGTTATGATAAACGAGATATCCATAATTAAAGAGAAGGGTGGTAACCCTAAATTATCACCCTTATAGGCATAGACAGTAAATTCGGGCATCTAGCACGGCATAATGCAATTATTGCCGCGCGAGCTGTTTTAGGATGAACGTGAGAAATCGCACTTGTCTGTGGGGGAGTAAAAAACAAAAAAAATCGGCTGCGGCATTAGGTTGGCCCATCCATCATAACGTCGGATTAATGTCTGATGTATGTTGCATTACACCATGATACAGGGCGTGAGGCAGGGCTGAATGGTGAAGTTCAATGCTGTCTTAATGAATACAAAGTAGTTTGATCAAAATTGGAATAGATACCTAAATATGACTGAGTAAGTCGGACGGCACTAAGCATTAACACAAGTGCCCATGAGACAAGACACATGAGCTGCAGAACGGACGAACGCAGTATCCGAGTTGAGACCTAGACAAGTGAGTATTTGGTTAGCTAACCAAGAGTTCTATTCCATAGTGTACGTACAATCAGTCATGTGTAAGTATATGGGTGTATGCAACTTACTAATAAAATATGTCCCATCGCTCATATGTCAGCGGATTAAGGTTTTGGTACAAATTTTATGAGAGGATTAGATCGATACATATTTTTGCATGGGACTTTTTTAAATACAGTATTGTAATATTGTTTTTTTTTTAAATAGAAGCAAGAAATGTAAAAGGCTAACTTCCCTTAGAGGTTCAACGTTTAGTTGTATTGTATTGGTTTTAAACATGTTATTGTATAAATATGGTTCAATAAATTATGAAGTATATTCCACATTATTGAAAATCTTGTGCCAAGCGGGTTGAGTATAGTTTCGGCTTTTCATTTCGGTTCAGTTTGAATAACTTGCTTATTACCTATTACAAGACATTATTCACAGGTATTTACGTCACGGGTCTCCATATCCCACACATCCTGCGATTGTCCTCAGCATTAGGGAGGCTGCTCGCGTGCTTTATTGCCTGTATTGCGTCTGATTTGAAATATTTCCACGGAACCACTTATTCGCACCTCGCGGGTACTGCGATTGAGAGATCTTGATGCTGGCTTATGTGAAATTAGTAAACAGATTTTGGTGAACTAGCCCAAACAACGATATGAAAAGGGTGCGTATTACTTTCGTTATGAGTTGCAATGTGTTAATTTAATTGATCAAAAATTACTAGGTCAATGGCCATCTGCTCTGAATCAACACTGAAAGTAAATATAATGTTAATTTATTATTCTTTACGTTGTATTTATTTTTGTGTTTCAGATTTTGTGTCGTACCTCTTGTGACGCTTGTTTTCCATTCCTAATGGTGCATTTTTTTGGCAAAACGATTTTCATCGCTCTTGAGTGACGTAAACTAGGCTAAATGACCCATTTAAACACGTAGATGAATATACACATAATCATAATCAAGCCGGTTTCTCGTAGGGGTAGGTAGAGATCCTTGGATATCCAATTGCCACAATCTTGACAAACCCTGAGGGGTGTGTCAAGATTGTAGCATTAACTTACATGACACTCTTCATAAATACTGCTCGGTGTAGGGTACTTTTAACGTGACCTTTTTAGGACTCAAAAGATTTGCCAGTACTATATCAAAATATATACCGCTATTAATTCCAAATACCAAGAGCATTTGGCTCGGGCACGGGCGCAGATTCCTCGCATGCGAGTCTCACTAGCACATCACGGCTAGAGGGTAATCGCTGCTGCGTTTTGTACGGCATTGTTGCAGGCAATCGTATTCGAGCCGCGTGCCTATTCTAATGGGCTCACACCTCGAGTACTGTATTATAATTCCGCTGAAGGTTTTTTGGTGTCGTGATTTGAGAGCGGCTTAGAATGTGCGTTGGAGGTTACAAAATGCGGTGGGTTGACATGTGTGCTTGGAATGTTAACTGGGTAAAACTGACTGAGGAAACTTAACTGGGGAAACTTTTTTGCGTTTTCAAATCGTACAAAGATGAGAACAATGAAAGATTTCCATACCCGTTTTAAATGCTCTTCAGTGTATATCCGGAGATACGATTTCATATTGAAATCATATTTGAATTGTTTATGCGTCATCTCTTGATTAGTACATGGCAAAGTAGTCCTATTTGTGAGCGTGATGATTAGGTAGAATGTTTCTTTATTACCGTCCGAGGTGAATAGGTACAACATTTTTCATGTGCATCTAGCTAGAACATGGGATTTTACTCACGCGAAGCTCGCGGTAATTGCCACTTTATGGCCAGGTGTGGCGTAAAATATAATATATCATCATATATGACATTTGCGCGGCGTGCATAGGCCACTAGCGCGTCGTCTTAACATTAAATCAATGCGCGTTAGTTTTCAACAATGGCATCCTCGGACTCCTTTGTCGCCGCCATTATCTTTGGCCACGTGGGACAGGTGGGGCACGCGCACATCTGCGCGCATAAAAACGCCGCTTGCGCAAGATTTTAATCGTTTTTTTTCATCAAATGATGACAGTTCTCTAGGTATTTCGCGCCAATCTACAACCTCCCGCGGTTTCGGCAGCTGGGCGGTTTTTTTAATGGTAATTTGGACGTTATCTTAAGCGGCGTCGTAAATTGGCTGTGTCACACTTTCGTTAGTTTAATGTGTTGCCGAACCGTGTTCGAAACCTTTTTGGCGGTACATTTATATTTGGTACTTACACGGTAATCTTGCTCGCTATCGGTACAGTGAATAATATAAATAAATAATAATAAATATAAATAATATATACTTATAAGGGGACAATCTTACACAAATCGACCTAGTCCCATAGTAAGCTCAGTAAGGCTTGTGTTATGGGTACTAGACGACGATATATATAATAGATATAAATACTTAAATATATAGAATATATCCATAACTCAGAAACAAATATTCATGCTCATCACACAAATTTTTGCCCTTACCGGGATTCGAACCCAGGACCTCTTGCTTCGTAGGCAGGGTCACTACCAACTAGGCTAAAGCGGTCGTCAAAATATACTTACATACAAGACATTTGTGAAAAAGACTGAATTAAAAATGTATCTATGTATAATACCTATATATATTTGTAAGTAGTACTTGGGAATCCGAGGTTAGCTAGGTGTTTCTCGTATTTTTACGGACAAAACAAGTTTTCCCTGAGATGATAGCTAGATCGATTTTTAGCCAAAAAAATGAAGTAACTTTTAATTTTATCGAGGATTATTTTGTATTTCTGCTTTATTCATGTTCCCCGCAATCCACAAAAACTGCATTGCCCAAATGTCCCCATAATTCCCGAAACTCATTCATAGATCACGGACCAAACGCTTACCTGCACCTTTAGTAATACCTTTAATGATTTATACTTCTTGCCTATTACAGTACAATGGCTCTAAACGCTACTGGGTAAGGGTGAAAATGGTTTGGTTGATTTGTTTTTCCTAAGTTTGTCGGCTTGAGAGTCCAGTACTGTGGACAATTGGCCGACAATTGCCAGTTTAGATGGGCATCGTATTTTATAGATTTTTACGACATGTCGTATTTTACGTTACGACAGTGTGGCCTGGGATTTAATGACAAATTAACAAAAAATCTTACGTGCCACGGGAAGGCAAACTGATTTTACTTTTCGAAAACTTTATATACGTTCCTATATATGTATCTACTGGATACTTCAGGAAGCAGAACCATCTAATATATAGGTGAATGTGAATTCCTATATGTAATGTATATAAAGTACAGTGTGTATTAAGCATACCTAGTTTTAATGTTTTTTTCCTTCACGTTTTAAGCCAAATGATATGTTCAAACATTATTTGAATCAAAACGTTTCATTAAAATGCCCGAAATACTCATAGTTACCGATGCTACCTACTCCTTTATCAGCCACCTGTATCCATGCTTGGTGTCAAACCACAACAATTGAAAAATCTATTACGTGACCTTACATCGCCGGCCACATCATCATAGATCTATATTAACCCGCTGCAGAGGCTCTATATTTATTTATCTTACTACTTAAAATAAGCACTCGAGCACAAAATGCGACGCCCGAGCTCCCCTGGAAGTACCTGGCGGATGCTTGCAAACGCTCACTACGCAGAAGAGCACAATGGACGTATTTTTTTTTCCCCGATCCAGCTTAGAGCGCGAATTCCATAAGGACACCTGGTCGGAACCGGCCCCGGGGGTCCGCTCTGATTGATAGAGGTCCCGTCACAAATGCAGTAACACAATACCAGTAAAAATCTATCTCGCTTCATTTGAAACGGCCGAAGTCGGCGACGCAGCGTCTGTTAAAACAATCAATGATCGGACCTTGTGAATGGGCCGTGAACCAAAAATGGTTGAAAAGGTTCAGGAAGTCAGGTGAATTATTGAGAGCACCATGAACTAGGCTTTGACAATGAAAGCGGGGCTTGCGGGTGTTCCAATTTGCCTATAAATGTAGAAACAGAACAAATAAAAAGGTCTCGTGCCTTTCTCATTTATTGAAAGTACCAAAGTCACATCAACGCCCTTTAAATGGAGTCACATATTTGATAAAACAACTTTGATTTTGTTTTACACTACAAACGTTTAACTAGGTACAATCGCAATCCCCAAAATATCGTACTGAATTCCGTAAATATTCATTAAGCCACGAATAATTAGTGTGATTATATTAAAATTTCTCGCTGCTCAAAGTACACATTACCTACCTACTGAATGATATTCAGTATAACA
The DNA here is from genome assembly GCA_945867215.1 of Epinotia demarniana. Taxonomy (NCBI): domain Eukaryota; kingdom Metazoa; phylum Arthropoda; class Insecta; order Lepidoptera; family Tortricidae; genus Epinotia; species Epinotia demarniana. The sequence continues at coordinate 8,674,670 of OX244264.1, forward strand.
TGAAACATACCTACGTAGTAAATGACAGTCGGGTTACCATAATCTTTCCCTTATGCAAATGAAGTCAACAAAACCTCCCGTTAAACAAGGATCACGAATTCATTTAGCCCCCGTTACTTAATCCAGGCTAGCTCGCATCCAGATGAATGCTGCAAGAATCCCTGCATGAAAGACAATAATTTGATTGATCTCTTAATGAATATGCAGATATGTTAAGTGGGTATAAGTCCCGCAAATAAAGGCTCCCCGAGGAGTGATTGCGAGCCTACTGCCATGCTCGAGGCAGATTTTAATCTCAGATAAGTGGAGCGGAGAACAGTTTACATAAATTCTCGCGTTAGCACCTTGTTAACAAACTGCAGTATTTGATTATGATTAGATCGTTTGATAAACGCGTTTTATAGATCGGCAGACAATGGGGGCCTTTTTTGCATACCGAGCTCGTGTTTGGCAAAAGATACGAATAACAATCACGTTTAGTGCGTCGAATATTACCCAAATCAAAATCGAATCTTTCCAAGAATAGGCGATTATTCTAGCGCTGCGCTGTTGAAATACAACAATTTATGTGACTGGCAGAGACTGATGGAGCGAACGTAGTAGAAATATTTAAAATAAAAGTAACCAAAAATGTTGGCAACATGTTATGACATGATAACTGCAGGTTAGTAGCAAAACTTTACAAAATTTATTTAACTGTATTTTACATCTTTAAAAAACATGCAGTTGATATCAGCGTTCTAAAAGTTAAGCCATTACCGCTGCCGTTTCAGAAAGTATCGTTGAACAATGTGTGCAAAGAAATGTAAAGTACTCATGTGTGCGAATAAAAAATACACTGTAAAATCAAACTATACATAGTTATTCATCATCATCATCATCATATCAGCCAAAAGACGTCCACTGCTGGACATAGGCCTCCCCCAAAGAGGACATAGTATTACTCATATGAAATAAAATAAAACATGCACTACTTATATTATTTGAATTCGAATGAAAACTTTCGTGAATAGAAAACTATTTTTTAAGCCTATATTTTTAAAACGTGCCTAAAGCTAACGGAAACGCGACGAGTAGCAATAACGCAATCTTGAGCCAACCCTTCTAATTAATAGCCATCACTGTCTGCGCCACTCCACGCTGGCAACACTTTCAACTTTTTTTTAATATGCTTCCTCACCTCCGCAGAACAGAAGGGATAATTACTTTTTTCCCGCCAAGTTTGACTGTAAATCTCGCTACCTACAATTAGGAAAGTTCGTGTTTTAAATGATGAGTTGAATCATTTTAACTTTGCTCTAATTAAAAAGCGTTCTTAGAGGGGTTTTCAGTTGGCTAAAACGGAATTGAATAAGTAAAAATTATAAGAAATATATAGGTTGCCACGTCAGGGGCAGATAACCACTTTCCTTCTTTATAATTACGAAGGTGCACTTAGGTAATGTAGCTTCGTAATATTATTTACACAAAATAATACGCAATATTGCCTGCTTTATCATGTACAAAGACGAATGCAAGTTTTGGAATAAGTATTCAGTAGTTACCTTATTTTTTCTCTTAATTTCTTACTGTAGCAAATTTTCTGATCGTCATGATACAAAATAAACCAATTGGTCCAGAAAAGTCCAGAGAAGTAATTGTGTAACTTTTCGAACAAGCGTTAGAACAACTCAACTCATTCCACCATGCATTACGCAAGCGACCAGCGCATCCACCCGGTTCAAATTTAATCGATCTTGTTTTCATTTGAAGGACTGATTAACCAAATAAAATAAAATGAACGTAAGTATACTTCTTCACATAAAAAAAAAACTTTTGTTTATACTCTAAGCAGACGCTTATCAGTGTGATTAGATTTACATCTGAAAATAGGTTTGCCACATGGAACGAATAGTTGAACGAAGCAAAAATGCTTACTTAATCCAGAAGCAATCTTAAATTTAGTTTTCTTTGTGATATAAAACTAAGGAATCTAATTAACTCAATAAGGGTCAGTTTGGGATGAACACTGGCGGCTATAACCGCTTGTAGCGGATCAGCGGGAAGAGATAAAAAACCTAAGACGCGGACAATCCTTTTGGCTGAAAATTGAATAGTTGGATTACGCGAGCAGGGGTGGGCCATCGGCAGGGTTGGCATAAAAAAAATCGAAAAAATTATTAATACTTTGTGAGTACACATAACATAACGTTTTTAATATAATAACGTTTTTAAAATAGATAAAGGATAGTGAATCCTCATGGGTGGGTCGGGTCACCTTTGTCAAACATTAAAACTAATTAACATTTACGCCAGTGGACGAATACCATAAAATTACATACTAACTGCACGCGCGGCTCCACCTGAACATTTCTAAAAATGGTGTTCCGCATATTTTAAATTATGATAAAATATGCCCTTCCCGGAGGTCCATCCTTTACATTCTTCATTTTTGAAATCACTGACTTACATAAGGCAAATTCACATGTCACAAACTCTTACCTCTTTATTATTTGTCATGGAGATCCTCGTGACTCCAGTAAGATGATGTAATATTTGAGTAAGTGACAGCCCTGAAAGACGTAACGTCTCCTGTATTGCCGAGTCGCGGACTGATTACGTGCGACATTGTGTCGTGCACAGTGGACGCAATTAAGTATTACAGGAGATTATTGCAGATTTGCCATGTTTCTTGGACGTGGGACAGGGACTTCGTAAGAGCTGTACGTGTTATTAGAATAATCATTTATGTATTGATATCGGGTTGGTACTAAGGTAACGGCGCCTATTACCGGGGGTATCAAATTCGGCTACCATTACCGTGGCATTTTCAAATACGCATTTTAAAAGCAAACCGTTCGATTTACAATAAAACATACTTTACACAAATGAAGCCTAATTTAGTTGACTAACGGTCCTGTTTACGCAAATGTGTGTGAATGAAATAACAAGCACGCAATCCGTCAGTTTCTGCGACGGCGGCGTAGGAAGAGGTTGTGTCATACAAACGCATGGCGTCACTGGTAAGTATACCCGAATCTTATTTATTATTTCACGCAATACCTATGACAATTGAACAAATGCTATGGATTTTAAATGGTTATCTATAGTTTTCTGCACAACTTTTGCGTTCTCGTTATATATTTTTTGGCCTGGAAATTCATTTAAAATTGAATATAAAATACAGCGGTGATAGACGCCATTTTTAGTTGGGGAAACTAATACCGTGGCATACCACGGTAATAGTTAAGTCGGCGATTTGCTTCTTTGTGCTTTATCTTTTTTATATGTCATCGATTATAAAATTTCTTACAGCTATTGGAATCTTGATCTATTGACGCTATTAAAGAACTATTTCCGTGGTATGGAAAGTATCCAACAAACCCTTAATTTTTAACCAAAACTTTAGTACTGAATCTGCAGTTTCTATGGAAACCCTTATTTTGTCGTGTCGTTTAAATATTGTAATAATTAACTATATTTACTTACCAGTTATGTGATTTTGGTTTTATATCAAGCTTGTAATATGTATGTTTGATTTGTAATGAAAATACAATTGTATCCTAAAGTTTTTATGGATCGGAATTAGATTTTACAAAATTCCAAATTAAGTCTATTACCGATGGTAAGATCCCACAACAATCGGTAATAGTAACTATGGGAATTTTTTACCGACCCATTCAATATTTTTTTGGGTCGGTAATAGGTTAAAAAGAAGTATCTATTACCGAGTGACATTTTAGTTTTCTCTTAAAATAAATCACATCTAGGGTTCCGTTCGTACAATTTCATTTGATAAAATTGATTTCTCTGGTTCGTATTATTAAGATGTGTGGTGAACGGAGATAATAACATATTCCAGCAAAATGTGTAAATTAAATAAAGTCCTAAAACATTCAAACAACCCGGAAACGACACATAAGTATCGATAAAGATGTTACTTACCTACACAAAGCGCAAAATATTGTTTTCGAGTCATTTAGCCTGTTAGTATGCCTAGTATTGTACTGATTAGATTTTTTATAATACCCAGTATTTTATTTATTTAATCTTTGAATACAAAATACCGAATCCATAGTATAATGTAATGTAACTGTGATTTAATAAAAGGTAGTCTTTACCTGCTATGTATGCAAGTAGTAGTTATTCTTATAACCAGTGGACATCATTTTGTTGATTTAAGTATGTTTTATGTTTTCTTAATTTTTATATAGTACAGAACCAAAGTCATGAATATTATTTTAACCCTCGATATTGGGTGCCGAATTGTGTATCAGGTTACTATTACCGATGGTAGAAAATTGCTACTTTTTGTACCCTCGGTAATAAAAGCTAATTTCGCGGTAATAGAATCACATCCAATCCATTACCACGGTAATAGAAGATTCTCCTTTCGTGGTTTCAATAATTGTTTTATCAAATATAATAAACTAAAATTGGTTCAAAAAGTTACGACTCTGAAAGTTAAATAAACACTCTTCAATAAAAAAAATAATCTAGGACGTTAAGGAGCTTTCATACCCATCATTTTTTATAATCATTTGAAAACTACCTCGCGTACCACGGTAATAGGCGCCGTTACCTTATTTGGAGTAAGAGCACTGACGCGGGCTAAGCGCAAGGTAATAAGGCTAATACTTAGTCAATTCCAATTCACAAAGTTAAGTTAAATCACGTCGGCATTTAAGTTCTCGAACAAAAAATGTAATATCTGTAATTCTAAAGTTGTAGCCTATATGCCTGTGACAATTTACATAGATAGTGCAGTCGAGTGCAAAAATATGTATCGATTTAATCCTCTCATAAATATGTAACGAAATCATCCGCTAACATAAATCGGTGGGACATATGTATGTATGTATGTAAGCACTTTATTGTACACAATAACAGGTTAAGGAATATACATGTCACACAATAGATCAAAGTACAAAGGCGAACTTATCCCTATAAGGGATCTCTTTCAGCTAACCTTTGAGCAATTGAGAAGAAGGTAGGTAGAACGAGATAGGCAAACTTATACCGTGTACAAAAGCACAGAGTAAATGAAAACAAATCCTAATAAGTATTAATTCTGGACAAATAAAAACATACCAATACATATATAAATATACAATATAACATATAATACACACTAAAATATGTAATATGTACATCGCAAATATACAATACAATAAATAAATAAACACTATATTTCAACCAATTCACAAGTCATTGGAAAGCCACAACTTCTTCAAATTCATCTTAAGTGACGCAACAGACCGCAACTGTCTCAGCGACAAAGGCAACTAACTCATTCTACAACTTAACAGCGCGCGCGGTAAAAGAGCTAGAGTATGTTCGCGTCTTTTTAGACGGAACAGCAAGAGTAAGGTTAGCACTCGACCGCAAGCGGTGTGGTCACTGCCGTCTACCATATAACTAAACCGCTCAGAAAGATAAGTAAGGGAAGTAGGGCTGAACAGTGTCTTGAAAAGTAATGACAGGATATGCACATCCCTGCGCCGGCGAATCGGTAACCATCGAAGCTTAGAACGGAGTTCAGAGATATGATCATACTTGCGTAGACCAAATACATATCTGATACATACATTTTGTAGGCGCTCCAGCTTATCAAGTAGTTCCTCGTTGAGGTCCAGAAACGCAATATCGCCGTAGTCCAGACGAGGAAGCAAAAGAGATTGAGTAAGGGTCAACTTGGTACGAACAGGAAGGAAATTCTGGAGACGCCTTAGGGAGTGAAGGGATCTAAAGATCTTCTGACTCACCTCAGCTATATGGGGTGACCAAGAAAGCGTCTGGTCCATGGTGATACCCAAATTCCTGACAGTAGAGGAAAGAGGAATAGAAATTCCATCAAAAATAATGTCAGGTAATAAACAAATAACCTCTGAGAGCTTATTTACATAGTAAGGACTACCAATAACATTGCTTGCGATTTCTTCGCATTAATTTGTAAACCAAACGTACACGCCGAGCAGCCTATAGATTAGATTAGATTATTTATTTCATGATAAAAAATTACATTACAGATTTGCATAGGTACATGTCAAAAAAATAAGAATTTTTATCACGGTCGTCAAAAACAGAAAAAATTAAGATATAATATTAGGATAATGTCAACAAATATAACACATAGATTCAAGGTTTCGATTGACTTCCGAAATTAATGAGGAGATATCATCTACAGTAGCCGCTGCATAAATCTACTGTAGGTCATCTGCGTAAAGGTGATATGATGTACGCAGAGAACAACAATGGAGAAAGCACACCTCCCTGAGGAACGCCAGCGGAGAGTCCGCACCACTCGGACATCTTGTCATCGAACGTAACGCGCTGGCCCCTGCGAAAGAGGTAGCTGCGAAACCAGGATAGGGGAGTTTCAGAAATGTTAAGAGAGCGGAGAATACCTAGCAGAATGTCAAAATACCGTGTTAAAAGCACTGCTAAAATCAAGAAGAACAAGGACAGTAAGCTTTTTGGATTCGATATTGAGACGAATGTCATCGGTGACGTTAACTAAAGCGGTGACCGTGCTAACTTTTAACAGTGGCTCCGTTTCTTTATAGTTAAGGCTTTTTAACCAACTTACCATTTTTAGTTTTGCTTCACGAGGATTGGCTTTAGAAATATTACATTCTTTTACCACTTTGTTGTAAGTTGTCTTTAGTAAATCCAAGTACAGTCCAGAGCAAATTGTTTTATTATGTGTTACCATCGAGGCTTGTAAAATCCAGAGTTGCCGTAAGGTAAGTACATCTGCCTCTCTGTAAAGCGTGGTTATCGGAAAAAGTCGGGGTTTTCTAAGCATAACTTTGAGGACGAAGCGTTGTGCTCTTTCTAGCGATATGAGAATAGACGTGGAACACCCACCCCAGATGCTAACACGGTATGAAAGGATTGGCTCGCATAGAGAGGTATAAACTAGCTTAAGCAGATGTTTCTCGGCGCAATTTCTGAGTTTTTTCATTAAGTACACAATATTTGTAAATATTTGTATAACTCTATGAGAGACCTCGTCGATGTGCTTTTTAAAGTTTAGGTTTTCGTCGAGTGTTAAACCCAAGTACTTAATGGTGCAATATGCTTACAATAAATATAGGCTTCAAATGCCATCCAAATCAACTGACGTTCGTCGAGATCATTTGGCAATTAGCCATGTGTAATAAAACGGCCACATGAAACATACCAACTCTCAGAGACGTGGCATGTCACTTGTTACATTCTTGCTATGTTAATGTTTCCGAAGCAGATACATAAGTAACAACTGGGGAGCTATACAGACAACGAAGGCAACTGCATGTATTTAAGAGTTCTTGATACGCCATGCTTTCGATAAGAATACGTCTACGACAGACTATAGACATAGTTAAGTGACTGCGAACTAGTCAACAACTACGACGCCATTGCACGCCACTTAAGTGGTAAATTCGAGGAAGCTGTCATCTGAACACAACTCGTTGCAATCGTTGGAGTGGTCTGCTAACGAACACGTGTCAAAGCGAACCACTTCATTAGGTGAGCGAAGCTCCTGCGAACTGGGCTGTTATTCGCTACGCGTTAATGCCGCTCACCCCGCCGGTCACCCGTCGCGAAACTAGACCTCTACCTACGCTTAGTTACTACGCCTCGCGGTGTCAAGATATATTTGTGGGTGAGCGTTGAGGTAAGCTCAAAACGAGTTGCAGAATAGGGGGGCTGCGCTCGTGGCGCCGCGAGTGAACTCTACCTACCGTCGCAAGTTCAGGCCACAGTACACATATATTATCAGCAAATTCACTGTATAGTTATACAAACCAACGCCCTTGAAGGCATCAGCGCAAGACCCTTGTCAAAACGTGTCTGACTGTGGACTGTATCGGCGCTGCGAGAAGCATTGACGAAAGTAGGACTTTTTCGCGTTTGAAACCCATTTTGCGTGCTTGTAAAATTCAGTCGAACTACTGAATTATGCGGCTTGTGCACGCGCCTTCCCTCCTCTATTTAGTGCGCGTCTTACCGACTCGGAGCCGCTAATTAGACGACGCCGACTCTCTTCTCATTAGTGGCGAAATTATGCAGTTTGCTGGAATTCGGGTTAACTGTGAGGCCAAGAAAAAGTCGAGTGCTCTGAAAAATATATGAATGCGCAATGAGGAATTTGTAGCTTTATTTTATACATTAAAGAGTAATTTATTAAAACACACAGAGAGATAATATTGCTAATTAGAAGCTCAAAAAAATGACTGTAAAAGCGGCCGATAAAATTCCGTTCCCATTATGGTAAGCGAGTGAAAACCGGCATATTTGTAAGTAGGGAAGCGCTCTCTCGGGCAAACAACGTTTATCTACAGCACATTGGGTTAATGAATGGGGGAGGAAGAATAAGAAGTAGGCAGGCATTATTTTAATTAGGAAAAATGCTGGCTCTCACCTGGGGCTGCATGCACACTCGGGTATGGTCGAGCGGAACTCGGCGGGTAATTTTATGCTCCACTACGCATTTCAAGTTCGAAAGTGTGCTCCACTTTGCTACTGAATATCTCGTTCTGAATTCAGATATTATTTTTATTTGAAAAAGGCGGTTGTTTTGAAAACTAGTAGACGTATATACGCGTTGGTATAGGTGTTCTGATGCACGTTTGAGATTGGTGTGATGATTGCCAAAATCCAACTTTAATACAGGTGTCCTGTCGTGAGTAATTTCACCTAAAGCCTTAACAAATAATTAAGTAGTACATTAAATATCTTAAATGCCTTCCTTTTATAAGGTAGCTCAGGAAATCATTAACCTGTCCGTTAGGCAACAAATAAGTAACAAAGTACTAAAATTCGCCCGTCCGCCCACCTTTTCAGCGCGGGGCGTCGAAAAAACGCCACATCATAGGGAAATCATTTACGAAATATTGACAACAATAAACGATTGCCCTGCCAAGACTTTAAAAAATGCCGGTTATTAATATTTGTTTTCTTTGTCCGCACCACGTGTCCCCACACCTGAGCTCTGCGAATGACGTTGCCGAAAAAAATTGCAAAAAATATCCGACGCCACGCGAAAAAGAGCAGGCGCAAACAGACAACAGCCAGTTTGAATGATTGCTTCCCTGGAAGAGCGGCGGGTCCATTTTTCACGAGTGCCATTCACGGCTTTCATGTTGCGTACTGTGTATTTTATATATTTTTTATTTATCGACCCTCCCTCTGCCAAATTGATATTCGACTGCGAATTTACGGCGTCCAGTTCCTCTGGTTTATTCATTTAGTGATTTCGTGATGGCAAACACGCAGGTAGATGTGTTTAATTTCGCAATGAATGTTTATTGCGTTTCCGTTTCGTTTTCGATGATGTATTCGGTTGTCTGCCGGCGCTGTTTGCACTATGCACTTTACATCGGATTAAACTCACTCCTTTTTATTGCAGGTTTAATTTCGTTATTTAATCTACACTTTATGCAGATAAAGTGTAGCGCAGGCTGGGACGTGATTGGTGACTGCTTTTTGTATGATTTGTGATGATAAGAAAGTTTAAAGTAGGTACTGTTCTAAAGTTAATACAGAGTTTAATTTGCTCTTTTAAGACTAGGTACCTAAACCACATACAGTTATTTCTTACCTCCCTATAGTCTTTTTGCATTATGCACATAATGTTTTTGAAACCAGCGTGAAAACTTTCTGAAAACTTTATTCATTCCACTGGTAGGTACTACAGTGACGAACTTTAATTTGGGATCTATTTAAGGTTGACAATCCTGTCACATTGTATATACAAATAATATTTTTGCGAAAAGGGTCCTTAATTAAATAACGCGACCGTATCACCGAATAGAGAAAGCATTTCTACTTTATTAACTGTTTACTAAAAAAGAGAAAGTCAACGTAACATCCCAACAATCTTGAGACAACCAACTACTCATATTATTTCAATATAATAACCCACACCTATATCACCACAAGCTTCATAAGAAGTCCTAAGTCTCTACCCTACCCTGTCGGCTCACACAGAACTAAAACGACTTATGTACAAAAAACCCTAACTACGTGTAGGTCATTTACATTCACACTGATATGGCTTACTGTCCCCCGTTGAATATCAAAAGATCGTAAGTGAGTGAGAGCCCTAAGTGAAGTTACGTCGTTTTTATGGCTAGGTGTACCGTCCCCAACGATGAGCGGGCGATAATCGATCCCGCCATAACTCCATGGCGATCCCGATGTCTAATGACATAAAAAGTATGTCCCCAATGTAATGCTGGACGAGGCTGGCAGCGAGAGTAGACAGTGGATAGATAGGACATGGCTCTGAGGTGCGGACATGACCTTTACAGGAAAATACTCGTAACTTATGTTTATACCTACTGTTTAAATTCAATTGAATGTAAGTCATTGTATAAAGTATTACTGGTGAATAAGCTGATATATTCAACACTTACAATATACTTACGGTACTTTAAACACTGTCAAAATGCTGCCAAAAAGCGAGTGTTACTTACAACTTAAAAATACAGCCGAGACTAACGTAGTATACTAAAAATTATTTGGCTGACAGAGTTGCATCATAGTAATCCGCTGAAAAAGCGACTCTACGCAAGCTATTACATACATTCCAATGACAGTTATATAAAATGTCCGTCACATTTAATGATATAAATCATACACCATCTAATTGTGATTTTTTTTTGTTTGCAGGTATGTTTCAAAGAAGTCCACGTTGCTGAAACCCCAGTATGATAATAATGTGAGTTGATCGCAGTTTTATACTGAGCGAGCTGAGGCAGTTATAAAATGATAAATAGCCATTGAAATATTAAGATGCATGGCGCAAAACAACAGAGCAAATAATTATTTACACCATTTTAGTATACGACGATATCAAAATTTTTGAACTTATCAAAAAACACTTCTTACTTAATTCACGCTTTTTAATAATTACACTATCTATACTATAGGTAACACAGCACGTCCTCCAAAGAAATGTCTGCTCGTATCTACACACGGTATGCCCACATACTCTTTGCCCCGGGCAGTATCCTGGGGCATGAAAGCATCGTCATGGCCCGGCAATTTGAATGCGGTCGCTTAGCTGACGGCTGATGACTGATGACTGAGGGAAGGGTGAAGATCGCCTGATTACGTCCTGTCACCACCCCTGTCGCATTTTCCATGGCCGGTATGATACGCAGGTGTTGTGTTATGAATTTTAAGCTTTTAAGAAACCTACTGTTGTGTTTTTGTGTAATTTCGCTACAAGTCGCGCGTTTCGCGTTAGATAAGTAATTGAAAGAACTTTAAAAAAAATATATGCATGATGTGACAAAACAGAGCGTTTAAGAAAGCAGAGTAATTGAATACATATTTATTTTGGGGCCACCACATTTTTTGGTAGAAAGTTATGTTTTACCCGTGACGATGAATGGTACTGAAGAACACAGTCAGCGTATTTCTGTCTTTGGCACGATTTGCAGCCTAAACGGCTTGGACAGATGGGTGTGACACTTGAGGTACTTATTTATTGTATTTATGTATATCTATAATAAATGTCTAGTGGACTTCGCATGTAATTTTTTCCCTTTACTTGAATGCCAATTTCTAATGGACACTTCTCATCAACTGGACATTGTCTATTCGTGCGGCGAACTCAAATCGGGCGCTACAAATCGCGGCCAATCAGTGGCCGTAAATATCGACTGCGAGTGCGGTCTGCTTTGTGATGCAAAGCGCGCGCCAGGCTAATACACCCCCGGCGTCTTGCTGGGGGTAAATGTCGCTGTAGGTGTTGGATTGAAATCAAATTTACATTTTCTGCCCCCGCTCGCTTCTAAGCGCGTCAAACCAGATTGTGCATGCTGCGAAATGAAATTTAATATCAATCTAGTCATAGCTTGAGAATATTCTAAGCTACGTATTAACATGATGTCTAAGCGCTCATAAGTATTTGGAGACTGACTACACATTAAACGGTATATATAAACGGTAGTATAAACGGTACGTAATCTCAAGTTGTTTAAACTTATAAATGCAATGAGTAAAAAAACAAAACAAAGAATAACACTGTCTCAAAAGTAACTTGAAATTGTTAGTAAGAAAGTTCTCACAAAAGCTTTTATGTTTTCATAAAGTTCACAATTTTGAAGGGCTTCGTACCCACTGAGATTACCATTTTTTAAGTTAAAGTTAAAGTTTAAAGATGTACATATAACTTTAAAACGTCATTTACTCGAATCAGATCTGTTCTTACTAGCCATTCCAACTAGAATTGGTAACCCGTCCAGACGTCCAGAGAAAGTGTTAACCGAGTAAGTCGCACTGACGAGGCAAGAGACATTTAGCGACACGACAGTGTCGAATGAATGCGAATTGCCGTTGCCACAAACGGCCGACGCCCGATTGTCGTCGCAACAGTCAACAGCCGACCTGGAGCAGTACATATGTTTATTATAAGTTTCTAAAATTGAGTATGATATATTTATTTATTTAATCTTTATTGCACAAAAGATTATCTTATGGTATAAAAGCCGAAAGCACTCTCTACCAGTCAACCTTAAGGCAAAGCAGATAAAATGTGGGCAGTGACCTCAATTTAAAACAATAGGTATTTAAAATGTGATATAACAATATATACCGGTTGGTTCGGGTCTTCGGGTTGCCACACCGAGCAAGGCGCTATATGTATCGCGCCTGCATTACTCCGCCACGGCTGATGATGTGGCGGAGTACGTTCGAGAGAAGACCGGCTTCTCGCTGAGGGTGTTCCAGCTACATTCGCGCTACTATGTGCACACAGCTCGTTTGTGGTGCGCGTGCCGCGGCCGCTGCAGGAAACCGTCACATGTGCTGTCTTCTGGTCGAAGGGTGTAGTGTTTCGACGGTTCCGGGGCAATCTGCCGAATCCTACACCGGAGACGACGATGCAACGCCGTTTCGTCGCCTAAATAGTATTATTTGTTGTTTTGGTTTCGTGACGCATTGGTTATTACTGTAATGCCACGTAAATGTATTTGTCAATAAATAAATAAATACCTATTCATACTTACATACACATACATATGAATATAGATGTAACTTACAGAGTTCTGCCAGCAAATAAATTTTGTAAGGACTTTTTGAAGTCAAGCCTGTTTGGAGATGGTTGGTTATCCTATGGCATAATATTGTGGGGGAACAGTACCGATGTATCGTCCCTATTCACGCAACAAAAAAGACTCATTCGCATCATAGTCAACATTAAAAATGGAGATACTTGCAAACCACATTTTAAGGAACTTAAAATTCTAACATTACCAAGCATTTACATCCTTGAAATGTGCAAATTCGCAAGACGGAACATAGATTTATTTAAAAGAAGGCATGAACTACCCACAACACATACACTTCGATACCGAAATAAACTTTTACTACCGGCATCAAGGCTCAAAATGCATTCAAATAGTACTTACGTTATGGCCATCAAAATTTATAACAAATTACCAGATACAATTAAAGATGAACAATGTGACAAAAAGTTTTCAAAATTAATCAAAGAATTATTAATTTCTAAATGCTATTATACTGTAAATGAATATGTAAATGAAAAAAATTAAGAATAGAATTCGTAATCAACTATATTTATCATTATTATCAATTATATCAAATCATTAGGTTAATTTTACCTACTATGTAAAATTCCACAAGTACCTTTATATAAGTTAAAAACACTAATTGAATGTGTAGAATAGTTAAATTGTTGTGTTGTTATTATAATACACCTAGTAATAACCTAATTCTAGAATTTAAGAAAATTGCAGTGCCCTAGCAGGGTATCATGTACCTACTTATTATAATTTTTACATCCATTGTATAATGAACATGATTATTGCAATAAAAGAATTGAATTGAATTGAATTGAGATTGCCGAATTTTGACAGGCATACTATTCCATAGGCGAGCTACTTGAACTTGGAGAAGGAATTGGACATAAAACCAGTACGGTGAGGCGGAATAGATAAGGAAAGGTTGCCAGAGGAGCAAAGTTGACGGACTCGAGAGACACAGTAATACTGAAAAAGAGTTTTGAGGTATTCGGGAGATTTAGGATCGTTTTGAATGGAGAAGAGGGTGCAGAGTAAACGTATTTTGCGACGTAGGCGGATGGGTAGCCAGCCCAATTGGGAGCGGAAGGAAGAAACATGATCGTATTTTTGAAGACAGAAAATGAACCGAATGCAATTATTTAGAAGACGATCTAACTTGTCAAGAAGCTCTCTATTCAAGTCAGGATAACACACATCACCATAGTCGATTATGGGCAACATCAATGTCTACACTAATAAAATCTTGGTTTTGACGGGCAAAAATGCTTTAGCCTATTAGTTGCATGAAGTGAACTTACAACTTTCCGACTAACCTGAGAGATCTGTGGCCTCCAACTCAAAGTGTTGTCGAGATAATCACCTAGGTCTTTGACACTTTTGCTGTACGGGATAGGAGTACCATAAAACTCAACTGCAGCAATAGAATTAAAATTAAGTTTCGCAAGCTGCTGAGGGCTACCAATAACGACAGCTTGACACTTGGATATACAATACATAAACTATATAATTAATTATTTTGACTTGTACTGTGTGTACATGGAAACACAAGTTATACCTTATGAAGTCATCATCCTCCTAGCGTTATTCCCGGTTGTGCCCCTAAAGGAGCCCAGGGTCCGCTTTGACACCTAATCCCAAGATTTGGCATAGGCACTAGTTTTACGAAAGCGACTGCCATCTGACCTTCCAACCCAGAGGGAAAACTAGACCTTATTGGGATTAGACCGGTTTCCTCACGATGTTTTCCTTCACCGAAAAGCTAACGGTAAATATTCCGTACATAAGTTCCGAAAAACTCATTGGTACGAGCCGGGATTCGAACCCACGACCGCCGCTTGACAGCCGCATGCCTGAACCACTAGGCTACCGTAGCTCTATTATACCTTATGAAGTATTATACCTTATATATTTATTTAGATTAAGGTTATCTAGCAGAAACAAAGAAGTCAATCTAACTCCAATTATCTTAATGCAAAATGGCTTCATTAATTTGTTGATATGAAGGTGCCTTTAATTGTGATTTATGTTTTTTTAAATATATTTTAGTCTACGCTGTGTCAAACATAGACGATCGACGTGGTTAATTGGACATTTGTGAATTGTGAATTATCACGTAACGAGAAATGCAACCAATGATGTTCATATCATCATCAATTAATGGCCTTGCTCTTGTCGGTGGAGTAACCACCACTCTTCTCTGTCCATTGCCAGCCTCTTAACTTCCTCATACGACTCGACATCAACTTCATCCTTTACTTGGCTAAAATATGTTAGCCGAGACCTTCCTTCCGTATCAGGTGGCCCACCATCTTCACCATCACATCCCATCCACCCATCTCCATCAGTACATATCAATAGACATCCAATTAAAGCTAACAACTAAATTTAGAGCAGAATCTCACATGAGTGCAACCTATTAGTCACCGCAACTTCTGTGTGCTGTGTCGTCACAGCTCATTGGCGATTCAACGCGGCCCCGCAAATTCAGCCGGCCCGTATATATTTGTGGCCAATCTTGCACCTTGGCGGGGACAAATGACGGCAAACTTCGACTTGGGCCTTTGCCGAATAGAGACATATGCGACACATTTGTCTTATGCACGCCCGTGATTGTGACCTTTGCAAGTTACGCTAGCAGGTAAAGCGAAGTAGCAACAGAGGTCACATGTTTGGCAGCGCACCTGACGTTGTTGTTTTAAATGAGTTGAGTTCCTAATTGTTTAGTGTATATGGGTACAGTCACATACACTTGAATTATATATATTAATTAATTGAATTATATGTATGACGACGATACATCGTGTCTGCCGACCTAAAGACCAGTTGAAGGATATGACTGTTTATTGACACGAGTATGTTGACTTATTTGCAGAATCAGGATTCTGGCACAGATCGCATCAACTATCTAAGTTTTCAATACAATTTTATTTTCACCACACCAGCGGTAGGTATAACGTTCATATCCCCGATTAGTATAATTTTTCTCTACGAAGTGCATTCACAGTCGACAGGTGATTTAGAAGTAAAAAAAATGGTTTAGGATGGCAGTGTTAAAATTAATCGTTTCAATCTCTAACCTCGTTTAGCTCAACTCGACTATACTTCGTTGTTAAACACGTACTACCAACGTTACGAGATAAATCTAAAGAAAAAGTTCAAACTTTGAAAGAAAACCTCGCAAAACAAATTTCCCCGGTATTCCCCATTACCACCTCTATTATCTAACTAAATATTAACGCGCAAAATTTCACGAAGGAAATAAATTAAAAACGCAACAACAAGCTTGTAACGGCCGAACAATGGGGCCCAATAAATCAAGGCAGGTGAGCGAGCCGTGCTGTTTGTGCATTAAGAAAGCCTTCCTCGCGGCCTTTCTCCGGCCATTCTTCGCTAAAAAGGAGTCGGTCGACGCCCGATATTTTCGCCAAGTCATCGGCAACACATAAATATTGGAAGTGGGGCGGCCCCTTTCTTGTCTTCCGAATAATTACGGCCCGTAGAATTATCGGTGCAAAGGTGCACTCAAATTGGCTGCCGTGTGCTGAAAGCAAAGCTTATGGAACTTGGTAAACAGTCGATGGTGTACCCGTAAAATAGCTAACTTGTAAGGAATTGTCGTTGTATAAAACGTGATGGAGACTACAACAATAGTTAAGTTTGTACTACCTTTTTTCTACAATGTTCGCTGTACCTAGTCTTAAACTTAGTTTTTACTACTTTATCTGCATTATCTGTGGCACGATTACCTGTACTTTTTGTGCTAACCTTCATGGTCGCAATACAAGGTTTCCAAGAAAATATGTATTTTTACTGTTGCTGCCCATCCTACAACTCCATTTAAACGAATCAACGCATCACCCCCAAGGTCTACCTTACACGTACCTATTTGATATTATTAGTTCCCGA
Organism: Epinotia demarniana; assembly: GCA_945867215.1. Taxonomy (NCBI): domain Eukaryota; kingdom Metazoa; phylum Arthropoda; class Insecta; order Lepidoptera; family Tortricidae; genus Epinotia; species Epinotia demarniana. The sequence goes on from OX244264.1 coordinate 8,691,598, forward strand.
CGAAATCGAGAGGTGTCACAAATCCAACATCTGCTTATCTGTGTGTCTGTCTGTGGTATCTTAGTTCATAAACGAAAGAAATGATTTCAGTTTTTTTTAGAAGGTTACAAAAACCCAAACAAATAAATACACAAAATTGTTAATTTCATTCTCCTTAACTTTCAGAGAGAGGTCCAGAGACGACTGTAGCTTCCCCTTAGTACAATACCATGTGACTGAACGCTTAATTTATGAGTGACGTGGATGTTTACGGGGAGCAAAGTCATATATTGTACTGGTATGTAGTTCTTTGCCCGCAGCCGACCGGACAATGAAGTTGATATCTGCCTGGCAGTGTGGAAATAACTTGTCGGTACTAAGTTTTAGATAGTACCTGCACATGCATGTTGTGCTAAAAGGGTTGCTGGTATAAGTTGCCGAGTTTTATGACGTTGTTAATGTTTGTTTAATTATACCCAAGAGTCAAGACCACGGGTACAATTACTATAGAAAATAGACCCTTTTACTTTGCTCGTGAATATATTAGGCCCTTGTCATGTCCATCCTGTTCTTCCGGTAGGGTTGACGCGGTGCTGGTGAGATAAATAACATAAAGTAACGACTATAATCACGACAACACATCACGTTGTGTACAAAGGTGTAAAATGTCAATTGTATAAAGTTCGCTGACACTTGGTTAGTGTATGTGTCCCTAATTTAGTAAATACTCGTATGCATATAAAAAGCTTAATTGATACTGTTTGAAAACACGCTTAGGTGATTACGAGGGTGCAAAATCTGTTCGTTAGGTCTATTTTCCGGAAAAAAACGTGTTTTCACAGAGTAGATACTAGAAATAGGAGCATCGAAAAAATATCGACAATCTATTATCTCTTGATGATTCCCGTGGATGTTAAATATACGCGTTTCCCTTTCCCTACATTTTTTTTTTTAATTAGACGGCATTTTCGCCGGTTATCTCCCAATTATCACCCCAAAGCCAAGCGGGAGGCTTGGGAAACAAAAAAAGCACGAATTTCCTCCTCTTGTTTCGTAGAAAAATTGTCTTATCTCACACACGCAATTTGCGTTGGCAATTTTCATCACTTCCTGTCATTACCCCGGCGTGATATATTTGCGTGTTTATTACTGCAATTACTTAGAGTAAATCTCACGTCCTTCCTCCCCCCTTCTCCCCTGGGAGGGTCGCGCCCTCAGCGGGTCCCCCTCCTTCCAGCCGTCTCTGCCCTTAAGTCTTATGTACCTCGTAAGTTTCTTAGCGGACTTCGTAACCGGATTCAAATCGGGCCGAATTTAGTAGCAATTAATTATGAGTCGAGGAAGTGTTGCCAGCATTGCCCGTGAATTTGTAATTAATGTGTCGAATGTGCGTACTCGTTAGGAACAGTGTTAAAGGACAACAGTTTTAACTGGTCACCTTTTGCTGCTATCGTAGTATGGAAAATATTCTTTATAACTACGACTATTTAAAGATGCGAACACTTATTAGTATTTTATGCAACAGTTGTATAAGAGGGGTCACAAAGGTAAGTGGCATGGGTTACGTAAAGGCGTCACGAGCGTTTTTTTAACTTTATACGACGTTGCATACAAAACTTTTTGTAATACTAGATGCTTTTACATAAAATGCTCAATTAAACAAAAAATCATTTACGAACCGTGGAAAATGCAAATGAAGAAAAAATACTCTATAGTTAACTTTGTTTTTAAAATGAAACGCCGCTCTTGCCAGTGCTGATATTAAAGAATCCTATTTCGTAATTTGCCAGCAATGCTAAGGCATTTCAAAAAGTAAACAGTAACAAGTTGCAAAGAAAAATAAAAACTGTGAATACATTTGTTTGTCGAAAACTTAAACATGAATGAAAAAAAATGTCTACGGTTAACTTTGTTTTTAATTGAAGTTCACTTGCCAGTGTATTAAGGTGGTTCGACGACCATACAAAACGTCTTTTGACATTCGCAGGCTAACGGCGTGATATTTTAAGAAACTTATGTAACAACCTTTCATAAATTGGCATTTGCGCGAAATTAAAAAAAATCCTAAGTCGGGAGTTTGCCTTGAGTTAAGTTTTCGCTTGTTACTAGCAAAGTTGTCATTTTGGAAGCTGATATTCAATACTATTACGTTTTCAAGGAATAGGTAGATGTTTTCACGTTTTGCATAATTACAACAAAATACGTTACTACCAACTTAACCAACAAATGAATTCGCACAGTTTTTGTTTTTGTTTACTACTTGTTACTGTTAACTTTTAATAATGCCTTACGACCGTAAGAGACCGTAAATGAACGTTCTACAAAACGTTTTTTCACTAAAATGGCATTAAAATTCACTTTGACGTTTGCGTTCGTAAGAAATATTATAAAAAAATATTATTTACAAGAGGCATTTCAAATTTATTATTAAAGGGATTAGTGTTGTTGCCAAATTAGTAAATAGTGTTTTTAAGGTGGTTTGATAACCATTACAACGTTTTTTTTTACATTCCTTTTTTTAACACACTTTCATAAATTGGCGTTAATCATATAAGATCAAGATCAAGAATCATCATAAAAGAGAATAATCGTTTTACCGAAGTATCACGTGACAAACTAATTTCTCAAATTATTCTAGTTTATAGAAGTTTATTCTAGGAAAGGGATTATTTTGCGCAAATGGAAGCCAATTTATGAAAGTGTGTTAAAAAAAGGAATGTAAAAAAAAACTTAATGGTTATCAAACCACCTTAAAAACACTATTTACTAATTTGGCAACAACACTAATCCCTTTAATAATAAATTTGAAATGCCTCTTGTAAATAATATTTTTTTATAATATTTCTTACGAACGCAAACGTCGAAGTGAATTTTAATGCCATTTTAGTAAAAAAAGGCTTGTAGAACGTTTATTAATACGGTCGTAAGGCATTATTAACAAATAGTAAAGAAAAACAAAAACTGTACGAATTCATTTGTTCGTTAAGTTGGTAGTAACGTATTTTGTTGTAATAATTCGAAACGTGAAAACATCTACCCATGCCTCGAAAACTTAATAGTATTGAACATCAGCTTCCAAAATGACAACTTTGCTAGTAACAAGCGAAAACTTAACTCAAGGCAAACTCGACTTAGGAAATTTTTCACCCGCCATATACCAGCGTACTTAACCACGATCGGCACATAGCTCTATATAAGGCAGTACCCTCAGTCGACTTGGCTGTAATTAATTAACGAGCTCAGTTTAAAAGCAGGGCCGTAAGACTTGCCCCCGCCCGCCCCCCAAGGGGCCCGCGCCAAGAAATGGGGGGACGAAGAAATTCAAGGGAAAGTTTATCATATTTAGGCGCAAAATGGCGAATCCAGCGCTCGGATGCTACCGGAGATTAATATCTGGATTTAACTCGCTGCGATGAGTCGCTGAAAGCTGTAACTTTACAGTTTTAAGGCGATGTGGGTCACAAATGCGCAGCGATGTAGTTTTATTGTCGTTTTGATGAAGTTTAGCTGTTTTACGAGCTGTGCTGTTCTTTGACAAAGTAGGGAGCTACTGGAAGCTTCTTTGTTGCAAATAAGTTGACGCACGAAGGAAATATATAATTAAAATATGCTTTATCCAAGCATTAATCACATTTGTGCAGATCCAAGGAAATGCATTAAACAAACAATGCCTAAAAAATATGTTATGTCTCTTTGAAACAATTTAAAGTCGACCATACGTAAATTAAGCACAGAAATATATTAAAAATCACGTACCTACATAATAAAAACAAATGACGAACAAACTCCAACTAACATAAACACTTGTTTCCATTCTCGCATTCGACTATGTAGAATAATGGCAAGTCTACGCCGTAGCGGTGCTACGGAGCTACGAGCGTCGTAGCAACGCCGGCGGGCGTCTACGCTTAAAATATGAAATCTAGGGAAATTACAGCACCAGCCTTCGGGCACGCGCCTACGTTTTATTATTTTATTTTGCGCTCTCTTGAACGCAAATGGCGTTAGTACTTTACTTTTTTCACTGGTTCACGAGTTGTTAGGTTTTGTTTTTGGTTTAAGTGACATAAATTAAGGTTACGATAATTAATGGGGTTTGCGTCTCGTAGCTAACTTGAGGACTATAGTATTCACTTAACTTTTATATAGACCACAAAATACTGCTGTTTTATAAAATAAAGACCCGCGTTTATCCTTTTTTATGTCTGGGCTACTTAAGCACTAGTTTTTGCAGAAGTAACAGCCACCGCTCCGCTAAACTCGAAGCCGTAATCCGTAGCAGCTTAACACTTACACTGCCAGGAACCCACCTAGTGGGAGCTTACGCCGTATTTGCTCTCCGCTACATACGGGGAAACCCATGGGATCGGCGTAGCGATTCTTGGCTGTGAATTTGTTAATCCGTAGCGATGCTTTAACATCTTGACAATAGGATTGTATATAGTTTTTCAGATAAATTTGATGGCGAACTTATATTTAAAAGATTCATACGCATATCATGATTTAATCTGAAAATCGGTGACAACCCTAGCCGACAAAATACCGATCGATCTAATTCAAACGATTGTGTGATCATAATAACCTCGTAAGGCTTCCAATACGTTATTATGTCTATTGTCAGCTTACGTAAGCACTCACGTTACGGGGAAATCCGTACACTTATGAGCATAGAAACAGGTGCGATAAAATATAGATTCTGTGTACAAATCTCATTACTACGCGAGGAAAGGAGATTTATCCAAAAAAGTATAGGTAAGGACGTCTCGACGGTTACATGACCAGCTTCAGTTAGCGACTACTAGCGACTAGGTTTCACTAATTAAAGAACATTAAAAATAATGATTTTTAATAATAACTTTTTTTAATAACGCAAGAAACGATATATCCTTTCACTTCACCAACTCATTGAAGTGGTCGCAAACGAAACACTACATTAGGTGGCCGTGAACTCGCACACGAAATTGGGTGGTCGCTAACCGTTTGGTTGGATATCAATGTGTTTCGAGCGCTTATTCAGGGGTGCACAACTTGTAGAGAAGTCATGTTGAGCGCGACTTACCGCCTCCTGTGTCACTCGGAATGCGCCAATTAGAAAGAGGTGGGTAGATTTTCGCGTCACGGCGTCAATACGGGTGTAGACTCGAAAATGATTATAACTCCAAAAGAAAGAAGGCGAAAAATATGCCTAGTGACGAAAATCCCATTTAGATATCGCAAAGAATTACGAAGTTATAACCGTTTTAATATTGCTTGTTAGAGAGAGAAAACGCAAACAGTGTGTGACTTCACAATATGCGAGGCTGGAGCAGAGCGAGCCGCGCGCGCGGCGGACCGCATCGACGGCGGCACCGAACACGATGGGGCACGGCACGTTGCCGTCTATAAGGCGCGCGGTTGTTTTATGCGTTAAACGCTATGCGGTAATCGCAGGTATCTATGGAATCGCAGCGTTTAACGCATAAAACAACCGCGCGCCTTAGTGACGTCACTAACTACAAACGTCATCGTTTGATATGAAGTAGCGTTTTGCGAAAAAGGGACAGAACATACCCCACCCCTTCTTAAAACTTTGGTCACTTATAACTTCGTGATTATTTAACCTCTTGCGTAATTTTTTTCTCCATTTGACTATATTTTTAATCCTTTTTCGAGAAAATATGACATTATTGATTATTTCATTTAGTGTCTACACCCCTATTGTGCTAGCCCAGCCATGCTCAACCTTTTTTCTGAGAGCCGCAAATACATTTTAGCTAAGGAGCCCCCCGGGCCGGTAAATTTATGGTTTGGTAGTAGGTTTAGGTTGCATACTAGGATCGCTTGGTGGATGGCGGGCCACAAGCAACAGCTCAGCGAGCCGCAGGTTGAATATAGCTGTGCTAACCTCAATGATGTCATATATATTGTCCACAAATCACTTTATTGCTATGTATACTAAATCACTACATGTTAAATGGGTCGCCCGGGCCATACTAAAAGTAAAACATCAAGTTCCTTGGCTATACGAACGTGTAACACAATTTATTCATAAGTTAACACGTCTTCGCTTTTTCGTCTGAATTATGATTTGAATAAATAATTAAGCGAGCCTTAATGACACGTCACGCAACTTTTAATGAAAGTCTGCGAAGTTGGGAATTAAGGCTTTCGAGGTTCCCAATCAGAGGGGACGTGTGTAGTCGGTGTCTTCGCACTTAATTCAAATGCGAAGTGCCATTGTTTTTGAAGAATCGAAGAGAATGAGTTTCAAAGTTATTTATTTCCTTGTTTCTAATTAGAATTTGGATTGATAGCGGTTGCTGAATGTAAACCGAATTTCCACGATATCCTCGAACCTACCCGTAACCAAGTGTGGAATTGTAGAGGCCCTAGTAAATAAAGTTGTACGGTGGGTTGTCTTTTAATAACTACAACCTAGAAAAGTTGAAAAACCCCCGACATTTTCATTTCAAAGTCCAATATCTCAAAAACGGCTGCACAGATTTCAATCATCACTCATAAACAGATCATCAAACATGACTAAAAAGGCCTCCACCCACCGGACGCGTGTCGTGCGCGGCGCGTGTGCTGCGCGGCACACGCGCAAGTTGTAAAGCATTGAAACTACAATTCAAACATACATCGAACGTGTTTCGAAGGCGGGCCCGCGCGGCGCTAAAGATACAACTCGGCAGCGCGGCCGCGTGACGTGCGCGTCGCGTGAGCTGCGCGGGCCCGCGCTGCTAAGTATGATAGAGATAGTAAGATACATATTAAATGTATTGGTAGTGAGAGAGATATGACGCGCGGGCCCGCGCGGGACAACGCGGCTCACGCGCAGCACACGCGCAGCACACGCGCAGCACACGCGCAGCACACGCGCAGCACACGCGCAGCACACGCGCAGCACCCGCGCAGCAGCCGCGCTGCACATGCGCGTCACACGCGCGGCAGCGTGATGGAGATAGTAAGATACATATTAAATGTGTTGGTAGTGAGAGAGATATGACGCGCGGGCCCGCGCGGCACACGCACAGCACACGCGCAGCACACGCGCAGCACACGCGCAGCAGCCGCGCTGCACACGCGTTGCTATACGCCGCCCGCTTCCGGTGTGAATATACCGCTTCATACGCGCCCGACACGCGCAGCACACGCGCAGCACACGTGCAGCAGCCACGCTGCACACGCGTTGCTATACGCCGCCCGCTTCCGGTGTGAATATACCGCTTCATACGCGCCCGACACGCGCAGCACACGCGCGGCACACGCGCGGCACACGCGTCCGGTGGGTGGAGGCCTTAAGAACACTCAGGATAAAATTATCTATGAAACAAAAAAAACCGCATTCAAATCGGTCCGTTAGGGAGCTACGATGTCACAAACCGATACATAGATACACAGATAAACAGAAACACAGATACACAGACTGACACGGTAAACTTATAACACCCCTCTTTTTGCGTCGGGGGTTAAAAATATTCGCTAGGAGTACTATATGAGTAAAAATGATTTTTGCATTGGACGGTTTTTCGTATTCATTTCGATACTCTTGCATCTTACATTTAAATACCGATCTCAGTCACTTTCAGGAGTGTTCATTAGTCTAGCTGACCCTAGCAACCAGCACGTCCCCCCAACAATATCCAATCCGAAACTCGTAAGACGGCGGTATCGCACGCGCGTCTTCCATTGCGTGCGGGGCCGGACGCCCGGACGGGAGCCGGACGGGGACCGGACGAGGCCGCAGGAAACCTATTACGCCCAAATGAATTCTCCGTCGTTTCCGGACCACGACAAATCCGCCGCGCCCGCTCGCCCACACCTCAGGCCCTGTCGACTTCCCAGGGTTGGCTGTGAGATTATCTTTGTAATCTTAAAGCTTTTCTTCAATTTTCACGTAATACCCAAATGAATAAAATTTATTGATATATAAAACCGATTTATACTTAACAAATAATTATCTTTACAACGCCAAAAATGTAGTAAGGCTACTAGGGAATATTGGGATGGTCCCTTGAAATAATACAGTTGCATTATTCCATTAAAAATAATAATATTAAGTTTTTGCTCGTTCCCGATACTTAATTGATATGGAAACCTGCGTAGCATGGGTAGCATTTGATCACTTTTCGTTGTGGGGGTAAGACATCCGTCACTCTTGCACTCGCATACTTGTCAAAATGTGAGGGATGCCTTATGCACAGCGATAAGTGATAAAATGGCAACCGTGCTACGCCCCCTGCACGTGTTTGTCTACAAACACCATTATTGAAGGGCTAATAGTGCGAGAAAAACGCTCAAAATACCAACAAGTGAGGGAATTATGGAGCGACCACACCGGTGCGTTACGCTGCGTATACGAATTGACGTGTCGTATGCGTCACTTATTCTTTATACATTTTGCTGCGTTTACGATGCGTTAGCGTATTTTGAGCAGCGGTGTGGTCGCTCCTTTACTTTAGTGCCCACACAATTTAACCTAAGTCCAAACACAGTTTGAAAATGTATTGAAATAAAGTTTCGATATTACTATAAGTATTTACGTTTAAGTATTGTTTCTTCTATTTATATTACCGCAAAATAGACAACTTTGTATCTTTGTCACAATGAGACTAACCGTAAATAAACACTAATTATCTCAGAAATTATAAATAGTTAAACTTTCAATTTGTATTTTTTATTTTATGAAAGTAAATATCGCCAACCCTAACAAGAACGCCCTCGGACTTGACGAAGCGGAATTTTAATGAAATTTCTTGAAATCATTTTCTCATCTTTTGTCATTCACACGTAGCTAGTGGCGCTGCATAGTTATAATTATAATGCTTGTTCTTCTTTACTTACATTAAATTTAATTTGTTTAATAAAAATACTTGTAGCTAGTTACTTGCAGTAGGTACAATTTATGTTACACTCATAGGTAAGATAAGGGTGCAGGGTGGCATCTAAACTTTACATTTAAATGAATGAAATGAAAATGAAATGCAAATGACTTATTCGTAACAAACAAATACAGATACAAACACATAATACTATTTAATTACTTAATTACTATTTATTTGTTACGAAATGGTCCCGCCTCAGCAATGCTGGCTCACGAGCCAGCGCTGGTCTTCCGGCGAGACCATTTCGAGTAGTTTCACGGTACGCTGTACGTGCGTTTAAGTATAACCTACCTTACTTACAGCTTCAGGGTCGGAGAAAATTGTGAATTGCCTATATTTTTAGGTTAGAAAGTTTGTTGTTAGTCTTTTTAACTTAATTAAAGACGCATGTTTTCGCATGAACAATTTACGAGAGAATCGAATTTGAACTTTCGTGAGATATGTTGAAACAAGGCTAATAATTTCAGTTTCACAGTTCAGCTCACGTTTTAAATGTTACTACGGGCGACATGTTTCATCGAGAATATTGTCATATTCTGCTAACTATGAGTAAATCATAATTGTTTCCTAGAAAAACAACTTTAATGCTTATTGCGCTTTAAAATTTTTTATGGATATTCACCTAAATCAACTCGTATGCCTACACCATTTTTAAGGCCAGCATTAAAATAAATGTCGAAATGTATAGTCGTAATTTGCTTTCTTACCAGAAGATACCTAATATTTGTAAGTAGTTTCTACGAGCATATGTATAGTGACCCTCTGGTGGGTAAATTTTTACCCTCTGTATGAGTCGTATAACTAATATTCAACTCTCGTAATACTTATATCGTAATCACTAAGAACCTTTAACGTGAGATAAGCGTGACATTGTTCCTTCAGATAAAAAAAGGTAAAACGTGTTGGTACCTTTTTCCCGTTTTCGGTGAAAACTCCAAAAGTGTATTGACCTGTTTAATTTTGGCGTCGCAGCCGTGACGTCACCCATTGTCGGGCCACAAATCAAACCCGTTTCCCTTTCGCAGCATCAATCTTGTCGCATGATGTATAGCGCTGCCGGTGAAATATGGACGCCGCTCATTAACTTGCCTGAGGTGGGATTTATCGGGTGTTTATTGAGTTTACTTTAAGCGGAAGTGACAAAGAGGTACGTAGGCATACGGTAGAACCAACTGGTAAATACATATGGTATTCACTTAGTTACTGCACTCGTTGAGTTATCAGAGGTGGATTTTATCGGCTTGTTTGTTCCTGTGTAAAAGAGGGACGTAGGCATACGGTAGAAACAACTGGTAAATAAATACGTACGGTTAACACTGAGTTATCGCACTCATCGATGGATTTTATAGCCTAGTTATTGGTTTTAATTTTAGCGGAGGTGACAAAGATGGACGTAAGCATACCGGAGAACCAACTGAAACTACGTTTATTTACTGAGTAACAGCACTCATTGAGTAACTGGAGGTGCAATTTATCGCCTAGTTATTGGGTTTACTTTTAGTTGAGGTGGAAAAAAGAGGGACGTAGGCATACGGTAGAAAGAACTGGTAAATACAGACGGTACTCACTGAGTTTCCGCACTCATTGAGTTATCAATAAAGAGGGATGCAGTCATACGACATAAATAACTGGTAATCGTAAACTCATAGAGTTACTAGAGGTGGGATTTAAAAGATAATTATTAAGTTCACTTTTATTTAACAGAGGTTAAGAAGAGAGATACACTTAAATATAAGTACAGAAACGACTGGTATTGGTAAAATACAAATTGTCCTTATTGAGTTATCGGGGGTGGAGTTTATAGGCTATTTATTGAGTTTACTTTTAAGGTAGGTGACGAAGGGTGAATTAAAAGACAACAATAGAATAGTTTATTCATTTACTGCAACATATTTGGTAGTGTTTACTGTCATGCGTATAGAAACATCTTACAAAGTCCGTTGTCTGTCTATGCACAACCTAAGCCTGGCTCCCTGCCGACGAGTGGCTTTGTTCGACTGGTAGAATCATCAAATCTACGCATTATATTCGAGGCCTGTTGCGTGCAATTCCCTAAAGCCAGCAGTTCATAATAAAATGAGTAATTTTTCCATTTTACAGCGGACGTATAAATCCTGCAAACAAAATTGCCTAAATACCTTCAAATGTTTCGGCATATCGGGGATGACGCGGTTGCCATGGTGACGGGAGGGCCGTATTGCGGGGCTCGTCATACCTACTTAGGGTGGAGATGTTACCGTGTTTTTGTACTTTTAACATATTTGCTTGTTCTAAAATGGATCTAAAACAGCTTTGAAGTGTGGGGCGGCGCGAGTTGTATGTGACAGTTTTTAGGTATTCGTATATTATGTTTTGGGGTTTTACTTAAACGTAACTATTTCGTGTTTCAGTTTAACCCAATGAAACATTACGTGGACGCATTGTGTGTTGTGTGGTATTCTCTAGATATTATAAGTAACTCTGATTAAAAAAGTATTATCGTCATATCATCCTAGATTCATGCTAAATTCCATACTAATATTATAAATGCGAAAGTGTATGTGTGTGTTTGTTTGTTTGTTTGTCCGTCTTTCACGGCAAAACGGAGCTACTAATTGACGTAATTTATTAAGTGGAGATAGTTAAAGTGATGGAGAGTCACTTAGCATCGTTTTTATCTCCGTAATCATCCCCTAAGGCGGTGAAATGGGGGGGTAAAATTTTGTATGGAGCTGCGATATAAACGAGTTCCACGCGGACGGAGTCGCGGGCAGAAGCTAGTAAGATATATTAATTCAAGGGCTTCATTATTACTATGGGTTGTAATGTTTACATACACGTTTATTATAAAACTCGTGTACCTATAATATTAATTCCTAATAAATCATATTCGCCGGGTATTTTCCCGTAAACAGTTTGGCTGCTGAGACCAAAACATTAAACATTAATATTAAGTAATAAAGTCAAAGCACGCACAAAAAATGTAAGAAATGAAACAAGCTTATTGGCAATCTTGAATTTTAACACAAAGCCCACGACAGACCCAGCGACGGGTGCTAATAGGAAAAGTTGGAGGTGAAAGCATTTCCATAAGCCCACTCAACGGCGATAGACATCTGACAGAAAAATAATCATAATCCGAATAAACCTACAACTTGTAATTCGTTCGCCGAGTGAAAATATCAAATCGAATGAGTGGATACGGCGCGGCGATATTGGATCGAACCTTTTCATGCGGGCAAATTGCTTTTCTTTTTGGGCGAGCTGGCTGGCCTGACGAGGTGGCGACTATTTTTTCCCAACCGTGTTTCCTTTTCGCATCGCTCTCGCGTTTTATGGGTCATACTATGTGAGACTATTTTTAATGGACCGGAGAGGATTTTTCATTTTTCCTCAGTGATAAATTGACTCCACGTACGAGATGGATGATAGTCTTTTTCATGTCGGTCTGGCTATTTTGTAAGTGTTCTTTTAATTTCATTTTAGCGCTTCAAGCTCATAATTGGGTTTGTGCTTCTTCTCTTTTGCATAATAATTAGGTTATATGTTATCATTTTATCAACATTTAGAAGTTTGAATCAACTCTCATTCTATATCAATGGAGGTTAAACTTGAAATTAGATGTAATTGCGCCATTTTATAATTGTTTCGAACGCAGGCAAACCCGCGGGATAAAACATAGCCTATATCCATCCAGGAAGTCCATTTCCTCTTCATAATATTGGTTTATCAATTTTTTGGATTTAATTGACGAGTAAATTATAATATTGTGTATAAATAAATCTGAAGTGTCAATGACGTCTGGTATGCCCTATTTTTTGGGATTAGTTCACATTTCTCTTGCTGCCTCAATAATTGTGCTGAAGCTAATCGAGACAGATACAAACTCATTTGACTCTGTAACATGACATTTTACGTCATATTTCTGAAGCTAATCAAATGGTCTTAGACATGCAGCAAATATCCAATTTTTCCTCAATTGGCATGCAGCTCGGCTGCAAGACGTATGCGCCTGCGTTTCCTTCCGCTTTATTAGTTTAGAGCGAAGTGATTGGACGTTCGAACCACTCACCCAGCGACGTGACCGAACTAACAACTGAAACAGCATGCATGAACACACGCCCGCGTCAATCTAATATCACCCTTATTACCATAGTGTCAGGTACTAGTGTGAGGGTGAGACTCGTATCCGAGGACTAGAGGATTTTAGAAAGGTGTCTTAGAGTGAGCGAATTAAGAGGAATATGCAGCACGACTATAAAGTTGCCTAGTACCTACTATGTTGTAAAGGTAAAAATCTTAAGTAAAGCCCCTCTTGCACGTAGGGGTGACGTGTTCAAATAGGCATTTGTTTTAGACAATTTAAATATGTCATGTCTATTTGAATACGAAACCACTACGTATAAGAAGGGCTTTACTTAAGGTTTTTACCTATAAATTCCTTCTCCTTGGTTGTTTTTATACTATGACAATGGCCAACAAATTTACAGCCCACATAATGGTAAGCAGGCAGTGTAGCCTATGGACGCTTGCGACTCTACAAGAATCACAAGTACGGAAGTATTTCATTTGAACTATCACACTCGCTCTTTTATATTTGTTTGTTATTCTGACACGACAGGCTTCGCATGTCATGCTAGAATATACCACATTGTATTTGTGAACCCCTGAAATTAAATTAATTTAGTTGTTATGAAAAGTAAAGTAGGCATTTGTTTATTCTCTTTGCTATGTCAACAGAGTAATTAAAACATTCGTTTTTATTTAAACTTCTGGAAAGCCTAATTTACATGCATGATATAGAAACACGACGACTATCGATATCATAAATAGGTAGGTGTCGGCACCAGCTCACTGACCCATTTACAGCCTACACACGCCAGTACACGTCCCCTATACCAATTGTTCGCTATCTCAAGCACCGTGTCCTGCAAATTGATAAGATCAAGACGGGGTCCCGGAGGCCCCCGCTGCTTTATACCGCCATTAGCCCAGTAGCATCCGGCTTCGAGATTTGTACGCATTTGCCCTGTCTTACCCACGGCAAACTCCGCTTTATGGCAAATTTATGTCAGGTATTAATTTACGTTAGTTGTCGCCTCCCAAGTTTGTCCCGAGTTCCCCGATGGATGTAGGTAAGTTTCGAGACGTGGAAAGTTCCTTTGCTGGGATTAAATATTTATTCGAGTTTCAACAGTAGCTGGAGTTGAGATGTCACTTTAACTTCGCGTTAATAATGTACCTTACGGGTTTTTGTTCTTGACTGGCATATAATAAAATTAGGTATATTAAACGGCATAGGAGACGTGACCAAAATTATTTCATGTTAAAAAAAATATGCCACATCCCACCCACGCCATGCCCAACATCTGCCACAAAGTTATTCATGAGGTGCCAATAATAAATTACAAAGACGGAGAAAGTTATTTCTGTTAAGATATATCTCCCGTCATAACTTTGCATGTATTTACTTTAAATAGTCATCAGTTACTTAGGCAAGTAAATTCTATTTCTGCTAATTTTTTACAAAAAAAAAAAACTTAAGTGGCAGTGGGCAGGGCACATAGCACGAAGAACCGATGGCCGTTGGGGCGGAAAGGCGAGTGGCGACCACGTACCGGAAGGCGCGGCGTGGGCAAGGTGGACTGATGACCTGGTAAAGGTTGCGGGAGTCAGCTGGATGCAGGTGGCGCAGGACCGGTTACTTTGGCACTCTTTGGGGGAGGCCTATGTCCAGCAGTGGATGTCTTTCAGCGACATTAAGATAAAAATCTGTTTCCAGGCTATTAGAATCTTCAGGTCCTCGTACTTTGCTTAGATATAGAACAATGAAAGGCGTAAAAAGAAATGCGAGGAATGAAATTGCCTAATCTCCAGGTCGCCTCACGTAGCAAGGGATAACCCTCAGGGGTTATTAGCTAAATAAATTTGCTCTCCCAATATGCTGGGTAACTCGATTTAATGGCGATAGAATTGATTCATTCAATTATGAGGAATTTTTAGTGCCCCACCGAGCAGGGGCAACTTTGTTCTAGGGGAACGAGGCGGGGGACAGTTCTCACGCAAAATATATTTACTTTTTTTGACTCGTATTGTTATAATGATTTGAAATAGAAAGCAGTTGAATGTATTTGGAATAAAATAGTTTGCACAGTTTTTTTGTCATATTTTGTTTATATTGTAGATGTAGAGGGAGAGGCTGTACTTTTATGAATTAGATGTCATTATGTAGTTTATAACCCGAAATTAAATTTTCTCGATAATTTCCTTTAAAAATACAGGGTATAAAGATATATAATAAGCTCAGTTGTATTTAAATAGATTTTTGTTACCTAGTTAAGAATGACACACACATGTACAGTAAAAAGCAATGATCATTTCAGTACTTTGTCGCAATTAACGTAACAATACTGCAATAGTTGGGATGCGTCAAAGTAGTGAATGTGACATGGTACTGAAATGATCATCTACTTTTGCTATTGTCTATACCTATTAAAATATGTTGGATTCAGATCAAACGGATGAACGAGCATCCATAAACAAATTTAAGTACAGATGTCATCAGATATATCGGAGCGGCCAATGTGCTCATAAATATCTGGACACGCCTCTAATGCCTCGAAAATAGAGATGAGTTCTCAGATATTTGTGAGCACTTTCGCCGCTCCGGTGACTTAATTTACATTGAATGTGTCGTTATGAAACTTTGAAAACTAGGCGTGTATGTAGGTTACTTGATACGTTTACTTGGTCTACGTTCGCCATTAAATGGATTTCTCCAAACGTTTTGTCTCTCCACAATGTATATTCACCTAACTTGTATTGAAAATCAAATCAGCCCCGAATACTACCTAAGTCAAACCGCGTCACTACCTCGCCCAAATTTGACGCGAATTTATGTGCAAGCGTCACCGTCCAGGACCATTAGTGCTGCTAATGCCCCCATTACGGGGGGGCAGCATCTGTCGCTTGTTTTAGGTAATTTATGACGTCAACACCGCCCGGGCAAGGTGGGCGAGGATAAGTTGCCTGGAAGCGTTCCGAAACTAATGGAATATGGGAACTTTGGATTTGATTTACGAAACGGGATGTGGATTTTAGGCAATCTGTGTGAAATAGTTTAAAGTGGCTGCCTGTTTCAAGAAGTGTCTGTCTCTTTCTAAGTGTTCGTGGAAGCCTAATAAAATTAAACACCAGCACGACGATTACGAGACGGCGAGAACTTTCGATTTTTCTCGCACTTATTAGAAAGGTATAGTGCGAGAAAAATCGAGAGTATGTCGCGGCCGTCCCATGACACTCGTGCAGCAGTTTACTATCTATTTCAGATTAGAAGAGTCCACTGACAGCTGTCATCACAGTGCAGTTGATGCCATCAAACGTCAATGATGACTTCTAATCCGAAATAGATATTAGCTGGCATGGTGGCGTTTTTCCCGACATACAGCATTCGTCCCTTACTAGCAAGCAGGCAAATGCGAGAGAGGCATGCTTTATGTTCGTCTATTAAATGTGATCATGCTCGCTAGATAGATATATATACTACTAAACTGTACTTTTACTACTACATTTTGTTATACTTACTTATGTCACTTCCGAAGGTTGCGTGTTTACGTGAAATTAAATTAGGAAGCCATTTGCTACCCATTGCCAGCGACGGTGGGTTGTCTATAGCGTTACTGAGAACATTAATTATATCTACTGGAAGTATATACTACTAAGGTTACGTTTTAGATTATCCAGTTAACTCAAGCTGTGGTGAAACGCTTTAATTTTGTTATAACTACTTTTTTTAAACAATAGAAGTCTTGCATTCTGATTTCAGTTTTGCAATCTAAATAAGAATTGTGAAAACGAGAAACAAAGTCAATAAAAGCCATCATGTATCCACTACGAATGTAGGGGTAGCGAATGGGTCACTGTAATATTTCGTATTGGAAATCCATACTAATATTGTAAATGGGAAATTGTATGTGTGTGTGTTTGTTTGTCCGTCTTTTACGGCAAAACCGAGCGACGAATTGACGTGATTTTTTAAGTTAAGATAGTTCAAGGGTTGGAAAGTGACATAGGATAGTTTTCATCCTCGAAATCATCCCCTAAGGGGGTGAAATGGGGGGGGGGGGGTAAAAGTTTGTATGGAGCTGCGATATAAACGAGTTCCACGCGAAAGGAGTCGCGGGCAGAAAGTACAATCATAAATCATGCGCATACTATTTTTTTTTCTATACCTACTGGGTACCTAGTAGACTACTACTAGGTAGATGTGTGGGTACTAACCCACACATTTACATTAAGGGTGAGTTGCACCAAACCGTCTGTAATCGTAAGCGGTGTTCGTTAAAATCTGAATGTATCGAACGTTTGACAAGTTTCTATGGACTGACAGCTGTCAGCGCCATATTTAACGTTGATCGGCCTGTAATCGTAAGTCGATGCAACCCGCCCTAAAAATATGTGTACGCTTTTGGAAACGTACACATATTTTTAATGTAAATGGTTCAAAATGATCTGAGCAACCTTACGCCCTTAACAGCAAAGTCGTGTTCACATATTTTTGATCACTTTGTCCGTATATTTTCGAACTCGACTACACAAACATAGGTATGAGGCATACAGGGTGCAAACGGTCTGTACCGTAAGTTTATTGACGTTGCGCAGTGCGATGCTTAACATATGTTAGTTCCACTTGCATGGACCACACGAAACCAATTTCACTAATATCAGCAAAAAAATTTTTGCCTGTGGACCCAAAATGAAGTAATAAATAGATGGAAGTCACAAGACTTCGTGGCGCGAATTGAATGCACGTCGGTGACACGTTCGTTGTGGCATTGTGGCTACTAAACTCTGTGAAATCACTGTACTTATAAATTTAGATCAAATCAGAAGAGCATACAATATTTATGCAACGAAATAATGTATGCATTTAAACAATTACTGACTTTACAATCTTTATTTTATTTAATAAGTAAGTAAGTATTCGACATTTTAAAAATGTTCTTCAGGTGGAAAGTTTAGACGTGGTTTGGATGTAAAATGAACACCTAATTAATATTTATTGGTCTGTACATATTTGAAAGCTAAGTATAATATATTAAATACCTTGTTTCATGGCGCTCCGTGGTTCCTGATGTTGTTCACAGATCCCAAAATAGGGTAGCACAGTGCACAAGGAATCCCAGTGTGGGTCGTAGAGTGTGACGTCGTTTATTTATGCATCCTAACAAACTTTTAAACCGAGTTTGCGGATTATAATCTTGTAACCTAAACTGAACACGCAATTGGCATACGCTTAAACAGCATCTCGTTATCATTCCATTATCATCTCTATTGCACATACTTAAGAACTATTTGCGAATTGTAAGGATGTCCACTGTTATACGTGGAACGATGAAAACTCGAGCATTTAACTTTGAACCTTATTGTATAGGATGTAAAGTTGTGTTGAATGGGCCAGTGACACGCACGCGAGGCGCCCAGACGCGGACTCGGGCGTGGGCGGCCATAACTTGTGCGCAACAAGACGCGCGCACGCCGGCCTAACTACCGTCGCCGGTGTATACAGGATGTTTTTGTGACCATTCCTGGTTTTTAACTTTATTATTATAATAAAGTTAAAAACCATCACCAACGTCTCAAATTATATTAAGAAATCGTCAGTAACGACGCACTACCCCATACTATATAAATTTTGGTGCCGTTAAGAAGCCTTAGTCTTCTGGTAGATGTCGCTACACGCCTCCCTAAGGCGTTGTATGAAGGAACTGATTGAAGGATTTGGTGCCCGAACCGGATTGTTTCGATAGCTCAGTTGGTTAGTAGCGACGGGTCATGAATGCCTGTGGTCGCCGGTTCGAATCCGGCTCGGAACATTAAATTTTTCAATTTTTCCTAGCATTTAAAATTTATGTCAGTCTTGTTACATTTTTAATCACACATCTGGTACATTTTCTTGTAGATATTTTCTTCCAATAACTGTATTTTGTTGGAATTGCGATAGTCAAGTGTTGCAATAAGTATAAGTAATTACTAAGGTAAGGTCAAACCTAATCATTTGATGGAAGGTCCAACGCGACAACATTACCATCCTCACCATCCAAGGATGGTTGGCAGTCCTCAACTGTGCGCTTCTCCAGAAACTTCCTGCCTCGCACAGCTAATCTGTGGAATGAATTGTCGCCTGCGGTATTTCCGGACCGATACGACCTTCAAACCTTCAAGAAAACAGCGTACACCCATCTTAAAGGCCGGCAACGCACTCACAACACCTCTGGTGTTGCAGGTGTCCATGGGCGGCGGTAATCGCTTACCATCAGGTGATCCGTCTGCTCGTTTGCCTCCTATTACATAAAAAAAAGGTACAAATTGTTGAATTTTCGTATACTAATCCCAAAATTATATCTGCATATGTTATGTTATGTTTCAAGGCCTTTTCTTACTGTAAGGTGTACATATGTAAATAATAACTATTAAAAATAGTTATACAGTGTATACTCGTCATTAGAACAAACACAACATTTTGTAGCAATAACACAATATTACACGGTCGGGAAACGCAGACGCCAATAATTTTATTGCACATGAGGAAAAAACAAAAATATTAAAGCCCTTTCTGTATGTCAAGGAGATACAATATGTGTGAAAATTGAGTTTTCTAGTATGTATATTAAATTCATTCATCATGTTATTCATATTTTCATATTATTTCTTGTAGTATTTTTGCTGATATGGCGAATAATATGTAAAGCAGTTCTATTCCAGATGTATTGCTGTATTATTTGTAACGAAGTGCATATCTGTTAACTAAATGGAAAGCATAGCAATCTTCCAGATCAGCCTGTATAAGGCAGGGCAGTGCAAATCCATGTCATAACTATATCTGTCCACGACAGGTACCGCACGCCACCGGATCAGTCTTTATGGCCTATAAATGTGTAATTCACGCCACTTTAATCCGGCCTGTTGGAATAAATCTGGATTAGCCAGGCCCGTGCGATTGTACACGATTATGCCGTTAACAATTGTAATTGAAAAATAAAACGTTCTAAGTGCGGACCTGGCGTGACGTGGTTCAGGAGTATTTAAGTAGGCAGGATGTGTAAATAAGGTTAGGTGTTACTAAAAATACTAACATGTCTAGTTTTGGACATTTTATATATTATTATTATTATTATTTTTTATACAAATGGAATTGCGTTTTAACCTGCGTCTAACCTGGTGGAAAGTTAAGATAAAGGCTAAGACATGTATCTCACCCAGGAAAACATTATTCAAAATACTCGTAGTGACCCGCAAAAATTCTTCAATCCACGAATTGATAGAGCCTTGATGATAGAAAAAAAACCAGGTACTTATTTTTTGTTGGGAGTTTCTCTGCGTGATCGCATCAGAAATGAGGCTATCCGCAGCAGAACCAAGGTAACCGATATAGCCCTCCGGATCGCTAAACTTAAGTGGCAGTAGGCGGGGCACATAGCACGTAGAACCGATGGCCGTTGGGGCGGAAAGGTTCTCGAGTGGCGACCACGTACCGGAAGGCGCAGCGTGGGTAGGCCCCCGACAAGGTGGACTGATGACTTGGTAAAGGATGCGGGAGTCCGCTGGATGCGGGTGGCGCGGGATCGGTCACTTTGGCACTCTTTGGGGGAGGCCTATGTCCAGCAGTGGACGTCTTTCGGCTGATATGATGATGATGACTTATTTTTTTATTACTTTCCTAAGAGGTTTCTCTGAAGAGTATTTTTAAAGTCCTATGGCTGAGTTTCTGTTCACATCCAAATGTGTTGGAATTGGAACGCGATGCACTTATAAATACGTTCAATTGAGACACTTGTCTTTTTATGGTGAAATGGACGCCAGAATAGTGTCGCAGGCATTTTGTATAATCTATCGTTTTACACATCAGCTAGGTAGCTGGTTCACAAAACAGCGCTGTTTTGTAATATTCATAACGATCAGGCGGATTATTCAATCCAAGACAATATTAGGAGGATTGTCATTACGATACCTTCTACAGTATAGCGGCAATCCACCAAACATATTCCAGCGGTATTCGCTTGATCGTCAACCCGCCGTATTACAAAACAGCGCTGTTTTGTAAAGGAGCTAGCTGTTATGTAAAACAGCGGATTATACTATTCCACTGCGACAGATATACTACAATCGCTGGGAGCCATGTTTTATTTGAGATGAAAATGCAAGTGATATTGATGTTAGGTCCATAGTCCTTGTTATTTACTCAAGTATTTAAAATATGATCCAAGGTTCTAGATTGCGTTGCACACTTAAAGTCTTAAATCGCGATTTAATAACGGTCCCTCGACTATAAATAACAGGCAATCTGTTTCGCAAATAAACCACTGTAAGTGGGGCTAGAGCCCGGATGGGAGTACGCGCCATTTTGTTTTTGCATGAGAAGAACAAGGAAAATGACGCTATAATACATACTTATGGTTTACGAGGCCGCTCGGTGAGGGCTGCGTTTCGTTAGTGACTGACGATTTCCATGGGATTTTGGTAGATTTGCAAACTTTGAAAACGGTCAGTTTTGTATTAAATAAACAGTTCAAAATCCTGAAACCCGACTACGGAAAATTAACTGCAATAAATGTAACTAACACATTCACTGCCAGGAATGCCTAGCGGGCGCCTACGCCGTAGTCGCTTTTCGTTACATATGAGGAAACCACAGGATCGGCTACGAGGGTAGCGCGTAGCGATTCTTGGTAGCAAAAGTGTTATGAATGATTTCGAATCGATTGACACCTCATTCATTAAAATCGGTTCTTATAGATCTGCCGTATTCGGTCAAAAATGAAATAGATTAAAGAAACAAGAGAATTTTCTGAACCCACTCAGAGTAAATCACGACACATGCTTTAGAGCGCTACGCGCGCATTTCGCTACGTATGGAGATTACCATTCGAGGGGAAGCAGCGCTACGTGTGCTACGCCGTAGCACGTAGCAGCATTTTTCCACTTTGTAGCAGACATCGCTCGTAGATGACTTACGTGTATGTAATTGCCCTTTAATCCTTAACGTCTGTACGTATTGTATTTACAGAAGTATCAACTAATATATACTTACTTATATTGCATGCCATACTGTCGCGGTATATGCATGTATGTAACTTTAGTGTATCACTGACATATAAATAAGTATAAATTAGATTATATGTTCTGGCCTATTGATTGAAATTGAGAATACGACAGAATGAAGTCTAAAACAAATCTACCCCGTTTATATAGAAAAAGGCTAGTCGTCACTCATTCCCAACCAACGCTACGTAAAGAGCTAAGTGAATCTTATTACCATAACGGTTCGCGGCAGGGACGGAAAATAAAGAAGTAAAAATGACAAGACGTTATTTGCATCCTGCTAATGGGCCCGTAATGCGGGGGTAGGTGAACAAATATTGCTTTATCCAGTCCCGCAATTTATTCCTACTCGCGCGGTTTTATTCGCCATTCGTAGCGGGGAAGTCAAAACGGTGGCATTTGGACCTTAAGTGATTCGCAAATCATTCTGCTTAATCGGATGGCCTTATTTGTTTGAGATTTTTCCTCCTTTTCTTCTGTTTGTTTTTCTAGTTACCGCTAATTGGATAACAAATGATGAATTCGGAATCTAGTCTAACCTGCTATTTAATGGAGTTTTCCTGACGTTCAAATTACGATTTTCATTACATATTCCGCTTTTCTTCATTTCCATATTTCTCTCCTTTTCAGTATAAAATACCTACTAGCTTCCATCCGAGACTTCGTCTTCGTGGACTCGAGATAAAAACTATCCTATATTTTATTCTAAGCTATAAACTATCTTCGTGCAAAAGTTTATCCAAATCGGTCGAGCCATTTGCGTGTTGAGTAACAAGCATCTAAACATCTAAACTTTCGCATTTATAATATTAGTAGGATAACAAGCAAAGTTTAAGTGAGACACTATAATCAGCCATTTTACCGAGACTAAATAACATCTTCAGTTTCATAGACGTTCACGAGGCTAGAATAGAATAGAATAGAATGTTTATTTGTAAAGTCATGTACATGAGATGTTTACATTATTATACAAAGGCTTCCATGACACCCTGTTAGGGCACACAAATGGTCTTATAAGTAACTTAATTCTATATTCCGGGTCATGCTTCTTATTATGTGAAGAGTATTAATACATGTATATAATGATCGGCTTCAGCCGTAGGACGAAACTGATGTCTCCTTGGCGGGTGTCAAGCATTTTTGCACAGTTGCTGAAGTGGCTTTATCGCGGGGGAGGCAGGGGTCGAAACGCCCTTATCTAAATGGCGTGACCGGCGATACCCGCTCACCTGCTGACTTTATGCCCTTCCCCGGGAAGTCTGGCGCCGCATACAAACGACCGCGGTGACCGCTCCGACCAAACATCGTAAACTCCGCGAAAGTTATTGTACATAGCGTTACAATAAAAGCTTAGAGTATGTGGGAACACCGCATTGGATGCTTTAGGAGATAATGAATTTGGTGGTCGTCGCTAGTCAAACGAACGAAAAGAGTGAATGTTATAACCTTCCTGTACACGGTCTTAGGTTTAGATGAGGTTATCAAGATTACACCATAGAAAATAGTGTAATATTGAATACAATACGTGGTTTATTTCTAGGTTAACTTGGACTGGACGTCATTATAAAGAAATCTGACTCAATACCATTTTGCAGTTAGACATATGTGGTAAAGTGAGAAAAGGGAAGGAGAGTGGAGGAGAATTGGTTGCACTTTTCTACGAAATTATGCGAAAAATGCAAATTAAAATAACTCTCGAATCCCAGCCGTGCCGTGTCGGAGCTTAATCCGGGAAGTGACAACGGCATTCTGACGAGGCGCCGGAGTCGGAATTATTAAAACGAACGCCAACTTTTTCACTAAGCCCGGCGCAAAGCCGTTTCAATTGCGCTGCGCTGAAGATAATTCCAACTGACGTCATCTTTTTTCAAATTCACGAGTCGGCTGCGTTCTCTGTGCAGCAATTATAACATTTCCACCGACTAGGGAAACAGAAACACGTGGGTGAAAGCGCGTCGAATCGTAGCGTTAGTAATTTAAATTTAGATGGAAATTTAATGATGCGTTCACAAAAGGCGCTCGTAAAGTCGGTTGCGAGATATTTTTTACGAGGATCTCGCGAACTATTGCGCGCTTAACGACTCCGAAGCAAGATCGCCCTCCGCTTTAATGAGCGCCCGATAAACGTGGTAACTGCCTCGACCTTATTTTTACGCCGATGTAATATTGCTGAAAAACGGATTCATTACTCTGATTGTAGCGCGTTGACACGGCATTAAAACGAGCTCGAGAAGTAAGTATCATTATGTAAGTAAATGATATAATGTTAGCTACGAATCTAGGCAGCAGGTGTAGGTACATAAGACGAGGCACGTAAGGCAGGGCAGGCTAAGGCAGACTGCTATGTTTAATATATGAGGGCAGGCGACGCAGTGAGGGTAAACACGGCGCAACCTTCGCCATGTTGCCCAGTGTTTGCCCTCCCGTTCTAGTCTCAAGCGAAAATATGTTTGCTTTGCATACCTAACCGCAGCGCGCTGTGGGCCGGGTGCTCCTGTTTTCTTGACATGTTTTCTTAGAAGTTTGGCAAATATCTTCACGTAGGCTTTATAACTTGTATGAGGTAAAATATTGCATTCTATAGAAGTAAGGAAACGGTCTGAACACGACAAAATATCCACTATTTCTAAATTTTGTCCTAAATATTAGTAAATAATGGTATTATTATTTCTAAGAAATATTTTAATGTATATTTCATTACGTATTACGATATATATATAGAGCTACGGTAGCCCAGTCGTTTAGGCATGCGGCTGTCAAACGACGGTCGTGGGCTCGAATCTCGGCTCGTATCAATGAGTTTATCGGAACTTATGTACGGAATATGATTTGATATTTACCGTTAGCTTTTCGGTGAAGGAAAAACATCGCGAGGAAACCTGCATACATCTGCGAAGAAATTCAAAGGTGTATGTGAAGTCCCCAACCCGCACTGGGCCAGCGTGGGGACTACAGCTCGTTCTCTCTCATCCATGAGAGGAGGCCTGTGCTCAGCACTGGGACGTATATAGGCTGATTTATTATTATTATATTATACGAGTAAAGGTTGATCCTGAACAGTTTACTGATTCTGAAAAAAAATGGTTTTCGATGAAATGAAAATTTGCGTAACATACATTCGATGAAATAATTGTCGGTAAATCAAGGTACAACCACAACCGGTTACTTATACTTATTGCCTTAATACTTTCGCTGCCAACAATAGCTACGCTCGTAGCCGATCCCGTGGTTTTCTCGTATGTAGCGGAAAGCGACTACGGCGTAGGCGCCGGCTATGCGGAATCCTCGCAGCGAAAGTGTTAAAAAAAACAGAGTTTAAATTACGTATCTAAACAACACACACATGACGTTCTTTCGTGTATCTATCGCCGCGTCTCAAGTCGTTAAAATTCGATCGATATTTGAAATCATAACCGATGTTTGTTGAAGTGCTGAGCTCCCGGCCATAATCCTCTACAACTCCACTTAACAGACGTATAAATAATATCAAGGCGAGGGAACATATTCGAGGGTAGAGGGTAGTTTGACGGCGTAACGAATCGAAAAACCAAATCATCGAGTGGCACCCCTGCTGTACCACTACATGATAGTTCGTGGCTGAATCCATGGAGTTGTTATTAAATATTTTAAATTAAAATTTGAAATTATCGAATCGATTGAATTAAGTTGGAGGTGTTAATTTATGTCACAATAAGCGTTTAAATTAAGAGAGGCGGCCTGTGCCCAGCAGTGGGACGTATATATGCCGATGATGATAATGAAACAGGAGGAGCTACTCGTAATTGTCCTAGGGGCTGAAGATAAAGTTACAATTATGTTATGTACAATCGACGTCACAGATATGTATATATTTTTCGCCATATCACAACGGATTCAAGTCCAACAGTGTACACATATCTTTGTCATCGACTGTAAGTACTACCTGGTTAAATCTATGCAACCCGTGTGACGTCATACCTCGCGCTCCGGGTACAGTGTGTAGCGCACGGCTGGCGCGGGGAAGTAAAAGGGGAGACGAGAGGGGCTACGGTAGAATAGACGACAGATATTGAGACAGGTTAGTCTGTTTCACATTTTTCCATTCACAACAACAAGTTAAATCTAAGATAAGACAAGCTCTAATGTACACTAGTACTTTTTTCGTTGCTATATAGTTTGGCGAAAGATCAGTTATTTGCATTCTAGTAGATGACAGGTATGTACCTATTAATGAATACCTACTACATACAGAATCATATCTGGGCATTCATACGGTTTTCGTAGAAGTAGGTATGCTAATTTGAGCGCGGGCAGGGCATTAAGTAGATAGACTCTGTAAGTGATGGTAGGGACAGTCTACACTACAGTCGAGCTCTCCAACATCTACACAGACAAACTTTCAAAAATGTCTAAACAGACACTTTATTGTTACTGGCATAAGACTCATGTGTAGATATTTTTGAAAGGTTGTCTGTATAGACATTGGAGAACTCGACTGTACAACACACATACTTCCTAAAAATTAAAATAAATGCTTCTCCATGGAAACCGTTGTGCCTGTTAAATCTTTAGGGCTGCCCCTTAGCGGTCTGTGGAGAGCACTCGCAGTTTTTTATATATTTTAATTTTAATTTCATATCGGCGCTAATGGCCGCAGCCCTGCGTGCCGAATCGGCAAATGTATGCACAGCGCAATAAAGTTCAATGTACCGAGTGAACTAATATTGTTTTATTCAATATTTAACTTTCAAATATTTTGAAGCGATTTTTTCGAATCATAAATTTTTATTGAATTATTAGCTGACGATAAAATGTCATGATGCGTTTTTGTGCGTGGTACGGTACACAGTAGGTACGCATTGAACGAACTCATTTGATTTGTGACTTCCATGAGTTATGTTTACAAACAAAAATTTTAGTACCTACTACTGAATTTATTAGACCTTTGTTTATTTATAATAATACGAAAAATTAGCTTGAATTGAGGATATTTTTGTAAGTGTTTTATGTTTAGGTATATAGCGTCTTTAGTGGTATTTTATCAGCATACGATGGTTATTTTTAATTACATTTAAGTTATTCTATTCTATTGCATCCTTGGAGGAAATATTTTAGGTTAAAGTTAAAAATAATATTAACGTAGTACGTAATAGGATTAAGCGATGAGAAGAAACAGGAATTCAATAATTACCGTTGTGCCTCCAATAGCTATTCGTACCTGCTCTGTGAAATCACAGCTATTACACGCAAGTGCCAGTGCCCGACGCCGACACTGCTCCAATAGTTGGCACATTAAATCTTATTTCTTGGCAATAAGGGTCAATTATTTAAATTTGAATGTCAAACATAGGGACGTTTACCTTACCTAAAGTAAACGATGTCAGTCAACTCGATACAGTATCAAACGACCTTAAGCCCCCTCATGTACCGAGCAAACAGTGAAGTCAAATCAGCGCCAAGTTAATCCGTTTATGTGCGCGAACCCACTTGATTAAGTTTAATTTATTTTAAAAATCAGCGCCGCCGGCGTAGGGTCGGGGTATACATTATTCAGTGTTTTAGAATAATTTTCAAATTCGATTACATAGGGCCGACCCTCGGTAAGTGGGTGGGCCGGGCGGGGTGTATTTAGCCAACACGGGGGTCTCGTGCGATTCTGATTTGAATATGCGCCGCACGCGCGCCGGGACCGCGGCGATCATATTTCAAACGTCACCGGCGATGTCTCACTCAGATACTATCGGCCGATAAACCAGATACCACCGGCAAGGGTGGAATAGTTCGCTTTGGGAGCTATTTTTTACCCCGCTATTATCGCCTGCAGTTGACACCTAAATATTACTTTTGCAGTCTTGCGCCGTGATCGGCACCTATAGAAGCATTTTGCGGTGAGAGTGCTTCAACTTTATTGGTATGGCTTAGAAATTTTGTGGGATTCCATTAAAGCCGCAATTTTGTATGGTCGCTTTTCCAATTTACTGAGCTGACTATCCTTGAACACATTCTTATTTCGAACATAGCGTCACTAGTGCATACTAATAAAAGCAAATTATTATTTTGATCAATTAGGTAGGTACGTCCAGGGTTCATCTAGCTTTGGTAGATTTATTATATTCAACGTGTCGCGGATTCGACTAATTTACTGCTGCTAGTTACCTACCTATAGGGTAGTCGAAAAATCACGCCAGATTTGAATTATTAAGAAAACACGGTTTTATTCAATTTGTAACTAATCATAAAATTCATAAAGTATCAGTATACTTAGCGTAGACGTAGCTTGTATCAGTATACAAGCTATACACTACTAGTACTCGTATTTAGCTAGCGAATTAAATGTTGGCGTTTAGTGCCATTTTCCAGGCATCACTGTGTTACGCGTTCGGTTCTCACGTGCTGTTGTCTATAATCGGTGGGAGTGCGCGGCTGCGCGCGCGGCCGCGCCACGCGTCGCCGCGTGCGCCGCGCGCGCCACCGGCACTCCATTACTGCCGACCGCCGCGCCGCCTCCCTCGCCAAATGTGGCACAACATTCGCAAAGAATATTGCGGATAAAGCTGACTACGAAACAAAGATTATCAGACATTGGAATTAAATTTTGCAGCGTAGCGAATTTTTCTATGTATAAATAGGAAAAGTAGCTAGGTACTTCGTGCATGGCTAAACGTCAAATATGGTGTAAAATTGAAAATGTTCAACTTAGTGCCTAGTATTTCAGGATGTGTTTCTAGACTCTGTATACAGGGTGACATTTTAATCAGTGTCAAATTCAAGTATAAGATTCTTCAGCAAAAATTAGAAAGTACGTGTTTTTTTGTTTCATATCATTCAGTACTAAAATTTATAGTAATTGCTGCTCAAAGTTATCCCAAAAAAACCTTACTGCGCGGGCACCTAAGCTGGTAGTAAGGTTTGCGCACGGCATGCCTCCCCTCCGCCGCCCCCGCCCCGCTCCGCGCGGCACTGAATGCCGAGTAAACACGGATAATTCTTTTGGGATACACAATTTATGAATTAAAAAAATCCGGGATAAAAATTATCCTATGTCTTTACCCGGGATTCAAACTATCTTCATACAAAATTTCATATAAATCGGTTAAGTGGTTAAGCGTGAAGAGGTAACAGACTGACAGATAGACAGCCTCTCTTTTGCATTTATAATTATAATATTAGTATGGATGAGTTTATAAGCCCCAACGCAAACGAGGTGTATCGTCTGTGTCTGTCTCTGACAGCGTAGCTCCCGAACGGCTGAATCGAAATGAGTCAGTTTTTATTCGAAACTTATTGTATCAGCGCGTTGTATAGTTTTAATTCAATATTATTATTTGCCCAGTAACCAGTCTGCGCTGTTATTCTTTGACGCGTGCAGTTTTGACGCGATTGCAGTAGCAAATCGCCGCGTAATCCAACTCTTATCGCCCAATCAAGATGACGGAATTAATTTTGGTCGCATGCCGTCGTAATTGAAAACGAAGACTTGTGTGACAGATGTCAGGGTTGGCAATGATTGCTTTTTAGACTTAGGTTGTTCACAAAGAAGTAAATTGTTTTTTGTGATCGATAGATTGTTGGCGATTTGTTTTCTAATACCTACGTAATGATAAATAATTTTAATATGTTGAATAATTTGATCTGACATTTAAACTATAAAATATAGTGTATATATTTTGGGAGTACGATTTTTTTGGTCTATATTAATCAGAACCAAGTGTCAGAGTGAGAAATAAAGTTTCCTATTTTGATTACTTTTTTTACCTCGATTAATTACACTGACTACTGCTCAATAATAACCCAATCTGTCCCCTTTCAAATATAATCTTTGTAAGTCAAATGCGTAATGTTCCATAATGGAGGTTAGACAAATATCCATTCCTTAATAAAAATGTGTTATATTATGCGTTTATATTCCAACCATGCTCATTTTAACAAAAATCTAGTTTAAAAAGTAATAATTGTAAACGGATTGTGCACTCTTGCATTAAACCGGCTAAAAAGTTGAAACAAGGTTCCGATTGTGCATGAGCGCATGCGTCCCCTGCGGATGTGCGGGCGAACGGGCCCACATTATGCATTATGGAGTAAGTCGCGATTTACGCAGTTTAGTTAGCTATATGATGTTTTTATGGTAAATGAATTATGTAAATCAATATTTAATTAAGCTTTACTCGTATTTCACAAATAAACTCATCGACTTGATGTATGTAAATACATTTTAAAAAATACCCATGGTCAGAGGTGATTGGAATAGCTTCAGTTCTAAATTAAAATTACTTAATTATTTTTCCTACACATGAAACAACTAATAATAAATGAAGTGTTATGTTTTATTTTTATGTAGGTACATTGTTTTTCCACACCTGTATCACAATTCCTCATGAATTGTTTTTTGTACTGACCTAACGAAGTATTAAAAATATGTCAGAGGAAAGGTAGAGGGGAAGCGAGGAAGACCTAGAATAAACTAAATAGAGCAACTCAAAAAAAGACTATCAGCATCTATGGTACGATGCCACGGGGGCCATTTTCAGAGATAGTTTGAATTTTTAAGTTAGCTTTAGATTCTTCTATTATTGTTATTGTAAATAGTTTTATATTCGTTCTCTTTGTATAATACCTATATATATTCAATGAAAAAAGAGTTGATGTTAGGTTAGGTTTTTTTTTTTAAAAAAAAAAAGGTTAGGTCGTACCAAGATGTCAAAGGCCGTGTCAGTTGATGAAAATTCAACTTAATTCTATTTAAGAGAAACTTCAAATTTCACTGTTCGGTTTTGCGTGCTGCAGGCCGCCACGAGGTATCCAAGATGACTGCGATGCCGTCCGTTCGATCTGCCTCGCGACCCAATGTCTTTTTTTTCTTCTTACATTACGACGGTGGCAAACAAGCGTACGGCCCGCCTGATGTCAAGCAGACACCGCAGCCTAAGACGAATTTCCATTTTCTCCAAAGGAGCAGATGTCCAGTTTAAGAAGTTAAGTTTGATACATTGTCTATATAGCTCTCTTGTTCGCCTTTTATCGATGTAGGTATAGATGAAACATTTTTAATGATGCGGACAAACAAACCCACAAACAACCTCTCACCCTAATGTATACACCTAACTCCTCTGTTCAATTGTGAGAAAAAAGTAACCATTGCTAACAGAGAGCTACAAAGCGTAATTTGCAAATCATGGGAGAACAAAACAACACGTCATGATGAAATATAATTTGGAGAAAACATAATAAAATGAAGAAAGACAAATCAAAAATGCAAAGAAATTCAATAACCGTCCGTTTCTATGGATTGTCACCCCAATATTGAGAATCTATCGAACACTTCTCATTTCAATCTACTTTTAGATCCATAATCCTTATCGCGATACAGAAAGGTTTAATTTTGAACGGGTACTATTTTAGCGACGGTAAATTCTTTTGTCAACAAATCGTGGAGGGAGATTGAGTGCGGGACACCGGGGCACCGCGGGTTCTCGATTATTACTCGTCTCCGACTCGATAGTAGTCGATACTCCACTTGATGCGTCGCGGGGCGCCTGTATTACACCGGGAACTAGCGCTCACTGCTATTCGATTCGATGTTGATCGAGTGCACTTAAGGACTAGGTTTTGATTTAATTTTGGAGCGTGATCGTGGATTGTTATTTTTGTAGGTCGCATTTTCGTGGCCGGGATTTTATGTTGTTATAAAACAAAATACAGTGTACAGTGTGCATTCGCATTTGAATTATTCTATATACCTATATTGAGATCGACTGGTTTTTTATTTTTTATTAAATTGATGTATTTAAGTGAATTAATTGAGATATACTAGAATAAGTGCCGACATTTACAACGTACATAAACTGCATAATTATATATTAAACGTGGAATCACAATTTTATAAACTCCATGCTTGTCGTTTTGAACTGACACTAGATCAGCTAAATGTAACTACTTATTGAGAGCCGTCGTAATACTGCAACTCTGTACAGATTGTGCAAACAATAAGAAAATTCCAACTAACTATCATCCCTGCTGGTCCCCAGGGTAGTAGATTTGATTTCTGTCTCCAGCCATATGTTGCGTGGATTTATTATTTTATTATGTTTTTATTTAGTAAATATCAGAGTGTTTAAGCTGACGGTCGCGGTTTGGGGTGCTTGATGCGCTATTGTTTCTCCCCTGTGTTCCCATGCTGCAGGGTTTATTAAATCATAGAAATGAGTGACGTACCTGATAGGGAAGCTTTGCACAATAAATATGCCGTTTATGAAACGATACAACTAGAAATCTTCGCGCGAATTAAATGTCTGAGAAGTAAAAGAAGCTTGTTCATAATATTAGCAGTTTCCATAATTTAATGAGTATATATTTTGATAACCTGTAATTTATTTCAAAAAGTGTCTTAGATTTTGAATACGATTTTTTGAGATTCGTGAACCATGTTGAATACGCACGACGTTAATCGATGTAGGGCCTATCCCAATCACATCTTCGTGTGCAATGACATTTAGCTAAGGTAACTTCCCTATATCTGGGTTTGTTTTCAGGGTTATTTGCCGCACCAAATATCACACCACTACCGTAGGAATCGACGGGTCTCTTTAAACATACAATGTCTATATCTTAAACAATAATACCTACCCTTTGTCACCTTTAATAGTAGGTATCTACTTTTTTAAAGCTCCCTAAACTCGTTAGCAGATTTGCTTTTAATATCACCGGGCTGTCATAAACAAGACGAATGAATATATTCACGGCGTGATTGACACGGCGAGTAACCAGCGGGACGCCAAGGGGTTGAGCATAGAAAAACTACCGCCACCAACACGACTTGTTTCATAGGAACGTTTATACTTGACGACTTGGTTGGTGTGGGCAGCTCCTGGCCGATATAACCATGTCTTAATTGTCAGGAGTCATCCCTAGGACAAATCGTTCGTAATAAGTCTGTGTGGTTATGATTTCGAAAGACAGAAACATGAAAGTGTGTATACATCTCTATGCCTGGGACGTCACATTTTGGTTTATCGAATACAGAAAATTGCAACAAATCGTCCATCGTTGCGTTGCGTAGTAATGAGTTCCCTCTTACTGTACATGGCACAAGGTACTTCGGACGAACGTCTGTTTTAGATCGAAAATCATGTTAAATGTCTACAATTAGATCTACGTCACATGAAGGAATAAACAATTTTAGGGATGAATCTCCTACTTTCTAAGTTATGCCCCAAACAATGGTGGTTGTTATATTTTAATGCAGAAATGTGGACCAAACGCAAGCCTTGACCTGTTACAGTTACGCGCAAAATGTTTTGTATTAGTGATATCAAAAGATGTGACAACTTTTTCAGGTCTATGTATACTGACAACCGTAATATTACAAAAATCGTGTCAATTAGCTCCGCGCAATGAAGAAGATTTCATCTGAATAATAGAACATTAAAAAACTGAACTTTTGTACGTGGGTTAGCATATACGCCCCGTAACGACTACGACACGATTTACCGCCAGTTGTAAAGGGCCAGAAGTTCGGGTAGCGATCGGGAGGGTCTGCAGATGGAAGTGAAA
This sequence comes from Epinotia demarniana, assembly GCA_945867215.1. NCBI lineage: Eukaryota > Metazoa > Arthropoda > Insecta > Lepidoptera > Tortricidae > Epinotia > Epinotia demarniana. Next base: position 8,725,053 of record OX244264.1, read on the forward strand.
GATAATGGAACATGTCGTGGGGTCTGAACGAAGCCTTATTTGAATATTGTCCCCGATTGGCGGGGGGCATTCCAAATTAAATCGCGGCCTACTGTGCAGGTATAGGTGAATTAGTGGAGGGAATGTGATGCTGGCTTAATTGATAGATGTGAAATATAATTAATAATAGCAATATAATGGAATAGATAAAATACACTGAAATTTCAATTATAGGTTTCATTAGTTGGGTTTATGTGTATAGGTAATTTTAAGTACTTTGTTAGATGTGTTAACCACATAGTTTTATAAATTATACATGGAATCCATTGAATTGCCATAGTTAGGCGCAAGATAATAAAGTTAAAGTTCGATTGCGCATATTTCTAAAACACAAACTTTATACAAATACCTACCAATTATGATTTTCAGCTTTTGCGAGGAAATTAGCTGTCTATTAACGTACAGACGAGCGGCAAAGCGTTGTTTAAATAAATTCACCACCAAAACAATTCACATTTTAGCCATAGAAAATACAGCAGTATGAAAAATGAGCCGGCCACGCCGATAGCGCCGTGCGCGCGCGGCCTAATGAAGCAGAAGGCGATAGCGTGACCCGTGTGCGCGCGGCTTTACGCTGCGAATTAGTTCCGTCAGGGGATGAATTTAAAATAGCAAGGGATTTAGTTAGGGTCCAAATTGAGAGTTGGTGAAGAGGTGGTTTTGAGTGTACGAGCGCTAGTATACAGTGAAACATTAGGGTGGCCGCCAAGAATGTATAGCATCGGAACACGTCTATATTGGCAAGCAAAGGGCATAATTCAACTTGTTTTAATGACGGCTTGGGTCCTGGTGATCATTAAGTATATAATTTTTCTCAAAAATGCTATGAAATATTGACGTTGTGTTGTTCATAATGGGCTTCGAAGTTTCACGTTTCAGGTACAGCAAGACGAGAGATACGTAATGGCATTTCATACAAAATTGATGGCCATAGGCCTAAAAATACAATAAAGCCTAACCTAACCTAACCTGCAATAGATGGTTTTTTTTTATTTCCATTCCGCAACTTGTGGCACTGCATCTTGGCACACCGTGGTGTTCAGCCATGAAAATTAAAGTTTCACTTCTTTCATTGCATGTTTTAGAAAAGCACTATACATACCTCGGCGTGAAAAGGGGTTGCCAGCCTCTTAACTATCCGGTCACGCTACACTCCGCCGTCTCGTCTATATGTACTTGGCTGGCAACCCCTTACCTCCCGGCCTCTGTAGTAATCTACTATTATTGATCAATATTTAAGTAATAAAGAGTTGAAACAATAATTTTTAATATCGTAATACATTATTATTTAGTTGTGTTTCTTGTGCTCCTTGGTATCACGTATGGTGTGTAAGCATACATTTGGCTCAATGTTGTGTCAAGCTTCTTGAGTCGTATAGAATCTAAACCGTGGGCACCTTAAACTGAATAATATTAATCTGAGCTTATAATTGAAACGGAAACTCAATTCTAGTTTGGAAGAATGATACCTGGATCGCTTTAATCACTTCTGGTTAGATAACGAGTTAATGTTTTTATGGCCAGTTAATATGACAGTGTTCTGAAACCACAATTTATCAAACACCGTGCTAATAAAAACAAATTAAAGATACAACGAGTTTTTAAATACTCTTCAAACTATTTCTAGATAAACTATATCTTGATTGAAGTTAATACCGATACATTTGTGTAGGAACGCTCAGGATTTACCATCGTACCATTTGAATAGTTGTGGCTTGTATCAAACTCGGGTTGTATAGAACAGGGTGCAGTATTCATTGGCTAAGTGAAGTTGTAAAAGGACCAAAATCCGATTACGGTAAAGCAAATAACATGAAATGATGGAGTAATTGGTTGTAGCACAAATTGAAATATTTCAGTGCCAGATATCCGAGGTCATAAATTTCTTAGTGATAAATATGTATTGGTAAACATATATATGTTTTTAATTTTGACTGGGCCTAGGAGTAGTTACAACTTATGCTCTTATTGATCGAGCGAGCGGAGCGAACGAACTTCTCTGTTTCGGCTTGGGCAGAATACATTTCGTACGGTGTCTGTCCGGATGTCCGGGTGTTCTCCTCTACAGGTCACATTTCTCAACCGATACCTCCGCTCCTCCACTCCGTACCAAAAATGGTAAAAAAGGAACCCTTATGGTGCGACTCCGTCCGTTCGTCTGTCTGTCTGTCTGTCCTTGAAGGTATAATATAAACGCGTTCGGTGAAAAAAAATCTTCTCTTGTCCGTAGCCTTCCAAAGAATTCTTGCACATTGTCACAACGTAAAATATCTCACGAACTACTTAAGCTATCAATTTGAAATTTGAAATGGTTATAAATGAGAGTTATCCGCGTGCATGAAAAATAAAAAAAAAAAATATACATTTAAATTTACTATGAAAAATTACGAATTTGAGGAGGCGGCAAAAAAAAAATTCAACTATTAGGTCAAGTGGGGTATTATTTGAAAGGGCTTAAGTTGCACTTTTCGAAGCAGTTTTTCTTTTTTTCTACATTGGTAAAATTTCGATTTATGAAGGAAAATGTAAAAAAAAAATACCATTCCCCCCTTATCTCCGATGTTATCAAAGCGAAAAATTTGAAATAATTACTTGTGATTAAGATAAACATAAATATTACTGGAAAAGTATAACTTTTTCGGTATCTAGCGTATTTTTTGTTTTGTTTTGATTTTGAGGAGGGGGCAAAAAATATATTCAAGTATTAGGTCAAGTGGGGTATAATATTCATGAAAGGGGTTGAGTTGCACTTTTTGATACACTTTTTCTTTTTTTTACATTGGAAAAATTTTGATCTATGAAGGAAAATGTAAAAAAAATACCATCCCCCCCCCTTATCTCCGAAGTTATCAAAGCGAAAGTTTTTAAATAATGACTCGTGATTAAGATAAACATAAATATTACTGTAAAAGTTATTTTTTTCTGTATCTAGCATATCTTTTGTTTTATTTACAAAAATCATTTCCTAGTTAAGTTTGCAATTTAATCAATTTTATAAGTATTTTTTCGTTTTGAAATTCCTATAAGACTATAATAGAAATACTCTCTTTCAAATAAAACAAAAATTATAGAGATCGTTTCACGTGATAAACAATAATCGCTAAAAGACCAACAAGCCGATTGCCCTTGCACGTTAGTACCAAATGGGGCCGATAGATGGCGCTGACCCCATTCGCGCTGTTAAGATTTTTCTACAATTAATGGGGTTGGGATTGGGACGCGTATATTTTCAATAGTAGGTCAAAAAAAGATCGCGATTCAATTGTCTTGGTGTAAAAGTTACTCCTTGTTTGAAATTGAATTCTATTGTGTTGGGTTAAAATGAGTAATTTAACAAATATTGGGACATTTACGTTACCTTGAGTTAATTGTTTGTTTGTACGGAACCCTCGGTGTGCGAGTCAGACTCGCACTTGACCGGTTTTTATTTTAAAGTACCTACTTCCTATATGGTTTTGTTTTCAATTCTTCTTTTGTCGATAAAACATTTTTTTAAACAAAGACAGACTGGCGAGTTCTACATCTCCAAGAGCCACCGAAGATATTTTTAGGAATCAGCCCGAGGCTTAAATCACTGCAATTAGAACCTGAAGACCTGAGGAACTTATAATAAGAGCCAAAATCTGTGAGATTGTAGCTTTGTAAGTTTATGAGAAGTAAATTTGTGAGGTAGTAACTTTATATAAGTTTATAAGAGGCAAAATCTGTGAGATTGTAGCTTTGTAAGTTTATAAAGAAGAGGCTAAATGTGTGAAGTTGTAGCTTTGTAAGTTTATGAGAAGTAAATTCGTGAGGTAGTAACTTTATATAAGTTTATAAGAGGCAAAATCTGTGAGATTGTAGCTTTGTAAGTTTATAAAGAAGAGGCTAAATGTGTGAAGTTGTAGCTTTGTAAGTTCATAAGAGGCAAAATCTGTCAGATTGTAGCTTTGTAAGTATATAAGAGGCAAAATCTGTGAGATTGTAGTTGTAAGTTTATATAAGAGGCAAATTGAGTGAGGTTGTAGCTTTGTAAGTATATACGTTTGCATGATTTGGGAAACCTCCGGAACCGCTAAACCTATTTCAAAAATTATTTTACCTGATACGTGTAGAATGGAGTTTCTGGGTGTTTATAGGCAACATTTATAACCGGGGGGTTTGCTGGCGTTTTTTGCAATACGCGGGTGAACGCAGGCAGCTAGTATCCATATCCATACTAATATTATAAATGGGAAAGTGTGTGTGTTTGAATGCCCGTCTTTCACGGCAAAACAGAGCGACGATTTTTAAGTGGATATAGTTGAAGGGATGGAGATTGACATAGGATTGTTTTTATCGCCGAAACCATCTCCTAAGAAGGTGAAATAGGGGTTAAAGGGGTTAAAGTAGTTTATACAAAACAGTCAGCCAGTTATACAAACTTCAGAGCGCGTTTCTTCGTTTCATAAAGAGTGATTCATGGTTCTATTATGAAGTCTTGGCACTTGATAATTAGGATAGATTGTCCTCAACTCTAACTTTCCCTCGTGATTCAAACATGAAACCACATTAGCATTATCAATATGATATATTTTTTCAATAGGACACGTATCGAGGGTGTGCAATGGTGCATTGGCTCGGTCATCGGGCCCACTGATGTGTTGAGTGACGCTCCATCACGTTTCGGTGAACATTAGCCTTTGGGCTGCAATTATATGTCTATTCGTTTATTTCAGTGATACTTTGCGTAGTTAGTAAAATCGATATTAGATACATGTAGTACATTTGCTTGGTATTTTCCAAGGGGGGTCACTTTTTTAGCAGTTGACTTAGGTACATACTCGTAATTTAGAATGAAACTCAACCACAGAGATGCAAAGTTTATCCAGTTAATTAATTCGTCCAGTTAGACATTGTGAGCACGAGTTATTATATGTGACTACGATGGGCGATCCACAATACATGGGCTTGCAAACTATAAATTATTAACTAAAATATGAAAAACAAGCCTCTCTGGGCCAGCGTGGGGACTACTGCCTATCCCCTCTCGTCCTTGAGAGGAGGCCTATGTAGATCAGTGGGAGTGGGACATACTTAGTTGACGACATTAATGATTTTAAAAAACCTAAATTACAATCAACAATTTCCGACTAAACTATTTCCACAAACTTTTCTCCAACCTATCAACTTGATTAAGTCATGAACGTAATTATTTCTTGCACAGGGGAGCATAATCCTGATTGGGAGCGTATTCCGACTCGATGGAGTGTGGCCCTGCACGTGGCGACATAGCATTATCTCCGGACACCAAGATCGACCCAGCGAGGAATTGAAAGTCGATTATTGTTATCGGAGTTTTGATGTAATTTAATTTAGATAATGGCGTTAAAGTATTTAATTCTTTTATGTTGCACTTGAGTTAACTACTGTATTATGAACTGCAATTTAACAAACCAATTTAATTTCCATAGCTATGCCTATAGAGTGCTTAAGAAACGTAACAAAAAAGAAAACCCTTGGACTACATTATCTTAAACCTAAACCATAAACTGGTATAATAACAAAAAAAATCTACCCTAAAAACTATGTTTGTAATTGTAACACAGACTGAGTCACACAAATACGAATACACACACACACACACACATACACACTCGCACACCCACACCTACACACACGCAAAACTATCACCCACATACTCACTCTAGAGATAAGATTCTCATGTCACGTATTTTAACTTCTTAACTGTTTTTCTTTTTATGTAATATATACGCAAAATAATCAATTTGTGTCATAAACATCAAACATGTTTTATGGGGAGAAGCACTGATTATACTATAGCACAGGTTTTGACCTTTTTAGTTTTAAAGAAGACTTGTAATAAGATGTTTTATTGGAATTATCGTCCTCCTAGCGTTATTACCGGTTGTGGTCTAAATGAGCCCGGGGACCGCTTTGACACCTAATCCCAAGATTTAGCATAAGTTACTAGTTCCAACCCAGAGCGGAAACTACCTATATACCTTATTGAAGTTTCCTTCACCGAAAAGAATATAAAGGTATATTAAAATATGTTTGGAAATAAATAAACAAATAAACAACAACGTTGAAAATGTTCCTACGAAAATCCGAGATTCAGTATCTAAGCATGTTACAGGAAATATCAATGTACAGTCAAGTGTAAAAATATGGGTGCATACAACTGACTCATTAATATATCCCATAACTCTTATGTCAGCGGATAAAGGTTTTGGTACTTACTTATGAGAGGATGTTATCCATACGTATTTTTGCACTTGACTGTACATATTAATGTTTTTTACTATTGATTTTCCGAAAAAATATCATTTTCAATTCATGACATTGGTCTCGAAACGAAGTTTCAGTACTCGTTATACTGTTGGTTACATATTGTATATCGCAACCACAAATTAAGTTCCATCTGCTTTGGTTAATTTTCGGGAACAGAAGGGACCACTTCTGTTTTTCCATATATGTACCTACCTATAGAAAGTAGGGAAGACTAAATTGTATTTTCACTTTCACTTCAACGCTCCAAAACTCTCCACACTCACCTTCGCCTGAATCTAATTACCTCAAACACCTGATAGAAAAATGTAGAGCAAATTAAAAATTGGCCAAGTAGAAGGGAATTAAAGTTGTCTGGCGTCCCGTTTAATTCCGAGTGGGGCCCAGCGATAACGCGACAATGCCGTCCACTGCCCGCAGCCCTGCCAAGCTAATTACCACCAAATAGCCTATGGGTTAGAGTCCATAATCAATAGCAAGGGCTAAGCGGTCTTGGTGTGCGAGTAAGTAAATTGTAGTAAATGTTGAAGGTGATTTTGAAAGTAGTATGTCTTGTGCCTGTCTTTCATTTTTAAAATTATCGGCCATCCTCAATTTATCTGAAAACGATACCAAACATGCCCTAGTCTCTATAAATATGATGATAGGAGGACCGAAAGAACGCGCGGCGGAACGAAACTTCATCCCCTCCGCCTCCCCACCAGCGGGGCGTCCGTTTTATATAACCACGGTGGCAAACAAATGATGGTAAACTGACACCGCAGCCTATAGACGCATGCGACTTCAAAGGAGTAACATAGGCGTTGCCGACCCTTGATATGTTTGAGGATCCGCCGTGTTTATAGCTTAGTAACCAAATTCCCTCGCTCTCAACACAACGCATCCTCGGGAGCTCTGGCGACCTTGCTCACCTCCAGGAACACAACACTACTACAGAGCAAGTAGTTGTGTTATTATGGCTGTGGTCTTCTGCAAGGCGGAGGTACTTCCCCAGTTGGGCTGCTCCAAATTCGAGCGGGATGACATTTCGCTGTGCACTACCTCTGTAAAACCATGGCTCCCAGGTGTTTTTAACTCTAGTCCACCTAAGTACCAAGTGTGCCAAGGTTCATGCTTAAATGTCAAAAATATTGGTGATAGACATATACGTTTTGTCCAAGCTGAAGTGGGGAACGTCGTTAGGGTTCTTCTTTCTCTTTCTATCACTGTGACGAGCAGAAAATGTCTTCCTACTCTATTGACATTATTGTAGTACATACATGCATCAGTCTGCCACCATATTCCTATCACTAACTATATGCCGAAGTGCGTTCGCATCCCCTATCTATATTTATCCCATCTAAATATGTAAGTTAAAATGTACAAGCATATAGCACGACGATATATTATAAAATGTCACACTGTCTTACAACAAATAGATATCCCCTTTCACCCAGAAATCTTTTATTGCAAGTTATCTACTTATATATATAGATAGATAGAGCTTTCCTCTGTGGTGTCGACTTAGAATATCACCACCCCCTTCCCGAGGGTGTCTTAAAATAGAGTCAGATTGACGTGGGTTGTGGAGGATAGGTTAGCAACCGGTCACTGCAATATCACATTTTCCCGTCTTTAAGCCCGAAATTCCTAGAAGTGTACTCACTGAAACTTCAATTTAATGTGCGCTGCCTGCCTCTTCTGGGAGCACTGGTGTGAATGTATTATGTAATTACTTATGTACCTATCATCTTCATCATATCAGCCGGAAGATGTCCACTGCTGGACACAGGCCTCCTCCAAAGAGTCCCACAATAACCGGTCCTGCGCCACCCGTTTCCAACGTACCTATATACTTATGTAATAGAGCTCTCAGGTCGCCGGTGTCAATGACAATGAGAACATTTAATCCAAAGAGTTTAAAGCTCTTTACGAACTGGTTACAGTATTAAGCAGGTATTTACTTAACTTTGTAATTGAACTCGAGGCTACACCGGGGAATGGCTACGGTTCCATGCCCTGAGCCTTTATTGAACAATTGTTGACCCTTGTTGTACCTTTAACTCGGCAATTTTGTTGGTTTCGATATTGTTCCCAAGTTTCGGCTAACTCGGCGTCTGAAATATGAACTCAAACTTTAACTCCTTTTAACTAGGCATTGTCTTAAAATGCGTAGGCAAGAATTTTATCATGCGATTGAATTTCGGGGATAATTTCTTAAGCTAAATAATCTAATTTAAATAGGTCATTCTCGTTTTTGAAGATATGTTGAAATATTTGCCGCGTATCCACATGATACAAATAGTTTTTGTATTCGTATATAAAGTTTATATTTATATCTACAGCACAGGGTGGGTGTCTCAGGGACACAACCCTTCTTTGCTCACTCGGGTAAAACGAAATCGATTTATAAACCATCAATAACGATAAGAGGTTTTGTTTTCTTTGTGTTGCCACGAATCATTATTTTTTATGCATAATGCTACATATGATTAAAGCATACAAGTTACTTTCGTAGGCACTGTCAACTGCTTGTTTTAGAATTGTATGATTATTGACTTAATTAAAATAAGTGCAACAGTGTAAACATATATTTGACGTCGATTGTACATGTGTTTCAACTCTATTATCAGAAGTAGTCAATACATTTTTTGGCTGACTGATATTTGTGATAGTAACTAAACATTATCACTTCATTATATCGATTATGTAATGCTCTTAACGCTAAAGTAAGTAGGGTCATTTCGCTGACTACGCGAACACCTTCGGTTAGCGACCACCTGAAGGAGAAGGTTTTTTCTATTGAAGATAACATCAATTCTACAGACCCTATTGAGATAATTAGTTGTACCGTGCATTTTTTTGTTGTTTTAGAATAGAAATCTACGAAAAAACCGAGAAAATATCCTTTCAGTTCACCGACTCAGCTAAGTGGTCGCCAACTGGCACATGAAATTAGGTGGTCGCTAACCGGCGAAATGACCCTATAAGTACGTTTGAATAATTTTCTAACGCAAGTAGTAATAAAATGTTGACGAGACGATTGGATTTAATAGATTTAACATAAAATTAAGTTTTATAGGATCGTATTCAGCATGCTGTAATGATATTACAAAATATAATTTGTTTGCATTAAAATACTCATTTGAATTCATGGTCCGCCCGCAGCAGACTTGGGACAATCACCCCTCTTGCGGTCTAGAGCACTAACGCCCCTGGCCGAATCGAAACCGCGGGCAGGGGGAGGGGGGGGGACTCCAATCAAAGCCTGTCGCTACCATTGGAAACTTATTTAAATTAGGAATATAATAACCTCTTTATAGGGTTGCAGCATTTTCAATGGTTGTCCTAAGCAGTAGCACGTTTCACCTGTTAAGGTAAATTGTTATTGTGGGCTAATTGCTTACCCTTTTACAAATTCCTGGGTCTAATCTGGCAGATCTGTGTTAGGTTAATAGTGTAGGTACTCTGTTCACGAAAAGTTTAGTGTGTAACTTTTTCATATTCAAGTTCATTTTGCACCCTACAATATGTATGAAATACATTTTATTTTGAATGATCAGTTTTATAGAATAGAATAGAATAGAATAGAATCATATTTATTCATGGCAACAGCACATACATGTACATAAATCAAAAAAACAGAATGGTAGACAAACTAAACTAAAACTAAACACAAACAACACAAACACACAATATAAACTTAAACTTTTTATTACGTTCCTGTATCTGAATCTTAAAATGACATTTTCGTCTCTAAATCTTCGTTTAAATATAATATATTATGGCCTATACCGTTCACTACTTCAGCTGCTTACTCGTTAGCTTGTTTACCGTGTTTAGACAGACGCGGTGAACAACCTCTCGTTAAAACAACTTGCTTAATTAAAACACAAAGGAGCGCTCCGCCAAATTCAGGTGTAAATTATTTAAAAGTATGCCACGAATAGGATGCATGGCGGAAGAATTTCACGCAACATTATAATGCTAACAAAGCCGGTGCGACGGTGCAAAGAAGTTGCGCCAAACACTGGCTGCAGCGGCATTATGCGCTCCCTGATTTCGCAAACTGCTTTTATCAGGTAAACTACGAATATAATGGGACCTTTTTATCCCGAAGAGAGCTAACTAAATTATAGGAACTATTTGCAATCGAAACTACGGACAGGTCTCCACAATAAAAGTGAACGGGCGCTCGGAAACATTTTCTTTCGTTTGTTTCCTTTCACGTTATCGTAGAAGGGGATGAGGCGGGCCGGCTCGTACGGGCTTCGCATTTAAAAGCGATATAAAAAACTTGGGCTTTTATTTCGCAGGATGACCTAAGTGGCCGGCCGGACCGTACAAAAAACCCTCTTGGACTTACCTGTATTTTTCCACTTATTTATCCGGCGTTTTTTACATTCGCACTGTTTGTTAGATCTGCGCGCTTTGTCTGCTCGGGAAGATCTGTTTTTTAACGAGTACTTAGGGTCTAATTAAAGGGAAATCTCCTGACGGACAGTGAAGGCCTTTTGAAGCCCACTGTTATTACTTTTCATGTATGAATTTAATTCGACTGGACGGGGATTCGAGTGGTATCCTCACTTTGCTTTGGTACGTTTTGAAATTTGTTATTGAACCTTTTTGTGTGGGAGTTACGAGTATTTCAGGTATTTGTTGAGTTTTGTTTCACACTATTCAATCATAATTATCTTTGTGTTTGTCTGTGCTGTTGCTTAGGTGTTTTTATGAGTAATATTGTAGCACAAATTACGCTCAGAGTTCCTATAAAATCATACTTCAGTAGCCCGATTGTAATTTTATTATAGGTACCGTCTTGAATATATTCGTGGTTATCTAAGAAGATATCGTATGAGCCCGACAATTTTCGTTGACACATCGGCATATTATGCTCTATAAAACAGCTTATAAGAGTCATTAGTCTCTCTTTTTTTTTGATGAAATTGTCCCTAAAGCAAAATTCGAAACACTTGTTCACATCTGCAATCATAAATTGTAACTCACTTCGGTAGGTAAACATAAGTTCCTATAGATATAATTAGGTTGTCCGTATCCTGCAAAAGGTCAGATTGTAACTCATAATTTATACAAGATACGAGTGTTAGGTGAGGTCGGAACACTAAACAAACTACAAACTCCAATTTACTCATTTATGAGGTCATTATTGAGGTCTCCGAATTATGACCGCAATAAAATATGGAAATTTGACGAGCAATAAATCGCACTGGGGCGGTAATGAGGAATTACTATCGCTCACAGCCTTAAGGCTCATTTATGCTTTACGTAGTTTACGTAGAAACAAAAATGAAATATAGATTGTTAACGATGACAATCTATGCACATTTCTAGTTACTACGTATAAAAGATATTGTTTTACTTCTGAAGCTAAATGTACCCATATATTAGTTTATAAAGAGTATAAAAAATTAAAGTACCGTTTACGTAAAAATTTAAATTAAAAAATTAAATATTGGTCTGCAACTTAAGTGAGTGTATCTAACTGCATGTATTGGATTGAAAGTTTGCTTTGTCCACTCGTCCTGCCAAGTTATCCACACGCAACGACAACACTTGACGGGCGACAAATGTAAATTTGATTTCAATCCAACACGACCCTCTGTTCACCTGGTGCTGGAAAAATCAATCTAATTCATATTCAGGTCATGTTACTGGCGCTTATTGTAAAAGTATGATTGCTGCGCTGTGTGCTTGAGCGCAACGGTGCCTTAATAACACTAACGCGCTTCATCGACACTAAACGTCAAGACTGGACGACGCGGGCGCACTACTCCCGCACGAACATTACGTTTTATCTTTCACATGACATATGGCGCAATAAAATTTATTTATTTAAATCACAAACCCTGGAACTCGAATAATGAGAAAGCACGTGTCTCCCGGTCATTATTGCTGGCCGATTTGGTCCGGGATAGCTCTTTGATTTACTGCCAGACTTTTGAGCGCCTTAAATCATTTTTGTATAGAAGTTGAGAAAACTATTAGCTATTATTGGCGAACTACGAGAGCGCTTTGTGTGGCCCGGCCGCGCGCGATAGACGATACTTTTTTATTGGGACTCCGATTTTTATGATTTGCGTGGCTAAAGATTAACTTTTAAACTTGTTCGTCTTGTAATATATGGGCATGCGAATGTTTGATGTCTTTTTTGGGACGTCTCCGTTGAAATTCTTTATGGGTTTTTTTTGGATATGTCGCCTTTATTAAAGTAGGTATATCTGCATATACCTATAGAGCCCATTGCAATTTGCTAAAAATGCACTATGAGACATTTCTGTACTAAAAACCAAAGGAAGGCGTAGGGCACAAGATAGAGTATTTATTTAGATTTATTACATATTGTTAGTACCTACCCCTGTAAAAGAGAGAATTTTAATACATTTATTTCAATAGGTCACGACCACTTAACGGCTTACTTACAAACCTTTAGTTTTTGCAATACCATAAATATCGTTTTCACTTTTATATTCCGAACCTGTGTTACTCAGTATTGTTTCGGGCATGAATGGCCATTTTCTTTGTTCTTTTTTTTAATGATCGCACCATGGCTTAGGAGGTGCCACGCCGTCTGCCGCGTGAGGTCCGACGTGATCGATCATATGCTTTTTATTGCATTCTTTTTAAATTTATATGCCCCATAAAATGGTGTTAAAGGAATTTCGTTAAGCTTATTGTAGGTTCTTTGACGATTAATTTGCTGACTTTTGAAATCTTTATTATAATGTTGTTGGAATGTCGAGTTCTTCAGCGAAAATGTTGATATAGTTGATATTAATTAATCATTGAAATTAAATAATATGTTATCGTTTCTTATATTATGACGATCGCTTTATAGCCTATGTAGTTGGTAGTGACCCTGCCTACGAAGCAAGAGGTCCTGGGTTCGTATCCCGGTAAGGCCATTTATTTGTATGTTGAGCACGAATATTTTTTCCTGAGTCATGGATGTTTTCTTTGTATTTCTTTGTATTTACCGATATAAGCATGTTTATCTTCGCCTAGTACCCATAGTACAAGCTTTGCTTAGTATGGGACTAGGTCGATTTGTGTAACATTGTCCCCAAATATTTATTTAGTAAAACGGCGAAGTCTGCGAATTTATAAATTTGTATGTCGGGGTATGTATTTGGTATATAATATACTATCTGCCCGCCCGGCTCCGCCTGTGAATTACAAAGGTAGACCCGCGGGATAATCCTAGGAATAGACAGCTGATCTCCATCCCTAGGACCCATCTGTACACTGGCAACAAATCCGTAGTATACCCCTTATATACAAAACATATAACAACATATTTATTGATAGTGTACAGCGAAGAATCAATCAACGAAGGCAACCTATAATATTATTAAAATGACCCACCCACGAACTTAACAACATTACAACGCATTATTATAAATACCATTATATTTCAAACTGATCGTATTACAAGCAGTCCAATAAAATCTCCCATTATTATTAAAACCCAGTGTACCGCGCTGCATGTTGAAACGAAATTAAAAACAAACCATTAAACGATTTTATACGAGAATCCCTAACAAGGACGCTTCCCTTAACCGGATCGGGAGCACACCTGGGTACTCGAAATTCGCCCTAAAAGGTCCCAAACGACAGCCCTAATCAATCACTAAAAGCTACAACTACACTAAACGTCTCATTCAAAAATAAACTTTACCCACCTTTAGTATGATTGCAATTGGTTAGTTGTTTGGCGATCATGTTGGTAGCTATTGGATATAAGTCATTCCGGAAGCAAGGAGTGTCGAGATGGTAGATTTTAAAAATGGAACGTTTGATTTGCATTTGAATAAGAGCCCCCGGCGGCCCAGGTGCGCCGGTACAGTCGCCCACCAAACTTTTCCATGTTTTTTAAATATTTTTCGAGTTGGCACGGGTAATAATGGCTGGGCAGTTGTAATTGACGATGTTTGTTCGCGATTAGCATACGAATTGAAGTAAGCAGACGATGTTTAAAGTTTTGTTGGTTCATAAATGTTGAGCTAAAGTTTTTGAATACAATTTAGTCTGATCTTTATATCTTTTGAAAAGATTATAAAAGAGTAAATATAAAAAAGCTTTTATAATGCTCTAAATTTGTCTCTCTTCCTCTGTGTCTGACAAAAGTATAACTATCATTCGAGAGAGTATCATGAACAATAAGGTTCCGAAATCCGTTTTTTTTTGACATACATACCTACTTGCAACACTCACCTGATCGTTTTTATTTATTTACTCTACTTGTACAATAAAATATGAAGGTGTTGTATTTACTTTATGTAACTACTAGCTTCCGCCCGCGACTTCGTCTGCGAGGACAAGGGATAAAAACTATCCTATATTTTAATCCAGGCTATAAACTATTTTCGTGCAAAATTTCATCCAAATCGGTTAAGCCGTTGAACCGTGATTGAGTAACAAACATCCAAACATCTAAACGTCTAAACATCCAAACATCCAAACTTTCGCATTTATAATATTAGTAGGATAAGTAATTTAAATTTATTTTAGTTTGTATATTAACGAGTAAACGAGTAAACGAGTAAACGAGATTTCTGCACGCGAATGTACTAGTACCTACGTGTAAGTCGGCAGCCAGCAATGTGATTTTTTACGCACTTAAGTCTAGTACATATACACTTACAAGACTACACGGACAGCACGTGCATGTACGACCTATTTTATTATTAAGGACAGAGTTACTAGCGAAGATACAATTTTGCGTTTATGTTTAACATTTCTTATAGGGTACGTATTCAAAGCTTATTTGGATTAATGAAGGGTACCTGTTTTTGTAAGTATAATGTAAAAAAAACGAGATTCAGTAGAACTAAAGAAGCATGCCAAATACTGTATGAATGTGAGGTGCATGGGTCAAATTCAAATTTTCCGAAGAGACTAAACCACGCACACACACCCTGAATCATTTGTAATGAAAAGTTACGCACAGTTTTACTATAGTTTTTCCACATCGGTGTCAAAAGAGTGTTATCATTATCTCTTCTTTTTTTTGTCATATTTTTGAAGTTATGACCGATTTGACTCGGGTAACATGGACGTGATAAGTAATGTTACAAGCGTGACAAAATCTAGAATTTCAGAATTACGTCGATACTTTTGTCAACTTCACATACACGTCACAGGTAGGAACTCTAGGAAAAAACGGTTTCGAAAAACATTAGTTTCAAATAAGTAGTATTTTTTCGTTGATTTTAGTTTAATACGCTTTTCTAAGATGGTTTGTTTCTTAAGACCGCTACAAATTTTCCACTTGGAAGTATTTATTTATTTATCGTATGGCAAATCAGTAAGCATTTAGAACCGTGAGATCTTGGGAAAGACAGTACGATTGCCAGGTTGTTGCACTTTTAGCACCACCCAGGGGTCACGTGTAGGGTTGCGATGGGTAATTCCTACGGACGTGGTGCAACTTCGGACAACCTGGAAATAATTATAGACATTTCAACTATGGATAATTTAAAACATTCATTATCGTTGGCGGTATTTATCTTTCATATTATAGAGCAAATACAAATTTACTAAAATATAGATACAAATACTCAATCCTATTTTTAACATTTTTTTAGGAGCTGTGATAAGGTTTCTATTTCTCTGCTCGATCGCATCAGTAATAAGGCTATCAGCAGCAGAACCAAGTTAATCGATATAGCCCAGCGAAATAAACTGGCAGTGTGGCAGTGGGCGGGACACATTGCACGTAGAACCGATGGCCGTTTGGGCGGAAAGTTTCTCGAGTGGCGACCACCTACCGGAGGGCGGATGACCTGGTAAAGGTCGCGGGAGTCCGCTGGATGCGGGTGGCGCAGGACCGGTCATTGTGGCACTCTTTGGGGAAGGCCTATGTCTAGCAGTGGACGTCTTTCGGCTGATATGATGATGATGATGATGATGATAAGATTTTTGTGGATTGTATCTCTAGGTTATTAATCAATCAATCAATCAATCGTTTATTGCGTATCACATTCATACA
Organism: Epinotia demarniana; assembly: GCA_945867215.1. Taxonomy (NCBI): domain Eukaryota; kingdom Metazoa; phylum Arthropoda; class Insecta; order Lepidoptera; family Tortricidae; genus Epinotia; species Epinotia demarniana. Next base: position 8,741,350 of record OX244264.1, read on the forward strand.
TCAGGTGGAAATAAAATGAGTATATAGACACATGTGACGCCCTGCAAGGGCGCAGCAATTTGAGAGGGCTAATATTTGAACATAATATTTTTACATAATAAATTAATACAAAGCAAAACGAGATGGCGATAAATAGATTACAAAAAATTATGTCTAAAATATCATCTTACAGCAATTATTTATTAACTTATTATATTATAATTATTGGTGTTCTCTTTAAAGTAGTCGCTTAAGTTATAAAAACATTTACTGATGAGAAATATTTTTAGATTTTTGGTAAATAACGTTGTTTTCTCTAGGTTTTTGATTGAGGAAGGTAGCTAGTTATATATTTTGATCATCATGTGGTGAGGGCTAGACGTTACCATTTTCATTCTGGAGAAGGGTAGTTTAAGTTTATTAAGATATCTATCATTTCTTCGGATGTCTGTGTTAGGGGTATAAAGTTCAAAGTATTTTTTTACGAATTTACTGGATTCAAGAATGTATATAGAAGTTAACGTGAGCATTTTAAATTTAACAAAGTAAGGCCGACAGGATACCATTTGGTCGATATTGGCTAAAATTCTGACGCACTTCTTTTGGAGTATGAAAATTTTATTTACTTCGGTTGATTGCCCCCACAGTACTAGACCATAAGACATTCTTGAATAGGCGAAAGCGTAATATGCTGTGAGAGCTGTCTCAAAGTCTGTCACTCTTTTGAGATGCTGGAGCGCGTATATGAAAGAAGAGAGCTTTTTAGATAATTTTTGGATGTGCGATTTCCAGTTAAGATGTGTATCCAATTCCACTCCCAATAGGGTAGCACAATTAACCGATTCAATTTTCGTATTATTATAGCTGTATTCTATTGGTAATGCGGGTTTTTGGTGGGGTTTAAATTGAATAATTTTAGTTTTGTTTAAGTTGAGTTTAAGGTTATGAATTTCTAGCCAGTCTGTAATATTGTGTAAAGTTATATTTAGTTTATTTTCTGCTTCTATAATGTTTGAGCAGGGCAAAAGTACAGAAATGTCATCTGCGAACAGCACGCTATGGTGGTCAAGTACGTTAGGGAGATCGTTGATATAAATGAGAAACAGGCAACATCCTAAGACGCTTCCCTGAGGAATAGAGCCATTTATAGGGATTCTATCGGATCTAGTGCGTTTTATTTTTCCCGTCTGGAAGTCTGTGGATTCTATTTCTACATATTGAGCGCGATTACTAAGATAAGATTTAAACCACTCGTGGGCCATTCCTCTGACTCCTGTATTGTGCAATTTGTATAATAGGGTTTTATAACAGACTCTATCATATGCTTTGCTCATGTCAAGCAGAAGCCCAAGGGCATATTTTTTGCAATCAATTGCCTTAATAATTTGTTGAATGTATTTATATACTGCTAGCGTCGTAGAGCGGTTTTGTCTAAAGCCATTTTGGCTGTCATGTAGAATTCTAAATTTTTCATAAAAGGGGTAGATGCGTCTCATCATTGCGGTTTCCAATATTTTTGCAGATGTTGGTAGAAGTGCTATAGGCCGGTAGTTATTTGCATCGGTTATCTGACCTTTTTTATGTATGGGTTTAACTAGAGCTATCTTCAGTGCGTCGGGAAACACACCTTCAGAAAAAGACTGGTTTATTAATTGGGTATACGGAGTGGTAAGTAGTTCGGCACAGCTTTTTATTAACGTAGGTGGTATTTCATCTATACCAGAGGAGGATTTATTTGTTAGGTTTTTTAGTATCATACATATTTCTCTAGGTGTAACGGGGTTCAGAAAAAAAGAATTATTTATTATATTATTTAAATGATAATACCTATTACATTTTGGTAATAATTTACAATATCAGATTTTCTCTGTTAGGTTAGGTTAGGTTATGTTTTCCAGTTGTAACGTTTTCCACACTATAGTTGCCAACAAAATGACTGGACTATCATTCCAAATTAAAATTACGGTGCCTAACCCCCATAACCAGTAGGTTTTACCATGTTTAGTGTCTTTCAAATACTACCGATCGATACCTAACTATAGAACATGAATCGCCAACCGAAAACCGAGTAAGTACATAACCGACTTTTTTCCCAAAAAAAACCCAAGTTATGTAACCACGCATGGGAATGTAATAAGATAAACACGTCCACTTTCAAGTGAGGCGCGGGCTTGTAGTCCTATTGTCTGAGTTTTTATAATAACCCCGAACAATGCGCGTAAACGGTAGCGCGTTATCGAAGATCAGCCTTGTAGTTTTTTTATAATTTAAAAAGGAAAACTGAGACGTATTGTGCGCGATGCGATACGCGGTTTGGATCTCGCGCTATCGAGTGACGAGTTCCTGCCTGCCGTGAGAACTGAGTCTAGATTGAAGATACGAACAACTTCATTTTATTTTCATACGATATGCCTAATATTAAGGCGACTAGACCAATCAAACGTGAGACTACGGCATATCTTTTCGTCCAATATTCCGCAGTGCCTCAAGATGAGAGTCTTTGACCAGTGTGTGTTGCCAGTGATTACGTATGGCACGGAAGGGATCCTGTTGTTTTACCAAATTTATTTAGGTCGAATTTCATTTAACAAACAAATTTTAGCAACTATTTTGTTTGCCAATGCAAACTATGGCACAATTTTAATACGAATATTTTCATTACGTCACATTTTCATTCAGCGGCTTGGTCCCTTAAAAAAAAATGTACGGTTAAGTAGGTCGGTAGGCAAAGGCGTTAAATTAGGTACGGGCAGCCAAAAAAGGGGGGCTCGGGGGGCGAAGCCTCTTAGCAGTAAAAAACAAACAATCGTAACAATGGTATTATTTGGCACGTTAGGTTAGGGTTAGTTTGTGTCCCTTAGAGCGGAAATAGGCACCCCGCAACGCGGGGTGACGTCGACACGCTGGCGGTTAGGTTAGAATTGCGACCTCTATACAAATTAATTTTCCCTACCCACATAACAAAAAAAGTTGTTATTTTATTGTGTATCTTATACACCATTGAAATAAAGATGCAAATGATTCCTCTGCTGATTAACGACGGAATAGAAATGGTCAACTAATAAATATTGACGATACAAATCATTTGCCTTATTTTGTTTTGATTAAAACATATTATGCCAAGTAATACATTTGACTGAATGAAATTTGGTCAAAGTTACCAGTTATTGCCTAAACATGAATATGCCAAACATAAGGTATGCCTAAGAATTATTTGTAGAGTGTAAATTTGGCAAACGATTATTTGGCAAATGAAATTCTACGAATAATGTTTTAAGAAATGATAATTTGTCAATTTTTTTTTTGGTACAACATAGGTAACCCGGCACGGAAACGTGGTCGCTTACTAAGTAGTTCTTATTCCAATACGGAACCTATCGGCGTTATTATTAGGAGCATGATATGGCACAAGTCAACATTTTTGTTTGGCTCTGAAAGTAAATAAATATAGGTACGAGTACCTACCCAATGCACACTTTTTTTACTTCGTCACTGCGTTGCGTTATTGAACAAAGGGTTCAAGAGCCCGATTAGCCATGGATGTCATAAGAAGAGGTATATGTGGACCAATTTTTGCGACCCTCCAATTATCAGTGGGATCTGACTATAAACAAAACAGGAACGCTAAGAACACAGGCGCAGCACAACTTGTTACCGACGCGCCGTCACCCGTGAACGCCGCTCAACCATTGACCTCGTTAGTTCGAACAAAACAAAAACCCCAGCATAAAACGACATAACAACATCAACATCGCAACCACGTAGGACTTTCTAGTTAGGTACCTACTGTAAAAACGTCACCGTCGCGTGTAAAACAACCGCGGCACTTGACGCTTGCCTTTTCCTCTCAAAAATAACTCATCTCGGCTTTTCACGAGGTGTCATTAATTCAGGAGCTTTGTACCGCGCCCGCGCCCGCTCCGCTTGTGCCGTAATGACGAGCCGAGTTGTTTTTTCTACCTCATTAACAAATGGTTGAGCTAATGGCTGCCTCCTGATTATGAGGTGAAGGTGTTATTGTGAGATTACGATTTGCAGTACCTACGAGCAAGATCTAATAGAAAGTGTCCGTTATTTGACGCTATGGATCATTATGTTTTTGTTTAACTTAGACCGACCGACCGTTTGCTAAAATTTTTCCTAATAATCTCTGCCAATGCGAATTTATTAAAACCTATTTAACGTTGTGTATTTGAAAAAAAAAATTAAATGCACGAATATATTAGTTTAAAAAAAGAAGTTAGTTTTAAAATGAAGACAACAAATAAAAAGTTTACCCATTTTAACAGCAATATTTAAATAGAATCGAAGTAATTAGTAATTTTACTTACATAAATAAACGCCAAAAAATATGGAATTGCTGTTATTTATTAAAGAAGGTTCCACCAGACTCCCTCGTCGGGAAAAAAGAAATTGCGTGCACAAATTTGGATTTTCTTTAGGGCAACCCCGTCGACCTCTCTTTAATTACTGGTAGGCGGCGCCTCGAGAAAATATTTAGCCACGCGTCCGTGCCAGCCCGTAATTACTAATGAGCTTAGCTCTACCTATTACGGACTATACATATATTATGTGGCTATTACATCCATGTTAGGTACAACATGCACGAGTAGGTATAACATGTTCTTTTGTTATGAAAAAGCAAAATTGTGAATTTTGTAAGATTGTATGGTAGGGGAAATCCCTGAAAATACTCATCCTATTTTTTCCTGTGGCATACTTTTTAGGGTTTTGTACCTAGCCAAAGGGTAAAACGGGACCCTAATCCTAAGACTCCGCTGTCCGTCCGTCTGTCACCAGGCTGTATATCATGAACCATGATAGTTAGACAGTTGAAATTTTCACTAAAAACAGAATTATATAAATACTTTAAGGGGCTCCCTAAAAATCACGTTTGTTGATATTTTTTTGCCGTTTTATAGATATTGGTACCTTCGTGCGCGAGTCTGACTGGCACTTGGCCGGTTTTTTTAGTAATAATCTTTATGGCTTAATCTAAGTAGCTATACTTTGCACATAAACTGTTATTTTTTAATTTATTTAAAAATAGTTACACAGCACAGCACAGCACAGCATAACAGTCGAAACAAAATCACTGTGAAACAACTGAAAAAACAATACAATTAATAGAAGCACATCCATCTTCTCGCAGAACCTCAAACATTCATCACGAACTACTGCCCATCTGCTTGCAAACACATCACATTCAGGGGCTGATGCGAGGAGTGCGTTTAGGTGTAAGGCACGTATTATACATATATTATGCCAGACACGTTATGGCTTTATATAGTTTCATTATGCAGATTTACATAAGTCCGAATATTATTTGTACATAATTATGATGCTCCGAATCATGTCCACGCATATAATGTATGAGTATAAAATTATGCGCCGAAAACGATTCCGGTAGAAATATATTTTAGCATAACATTATTTAGCTGAATTTAGCATGCAAAATTTTAACGGTTTCTGTTTTTTCACAGGTTGAATGTTATGTACATATGTGTAAAATAAAACCTTGTTTTCACAATTTTATATATTATTATATTTGTGGTCACTCCGACCTAACCGATTTTCTTGTTATGCTGTGTTAGTTTTTGTTAAGATTCACAGTTCTAACCTAACCTACTTTTCTGGCAGCAGCCTGTTTTTGTTATGGTCGCATTTTCTAACCTAACCTACTTTTCTGGCAGGTAGGTTTTAGCAATAGTATGCGAGTTCAATGTCAGACTATCACATTTTCGGAATGTTAGAAATTATACCAAATAAAGTTTCTGCCTCATCAACATTCGTCGAAAACCGAATATGCCAAATCTGTTATGCTAACAGCGTTTCGAACAGTTAAAGTTATGCCAAATAGAGGGCATCCGTAAAATATACGTATGATTAGATTAACTTTTAATAAACCGCAAAACTTTGCCGAATAAATATATGTAGGTACACTTTTGAAGTGAAAACTTCTTTAGCGGCGCTGAGCACTTTTTGGGATGGGTAAAATTGTTAAACTCGCGACAGATTTTGTGTGAGAGATTCGGGACGAGGCTTGGGGGCGGGGGGAAAACGGGGGTTTGACTAGGGGCACATAGTTCTAATTTGTACTTTATTGTTAACAGTAAAAGGTCGTAACACATTTTCCGTAAATGCAAATTCCATTTTGTTTTATCAAACTTTTATATTTTGCTGTTAGCCGATTCGACTTCATTCAAAATTGAACAATATTCGTAAGAGTATAAAGCCGTTAAACACTATTTGCAATTGCATATTTTGCAAATAAATTTGTAATTTTGTCCACGCATCCTTTACCGTTTTGCTATTGAGTAAATTCGAATAGTTTGAATTTGGACGTTATTCTCAAAGAGATAAAGCTTTGAAAAATATTTGGCAATGGCAACAACAGATTGGTATTTTATTTTTATCGTCACCTTCATCAATTTTGCTGAGTTAAGTTGAAATATAGCGTACTAATAAGGTTGTTATTAGATATATTGGCACGCAGGGGTAGGGAGGGGGGAAGAAGGGATTTTTTTAACGAAACGAAAAATATTTAAGTTTTCACTTCTGCCGGCACTCCCGGAGTGCAACCCGGTCTTTTTAGGGTTCCGTACCTCAAAAGGAAAAAACGGAACCCTTATAGGATCACTTTGTTGTCCGTCTGTCTGTCTGTCTGTCTGTCTGTCAAGACCATTTTTCTCAGGAATGCGTGGAGGTATCAAGCTGAAATTTATATCAGATACTCAGGTCTATTGTCTCTTGGAGCTGTAAAAAAATCAAACTTAAAAGCCAACGCAATCAAAAGATACAGTCGTTTATGCTGCAAATTTTAGAGTTTTTCGACACTCGCAAAACCTACGGGGTACTTCCCGTGAACTCAGAAACTTGAAATTTGGCACGAAGCATTGTCATATAGCACAGACAGAGGAAAAATTACGAAAAGTAGACATTTTTAGTTAAATCATACAAAAAAACACTTTTAAAATTTTAAACTTAATACCTTTTTCCTAATAAACGTGTGGTGGTATTAAATTGAAATTCATGTCAAATACTTAGGGCTATATGACCCATCAGATGTAGCAAAACCAAACTTTTATGTCAACGCAATCAAAAGAAATGGCAATTTAAGTCGCATATTTTGAAATTGAGTATTCGCAAGTTTCGCAACAAATTCAAAACCTATAGGGTACTTCCCGTTAACACAGAAACTTAAAACTTGGCACGAAGAAACTTCATATAGCACAGACAAAGGAAAAATTACGAAAAGTAGACATTTTTAGTAAAATCATACAAACATCATTTTTTTAAATTTTAAACTTACTACCTTTTTTCTCGTAAATGTGTAGAGGTATTAAATTGAAATTCATGTCAAATACTCATGTCTATAATACCTTTCAGCTGTAGCAAAACGAAAGTTTTATGTCCACGCAATCATAAGAAATAGCAATATAAGCCGCATAATTTAAAACTGAAAAAGGTGTATGTGAAGTCCCCAACCCGCACTCGGGCAGCGTGGAGACTACTGCCCGTTCCCTCTCATCCATGGGAGGAGGCCTGTGCCCAGCAGTGGGACGTATATAGGCTGGTTTATATTATTATATATTATAGGTAATCTCAAGGGTATCAAAACCTAAAGTTACTTTCCCGTGAACTCAGCTTTCAAAAGAAACAGCAATTTAAGTAATCCGCTTATTTTGCCGTTCGCAACTTTGATTTCCTTGCGAGTAGTTCTACTCGTAAGGAAATCAAAGCCTAAAGAATGATTACTAAATTGATAAAGTGACCCTGTTTAAATTTATGCTCCCCCAGCTTTCCACATTGTAATGTTACGGATTCCATTTTCATTTATCATTTAGTAATAAACATACTAAGTACAACTTTTGCTTGTTATAGGTTTCCGACTCGCACTTGGCCGGTTTTTTTTAATCAGTTATTAAAATATCTCTAAGTAAATACTTATCTTATCTTATCTAGATGAGGGCCCTTTCGGATGCACTTCGACCCAGTGGGATCTTTTGTGCATTTGCCCTCTCCTTACGTCTACTCCCAACTTCGCTCCATCATTTCCACATAGCGGATGATGCAGCTCAGCGGAAGTACCTTGAATTCCTTTGGTTGCGGATAGCCGTTACAAAAGTAATTCATTCTTTGTCTGGCAAGGGCATGACATTCACACAGTAAGTGTTCCATAGTAAATAGATAGTAAATACTTACTAACACTGTAACTCGATCCCCATCTTATATTTCCATTACACAATATTTCTCGTAACATTTACCGTATAAAATATGTTGAATTGTCCCATCCATATGATTTTTACGGAAGTATAGCGTTTCATTTCAAGAAGTAGGCTGCCGTCTCCGTCAGGGAGGCGACGGAAAAATAAGAGGAAATTCTCCAAGAGCAAATTAGAGGCCGGAGCGTCGTAATAAGAGTGGACCAGGCCTGCGCCTGATAACAGGGGGCCCTCATTGTTGTATTATTTTTTCATCTCTCCGAGACCTTCGCGTTCCTTCCCCGCCCGAGGTCCGCAAAATATGCCGCGATATTGTGCTTAGCGAAATTAGATGGTCATTCGTTCCTGCTTGCAAGTTTTATTGCATTATGATATTACTATTTATTACCAATACTTCCTCTTACAACATCGCCAAAACAAAAGCGCCGCTTGATGCTAGTCACAATCATATTTTCACTAGCATATTCTTTATTTTTGTGATGTAATATACCTATAGTGGGCTTTAAACTCGTAATTGCTATACCTAGTTGTTTACTACTAATAGAATAGAGAAATTATTTGTCTTTGGGAGCCGAACAAAATTATTATTAGAACAAGAGTTACGTAGCTAAGCCTATCAAAGTTCAACAATCTCCTTACGTGGGTCTCGTATTCAAACAAAACCAATGTTAGTTGCAAAATGGATGAAACTTGGGAACAAAAGCCGTCGATATAATTAGTTATATCGAGAGACCGTAGCTCATCGGTCACATTAATTTCCGAGCAATTATTAAATACGAGCATTTCGACAATTAATTGGTGCAAAAAGAGGGCTCCGGTGCGGAATCGTGGCGGAATCGCGGCGGGATCGCAGTAAATCACGGCGCACAATGCCGGCAGGTGGCGTCGGCGTCGCGCGATAATGCTCGCGTTTAATTACGCGGAATAATTAGTGAACGGAATATTTTCCGGGCCCTAACTATCTCCGCCGTCTTCCGGCGATAACTAGGCGGTAATTGCGGGTTAACCTCGCATTCAGAATTTAATAGGTGCTCGAACGAGTCGAACCCCAATGACGCTATTTGTTTAGTGACGCCGAAGTAATTGTTTACCGGAAAACATTCCGCGCTCGCGGTAATGTGTGACGGGATTATTTGCTTATTAATTCGACATTCCATACGGCATGAGCGCCTGTCTGCCTCGCTGTTATTGCAAAACCCTATACAGAGCAGGGCTACTATCAAACACCGATTTCCATTATATTCGTAAATCATCATCTATCTACATTGTCAAATGTTTATGTTTACTAACCAGTAGTAATTTTAATTTTTTTTTTTTTTTTTTTCTTGCTAAACATACACAATTATAGTTAGATAATAATTCATGTCAATTAATGGTTGTACCTACTTTTGTATCCCGCACGTTTGTGTGTAAATTGTTAAAATAGGTATCTACCGTAAATCACTCAACTTACGGTAGACAACTTAGTTTCAGAAACTTATAAATCTCGTTGCAACTTTAACCTGGCACAAGATTTGATCGCAAACCCAGCGATAATGTAAATGTTTTTTTAATATCGAAGAGTGAGCTGTATTGTAAAATTTCAATATTTTAAATTCAACGGGCGGGCCAGTGGGCTTTGTTTTTAGAACGAGGAGCGCAATATTGCCGACGTCACGGGACACGCGGCGCGAGACACGTGCTGGCTATATAATTCGCGCTTTATGGCACGTGAATAATTCCAAATAATCCCCCTGTAGGTGGCAACGTCGCCACGACAACGTTTGATCTCTCTAATAGAAGGTAAAAAATAATATAAGCGCATTTCGACCAGCGACAATCCGACCTAGGTGTAGTGTGGGGCTAGCCGAGCGCGAACTCTTGATATTGGTGCGAATTATTAATTCTCGACGCCAATAATCGGTGGGGCGAGCGTAATGTCGGCAAATTAAGCCGAGTGCCTGCTATTATGAATTTTGTTGAACATTTTAATAACGCGACACTTTCCTCGTATTGGCAGAGATTTAATTCAAGGTGATACTAAAGAATGTGTTTTATCACAATTATTTGATAAAACTCTTTGGGGGACGCCTATGTCCAGCAGTAGACGTCTTTCGGCTGATGATGCTTTGATAATAAGTATTTCCACGAACTTTCTTTTTGGGTTAAAATTAAATTCTAATGGCGATTTTTAATTTCAACTTTCAAGCAACAGATGTAAGGTATTCATTTAGATATACGACCCTAAAACCATACTAATAAAATCTCCACCATGATTGCATAGCAATTACCGATATTAGTAAGTTGTCGCACGCCAGATGGCGCTAGGGTGATCGTTTAAAAATCACTGCACATTGTTCAGTGCAACTAATTGCAGGCAGGGGTGAACTCAGACTAAATCATTTTCTAATAGGGGAGCCTGATTAATTTTTATTTTGGCCAAAATGTGAGAGGGTACCTGCAGTTGATGTGATTTGATTGCTTGCGTAGTCGCGTACCGCGGTTTTGTATATTAAAATGTATACGAGAGTAATAATTAAATGAAATTAATTGTTTATGGTATCCAATGGTGAGAGATACTGTTTTAGAGGACCGAGTATACTTGTATTACTCTAAAGCTTAGGTTAGAACAATACCGTACATATACGTATGAGAAAAGGCCTACTCGTATGATGTTGTAATTAATTCTCAAGTATTTATTTATTTAAAAACTTTATTCCAAAATACGAAAATAAGTACAAATGGCGGATTTAATGCCATTCTCTAACAGTATATTGTATCTACTGTAGATTGTGCAGTTTTTTCTTCTTAAAAAGTGTCTTAATGTTTTTGTTCGATCCGATACTCTATTATTTTGTCAAAGTAAGTAACAGTCTGTAATTCACTTAAAATAACCAACAAAAAATCTCTTCTCACTAGCGCAGAAAATATCGTGCAATAACAATTGTCGAGATGGCATGTTAAAATACATGAAAACCAATCAACAAATTAAACGGCTCGATAGCGGGTCGAAGTACAATGACAAATGAGCATCGACTGGTAAAAAGGAAATGAATCTGATGCAGGAAGTAGGACATTGATTCAATTGGCGTCCATTGTCGGCATTCAGCTGCCACTGCCAGTTTTAACTAGTACTTGCATATGAGGATTAATCGATGATTGCACTTGATATCGATCGTGTTGTGTTGTTACCTTGTCCTTAATTGATGTGACGGCTTGTATCGCATTTTATACACACGACCAGACTAGTGGGAACGACATCGTTTACAGGCCCCGTATCATGGTCGGTCTTATCACGCGATAAGTGACAAGATAGAGCGTCAGTCTCGTTCTATCGAACGGTGTCAGCCAGTGACGGACGCTCTACCTCAGGCCGACCATGCTACGGGGCCAGGAAACAAATAAAAAAAGGATAATGTTAGATTCAAATGGTTTTTATTGTGATAAAAAATAGCCAGCGGAGTAGATAATAACTAGTTATGAGGACTTGCGGGGAACATATTAAATTATTGAATCATGAATTTGCCATAGCAACATTGTCGATTCTTGTAAATACCTACGAGTACAGTATATCAAAGTAATTATGCAGTGCATATTACCCTTACAAATAGTATCTTAAAACGAGTGTCACAATAAGAGTGAATTATGAATTACCCTAAAAATACCTAATTTAAGAGATATTTGGCATTGAAATAGTGCACTTTATTGAGAAATCCGTTAAATACCTACAACCCCAGAAAAGGTGGGAAAGACATCCCAGAAATCAAGGAGTGGCATTTCGTGAAGAGAGTTATTATAATAAGTTGAACCTCTTAGACCTTGGATAGTGGATTTGTTAGTGGGTAGAAATCCCACATAGCCTAGAATACCCCCTCAAGCTGGGATCTGACTCGCAGATTTTCTCCTAGGAAAAACAGTTTCAGTAGAGGGTCATATCGCTTTCATTTCGGTCAAAAAACCAGTTTTCTTGAAGACCTCAAAGCTTTTGCGCTTTTTTATACTTACCGTGTAGAACCCAGAACGAAATACTTGTTTTATTATAATTCGGCAGAATTCAGAGAAAACGGCTTTTTGAGAAATTCGGACAATCGATATACAGTTGGAGAGTTAAATTTGGTGATTGCGATAGATAACCTTTTAGCTGATTGCTACTTATTATACTGGTCAATTTCACAAGTTCCAAAATGGAGACTTGATAATCATTGTATTTTGGTACGTGACTTTACTGAAGGCACATTTCAGCCATGTGATAAATCTCATCGTTCCGCACGATAGGGCACTAAGCGTAAGATAATCTCATGTGTGGATTCCCTCTTCGCTTCCGCGCCATCGCCGTCCGAATGCTTTTTTAGCCAAAAAGCTTTATCACTTCCGTGGGGACATGGGCTACGAGCTTTTGAGTTAAAATTGTGTTTGCTGGAAAGGACTTTATAATTTACTATTGAGACTTGCGGTTTATTTAAAAGATGTATTTTATCGGAATCGGTTTTGTTGTGACGTGCACTCGTTCTGACACGCTATAATAGAGCATGGAACCACAAATATATATCCGTTTCTAATTCAACATATTTGTCGAACAGACTCTCTCAAATGTATTTACTAGAAGGAAAGGTTTTCTATACACTCAATTTCACATTATTACCGGGGATTAAATATTGTAAAGGTACTGTTTATAATTTCATAAAATGTCGACATTTGAACGTACATACAAAATATTTATTAGGATTGTAGCGTCGTTTTCTAACAGAGCGCAGCAAAATGCTCACACAATTCGCTGCCAAGTCGCGTCGATCGCGACTCAGAAAGAACTGTCTAGCTCGCACTGTGCAATTTAGAAAGAGGAGGGTAGATTAATTCGAGTCGTGTCTCGAAGCCGACGAGCAACCTCCCTGTTAAAACACACATGACACCACCTATTTATAGGTACATATTTATATGATATCTCATCCAGTACAACTACGATCTCTTTGTCACTGGCCACCGAGCAACGGTGCAGAATGCAGGCAGTGGATCACTTTTATGGCCGGACGCCGTAAAATAAATGTCGTGGTCCATCGCTGGCCCCGGCTAATGATATCCTACCGACTGTAAACATAGTTGAGCTAGGGGGATAGTAAAACCTGCGGCTTGTCCTGTTTACCGCCTTGGATCCCATCAGATCGTCCATTTGTTTGCACCAAAATTGAACATTGCCATCGTTCAACGCTGTTTCTTTTTATAGTTAAAAATCTGCCAACCTACCTCACGAATGCGGGTTTGTTGTAGCTGTGTGTGAAGAGGTACATGCATGTTGACACGTATCACTACCAACTAAGCGCTTCGATTAGCACGGAAAAGTTAAAAGGCACATATAGCACTGGTAATACCTTTAACCATCCGCCTCCGTAAAGGAACACCTGAAATAACTGATATAGCGAAGGGTTCAAATTCGCTAGGCTTCAAGCCCGATTGGACCAAAATAGACTGAGTTCTTAATCTTAAATCTTATATCAAAGTCGTATATGAATCTTATACTTAGAATAAACTGTAACAAATTGTAAACGACTTATGTATTCGTCGTTTTAGATAAAATCTAATTTATGCTATAAGAACCTATGCCAGAAATTCCCAACCAGACAGTTTCTTCATTTAAAAACAGGCCTATGTGACTGTTTTGAATACACAAATCACAAGCATAAGGCGCCTTACCGAGGGATATTTACGCGGACCGGCGGCGATCGGAATATATTGCCGATTTCCGGCCACCGTGGCGAGTAATACGCATCCGGAACGCCCCGTACGCACCATTCGGACCGTGGACGTGGAAGAAAAATTGCGCGTATCTGTGGATCCAGGGGCTTGGAATTAGCTCGAAACTGCCCCTAGTTTGCTTACTTGACCATTTGGATTCATGTGGGTGCATAAACTGACGCATTTGATTGGAGCGATCTATGAGAATTGCGTTATACTAACACTGCAATCCACGCTGCTGAAATGTCTATGTGAATTTTTTTAAGAACTAGCTTTCGCCTGCGACTAAGTTCGCGTTGACTTCCTTTTGTTGGGTTTTTACTGGGATAAAAAGTATGCTTTATGTTAATTCAGGCTATTCGAATACTAAAATACATCCTTATTCGTTCAGCCGTTTTTGCGTGATTTAGTAACAAACATGCAAAATTTCACATCTATAATATTACTATTAGCTATTGTAGGATTTAAATTTTATTGATTAAGAATAACTTATAGTACCTAAAGGGGGACTTAATGCCATATGGCATTCTCAATAAGTACTGAAAAAGATTGTAGTGTATTATTATCTATTTATAAAATCGTATTGAATAACTATTACATTTCATATCGACCTCATCTTTTACTTAGGCATAAGTACCTACAATTCATACAACAAATTAATTTTGTATTAAGCAGTAAAGCTGCCACCGTGATTATAATTTTAAATTAAAGTAAAAATTTAATGCTCCGAGCTTGATTCAAACCGGCCGGGTTTCGATAGCTCAGTTGGTTAGTAGCGACGGGCCATGAATGCCTGTGGTCACCGGTCCAAATCTGGCTCGGAGCATTAAGATTTGAAAATTTCGGCGAAAGAGATGAATCCTCATGTGCCTGTGGTCGCACTGAAATAATAAATTAATAAGACTTTGGTGCATATACTTTTGCTAAGTAGGTACACATGAGCGGAATGGGATCAACTTTCCACGTTTAGTCGAATTTAATTCGTATATCATGATTTAATCGTTTTTTATTTTAGCAAGAAAATTATTCAGACGATTCAACACAAAAAAATATGATACACAACTGAAAACAAACATTCAAAAAACTGTAACCATACTACGGAAAAGTCACTGAAAAAATATGGATTTGTTTTCATACAAAAAGTAGAGGTAGCCTATTTAATTTCACCCGGAGCCTAGTCACGAATCGATTGACACCTTATTTATAAAATTGGTTCAATATCTTAAATGTTACGGTTGATCACACGTACAGGTCGATTCACGAAAGCTGGCGCGAGATTTCTACTGAGTGACAGCTATTTTCATAGAAATTCTGTCAAATCTCGCGCCAGCTTTCGTGAATCGACCTGTAAATACAAACATACATACTGCTAAAAACATTACATTCGGGTCTGCCCTAGTCTGGCAAGAGAAAATCAGACCGAATCACGTAAACACGGAAGTTATTCTTTACATAACACAATCTCCTCCAATATGCAATTAAATCAAGCATCACACTTCGGCAAAACACCATTATTCCGAGCATTCATTAGGCAAGGCGTTTTTCACCACCAACAGATAGGCAAATAACAAAAGAAACCGTCGGGAAGAAATGATTAATCGCGAGGCGGAAATTGCTGTCAGGTGACGCGGTCACGCTTCGCAGGCACGCCCACCGTGGAAACACTGGATTTCCAATCCGAAAAGATTGAAAGAGTACAAAATGTCATACATGTAACTTTATAACTATGTATCATACTCACAGAAACATATACTTTGGTCATTGCCAGTTTCAGATCAGTAAAAATAAAATATTCTTACAATACTAACAAACAAAACACCTGGGGACCGATTTTTGACTTTCGAGCGCTCGACTCTTTCACTCGAAAACTGACAAAAAATATGAAATGCTATTTTGAAATAGCGATAGAAAAATCAAAAACGAGTGGTATTGACCACGCGTATTCAATTCTTTTGGTAGAAAGTAAGTGCCAGCCATTCAGACACTAGAGACGTATTTACTTTTATTTGATCTTCGAGCGCTCGAAAGTCAATAATCGATCCCCTGGCTTCGGCCCAGACCTACTGAAACAGGAAAGAAAATTGTTATACCGGAGCGACAAGTGAATTTCGCGCAGATGGATCAGCGCCATCTAGCGTGATATCGGTACACTACTTTATATATATCATATTGGTTATATTATGTACACTACCGCCAAAAACAGTGCCTATACCAATACTACCTCGACCTCCACATGTATGTAACCAGGATAATGATAAGACGAGGAGAAGGACCCAGTTCGACTAATATCGGGATGGATATCTTGATTCTTCTCATTATTTTGCTAGGAGTGCTGTTACATAATGCTTTATTACGCAATGGTAATGTAATTTAGGTGGCGCGGGGTTGGCACGTGCCTTTGAGGACACTCGGTGGCTACTAATTGCCTTATTGATTGGCGATACACGTTTGGCAAATAGTGGTCATTAATTAGGTGGATCAATAATAACCAAATAGGAAACTGATAAAATGTATAACACATTTTCTCGTAACGTACCTCTTATTATGTCGCTTTTAGGCTCATAATCCTAGGTATTAAACACGCGTGTTTTATAATATTACGATGCTTGTGTGTTATGGTTATATCCCGATTAAGTAACGTTGGTACCTTGCAGCACGATTTATGCATAAACACGGTGCATTCTTTAACTAACCGGGTTGTACAGAATGTACAGCTTTTTTTTAATTCTAGGCAAATGGATTCTTACTCGAATAAACAAATTAAATCCTTTTTGTTAATTAATTGACTATTTATTTTTGTATATGATATAGAAACGTTTAAATTAGTAAAACTATTCATTTTTGATAACATTTTACATGAATTAGCAAAAGATAACATTATAAAACGAAAATATTTATTTTATTTTGTATTGGATGTTTAGAGACTTCATCTAAGTCTGGCCTAACACATGCGCGCGCACTGTGCAAAATACACAAAAAAAACTGTTGCGCGCCATTATAGGTTATTTCACAAATATTTGTAAACATTGTTAATGCGTGTTTGGTTATTATCAAAAATGTTGACTCGTGGTGACTAGAAAAGTGATAATTAGAATGGACACCGCTGGAAATTCTTGGCGATGTGCAATATGTGAGTAAAAATCAGTTGTCATCATAAAGTAAAGAAAATAACTTGACAGGCCTTTAAACTTTTCATCTAATGAAAAGGACTTTGCCCTCGCAAAATGTGTTGAAAAACGTCGTATGAAACGCGGAAGCTTTGATAATTACATCCTCTGCTTTCTTATCACGCTCACCTGCGGTTCGCGTGGACAATTTCGCCTCTGATGTAATTATCAGCATACCTGTACAATTAAAAGCTCATATGCAACTTTGTATAACTATGGGTATAGAGAGACCATTTATTTTACAGCAATTATAGGTTTAAATTTATTTTACAAAAAAACATAAATAAAATAAGTATGGTTTGAGCAGGTATATATAACACATCACGTAACAATTCGTAACGGTCCAAGAACAAAAAAACACCGCGGCGTGGCTTACGCTATGATTGATAACAGGATAGCGAGCCGGCGGAGCGATCCACAAAAACTCGCTTCCTAATGATAGCCTTTTAATTTTAGAATACGACGATACTCGTCACCTCGGGCTAATGGTGTCGATATGTTACTCTATTCTGCTCACGTCTGTGCCGCGGTATCTAATTAATTACGGTAATTAAACAGCGTTGCCTGTTCTGGTAAAGCTGTGCACACTGTGGATGATGCCCCGAAACGCGGGGGTGTAAAATGTGTGAACATGGCGTTATGTGAGACTAATACCCACAAAGATATTTCGATAAAAGTATCTGCCACTGATTATTATTTTAAACCGAAAACTTGTTACAGCAAATTACCGGGGACTCAAAATTACTAGGCGATATTGGTTGATTTTCATATCGCTCTGTAAATTCCCATCATAAAATATTTGAAAACAAGTAAGTAGGTACAAATAAAATATTTTTAGATTAAAATACATAAAACTTTTGAAATAACTTGGAAGATATCAAGCTTCAAATTTATTAGCTGTTGTTAAAGAAAAACATAAAAGTTAATAAATGGACGCTTTATTTCCCTATCAATAAACATCATTCTAACGGAGCATTTTTGACGTCACATAAAAAGTCAAATGCCTCTCACAGAGTGGCGCGGCCTGCAGTGGCGGTCATCAGTAGTGCCTAAACTTGACATTCACTATCAACTTTACAATTGACCGCCACCGCAAGCCGCGCCAGCCTCTCAAAGAGTGACGCAGCTTGCGGTGGCGGTATAAAGGAGGTAAACTTGACATTAAGGGTCTCCCCACACCTATCGACGCGGACGTTGTACCACATTCCTCGTGTTTTGATCGTAATCCCGTCGATGGACGTCGCTTCGCGTCGGCCGAGCCGATCGACGACTTTTTCGCTCTTATTCCGTAGACATAAAGAGCTAACGCCGATTCCGCGTTGATAGGTGTGGGGAGACCCTAACTGTCATGTTACTATTGACTGCCGCCGCAAGCCGCGTCAGTGTTTCAGGCCTCAGCCTTCAGGTCCTGCTATAGACGTAATCGGAATAAGTCCAGGTCAACGTAGGTACTTACTTATTTATTTAAAACTTTATTGCACAAAAGACAGAAATGTACAAATTTTCTATCAGCCAACCACTAGGCTAATTCATCAAATGAACAAAGAAAAAAGTAGGATAATATCCGCAAACAACTCGTGAACAAAAAATAATTAAAATTATACAGTACATTTATGGAAAAAACGTAAGCACTGTGCTAGTTTTCACGTTTTCGATTTTTAATTAGGTACTATACTTTTACAGTATGTACAATGTACAAGGCTTTGCGGTCGCTATAGCTAGACACGTCGACCCACACAGGGTTTTATTCAGTGTTTGATGAACCTGTTATCAGATGTGACCAATTAAATATGGTTGAAAGGGTCATATTACAAAGTATATAGTTTCATATACTTTAGATACGTCAAGCGAATAAACTGGAAATAAGTTAATTCTAAATAATAACATAATCACTGCTTATTGCTGTGTTTAAACAGAAATGTACCTATGCTAACAAAATCCATACTAATATTATAAATGCGAAAGTGTGTCCGTCTGTCTGTCTTCCTGTTACTTCTTACACTTAAATAGCTGAACCGATTTAGGTGAAATTTGGTATAGAGATAGTTTGAGTCCCGGGAAAGGACATAGGATAGTTTTTATCCCCGAAATCATTCCCTAAGGGGGTGAAATGGGGGGTAAGAGTTTGTATGGAGCTGCGATATAAACAAGTTCCACGCGGATGGAGTCGCGGGCCGAAGCTAGTTATACAATAAAGCAATTGACCTGCACAAGGTTGCAGGTTAGAAATCTTGCTGGAAGCGAGATATTTGAAATACATATTTTCCTTGCATTTCAAATGCACGAATGTGTATCTTCTCATTTTCACATAGTTACTCGTAGCTAGTTGTTTAAGACATTGCAAAGTTAAGACGGCATGGTGGAAACAATTCTTATTTTAATTGACGAAACATAAAACATGAGCGGTGAGTTGAAAGTAAACCTAACGAAAACTTTCTGTACTTACCTAGTACTTACTCGATGCTTACATAGAAGGTAAGTACACCGCGCGCTTTCTCGCTATACTGAGTCGTGATCTAGCTCACAGGAGATTTACCAAATGGATATTTAAAAAACCAGGTTTGTTTGATTTGCAATTTGAATTTTTATTTCAAAATATTAATTTAGGAAAACACATTTCTGCGTGTGTGCCTGTGCGTAAATGCCTTGCTTTCATATACTTACATCAAGGTGAAATATATGAACTTACTATTTATGATGTCCAAAAACTTTAGGGTTTAATCACGGTTTAATGCATGGTTGATCTCTAAATGTGCGCATCTGAATTTCTATGAACTATGATTATATACATACATACCTATTTTATTATTTTAATAATTATTTTCTGATTCGTAGTCAAAGTTTGGATCTTTTTTCATTAATCACGCAAATACGGGTGAATTACTTCCATCCCCAATTACATCCCTTTAGCGGTCGCTATTAAAGGATGTAATTGGGGATGGACGTTCACATGAGAGTTCAGGTGGACGAAGTCGCGGGAATACTAATCATCTTACATTGTAGGATGGCGGCATGTTTGTAGGTCCTATAAAAGTGCGAGGAGGCCGAATCTCATTTCCGTCCGATCCCTCTCCGTCGGTCGATACTCGCCGCGTCTCAAAACTTGCGCCTGGGCACATTCTTGACGAAGAGTGATGCTTTCGGCGGCTCGCGCGAGTAGGTAGTGCTTTGTTCGAGTGATTAAGTGCCTCGGAACGGCGTTCCTAAACCCTTCAGCTAATGAGTCGAGAGCCAGTATTAATCACTGGATGACGAACCGACCGACTGACGGACTCTCGTGGGTGGTGTCATTGTGGTTTTAAAGTCGAGGCTAAGTTCCAAGTCTGGGAAAGGTAATCATCGTTATCTCTCGCATTTTGAGCTACCAGTTTTTCCTTACACCCATCGTTTCCATCCGCTTCAAGAAATATTTCCGTTGTTTTCGCTGTTTTTAAAATATTATTGAATGTAACTTTGTAATAATTATACAAAACCACTGACTCAATTCTTTGAAGTCAGGAGCGCCTTGGTTTTTAGAATTATATAATTTAAATAGTTTCTGTTGATTTTTGTTCGGTTGTACTACACCTCCAATGGTTGAAGCATTTATACATTTTACGTGCTTGGCTCCATTTATAGTAGTAATATTTCCGCTAGGTTATCTATCGTACGCAGAGATAAATTCAAAATTTTATTTAAAACGAAACCTAGTGAACCTTTACACAACGCATGTAAAACAATGACATTCTGTCGAACGTCAAAGTGACGTTACATTCAACTTTACAATGGCGCGTCTATGTAATACTATAGGTACCTACCTATACACTTAAAACTAAAATTCCATGGAATATGCAAATACGTAGTGGACGCGGACGCTCACCTCGATCCAAGGATCAGAATCAAATCGTCATTAGTTCACGTCTGGGACGATAATAAATAACTTCAGTAAAGTACGCTTTCAATGACAGCCAACGTGATGGCCGCCACGACACGCGGATGACTGATCCGTCGCGCAAACTAATGTTCTTTTTTTAAACCTTTTTATTTTTTAAACCCCACAAAAGCCTAAGACGCATGAGTTATGCCGACTTGTAGTTTTTAATATACAAGTTGGATTAAAAATTTAATATTTTTATTTCTTTTCGTCGCTCCTCGGTACGTGACGGCATGTGACATGACAAATTGGCTAATTATTCTTAATCCGGCTGAATGCTTTGATTGTAAGTATTTTATGGAGTGATGTGCCATCAAGTTGACACGTCGTCGCTTATTTACTCTGATTGTGCTGGGACGGTGATTTGCGATAATTTACGTCTCAAGTTCATTGTCGTTGGGAAAAGGTGGAGTCATTGTTATTCCAGCTCGTCTTTATTTTTTCTAACTAGGTTTAATTTAACTAGCTTAACTAGGATCTAATTATATCGAAACATAATATGCGGTGGCAACGCAAAGAAAGGATGTTAGTGAAACAAGGCAAAATCTTGAATACGCTGTTGCTTTTATTTTCGTTGGGTGGTTCAAAATCCTGAACACAAACCAGTTTAGGTACCTACATAAAAAGTTGTATTAAAGCCAGTTAATCCATCAATTCAAAAGTATTCTGTGAATCATTAAATTTAGCGGTATCTACCCTCTATTTGCTGGCACTGGCGAAAAAATTTTTACCTTCTAGGACACTAGTGGCTCTTTGAGCTGTAGAAATCATAAACCTGCGGGCGTAGCACGGTTGCCATTTTATCACTTATCGTTGTGGATAAGGCATCCGTCACATTCGCACTCGCATACTTGTCAGAGCGTGATGGACGTCTTTACCACAACGATAAGTGATAAAATGCCAACCGTGCTACGGGTTCTGGCTTTCATTAAAAACATATAAAAAATAGGCATGATGCCTCATGTTCAAATTGATAACGTAGTGATGCTAAATGGATAGTAAACCATCAAATAATTGTAATAAAGTATACATTATATATAGTTTAGAAAAAGTATGCATTTTTTTAATGTCCAAGAGTAAATTTAAAGTTACCAATAGAATGCTTACGCTTTCATAGAAACAAAATTGTATGACAAACGCAGTATTTCGCAACCGAAACAACAATTTAGGTACTTTGTGTACCTACTTTGTACTAACAAATGTCGGTTGTGACATCATACCTGCCTGTCTATCAGTATAAAGCGTTTTGCGCTGCCGCCAGCGAGTTCAATCTATCTCTCAAATTTTTGGGTATTTATGTTCTTTAATTTTAGTTGTTCTATACAAACATTTGTTCCTCTCCAAAAACTGGTTCTAATGACATCATAAAAAAAATACTAATCATGCATCCCTATTATTGAATTGAGATATGTGGACAAACGCTGGATATACGAAAGAATTTACGCCCGAGCTGAAACTAAGAACTTTGTTGACTTCGCCTCCTTGTTCAATACCTTTTATAAATTGTAGCCAATTTCCTATTCTATGTTCAAGATACATTACTGGAAAATTTTATCAAAATCCGGTCGGTCAGTAGATTTTGCAATTAAGAGGAACATACATTGTCACAGATTTTCACGTTTAGGTATACATCATATTTTAAGGTGTACCGATTATATCATTATACAGCCAAGCAGTACGGATCATACAGCCCTGCACCAAAATTAGATCTTAAAAGGCCTTAACCCCTTAGATGTTTCCACGGGAAAGACTGAACACTTAATCGTACGAGGCTTTATCTCATTTAAACTACCATTCTATGTGTGTCAAGAAAGTGTCGAAACAGTCTACTGGAGGCACTCGGTGGTACTATCGAGCATGTACGAAAGGAGGACGTTTCGGATCAAAGGTAAAGGTGTTGACTCGGCCAGTGGGCCTATGGAAAAGAGGAAAGATTTTATAAGTGGCTCCGGTCATCGAAGTTAACTATAATATCCTTGATCAATTGAGAGCTTACTTTAATCTAAAATATACCCTTTACATCCTTCCATTTTGGATATGGACATTCCATCATCCCGCAGCTTATGTAACGTCGTATTACATCTGTCCAAAGGCTTACATTTTCCAGGCCCAGTTATCCCAGTTATAGATCGCGATTTTGTTGCAGAAACTGTTTGCAGTACACAGATCCTTTGAGTAGCATTGAGCTGCTTCGGGGCGGACAAAGCATTGTTCCACCATCTCCTTGTGCACGCGCGCTCAACACCACGTATGTGCTTACAAACGGTCAATCATAACCATCAATGTAACGAGCCTACCAGTACTACCTTTATATATTTATGTACGTATATAGGCTCTGGAATACATGGGCCCTTTGTGTTATTGACCGTTGTAGGCACTTGTGTTGTATAATTAGCGTAGAGCGATTAATTAATAGGTAATGTAGGCGTGCGTGAATTTATGCCCTTCTCTGGTTATAGCCATCTTAACTATTGTTACGCTGCCAATAACCGAGTTATGGGCGCTTTGTTAACTCGACCAGTTAATTCATATCAAAGTTGTTTTAACTAGAGCATTTTGGATGCATGCTAATATTTAGGACTTAAACTGAGTACCTACATCATTTACTTCCGATCGAAATATTGAAAAAAATACTAAATAAGTAAGTTAAATAAGGTCAAAAGTTACCTCGATACAGATGTATCAAGTTGTTTTTAATAATAGCTATAATTAAGTTTCGTGTAAAAAAATGAAAAATCAATTCAGCGTTTCAGATCACTAGACTAAACCTGGACTTAGAAATAGGTACAGTCAACGTACCTATTTTTTATACTGCACCTACGCAAAACAATTTGAGTAGGTACCACTTCGCACATCATTTTTTTTATTTTTTTTATTTAAGTTTATTTAATGAAATTAGAATGATTAAGGTACAAATTCATGTATAACCATTATATCTCCGCTTTAATAATATTCGTTCTTAAAATTACGCGGAAATATTGCACTAATCAATGAAAATATAACGGGATAGCTTCTTTAAGTTTCATAACGGCGAAGAATAAACCTTCTTCTGTCCGAATAATTTCCTTCACATTTTAAAGTCTAATAAAGTGATTGTATTTACGTGCTATTCCCATGTGACTATTTTTTACGCATGCTCGTCGTGCAACTCTACAGTAGTACATAGCAAGATATAAAGCGCCATTCACAGTCACTGCAACATCCATTCAAAACATTATTAAGCCGATCTTTAACATTGTCGCAGACACCCAAACAACCACTTCGCAGATCACCTGTTGGTTCAATAGGTCAATGTTACAGCACATGGAGTTTAGAGAAACACACTTTTGTGTCTGAATAGCACGCAGCCATTGTGGCCCGGACAAAGGAACTTATGCGCGATTGAGTCGTTGGATGCTCCGGGTCGAAATTGAGAGTGCGGTGTTGATACGTCTTTTATGCTGAATGCCGATTTGGTTATAATTGAATAATAAACCTGTGTATAATCGCTTTACTTTTCGTTGATTTTCGTCAACGAAAATTTGTTCTCAGAATAACAAATGTCTCAAAACGGTCGTACGGGACTATAATTAGCAAGAAAATAATGTTATTAGGTAAAGTTGGTGGTTTCGACTATCTACGTGGGTGAACAAAGTAAATTAACAGGAATAATGTTTTTTTATCACACAAATCTCTTAAATCGACGACGGCTTATGACACGCTACTCAAAAAGCGAGTTTTTCGCTTACCAGTCCCATGAGTGTTTTCAAGCTTTGGCAAACGCTTTGGGGATTAGGTACATTAGAACATCTGTGTATAACTTCATGCTCAAACATTGTAACCTAAAGAGCTGTACTATGATAGAAGCGAAAAAACTCATCTTTAAATATCTTCATTCGCTAAATTAAGCCGAGACCGAAGCCATTGTAGACTATAGGGTATATTAAAAATGTGTTGAAATGTTTAGTATTAATTAACTTTACGCCAACATTATTTTAACTGGTTCCCCACGATACAGGCGTAGCCTAGTGTAGGGACCCCTGGTAACAATTATAACACAATTTGTTTAAATAAATGAGATTTATTTATTTATAATACAGATTGATGAAAATATGGTAATGAGTACGATCAGGTAAGTACCCAGTCTGGCCTAACTGAATATTGTTGGCAAAACACATTAGTAATATAAATCGTTTCCTTTTATATGTCTATAAATCCAAAGTCTAACAACAACAAGTCTAACCAAAAACACACACGAGAACCATATCTGTGGCATATTTCTGTAAATATTCTCGGTTCAAGTCAACATTTGCCGAGACACGCTACTGGTTGTCCGAACAAAGGCGCGCTTCCCTCAAAACCACTTAACATGGGGCTGACAGGTTAGTTCAATCACTATTATACACCCCGGGGCCAGCAATTGGAGCTTATTTTTTCAATAATATATTTTTTTCTTGTTGACTTGGGCCGTAAATTCAGAGAGCAATTTCTATGAGAATTTCTCACGCTGCCGTGGTGAAATTCGGGCATGCCTGCGGTGTGCGAGGTAAACATATAAATTGCTTTATTGTCCAAACCCCATGAAATCCAAGCACGTTACAAAAATTCAAAGAACTCATATTTTATATGAAAATGTACACTATTTGATATCACAAAAGGATAAGGACAGATTATGCAGTAAGGACTTGTTGCAGGCTACAGCAGTAGCGCTATTTATGTTCTTCTGCTAAATCTGTTTCTTTTGTGTCTTATTCCCCACGTAATACTAACCTTCAATGGAGTTCTAACTCCAAAAAATCTTGCAACATCTAAAAAAGCCTTAAAAGACGTGTTTAAAATAACTCCTGAAAGTTACAGCATAAAACTTTACGAAAGCCAGCGTCACGGCCGGCTAATCGATCGGCAGAACAATGCCACGTAATACAGAGCGGGGGCCCAGGGGAGAGGGGGACTCGCAGTCCAAATATTTACTCCGGCATATGTTTGGTTTCTTTTCCTTCGCCTCATATATTTTTACTTTGATCGCGTAATGGGGCCGAAGGCGGGCCCGATTTGCCCGAGATTAATTTCGTCCACCCGGACGCTGCAACAATTGCCGGAATAAAATAAATTGTTTACAGAACGAGACCCGACTCTATAAATATCGAGTTCATTATTTTTAATGCGTTATTATGGCCCTGCCGAGTGGGGCTGAAATAACTGATACGAGTATTATTATGGTTCATTTTTAATGACACTACATCAATGTTTAATGTGACATTTCTTTTTTGCCAACCTGTGTAAATCAACTGGACTGACTGAAATAATAGAGCGTTACAACTGTGGCAATACAACAACGGACTATTTTCAATGCAACAACGGACTATTTTCAATACAACAACGGACTATTTTCAATGCAATGTCTACGTATCCGCATTTACTAAGTAAGAAAAGCAGAAGCTTGGTTTGAGGCCTTATCCCAGGTATAATTCCATAAAAATTAAGGGCTCTGTGAAAATCTTGTTGAAATACAAGTAGGTAAGTAGTACATGTATTTATAACACTCTGATATTTGGGTTCTTGTAGATCGAGCAATTCCCATGACTTCGCTAGCAAATCCTTGACATCCAATTCACAATACAAGACCAGAAAGAAGACTGTTGTCAAAATTGATTTAACTTTTTTTATAGCTACAGAAACGCTGAAATGACCCAGCAGCACCCCAACCAACTCCGAACGCTCTTCGCAAAATTGTCCCACGAAAGTGCACCGACGCTACTGCACACAAGGGGCTTGCACTGCACACTTGAATCGCACGGTTAATGAATTGCATTAATATTGCATTAACCCAACTAGCCCCCGGTAAACAATCATTAGGGAACGAATCGGAACAAGTTGTTTGCTGACTCAGATTTGTTTGCGAATATAAATTGTCATTAAGTTTGGCCTTTTCAGATGGAATGCATGCGAATTCGTACTGCTGTGCAAAATAAACTTCTTCAGAACTCAGTGATTTGTTGCAGCTAAACTTTATTTTAGTGTTTATTCTCGGTAACAAAACAATGTGCAGTAAAAATTTAATTATAAAAAAACCTACTCATTCTCACTAATCACTCTTTACCGCATATAACCTGATTTTGATATTTATTTTTGTTCAAACAGTGAAATTGGGCAAAGAAGGGACATGGGATCTTTGAGGAATCGACGAAACTCCACAAATATTATCGGCCCATATCACACCCACTTGGCTATTTTCTGTGATTAACCAACGCAGTAGTTGTTGGGTAGTTAAGGATATGATGAAGTAGAAGGGAAACGTTAAAATGTGCACGTGGCATGATGATGTCCAAATTTTAATATGCTTTTTTTCGGTACCTATAAATGATCTCTACAGGAATAAAGACAGGTATGTATTGGTTTGTATTTTGTATACCTACGCATGGCATTTCATTCAAAAATAAGTGCCTAATATGTGTTTTCAAATTCCAATTAAAAACAAATGCCAGCGCAAATACGTCCATGGTCTACTATGCGAATGGTTTTCCGTCGAACTAATACCTCCCGTCGCCACCGGAAAATTGGACAACACCGTCTACCCAATCACACGCGACACTCCACGCAGATTAGCTCGTTCGACCACTGCCCAGTCGACCTTGCACTACAAAATCACCCGACAACGAAAATTCACACTTGCACAAACTCCATTGAACCCCGAATACCAACACACACCTCCCGGCCTTCACAAAAGTGACATTGTACGAAGATTGTTGCCGTTTAACGAGATCTCGTATTGAATCTATACACGCCTTTACCTCCCCGTCTGCTCTGAAATGATATTAGTGAGCATCGACGTATTCTGTCTTTCAATCAGGAGATGAAAGCAAATGCAATGTGGTTATGCGATCAATTTCAATTGATTATTTGAATCGTGTATGTATTTCGTTTTAGTTAGAGCCCACAGCCAAAAACAAACATTGTATCTATTAAATTTAATGCTAGATTTTACATTTCATTTACCTTAGATAAAAACCTTAACACTAATTATGGAAACGACAACTCTTGCAGTTACAAATCCAGTCCAAGCTAACCGAGGCTTGTACAATTATATATAGGTAAGCAATATATTACAAATTGGAAAATTATTGTTTATTGCACACCACGATAAGAAGACACACTAGTTATATAAACTTATGATAGATGCTAAGGAGCGATCGAGTGAGCGATCTCTCCCAGACAACCCGTTTTACATTTTTACACATATGGTTCTAGACGAAGACATATGTAAATATTTATATAGCTGGAAATAAAAACTAAAATGCTTGGAATAAATACTAATAAAACAAAATAGCTGGCCAAGGCAAATCACGTTTGTTGCATTGGGGTCCCCTTAAATATTTATTTTATTCTGTTTTTTTTAATATTTGTTGTTCTAGCGGCAACAGGAATACATCATCTGTAAAAATTTCAACTAACTAGCTATCACGGTTCATGAGATAAAGGCTGGTGACAGACAGACGGACAGCGGAACCTTAGTAATAGGGTCCCGTTTTTACCCTTTGGGTACGGAACCCTAAAAAGTTCCCGTCTTTTACTCGAATAACTGCTCTCACCACGATTCGTAACCCGGAACACCATCTTCATAGCCAGGATCACTGCAAACTGTAGATAAGTAGGTGTGTTAGCCCAATCGTAAACTTTCATCAGTGCCTAGATAAATATAATATATTTATGAATAACGACATATGGCGCGGTTTTTCTTCTACAGCCGCTTTCCCTTATTCTGTTATTGCTTCGAACACTCCAGGCTAAACTAGGGCTCATTAATCGATTTCTCCAACTGAAAGCAAGTCACCGACCGACTTTCGACGAAAATATTAAGCAGACGTGACACGACAATCGGTCTCACGTTCACAAATCGTCGCTCTGCATTCTAATGTAGAGCTCGGCCGTTGACTCGACGACATAATGTTTGCGTAAATCAGCGGCATACAAACGCCACTTGTAGGCTTTTCTTATATAACGGGATACGCACAAGGTGTTTCAGTAAATCTGCTTTAAATAAGCTGATCCTTTATAAGTTTTATAATTTTCACTTTCACGTTCACTTTATCTATATTTAGTTTAAGTAATATCAATGCTAAATTAATTTCGTTTTAAGCAGTAATGCTGCTAACTGTATCCGTTACATGAGGAAAGCCTACATTGAAATAAGAATGCGATGTTAAATGACGTCCTACCTAGGTACCAAACTGATCGCTACTTTTGACTGTTTTAATCATGCGTTACAGTAGTTGTACGTTGTACCCTAACGGACCCCGAGCTAAACTCAGGGGTTTTCTGATTGTTTAATGTGAAAGTAAACATACATTTGGTTTTCACTAAACTTGATTTTATGAATAAGGAGACCGATGATTTGGGAAAACCAGATTTGATTAGTTCGAACGGAAACTGGTTGAAATTGCCATTAGGAAGTGCTCTACCCCATATTTTGACCCACAGTTTAGCCCGGTCTTCTAGTGTAGGTATTCTCATTCAGTATAAATTACAGCGACCGTCGGTTGTATTTACTCCATTACCCGGCGAGGCCGCCCGTATCAGCTATTTATAGTGTTTGAGGCGCTTCATAAATATGCAACGGTAGGCACTCGCCTTGCCGACACCAGCTATTCAGAGCAGCTGAAAGGATAGCGCGCGGGATAAGCGGAAGAGGAAATCGGTTCAGTAATGTCATTACTGTTTCTTTTACTAGCTTCCGCGCGCGACTTTGTCTGCGTGGACCCGGGATAAAAACTTTTTCTTTTTTAATGGCTAATAACTATCTTGGTGCAAAATTTCATCCAAATCGATTGAGCCGTTTAAGCGTGATTAAGTAACAAACATCCAAACATCTAAACATCCAAACTTTCGGATTTATAATATAATATATAGTAGGCTAGTAGGATTAAAAATAATGTTAACATACGAAACTATAGGTACTTACATACCTCATATACAAACGATGACTGTGATGAGTGATCTAGCCGATTCACGTAGTTTCGGTTTTTTTTAGGTACATTCTTCTGAATACCAAAAATGGAACAGACTAGTACG
Source organism: Epinotia demarniana (assembly GCA_945867215.1). Lineage (NCBI taxonomy): Eukaryota > Metazoa > Arthropoda > Insecta > Lepidoptera > Tortricidae > Epinotia > Epinotia demarniana. The sequence continues at coordinate 8,771,391 of OX244264.1, forward strand.
TAACATATTGTTCCTGCTACTTCGTCGGCACAGAACTCATTATTCATCAACTAAGAAGATGATTCGTGGGATAAAAAGTATTGTTTGCATATTCCAGGGCTGAATCTTGGTCATTATCCATTGAAATCAGTTAAGCGTAAAAAGATTACAAATAGACGGAAAACAGTAAGTTAGTTACTTTTGTATTTACAAGTAAAAAATCAAGTATCGTAAAAAAAGAAACTCAACTGAATAATGAACTGAAGAGAATTCATTTGTAATATCAACATTAGCAAGATGCAAAATCCAAAACAAACTATCACACTTCTAGATTTTCTGACAAAACAGAAAAAAACGATATTAAATTCTTAAATAAGTACTTAAAATATATAGAGAAAACATTCAAGCCTCAGAAACCAATATTCCATTACCAGGGTTCGAACCCAGGGACCATCAGCTTCGTAGGGAGCGTTAGCACCTAGGCTAACCGGTCGTCAAAATAAAATATTATCCAAAAATTGTATGTGTGACTTTAAAAAGAACCTGTATTTGCTTCATCTTCAGGGAAGGAGGCAGAGACGTAATATGGCAAGGTTCGTCAAGCCGCTCATCTTGCTCCTTGGTATTCCCACCGCTTCCTGTTTTGTCGATTTTTTAAGGCGAGTCAAGTCAGTCTTTCAAATAAGTACAACTCCAAAATGTTGAAAAACCCCCGACATTCTCATTACAAAGTCCAATATCTCAAAAACGGCTGAACGGATTTGGATGAAACATAGCTAAGAAGACTCGGATTAAAATTATCTACGACACAAAAAAATCCGTTTGGCAGCTATGATACTACAGACAGATACACGGACAGGCACGTTAAACTTATAACACCCCTCTTTTTTCGTCGGGGGTTAAAAAACGATAGTTCAGCAACGCCCGCCCGCCGCTCATGGCTTGGCCCGCGTTCCTCAGCTCCGCGCTTGGTTAGGTGCAACGCGCCGTGCGTTACCTCACTTTGAACAGAAACTTCGCGATGTACTTTCCGGTGCATTTTTTAGTGTATCCCTTTTGTAGGCCTGGTTGTTTTTTCAAACCGTACTAGACATAGTTGGAGCTGCATTTTCATTATGGTTTACCTAAATGCGGGATTACTTAAGTCTAATGAAAGAGTTTGAAGAACGGCCACAGAGTTGAATAATGGTGAACGATGAGCTAGTAGAGTAAACATTTTGCAGTACATTTCGTTTATTGTGTAACAAATTCCGATCCTTTTTCTCTCTTTTTGCTTTATTATCTACTATCTCTATAACACTGCATTATTATACCCAAATTTTCATGATCGACGTTATCTTTAGGTATATAAATAGCTTAATATACAGGGTGACATTTTAATCAGTGTCCAAATTCAAGTATAAGATTCTTCAGCAAAATTATAAAATACGTTTTTTTTTGTTTCATATCATTTAGTACAAACAAAATGTAATTGCTGCTTAAATTTATCCCAAAAAAAACTTTACCGCGCGGGCACCTCAGCGGGTAGTAAGGTTTCCGCATGGCACGCCTCCCCTCCTGCGGCCCCGCCCTGCTCCGCGCGGTACTGAATGCCCAGTAACCACGCTGTACGGATAATTCTTTTGGAATAAACAATTAATAATTTTAAAAATACCTACCAGATTTTTCAAAAATTGAGTCTTTTAGTGATATTAAATGCCTACGAAAAATTTGGACACTAATTAAAATGTCACCCTGTATATTTGTAATCACGTTCTCGAAAACGGCTCTAACGATATCAATATTCGATCTAGTTACATGGGTCTCACGTCTGGGATAATTTGTTTTATCCGCATTTTCTCTATTTACACTAGAGCGGAGCTCGGTCGCTCAGGGACTATACAGTGTGTATATTTTATATTACCTCAAATTGTAACCAGAGGTACGTGTTAGGGCTATGAACCGATATTGCAAGAAAAAATTAAGTTAGTCTTAACTACCAAAGAGTAATTAATTTTTGAAATTTTATCGAACGGCAATGTATTGCGTACACTGTGACCTGATGACACATGAAAGAATCGGGTGACATGTGACGATTTATTGTGACGTCACGTCAGTAAGACTGCGTGCTGAATTATTTTATATGAAAAAAAAAAGTTCGCTTTTTTAAAATAATTTTACGATAAATATATTTATTAGTGCCTATACTAAGACCCCCTAAAGTTTGCGGTTATATCAAATATACACGCTGTATATTATATGTATATATAGTTGTTTACAAAAGTTCCATATATAGGTATATAATTTGATGTATGTATTTGGTGTATGTTTGATATTCTACATCGATTGCCTATGAATACTAACAGACTTCTACAACCTAACCAACCCTTGATTTTGGTGTTATCGTAGTCATTCAAGCACTTGAAGCAAACACAACAATACCTAAAGAAAAATTAAAAGGTCAAATTTATTTTGGTATACTTACCTTGAAAATTCATGAATCTTTTTATAAACCCTTGCAATTACATAACCAGTGTTCCAGTGTTCCAACCCCTTCGTTATGTTCGACAGTTGTTTTGGCTCTAATTCTACATTTCTTTTTACAGGTTTTGGATTTGAGACCTTTTCAATGAGAAATAATAGGTAAGTCGACCCTTCGGAACGTACTTATTATTATTATTGTTTTGTATTTATTCTGCAAACTAATTATGTGTTTTCTTATATCGACATGCTTCATTAATTCTCACGTTTCAGATAGGAACTTTATTGCATTTTTAGTTCATATGCACATAGTCTATCTAAAATTTCCCCATAACACGTGATTAAAATTTTGGAATCAATAGTCAGTTGTTTTTATATAGGATTTAACTATTAATTTTTAGGATTTCTTATAATTAATTAAGTATGCATATAAGTATGTAATCCAATCTTGCAAGTTTTCACCCGCTTTCATTAATAGTATCAATTTGAAACATTGCGAGAAGGTATGTTGATGACAATACAATTATTTGGTATTATCAAGTCGATCTGATGTTGAATCCAGAAAGTGGACTCACAGTTAATGGTATATCTTGTACCCATAAATCTTTATTAGAACTTACTTTTTTTCATTAATAGACGTAGGTTTACGGAAAGTGTGTCTTTACGTTTGCCTGTACGCTTACCATGAGTTTGACAATGACGGTTTACGCTAACGAGTATCGAGTTTTCTATCTGTGCATCTCTATTGCACTTCGACAGTACGCGCGGGATGCACAGATAGAAAACTCGATACTCGTTAGCGTAAGCCGTCATTGTCAAACTCATTGTAAGCGTACTGGTCCGATGACATGTATAATCACGTGAGGTTCCACGTTTCAAGACTGTCATGTCCCTACGTTTACGTGGTCTGATGACGTCTATAATCTCGTGAGGCTCCACGTTTCAAGACATATGCCTACGTTTGCGTGGTCCAATGACGTATATAATCTCGTGAGGCTCCACGTTTCAAGACATATCCCTACGTTTGCGTGGTCCAACTACGTCTATAATCGCGTGAGGCTCCACGTTTCCGCCTCACGAGCATGATCACGCGTCCGCTACCGAATGGCGGCCACGATTTTTCCTCGTTTGTTTTCATCACGTGGAAAATTTGACTCGTTTTTGTCGCGTGACGACGAAAGTTTTTTGTACATGAATCCAGCACGTGACGTCACGTCTCTCAGACGCATTGGGAAACTCTTGACATCATTGGTTGTTTCTGTTACGAAACTGTAGCATGGCTTGAAATACTTTTGTACATATCGCTGTAAATTCCGACTCTTAAACGTAGTAAAACTGAGTTATTTGTATTTTTTTAAAAAGGGGTTTATTTGTAGTCTCGTTTGATACGCATATACTAGATATCTCATTTTGCATGTGCATTGCAGCCAAGTATATGCACAATGTATTGTACTTTTGTATCAACTAAATTAAGTAATCTTTCACGATTTTCGATCTCGATCACTGTTCCTTAAACATTCACCCTAAAAAATGCCTCGTTTTATTACGAATAAAGCTATGTCAACCTATTCATAAAAAATAGTTAACAGGTTTCTTATCGAGTCAACTTAGAAGCATTGAACAGCCGCGTCACTCCATTCACAAGCCTGACATCTTACCTGTCAGTAACCTCTGGCTTTTCAATGATAATCATCGAAAATCCATTCACAAACCACCAATTGTTCGACCAAAACCGCCCCCGATCTTTAAAGGGTTGATAAACATATCAAAAGAGTTTTTTCCGTGGTTAGTTTAGACACCTGTTTTTTAAATATCGAACAATATGAGTCGCTCTATTGTAGAGAATAGAACACAAATATCGATAATCGACTGTGGATATCGATTGAAAGGTAAGTCGGCGCTGAGCCCTCCCGCGCTGAATGTCACAATGGCAAAAAATGAAGATGACAAGTGTATTGCCGTCGAGTGATTTCAATGATATCGGGATCACAATAAAGGCTTAAGTGGATTTGAATTAACTTGTTGAGGAGTTTCTTTGTACCTACTGCAGTCGATTTAATTCCGTGACGTAATGTTAAAATTAAAATAAGAAAGCAAAAAAAGATACATATGTGTACCCTCGCATAAATATTTTTTTCTCGTTTCACAAACAAGTTACATAAATCATCATAATCTAATTGAAAAGGATTTTTTCTACTCGTCGACTTTAATCTGCGTATTAGGACTTCATAGATCAAACTATAATCGTGCGCCTTTCAATGTTGGATATTCTATGGCACTTCCGACGCAACTAATATTTTCATAAAGCCTGCCACACACTGGCGCGGCCTGCGGTGGCGGACAATAGTAAATTTGACAGCGGCGGACAAGTTTACTATTGTCCGCGTCAGTGTGGGGCAGGCCTAAGACAACAGTTTAGTCAACTATAAAAAAATTAATATAGAACTTCATGTTTCGATAAAGTATGACCTTGTTTAAGGAGACTCGATTCAAAGCAAATTTGCCAATGATGGCGTTTCGGAAAGGAACACCGTCGCGGTACTGGCAAATTTGTCTCTACTTAAACACGCTTTTGCGTCACTTCTGCCTTGTGATAAGCCAAACATTTTAAAAATATATGTGTATTGTCCAATCAGAAACCGGACGGTGTCTCAAAGATTTTTCTTTACATTGAAAATTTGAATACAAATGTTTTGTGTGCATGTTCGATTGTGTTGCCTACTGAACAAATTATTAATTAAACACCTAATAAAAATAATCATGAGTGACGTGATAGTAAGGAGAATGCTTTCGACGGAACTCCAGAAGAAATCACAACATGTAAGTTGAAAGTATGGTACAATAGATTACATACATTGACTTTTCATTGGCGTGGCGTGGGTAGCCCCCCCACAAGGTGGACTGATGACCTGGTAAAGGTCGCGGGAGTCCGCTGGATGCGGGTGGCGCAGGACCAGTCCCTTTGGCACTCTTTGGGGGAGGCCTAGGTCCAGCAGTGAACGTCTTTCGGCTGATATGATGATGATGATTGACTTTTCAATTATTATAGTTAACTCGTAGAAAAAATATTGTATACAATAGTTACATAATTAGCTCTTAAAATCTCGTACCTTACTTAGGCTATTCGGCAAGCATCGTGACCTAAACACGGCACTCGACTTTAAGAGCTGTCATTATGAAACGATTGTATAAAATACTAATATATTATGTTAAATACAAACATTAGAAATACTTCTTGGAAAAATAAAGCGCATCCAATTTTGCTGTTTGAGTTGCTTCCAATACAACGATACAAAAGTTCATAGATGTTAGTTAATCTTACAAAGCTTTTCAGTAAAAAATCCACTAATTCATTTTGTATGGAGTCTGCCAAATAAAAATGAAACTCTCGTCTATAACACATTTTGAAAAACAGGCAGCATTTATACAACCTGATAAATAAAAATGTATGCCAATAATACATGCCCATATTTGAGGTTTCCTTTCGTTTCGTAAGATTATTATAACATAAAGTTGATGAACTTTCCACATTTCCAGGTATTCTGTATTTATTAAATTTCATTTCAAGAGAAACCTTTCCTTACGACAGAATATTTATAACTTTGTACAGAAACTTTCTGCATAACCGGAAAATTTTCCTTTTTTTAAGGAATTTCGAAACATAACGTTTGAAATGTCCATATAATCTGGTGTATTCCGCCTCCTATTACGATGAAATATGACTGAAATAGCCCTGCTTCAATCAACTTGACCGAACGAAACGTAATTAAAAGTTATACATAGACAGTTACGTAAGCCGGGGTATTTTATGAGGCGTTTTTGGAGTTATGTGTTATATTTAATTTATATTTTTTTAAACCCAGTGTCCCCGTGTGGTGTCGGGTTAGAATTTCACCACCCCCTTTCTTCCCGTGGGTGTCGTAAAAGTTGACTAAGGGTGCTCCCCTGCTGGGTTAAAGTGTGTTGTGGGCGATGGGCTGGCAACCTGTCACTGCAATATCACATTTTGACAATCTTTTTTATACCCACATTTATGCTAAAAGTGGCGCTGGAACATAAGTTTCATGTGCTCTGCCTACCTCTTTTAGGGATAAAGGCGTGAATGTATGTATGTATGTATGTATTTTTTTTAATGCGCGGTTATCTTCGACAGGGTTTTAAAGGGCTTTATATAACTTTTGTTGATAAGCAAAACATAACGTCGGTTGTTTAAAAATAAATAATCTTAATGTTGTAGGTAGTGTATTAATAGGAAATGTATTTAAATGGAACTTATAATGACTGCCTACCTAATAAATGACAATTACGTAATTAAGTTTTATTTGAGTAATCACTCGCTCGAAAAGGGCTTCATAATGCGCAGACGTATGTCATTGCTGTATAGCAATAATAGCCTATGTTACGCCCACGGGCGTAATGGCTTTTTTCTTAAATTGTATCTGTCACTCATGCGGCAGATAGAAAGCAAAGAGGTTTTATATCAAATACGATGTCTGAAAATGTATTTATAAATAAATTTAAACTTAAAAACACTTCTAAAACATGTTTAACATAATTATTTACAGATGTAGTATGTAGTTATGTGTCTATGTAATAGTACATTATTGCAGCGGCCGGGAAGTAGCAATTCGTGGATGAGTCAATTTTGTCAGATGAAGCCAAGCTGAATCCGGCAATAGAGACGAATCCAAGCATTGCCTTTCACGCCAAGGCAGATATAGTGCTTTTCTTCAAAAATTTGAGGAAACTAAATAATATTTTCAATAATCTTGAAAAGTATGTACACGGCATGACTCGTAGTGCCCGTTTCAATCGGCATACATAAAAAAAATAACCATTAGAATTGGTCACAATTTTAAATGTTTTATGCAATTAAAATTATTAAAGATTAAACGGGATTGCAATCGAAATGCATTTCAGTCCGTTGTGAGTTCTGTCTCGATAAATATTCTTATTTCTTCATTTAAACGACACGACACGACAAACGAAAGATGACCGCTTTAGCCTAGTTGGTAGTGACCCTGCCTACGAAGCAAAAGGTCCTGGGTTCGAATCCCGGCAAGGGCATTCATTTGTGTGATGTACACGAATATTTGTACCTGAGTCATGGATGTTTTCTATGTATTTAAGTATTTATTTATCTATATAAGTATGTGTTTATCGTCGTCTAATACCCAGTACAAGCTTTGCTTAGTTTGGGACTAGGTCGATTTGTGTAAGATTGTCCCCTAATATTTATTTTACTTTTATTTATTATTTTAAAACTATTAAAATTATTTCATTTAAAATTATAAAAACGTCACTTCGATAACTTTCAAAAGTACGCGCTTTGTCTATGACCAGTAAAAAATAGAAAACACGTAAAAACTTTAAGCAGGCTACAAAGTGCTCGTACGTTTAAATACCTAGCAATTACAGTGTGCGATATTTGGGACTGGTCTTTGGACAGTTCCAATATGATGTAAAGAGTGATGTGGCTAGAGTAAATCGATTGTCATAATATCCGATTACGATTGATGATGGCTAATAAAAGGAATCGATTGATTACTGTGTAATAATTATTTTTAGGAAATCAAATAGAAAGCCTATACACTGTCGTCTGCTAACACAAGTGTCCTGTAAGTAAAGGGAGAGACTGATAGTGCGACAAAAATTGAGAGAACTCGCGCGCCGTGCAGAAATCAATGCCATATTTTCAAAGGCAACATTTTTCACAATCAAATATGTCGGTTTCGATCGATGTGATTTTATTTCGTATTATCGTAACAGTAATTAAATATTACATTGTTATTTTCCTATTCACAATTATTTGATTCATATCGATTTATTTCTAAATTGACAGACTCCAAACGATTAAAGCAGTATATCACTAAATTTAAAAATAAAAAGTCGTAGGACGTAATGGTTTGCATACCGAGTTTTCAATGCTAATTTCTATACAAATAAGCCGTAAAAAATATGACAATAATTTTATAAGTGCTAAAAAGAGCGTGCATGGAGATTAAACTTTGTTTTGTAACTCTGAAGCGATTGAAACTTTTTTTATTATTTCGATGAGCAGTGCCAATTTACGTTATATGGGTGTCACGATGTGTCAAAAGACCAGTTCCAAATCTCGAACACTGTAGTCATAACAACTTGCTATAGTTTATTTACTGGTTAGTAGTATATGGCTGTCTCTTTCCGACTCTTGCAAGTTGCTGTGACAAATTTGTAGTCTGCTTAAATTATTCCCGAGTTTTCTTTTTTTAATGCTCAAAGACAAAACGCGTATCTACTCTTGAAAGTGATAGAAATGACTTTTTTTTAAATCTATATAATGAAATTGATCGAAATATTTAAAATTCATAATGACCTTAAATACATTTAGATTTCAACATAAAATATTTAAAATTGTGATAAATTTATATGAGTTTTGTTTTTTTTATATTCAATAGAAAACTTAATTTTCCTGGGGTACTTCTTTCTCATAAGCTCCCATGCTTGAGTTTTTTAGTTCTTATTTTTGTATAAATCGGATCCAATGTCCCAAAGACATGGTAAATCAAAATATAAAGACATAAATTCGGTCAGAACCTCTCGTTCGCGGCTTTTTTTTGCGAATCCATTGCACAACGTGCGCTCGCGACTACTGACAAGCACACACTGATGCGCTCCCGTCGCCCGACAGCGTTCCAGACGGTTGGGACCAACCACGGACGCAGCCTGTCGCGAGGGATGCGCTCACGACCAAGGCCGTTGACATCAACCAAATATCGATCGGGTCAACCGCATTCTACACGGTCCATTTTTATATCAACCCAACCAAGGACACGTTGGTTGGCGGTTGGTCCCGATCGTGTAGAAGGCCTTTCAGTGTGTGCTTGTCAGTAGTCGCGAGCGCACGTTGTGCAATGGATTTGCAAAAAGAAATTCGCGAACGAGAGGTTCTGACCGAATTTATGTCTTTATATTTTGATTTACCATGTCTTTGGGACATTGGATCTGATTTATACAAGCTTATGAAAAAAAAGTATCCCAGGAAAATTACGTTTTTTTATCAAACATTAATTTATAACAGCGTTTTTTTTGTTTTTTTAATTTTCAAATGTTATTCTAAGATGCCTTATCCACGAATCCACCAAAATTTCCATCGGGAAGTAAATATGTAAAAAGAAATGACACATCCAGAATGTTTTTTATGTTATTTATTTATTATTCTTGAAGAGCTACTGGAAATTAACCAAAACAAAAATTAAAATATTTTGGTGGATTTTGAGTCTACGTAATTACTAAAATGATAATATATCAGTTGCACACAAAAAAGCTGCTGTTATGAATTATTTCCAAATTTCCATTTTTTTCCACACTAATGAAAATAAAGTGCTTGGGCTAAAGCTCAAATACATTTTTCACCTCACCGGCTCGAAAAGGCTTGCTTTATCGCTCAAAATCTGCGCCCAAAAGTCCATTTTATCCGCTAGCGTGGAAAGAGTTTTTGAATTTGGAACGTGATGGTCGATCGCGAGACCCAACTTTTTTCTATACAGAATGAGACGTGCGTTCAGAAACCGATGGTGGTATGCCAATAATAAATTGTTATTATTTTTATAAAATAAAATTAATAATACTTATTCTCTCTTAATTAAGTAGGTACATACGGAATATTAATATTTAGACTGATTTATAAGGATAAAATACGAATAAATAATTTTAAAATGTCGTTTTATTTTTCTAAAAATTTCGCTTCTTCCAAATTTGGAACGCATCGTTTGAAAAGTTAATTTAAGAAAAAACTCATATACATTTAATTTTGTTTTGTTCTAAAGCCACAGGCAGTATAAACCCAAAATAATGGTGGTTATTAATAGATTTTAGTGCAGAAGTTATACCAATATGAATTTTGATGCCTGCTAAGTTAGCGGAAAAAGTGAAATAAGCGTATTTGAGCCTTAGTTTAAACCGTGAGTACCCAACAATACTTTGACTTTTTTAGTGTAGGTAAGCGTGAGGTTATTTAAAGATGCAAAAATATTTATGTTACATTTAATAATTATAAAACGCTAGATCTTGATGAGATGTAAACAAAACTTTATTGAAAATGAGTATATGGTCCAAATTACTTCCATTACATAATAATAATAATAATAAATACTCTTTATTGCACCACAACAAGAGACAAACAAGTTACAAAAAATTTGCCTGATAAATAATGGTAACAACAGGCGGTCTTATCGCTTTAAAGCGATCTCTTCCAGACAACCTTACTTACATTTACTTACCTACAATTTTCCTCGCGGTGGTGAGGTGAAAAATTGTGTGTTTGGCTCGGCAGCAAAATTGTTTGGCGTCTCGTGCCTTGAAAGCCTCGCTATGCTCAGGATTGTACTTTTGAACCATTCGCTTCGCTCATGGTTCAATTTTACAATCCTTCGCTAGCTCGGCTTTCAAACTAAGCACTTGCGCCAAACAACAACTTTGCAGCCTTGCATAACAAATAACTATTTCTTCTTCACTCATACATAAAAAAAGTTATTACCAAACCGATCTTGTGTTGCTTTGAAAGGCAAGCAACACAAGATCGGTTCATTCGGTTCGAATCAGCCTCCCTGCAGATCTGCCATATATGAAAATAATTGTTATAATATGTGTATACTTCTGTACAATAAGTTACCTGGTATTAATAAATTAGAAAACATGACTTCTGTCAAAACTAAGTTGAGCAAATGGCTACATGAAAAATGTTTTTATAGTGTTAAGGAGTATTTGACAAGAAAATAATAGGTATGTATTAAATAGCTGTAAGATTAGTATTTAAGCCTATCATGGAAGTAAAAATTGAAAAATTCTATTTAATTCATAAAAATTTGCACACCTGTATCCAGGTTGATTATGTTGGTTTATTTATAATTTTAAGATCCTGTGACCATAATATTGCAAATAAACTATTTCATTCATTCATTCAAGTAGCCATCGCTACAGTTCTGTTCAAATACCGGAGAAGAACTGACAAGTTGAGTCAACCACCGATCGTGTAGAACTACTGCAATAAATGGTTAATCCGACCAAGGACACGATGGTTGGCGGTTGGTCCCGATCGTGTAGAAGGCCTTTTACTATTGTCCGCCACCGCAGGCCGCGCCACTATGTTGCAGGTCTTAATGTTATTACGGAATCGATTTTCTCAAGGTTATGTGTTTAAATTTGGAACAGCTGTCAAAACTCAAGGGGGTCTCTATTCTAGTATAGGTACATAGATATTAAAACAGTTATCGATACAAAACTCGACTGATATGAGAATAGGGATGTCATTCGTTTGTGAATGATTTAAAAAACCATTCGACTTGTCGGAGGATCGAATTGCCGCCATTACTGTTGTCATTTACAGGTAGGTAGCTCTAGGTCTAGTAGCAATAATGCAGGTCAATCCGTACGGTTTCTGAACCCATCTTAGAGTACGTTTTTAAAATGCTGTCACACTATCGAAGAGTCAGTTAATTGGCAAAAATAAAAATAGTAGTACTAATTTAGACGCTTTCTTAAAGATATATTTATTTTCCCGCCGGGTCAATACCATCTAAACTAATTTCACCAAGGATTTTAAAATTCGTTCTAAATTAATCAATCTTTAGACATTTCAATGACAATAAACATACATACTTACATAAGTATGTAATGCAATGAGGGTTTTTCAGAGCACCAACATTATATATTATGTCATCGGCAGTAATTTGGCGAAAGGCGAATAACATCCTGAAAAACCTCTCAAAATTACAAAGAGATCCGTTATATACTCGTATTCGTGAGTCTGGCTATAGGGCGGGCCGGCTAGTACGATATAAATAAAATTCTAATCAACAATTTTGAATTTGGAACGAGTGCTCCCTGCCGCGTTGCGGTAGGTAGCTGTTAGCCGCCGCAGCACGTGGCTGCCTGCGCGTGACGTCTGTGACAGAGTGCCGATTAGCCCGATGCCTGTCTGCCTGCCTAATGTATGCACACTTATACAACACATGGCAACGCTCCTAACACGTCAGCTCTAAAGCTATTTTTGTTTGATTTGGCTGTCTGATAATTTGGTTATTGTGTATGTACAGCACAGCCAGCATCATCCTAATTGTTTGTATGTTTGTTGCTATCATTGCTCAACTATTCGCACGGCTGTTTAAGATATATTTAGTACTTGCTTAAATTTTATTAACTTTGCGTCTTGCACTTTCATACATATAATGTTGAATTTAAGTCAGCTTCCGAATTTCTTCAGTCATAGGTTTCATATAATCTACACAAACATGTTGCCTGCCTAGTATCGAAACCCGTCCGCTTAGTAAGTTAAAATTTACTTCAAGAGATTAGTGGTCACGGTTTTTTCGAAACTGAGTGCCAAAGACCGGAATAATAATAGTACATTACAACAGAGGCCGGGAAGTAAGGAGTTGCCGGCCGAGTACATATAGACGGCCGAGCTTAGCGAGGTCGGATAGTTATGAGGCGGGCAACTCCTTTTCACGCCGAGGTAATGTATAGTGCTTTTCTTAAACATGCAATGTACTCGTAGGTATTTTTTTTTGTGAGCCTTTGTGTGTCCCGTGCACTGCTGGGCAAAGGCCTCTCCCCGTGATCTCCATGCGTCCCTGCTAGGTGCCTCTTCCGCCCAGTTGCTGAAGAATACATCCAGGTCGTCCCGCCATCTCTGTCTAGGTCGGCCCCGTCTGCGTCGCCCGTCATGTAGGTAATAAATAAATAAAAACTCTAAGAAATCGAACTTTAATTTTCATGGCTGAACAACGTGATCCTGTGCCACAAATTGTGTAATGGAAATTAAAAAAGACCATCTTGCAGGCCTAGGCCTCCAATTTTGTATGAATGGGTCTCTCGTCTCGCTGCGCCCGTGACGCTTCGAAGCCCATTCTGATGAACAAAACGACAATATTTCATTGCATGTTTGAGAAAATAATATTATTACTTATATTATTATATCGAGCCTGTTATGTCCCACTGCTGAGCATATACCTCCCTGCTCTTTTTCCAACCATCGTGGTCCTGAGCAATATCTGCCTAGTCTTCCCACAACTCATTCGGCATGCGGTAGATGTGACCAGCCCAGTCCCACTTTAACTTTGCCGCCTTCCGAGCTCCGTCTTCTATTTGGGTCAATGCCCAAAAAATGGATCTCCAACGAGCGCAGCTTGGTGATCCGGATGCGATCCATTAGCTTTACACCTATATTATATATGCTGCGCTCCATAGCTCGCTGGCAAACCCTGAGTTTGAACTGCGCTTCCGTCAAAGACCAAGTCTGTGCACCATAGGTGAGAACTCGAAGTATGCATCCATGAGCCTACGGTTAAGTGACAGAGGTAGGTCACCCTTCATGAGGTAAAAAATATGATAAAATAATAAATTAGCCTATATACGTCCCACAGCTGGGCACAGGCCTCTTCTCATGAATGAGAGGGAACGGGCAGTAGTCCCCACGCTGGGTCAGGCTAGGCAATAAATGAGTATTTTACATTGATGGTCGGTTAAATGTCAGGTTATATATCTTTGATAGGTATACCATTTCTTCAAACGATGTTTAAAGTTTAACGTCACTGTTCATATATTCTCGTAAGAAACAGCGGTTTTGCAGAAAACATCCGATATTTTTAATCAATGTACCTACCTAATGGCACAACTCTCTGAATGTTGACTATAATGTACTACCGTAAAATAGGGCTAGATTGATTAAATTTGAAATTCCAACGTTTATAACTTTGTCAGATTTTATGCTAAAAATGCAAACCAAAAATTATAGCAACTAAATACGAAGATTTTTTTAGGTTTGAAAAAAAAATCCTTAACCAAAGACCGCTGAAAAATAACAAATATGGTACGCTATCAACTCTACACTCAAAAAGGGGTTGGTTTGATAGGCTCTGTTTTTTTCACGTCATTTGATAGTATCCCCATACAGGATTAAAACGCGAAAAGAAATATTTCGTTCCACCTATTATTTTTCAAGTTATGAGGTTTTAAAGTTAAAAGGGGTTAAATTGATTACAGGGCTTGATTAGTAGTACGCCACCAATTTAGGGCCAGATTAGGACTTTTTTGTATGTGAAATTAATTAATACAGTACCTACTACTATTAAAGAAAAACAAACATGAAAGTAATACGAAGCATTTATTTGTCATGTAATCAGTCACTATTTATAATTAAAATATTAAACAAATCACGGTATCTATTTGTCTACTTGTATTTAATATTGTTAATGTAAGACTTAGTTGTCTATTTTATATTTATGCTATACGATGAAATAAATAAAATCAATGTCTAAATTGTTTATAAACAAATTACTGCGTTATAAAAGCGTCCTTATGACATTGTAATAGATGCTACGGTGGCAATGGTAGAGCGCTAGTTGAATTGAATGCTGCGGGTGACAGACGCGATAAAGTGGTGATTAGCCTGTCGCTGCCTCCCGCTCACTTCGCACGGCTTTATGTTTGGCTACTAGTAAACAATCAGGAAAGATTTCAGGAGATATTCATATCAGTACCTACTAAATATCGTATGACAAGCGGTGGATGCTTACTTGTAATGTTCAAAAAATATATATGTAGCTCACGCAGAGAAACATTCTATAAGCCATTGAGTGGCTATTACGAGTACTTATAATAAATCTGACCATTCCAACTAAAAGATGGAAATAATGATTCAGTTATATCAAGCTGTATTTTTCTAGAGAACATGTTATAATTTAAGTAATTATACCCCAAACAATGTATATCTTATACCCCTGAAACTAGTTAAGTTCGCGCAACTCCGACGAACCAATCTAATTTGATAAAATCAAAATTCCGGACGACCAACTCCAAGAGAAACAATTTGCAAACTCTCAAGCCAACTCGCCGAATAGTTTATCTAGGCGAAGCGGCATAAACATAGTCAACGAGCAAAACAAGCAACTCATGACACCTACCTACCGTGCTACACACAGATCCGTATCCTTAAACTGTGTAGCTGCATCTCTCTCGCGCTAAGAAAATGAAACGGACCAATGAGGGGGTGGGGTGACACGCATTTCCGGGCCTGGCTCCAATCAGCTGCTAGAACAAAGGAGTCGCGATAGCTACTCACTTATAAGTAGCTACGACTGAGGGACTACTATAAGTATACTGTTTCTAAGTTCACACACGGGCACTCGACACACACAGGGGTGATTTTTTACCTGTGGACGCATTTTTGTGTGCACGGTTGTGTTTGTGTGGCGACGTCTAGCCGTGGCCGTTGCGGGTGATCACTCGCGAAGTTTGCGAGTCGCGAGTACCTAATGGCTGGAATATATCGACGCCGCGACAAGCTCTCGCGACGCTCTTCTGCATTTGTGAGTACACTAACTGACGTGAATGAGGAAGTCGCCTGAGTACGCGTTAAGTTCACTGTACCTACTTGAGACCGACGCACTAGTGTGCTAAGTATACACATATACGCTGGCACGTATATGGCACAAGTCGTTTCGTGATTTCACATGTGAAACTGTATACGTATAGCTGATTTTATGAATCTACTCTCTACTTAACCCTGCAGCTGAGCAGCATTTCTAGCGCATAATATTTTACGGAACTCATGATTTCTACGGCTGCGTTTTGTGCGGGCTCTACAATCTTTTAAAAAGAAAATAAAACGAAAGAGGTATTATCCTGAATGACATCCTGTTACGGCTTATTTATCCTCCTGACTCCCCGAATCCTCACGTCGTTAAAGGTACATTTTTCTTTCGCAGTCCTCATGCGACGTACCTGCCATATCCCAAGGACCCTTCCGCTGCCATTTGTAATGAAAACTGAGTCTTGCACGGCCGTAACAAAGTTGGAAATGTAATAATTTAAGTGTACACGCCCTGTAAGACTACAATTTGACTATCATGAATTTCCTGCGTCTCTACGCGTCGTCCGAAACGTTTGAAGACGTAGGAGGGTAATATACTGAATTGGATCGTGTTAGTTGTTTGCAGGGTTTGTTTTAGATTGTAGGGCGGTGCCGGCGAGAAACAAATCTGCGTAAGGTACGGGTGTCGAGTAACTCGTGTTCTTACCCTCCTCCTTTGTTCGGCCCGGAAGAGTGCGCTAGAATTACATGCTCGAGTCTGATGTGCGCTTATTTTTTACGGCGCTATATTGTGTTTGCGTCCGTATAGTTATACAGTTCAGCGACTAAAGAAATGACGGGGTGGAGAACGCACTCATTACGTGTGTAAATTGAGTACGTTTACTTACTTTTGAGGGAGTCACCTCTTTCGAGATTAAAACTTCGTTTGTGCCCGTAGTAATTAAAATAATTCATATTACGATAATAAGTGAAGATTTATTGTTATAAAATACTGACCTTATTACTGAAACACCAATTATGATACACTAAGTCCTAGAACGAAGACACTATCGTTCCAACTTTACCACCAATTATTTAAAGTACCCAATTTTTTTATTCATAAAACTCGATTCTTATAGTCTTGCCTACAGATATATTTTACACCGCACTACAACTTTACACCCTCTTCGAGGGGTGCGTCCCACGAGATATAACAACAAAATATATAATTTCATATTAATAACGTTCACAAGATATAATGAACGTTAGCTATAACAACAATACCAATACTTTTATAAGGAATAACGGTCAGTTGCCATAATAATCATATTATATATCAGGGTCACCCCCACTTACCCTAATATCGTTAGTGCTAATTTCATTACACCTACCAACGTTAAATATAATTTTCATTAGCCCTAATATTGGGATAACTAATCTTATATGGCATAGTTATTTGCTAGGCCTAATTTCATACATCCTAATCTATACTAATACTAAACATCAAGTGTGCTAATATATTTAAAACTAATAATGATTTTTCCTAATGACTACTAAGCCTAATGATTATTGTGCCTAATGTGTACTATGTTTAATGTTCATTACACCTAATTTCGTCACACCTATCTGTCACTTGACCTATTAAATTTTGCTCTAATGTTTCACTAGACCTTAATAATGCATATTTTTTCGAAACAGTGAACTTTTCGGGTTTTCTTTGAATATCATCTAGGTGTGATGATATTCAAAGAAAATTATTGCGCGGATTATTGGGTCGTGCATTATTAAGGCGGACAAAAATGGCTTGTCATAAGCGAACTCTGTCTTATGTCGGTTAGGTTAGGGTTCACTTGTGTCCCTCAGACCAAAAATAGACACCCCGCGCAGCGGGGTGGCGTCGACTTGCTGTAGCGCTATCACTAGGCGGCGCGCGAGCTCTCTCGACTTTTCTCGCACTATACTTTTTAAGTTTTATAATAAGAGAGAGACGGATAGACAACGGATTACCTACCTGTTCTTCTCTTATCATCAGCAGCATCTCTTATCTTATGGCAGGTCAGTGTAGGTACGACGATGAGCGAAGCGAGGAGGAGTGTTAGGTAGAACAGCGACCCTACAACGCGCGAGCCGAACGAGCGAAGCGAGCGCCAGAGCGCCGCACAAAGCGCCAGAATCAACATAATACGAAAAAAGAAAAACCCGGTGAAATAAAATTAGTACTACTGACAATTCGGGATAATGACATTAGGGCTAAAATACTTAGGCAAAATGAAGATTCGGTTTAGTGATTTTAGAGACATTGATAATTAGGTGTAGTCATTATTAGGGTTTGCAATATTAGGCCTAGGAAAAAATCGGTTAAATAAAATTAGTCTAAGTAAGAATTCGGTCATGACAAATTAGACATTATGAAAATTCGGGATACTGAAATTAGGGCTAATGAATAATTAGGAACATTGAAAATTCGGGTTTGTGATTTTAGGGTTAACGACATTAGGGCTAATGAAATTAGGTATGAAATTATTAGGGCTAACGGAGGGGAACCTATATATCATTTTTTTCTATAAGATTCAAATTGACTAATTTCATTTAGTATAACATACATAACGTATAACGATCATACCATATAATATCTTTTCGTATAACAAACATAACGTATACAGATCATACGAATATATATTTTCGTATAAGGATTATAATACGGAAAATTAAGCTAGGGCAGCCAGGAAAAGGGGGGGCGGAGCCCACATCAAACAACTAATACTCTTATAAATGGTATTACTTGTAGGTTAGGTTAGGGTTGCCTTGTGTCCCTTAGAGCGGAAATATACACCCCGCGAAGCGGGGTGGCGTCGACACGCTGGCGATTGGGTAAGGTTAGGTTAAAATAATTGACGTGTTTGATCTCAAAATAAATTTAATTTCAATCTTACAAACGGTATTGTTTTTTTTTCAAACTCAAGTTGAGGCTATCGCTTTAAGAAATTCACATATTTTCTTCATACGGCATTGCTATTAAAATGACTGAAGCCAATTATACTATACGATCTTTATACATTTTGATGTTAGATAAATTGAACAATATATGTTATAAACCTTAGGTGTTATGAATATTATACGCTTTAATCGATATATCAATTGATATTATTTCTAAAGTACGTTATACTTTACGAGATTATATGTTTTGACATTATATCTTTCGTTCGTTATGTGCAATGAACGTTATACTAAACAAAGTTATATAGAGTGAGCGTATATATTATGACCCTTATATGATAAGTTGTTATACCTCGTATTACTTACCCCTCTTCGAGCGGCATTACTGATATACATAGTTACTTATTTATACATACATAGTTAATGATTTGCCGAAACATAATAATGTACGAGTGCTAAGTAAGTGCACCGAGGAAACACTATCACATACAAGCATAAATTATTCCTCAGTTTTTACCTAGTCGACTACAGACAGAGACAAATTTACATTCAGACTAAATAATTCCTTGCGCGCGCGTTTTCTCCGACTCATTGGCTTACACGCGAGCCGCATACTGATCTCGGATTAAATAACTCCGCCAACTATTTTACACAAAACCAGGGGCCATAATTAAAGTCCAAGCGAAAATGGGGAAAATCAAACGCCTTATCTGACCGGGAGAAATAGCGTTTCTTCGCTGAATAGTTCGCTGAGTCGGGTCGGCGGTGAGCGGAATAAATAATTATTGCGCCAATCTAAAGTTGCCGCTTGCCACTTCTTTGGGAGATAATGAACATAGTTTATATCGGTTGTTCGTAGCTGGTTTGAACTGGGTTTGCAATGAGATATAAATTGAGTTGCTTATTTTTTTCGTATTTATTTAGTATCATGTTAGAAACACTTATGCTGTACGCTTTTAGACACTGTTACATAATTCCCATGACTGATAAAGTATTTGAAAACAATGATTCTGAAACATCGAGTCCTGAATGAGTTTTCCTATGCCAGGAAAGTCGAAAATCACTCAAGCATATCTCACACAACCGCCAAACTCACGGCTCGACCCAAAATCAATAATCATAAGGAAATACAATTCACTTTCACGGTGTCTGAAATAAACCATTCTTTGCTCTGAAAGGGGAATAATCTCGCTGTAGCAGCGGGGGCTTAATCAAAATCCGTGAATTGCTTTAAATCGGGGAAAACGCAGGAAATATCCTTTGTGTCGGCAATTTCCCGTGCGTGTAGCTAATGCGTTATCGACGCGTAACGACTTCCTTAATTAATTCGCGATGTTGCCTCGCGCCTCGGGACCATCTTGTCGACCCGCGTCGCCTACGCTGCTTACAAGTGTAAGCGATCCAATGAGTAGGTGCACATACGACCAGTAAAAGTGGTTACCTTACGAGTCCTATTGTATGTATGTTTTTCAGTGCAAAATATCACAGTCCAACCCAAGGTAGTTATTGAGGGAAGTCAACATCGAAGTTATTTATTTTAAATTTAAGCATATTATGGATGGATAACCTAGGAATGTGGTAAAACTTCCACAGGTTCGGAAAGAAACCTCTGCCTCGAGAAGAACCAGCGTAAAAAACTCGTCGAAATCTAGGAGACATTTTTACTCAAGTATAGTTGGAAAATTAACGAAATCGATTATAGCTTCTATCCATAGGCTAATATTATAAATAGGAAAGTGTATGTGTGTTTGTTCGTTTGATTGTCCGTCGTTCACGGCAAAACGGAGCGACGAATTGACGTGTTTTTTTAAGTGGAGATAGTTGAAAGGATGGAGAGTGACATAGGATAGTTTTTATCCCCGAAATCATCCCCTAAGGGGGTGAAATGGGGGTAAAAGTTTGTATGGAGCTGCGATATAAACGAGTTTCACGCGGACAGAGTCGCGGGCAGAAGCTAGTCTGTTTATACATAGGTGTAAAACATAAACATTGAGGGCATCTGGCATTGGAAATCACATGTTTAATTTATGAATAGGAATTTCCAACAAGTATACTGTCTATTTTCCCTACAATAAATGTCAGCGACTAGATATGTCCTGACCCGCGTTAGAAAAGTTAAGCAATTGCCCCATTGATATTTAATAATGTTCCTACTCAACAGCTAATCTATACTCTACAGCTATCTTATGGCGGCTGTACAACAGTTTTTCCAGTGCAACGTCAATCAATGAGTGATGTATTATGAACACGTCAATTTAAAGTACAGCGTAGAGCAGACAAACACAGCGAACTTTGCTTGTGATACGAACCCCAACAAAGTTAATAACCTAAAAATGTATAATTTACTATGTCTAAACCAGGAAGTTATTGTGTAAACTTAACATTATACTTATACTGTTTACAGCTACAGCTACAGTTACAGTTTACATAACTTCCTATTTACCTAGTGGTAACTAAGCTTCGATCGGGAGGGCCCGTTGCTAGGCAGTAAGAAGTTATTTTAAGGGGAATATTACGCGGCACCGAGGCTTATCTTTACGGCAGGTGTTCCGACCCTCTTCGGGACAAATTTACGAAATATGTCGAGACTTACGCGGATCACGTCGCTGTAGCGTTACATATGAGAATATTAACCTTAAGTTGTTTGCTCTGACAACTTAGAGACTAGAGTAACTACGGTTATGAAACTATACCTACTTGTGTAGTCTATGTTCTCTGGAATTCGAATAGACACTAACAAACTTTGAAGCAATAATATGTTGTGTTTTTGTGACAGCTCAGGCAATCGTTAACGAAAAGGATTTGAAAATGTCACACACAGTCACTACGCCATCGAGAAGTCGTATAAACCCTTCAAATTGAGCCTTACCAGAAAATGAAGTTTCCATAATGTCCCTTGATAAGGTAAGTCCGGGGTGATTGGTCAATAATTTCTTGAAACAGTGTTAATATAAAATCTCACGCGTTCCGAAATAAATTTTCATTTCTTATTTGCAATTTAACATTGGGTTACTGAACACTAATTAATATAATTATTACCATTCTAACCGCCTCGAAAAAATTAAAAAATAAAAACCTGATAGGCCATCTCTTCCAAGATTTCCGGGTGTGGTGTGGCGACCATACCTTTACAGGAAAGATGGCCATAAGTTAACTCTCTCCGTTAGTATGTTTTTTATCAATTTTTTTACTCCTAAGCACATAAATCCTCGAATTCGGTGCAATTCTTATGTAGCCAAAACTGAATGTGCACTGAAACCAGGCTTTAAAGAAGATGTGTCTCATAATACTTGTCCCCTCTTAGCAGCAGTTTCTGTCGTTTACACGCCGAGTTGGCTGTATTTTGATTTTTTTATTAGCTTTTCTGGATTGTTATCTGCTCTCCTTTTTAATATTCTTTTCTGCAACACATATACAATACAGGACGTCCCACGCCAATGCCACAAGGGAAGAAGCTTGATTCGATTTATTCGACAAGTCTTAATACTTTATTTTTTTGAATAAGGCTATAGAACTATATTATCAATATAATTAATAATTACAGAGAGTTTAATTAAAAACCAAAGAATCTCAGTAACTATTCCGTAGATTTGGTGGGGTTTAAAGTTATACAACTAGGAATAAAGTGCAATATCGATACGGTAAAAGTTGCGGATGATGCACAGACTTGGAAGTGAATGGTTGCCGAGCCAACTTCAGAGAAGCATGACTTAGAATTTCATTAGGTGACCCTGACTGCGCTGGGAAACACAATCGCACCTCTACGTGGAAATATTATAAATATCCTTTATTGCACACCAAGCCAACAATTGAAGAAATTAGAACGTAATAAAAACAACGGGAGATGAAAGGCAGTCTTATTGTTAACAGTTTTCAACGTTCAGGCAATATTTCGTGCCTATGCAATTTTTTGCATGCCAGGTGCTGGTGAAATGTGTGTTTCTCTGTGATATATATAAGTATTTTTACTTTACTATAGAGGAAATACACAAATCGATTGCCAATGAAGTACTGTAATATTACAATCGCTTACATTATAATATATTATTGACTTGGTAGTAATTAATAACTATTTGAAGTTATTTTTTTGTTAATTTTTACATACATCCCGGTGTTTCGAGCCCTCGTGGTCAAGCGGGTATTTTTCATTTAGTCGAAAAGGGAAGGAATAATACGAATACTTTAATACACGATAAAATCTGTTTAAATCGTTTTAATCAATTCACTCAGCATTTTGTTCCCGCAAATGATTTTACACGGGTTACCAAGCCCAACAAATTTGCTACGTGTAGGTACACATGTAACATTTCGTCAGGCGCGTTACATGTCAAATCTCTCCCTCTCCGATCAAAGCGAGCATTAAGTAATACCGCCAATACACGTGTTCCGCTGTCACGATGTTAATAAGCAATTAAATAGATTAATAAAGATATTTACGTCATTGTGCCAAATTGGCGTGGATCTGTAAAGGCCTCTCAATGGCCTTTGATCTCTGAAGTTTGATAGATCGATTTATAAGCATTGTTTGGCATTTCTGAGACATCCCGGGCTTTCTAATTGTTGCTGGAGTAAGGTCACATCCGTATTTAGCGGGAGGAATCGGTATAATGTATTACTGATACCGATCGCTTACTAAAGTCGCTGGGGTGAGACTTTTGCGCGGAAGCTGAACGGTATGCAATACTGCATCCCGTGCTAACCAGCAAGCATTCATTTAATTGTGGTGATTTGATTCACAGTTAAAACTTGGAGCTTACTGATATACTGCACCTATTTTTGGCGGTGTGGAATAATTCCGCACCGCCAAATTTGGAAGTCAAGTGGCCAAAGGTAAGTATTTAACTTTCTGTATTTGATAGCATGGATTGAAAACCTACCTACGTTGCATCGCACGTTTAGGATTCAGGAATAGGTATCATTCAGGGCATTTAAAGAAAGAAAGAAAGAAAGAAAACATTTATTCGTGGACAAAACAATGGGTATAAAAAACAAAACACAGTAACGTACAAGTAGCAGGTCCACGAAAAGGCCCCTACTCAGCATGGTGCTAACCTAAAAGGCCAGCGCTGGTCTCCCTAGGCCATATCTTCTCACGATTTCATAATGTCATGTAAGAACGTTATCAAAGAATTACCAGTTGTCTGAAATGAATTATAAGGTACCTACAGAAGCATACCCCAGCAATACAATAGTTGTATTTTGTATTGTAACATCTCGTGATCCTGAAAGTTGTTTAATTTCTGTTGAATTTATTCTAGCAGTCTAATAATTAATGAATGATACCCACGTTGTTTATGGCTATGTGAAAACTCTTAATTCCTGTCTAATGCTACCATTAATTAACATCAGTATTACTTTATACTTTCAACAAGTTATAAAGTGTGTATATTTAATATTACCTCAAATTGTAACCAGTGGCACGTGTTAGGGCTATGAACCGATATTGCAAGAAAAAATTAAGGCAGTCTTAACTACCAAAGCGTAATTAATTTTTGAAAATGTATCGAGCGGCAATGACACGCGGAAGAATCGGGTGACATGGAACAATTTATTGTGATCGGTTCTTAGCCTTAACTCCAACCAGAGGGGTTACAATTTTAGGTAATATTAAATATACACACTGTACACTGTTTGTATATTGCCTTAGGTTCAAAAAACGGATGGAACGATATTTTCCTCATGACTGTAATGGTTCCGATGAAATAATGATATCACAATTTCCATTGTATGAGTGAACAACGCAAATCCTAAATATAGGTAAGCAAACTGTTGCGCACATCAGTTAAATAAAAATTACGCGAGAAAAGTCCCGAGGGAACGGCCTCATTGTGGCCCACAATGGGCGCGGCTGATTGGCGGAAGGATGTTCTCACTAAATAAAAATATCGACGCGTCATTTCGTACAATTTTCGTCGAATTTTCAAACGATAAAACCTGTCATTTCGCTGTTGACGCGCCTATAAAATATTCATGTAGACGGGCGAGAGATGAGCGATTTTTTCTTCGATTTACGCGTCGAAATAAGATGTCATTTTCCGTATCATTAGCGGCGGTTCGGAGCGTCGCGACGCCACTATTTATACGCAAATACGATAAAAATGACGCCCGGCCGATCGACTGCTTGACGCGCCATTGATAAATTGCGCCCTTTTCAAATTCCTTATCTTTTTTGACGTTTTTCATTCATTTTTAAATTCCAGTGGCAGTTTCCTTCGAGTTTCTTTTAATGTCTTGTTGAATTGTGTACAATTTGAGTAATGACGTCGTAATGGTAAGATATTGCGAATTTTGTTTATTGTTGCAAAATTGATGAAACTCTTGAGTTTCTGTCGTTTGGTACGGGGTGATTTTGGAAAACGTCAAACTTTTGATGACCATCGTTACCAGTAGACGTCGAGAGCTCTAAAAAGGGATTTTCCGTTCCAATCTAAGTGCAGCTATGTTTTTAAGAAGATTACTTTTATAGAGGTTTATTGGCACTCGTATTTCCATGGCGAAGTAAATTCGATTGGAATAAAACTCGTTCCCAATGGCTCAGGGTGCGGCGCCGGCTGTGAGCGCCGAGTTGAGCGCTCTCTTTGCCGAGCGAAATCGCGTGGAGTAGTTTATCTCGCCCACTCACTTGTGCTATCGTTGCTCGTTTACAAAGGCATCTACTATGATAATCGGGAGATGTATCTCGTATCGGCAGCATCGGTGTTCGATTAGGGAGGATATTTAAAGCACATCTATTTCAAGCTTTATAATTTCTTGATTAACCTACCAGTATGTTGGTGCCAATCGGCTTATAGCCAGTAGGTATAGAGGGCGTCATATAAAATAATTGCTCGCCGAAACTGCGGTAGAGTTGTCGCGAGAGGCCCGGCTTACTAGCGCCCTCCCGGCCGGGACAATATTGCGCTCCGTGTCCCGACTAATCCCGGGATTCATTTATTTTTGACAACGCAATACGATTTTATCTCACGGCTTCTGATGCTGTTTGCCTTCTGTTATTATAGTCCCGCCATATTCGGGCTACTTATTTATTTATTCAGTCACCCTTTATAGGGGCGATTTGGCATTTAATACTCGCCGTTTAGTGGTTGATTTGATTAAGCAATGAATTTAAAAAATAAATTTTCTAATTTCATTTCGTAGCATTTTAAACAAGCGTAGGTAAGCTTATATGTTTCTTTTTCACATTTTTGCATTTTAAAAACGCACACTAACTTCACGTTGTATTTAAAATTGTAGTAGTTTAATATAATATAATATTAATAGTCTATTTTGAACGGTTATTTTATAAACTACCCAGCGTACGTAATCAAAAATAAGTAGAAAAAAATCTCTCGCTGCGTCGTCACGTGGCCGAGGAAATAGCGGACACTCGGTGTAAGTGGGTCGAACTGTAAGTGCCGCACGACGTAGTCTGATTTTAATTAATAATCTAATGCCAGCTCCATAATACTTGAAATAGTACTGGAATATTTAGTTTAGGTTTTATTTGCGACTACTTGGTTGTTACCATTTTAGATTAGACAAAGAAGAGTAGACAAAGTTAAAAGGTATACGGTATGTTGAAGTTAATGCAATAATCCCTCGTGAAACCTGAGACGTTTACGTACTTAAATAAAATAAATATAAAATATAAATATAAGGGGACAATCTTACACAAATCGAGCTAGTCCTACAGTAAGTACTTAAGTAGATACACGTGTTAGTTTGTGTATCGTTTTGTACCTGATCACAACTCAATTGCTCAAAGGTTAACAGGAAAAGATTCCTTACATGGATAAGTTCGCCTCTGTACCGATTTAACCTTTTTGTCTGTATTTTTACCGGTGTCTTGTGTACAATAAAATATTTACTTACGTACGTTTCTGCATTCAATATTTCACCCGACTTTTGAAATAAAAATGCGAACATAACGCAGTATTCAAGCAACAGTTACATTTATAAAGTAAGTTGCGTCCCTAATAACATTTTCAGTACACCTCATCCTAATTTACAATGCGCCCTGCAAACCGTGCCTGAACCTGGGATGCTTATCAACACTATGGTTGACGAGCCCAGCTATTAGCATATTTTATTAAAAACCTCAACGTCACAGATAAAAATGAAAATGAGACACGTCAAAGAAAACAACTGCCGAAACGCACCAGACAATGGTTATTTTGGGCGATAGGAAAAAACGAAGTTTTTTGTCATGGAAATTTTTGGGTGGACACTTTGCATTTTCATTCTTTTTTCCGTTCCTTGGGGTGGAAATCTGTTTTTTTAATTATCTTGTTTGGTAATTAGTTTCGGCAGAGATCGTTTTCTTTTGCTTCCTCCTTCGGGCACAACTTGTCTACTGTTAATGATGCAATTAACACTACGTAGTGATTAACGGCGAACGTATTTTTTTTTCTAAGCCCGGTCGCAAAAGTGCATATTTACGTTATTTTTAAGGGTCGTTTGAGCAGAGCCTCAAAAAGTCTGTATAAACTTGTATTGTATTGGGTTACTTGGATATATGAAATATATTCGTTCGTACAGTCAGGGATATTAAAATACGTAACGCCATACAAGTACAAGACTCTATTATCAATGTTTTTAGATTCAACATTCTGAAATTAGAATAATGTTCTGTCCTAAATTACATTTTTGGTACAAACTTTGACTGCTCACTTTACTTTCTTCCACAGTTGTCAACTGCCCGTTGATAAAGTTCCATAAGCCAAAACACGACAACAGTATCTTGTGTAGTTTAGGAGTTTATATGGCCACCACCTGCCTTCATTATCAGTTAAACGCGGTGGTGCTTATAGTCACACAGTCTACTCGCAACCAAGGATATTGCGATAAATCAACTCCATACTCACAGGAGCTTCTGGATGTGACTTGTTAGTGACAGGGATAGCAAGGCTGATGACGGAATGGAAGCGAGTGCTTGAGATGAAGTAGGGCAGGTATCCTGTGGACGGACCCTAGTTCTACTCAGATATTAAGTTTTTAGCTTTAGTATCGAACCTTTGTAACGCTTTGGCATTTGCTGTAATGTTACATTTCCTATGATTCAAGTAAATAAATCCGATACGTTAAGTAACCTTAAATAAATAAATAAATGAAAAAGTTCACTGTAATGAGCTTTTATTATCGTCAGCATGCCAAAACTAAAAATAGATTGAATACCGGCGATTAGGAGTCATGTCTATGTAGGTATACGATGCAAAAAAGCGTTTGAAGTGGTCAAATAAATTACGGGGACACTTGGTAGGATTCGGGGCTTTATTCCCACAAATGACACACGGGGGCGCTAGCCGCTGGATTATATCGATTGAAGCCAAACGTACGAGCGTAGAAAACAGTGGGTAAATACTTTTTTTGTGTGTATATTACTCGTAGGTAGGCAAGTTTTATTGTACCTCGAGATGGTTATCAGTAGGTACAACAGGCTACAGGTTAGGACTTAATACATATAGGTGCGAATATTTCATACCCACAATATGAATCTATGCAGAATGTTTGGCGTTTTCAATGGCTGAAGTCAGGCTCAAGTATCCTTAGGAGGATCAAATTTATGGGTTATTTACAAAGTCTGGATTCTACGGTATTTTATTGATTTATTCATGTTTTAGTTACACTAGAGCGACTGTTAACTATCTTGTGCATCTCGCATTATACTTACATTAGGCAGGTACGCCAAGAAAATGGTCTACCACTTTTCGACTCTATCATTTGTATACCTATTGAGGTCCAAAACTAGTAGGCCACTACCACTTTCCTGGCTGACTGTACAGTCGACGTTAATGACATCCATGCATACATTTTTCGCCTTTTTACCTACAGGGGATGGGATTAAGCATTTAAGCATAAGTAGCCACGTGTCAAGTGCAAAATAACCTACACACTACTCTAATGTCAAGAAGAAAAGGACGGTGTGGATTGTGTTGACTGTGTTTTGCGTAGCTACTTCTGATGCTGAATGCACAACTGTGTACACCGTACCAATATCAAATTGAATATCACGCGAAAATTGAAAAATGGCGAGCCTGTTGATTTCAAGCAAAGTTGATTTCGCAATTACTTTGATATTTTGATATCAGCACATTTGAAGACCAATTAGGCTACCGGTCCCTGAACACTTAAAGACATCCCTAACCGCTAACCGACAGATCCGTCGCATCTGTAACTTGAGCACCAAATCAATGTAAACGACACGCGGTCAGGGCCCTCAGTTCCCTCTGTTTTTTAGCCCCTCTAATCCGAGTCTCTAATGCGAAGTAATTTCGCGACCCCGACATTCCTGTTTACAGCCTCTTACAGACTTAATGTGTTCCTGTATGGCCTCTAAAATGTCTCTTTTGGACGCATTAATGCTGATTAAAGTTTTCATATTTTGTTTGAGACATTAGCTGACTCATCAAAGTCCAAGTAGATACAGTATATATAGAAAAAATGTAGCGCAAACACTTGGAAAACTTACCTGTTAAGACCTCGAATAAAATTTAGGTAGCATGTAATTTACCTACACTGTGAAAAAGTACTTCAGAGTTACGCTACTTATTTTGAAACAGTGTTCAATATCAAAGTATACTTAAATTAAGGTTTACAGATACATTGAGTTTCTGGATTATAATCTCGAAAATAACGTCGCCAGTAACGTTAAATGCTAATGAAACTGTGCCGAGTCAAGGAAATTAAAAATCTCAAACAGGGGCAGTTACAGCAAATCCCAGCACTAAAACTTGTATATATCTCAGCGCGTTGTAAAAAATCATTGCCTCCGTCTACCCTTGGCCCTCGGCGAGGGGAAAAATCTAATCTGTGCATTTTTTGCGGGACCGCGATGCCACAAAGAATTTCATTTCCCAGTGTTCATCTATCTCTATTTCACTGACGGCCCTTGTTCTTGAGCTCCCTCTCGCGCCCCACCCCTCGCTCCTCGGCCGTTTTTTAGTCTTCCTCGATCGGAGATAAGGTTAAGCGAGCTCTTCTTATTAGTGGTTTGTACGCGACATTCGCAGCCTCATTTTAATTTATTACGGCTGCATCGCGTCCTCGTTTGTCTCGCCTCCCTTCGTATACTGATTACATTTCCAATGCGTATTTCACCACGGCACATTAACAAACTATCAACTAACTACTCGGAACGCACGGTAGCCGATAGCCGCAACGGAAAACCTACTCGGATGCTCAATTGATACACAATGGCTGAACGGTGTGTTTATCATAATAATGAACACGACAAAGAAATCGGATGAGCGAAAGTCAACTTATAATTGTATTACTAGCGTCACAATCAAAATGAGCCTCCACAAAAACAGAATTACACAATTGTACACAATTGACATTCAAATCCGTGGACATCGTCGCTTTGTGCGTTTATTGCCTCTTATTGAGGCGTAATTGTCAATAAATTCCTACGGGATCGGAGTTTAATGTGGGTTTGGGTGAAAAAAGTTATGTTATATTAATATTTTTACGAGAGCGTTTAGGTTGGACGATAAGATCTGCGATTGGGAAGTTTTTTCTTTCAATTTCCGTTTAGATTTGTAGGCTCATTATTGATGGGGGCGATAGGGGCAGTGCACAGAGGCGGTCGCACGGTCGGCGATCGTATCGAGGCGAGCGCTGCACTTCAGCTCTCAGCACCCGCCTGCCCCTCCACCAGGCACTTGTAGAACATCATTTCAATGACGCTAATACTCGCCGTTATGATTTATTTTCGGGGAAATTTATTACCTAAGTATCAAGCGTCTGTCGAGCTATTAGTAAGACAAATCGTGACCCGCGCAGCAGTGATGAATTGTTCGTGTGGTTGAAAGTGGAATCAGAATTAAGTAGGTATTTACACTTTAATATGTAGCATATATGGTGGAGAAGTAGCCACTATACTAAGTAAATTTGATTCTTAGAACTATTCCTCGCTATCGAATGCGGTCAGACGAACAGAAAGTTAGTCAGTTCTACTTATTTAGTGCTTGGACTCGAGTACGGAGTACAAGTTGGTCTGGTAGGTTATGGACAAATTACTTACTTTCATTTGACGTCATGGCACTCGAACTTGAAGGAAAGTTATAAAGGTAGAATTTAGTTCAAAGTCATTTGAAATTTGGGAATGGATAATGAATTAATTACTTATTTTAATAATTTGGCTTATTTTTATTCAGTAAGTACCTACATATTTATATTGGCAGGTCAATTTTAAACAAATCTACCTAGTCCGAATCGAAGCTAGTACTGTTGGTACTGAATGACAATAATGTGAAAAAACGCACACAATACCACGGGATAAAACATAGCGTATACCCATCCAAAAGGTTCAATATACAGTTGTATTTTTTAAATCGTATAGGTCGTTTCGGAGGTAATCCCCGACATACAAACTTACAAAGCTACAATCTCACAGACTTTTCCTCTGTATAATATTAGTATCTTAGACAAATAAAGTTGTAAGTAAATAGTGAGGGTAGCCAGCACCTTACATAGGTGGGGTTTACATAGAGCTCGGGTCTCGTAGGGATTAATTCTCGTCACGTAGCCCGATAACTGATCTCGGGGACCGGGTTGCTTAAAATGCCATTATTATTTTCCTCCCGCTAAAAGACGACTTAAAACAGTGTGCTGTAAATAATCGAAGACGAATTTCTTGGTTTTTTGGTGCTGGTGGGACATCTAAAATCGAATACTATTAAGTAAGTAAATATAAAATCGAATTGTCGGTCTAACAGAAATAGGACTAGCTCCATGATGCTGAATTAGGCATATTTCAGGGGAACTAGATGACAATAGTACATTGTGATACAAGTGAGGTACGTTGATAATTACATCAGACGCGAAATTGTTCACGCCAATCGCAGGCGAACGTGATAAGAAAGCCGAGGATGTAATTATCAAAGCTCACGCGTTTCATACGACGTTTTTCAACACATTTTGCGAGGAAAAAATCATTTTCATAAAATGAAAATTTTATAGGCCTGGCAAGTTATTTTGTTTACTTAATGATCACAACCGGTTTTTACTCACAATTGCACATCGCCAAGAATTTCCGGTTGCGTCCGTTCTATTTATCACTTTTCTAGTCACCACGAGTCAACATGTTTTCTGATAATTACAAAACACGCAATAACAATGTTTACAAATTATTTGTGAAATAAAATAACCTATAATGGCCCGCAACAGTTTTTTTTTCGTGAAGTTTGCGCAGTGCGCGCCACATGCGCATTAAGCCAGACTTGGATGAATTCTCTAAACAGCCAATACAAAATAAAATAAATATTTTCGTTTTAAAATGTTATCTTTATTAATTCATGTTAAATCTTATCAAAAGTGAATAGTTTTACTAAATTAAACGTTTCTACATCATATACAAAAATAAATAGTCAATTAAATAACAAAAACGATTTAATTTGTTTAGAAGAGTAAGAATCAATTTGCCGAGAATTAAAAAAAGCTGTACATTCAGGAGAACCCGGTTAGTTTAAGAACGCACCGTGTTCATGCATACATCTTGCTGCAAGGTGCCAACTTGAGTTAATCGGGATATAACCATAACACACAAGTGTTGTAATGTTATAAAACACGCGTGTTTAATATCCAGGATTATGAGCCTAAAAGCGACACAATAATAGGTACGTTACGAGCAATTGTGTTGAAATAGTTATTTGTGTCACAAGGGAGCAAAATAGTATATTTACGGCGAGGGCGGTGTTTTGAATCCTGAACGTAGCGAGGGATCCTACAATAGAATCCTGAGCGTAGCGAGGGATTCTAACGTAGGATCCTGAGCGTAGTGAGGGATACAAGTGTTTACGCCCGAGACGAAAATAATTTTGCTACCGAGTGACACATACTATTTTTCACACCGACTATGAGGAAATTTAAAAAAAGCTATTGTTAAAATATATCTAAATTATCTTAATTTTTATTACTCATTTTAAAATATTACGAAATATTTATAAATTTTTATACAACAATGTTATAGTTAAAACTTGAAATATGTTCGTTTTGAATCGACTACGATGAAATTACAATCGATTATTTTATTAACATCTGTGTTCAATTGGCACATTGCGTACAAATGTTCCAATGCCAATGTATAAATTAAAAAAGTAGCTTGAACAGAAAAGTAGCGTTTTGGTCCCTCTCGTCGTGGAGCAAAACTTACTTTTCCGAATGAAAGGTGTGAAAAATATTTAGTAGGTACTTTATTCATTCATTCAGTCGGACCCTCAATGCTCAGGATTGTGACCGCTATGTCACTGTCGGGGAGTGCAGATGGCTAACCAATGAATCCGGTGTTGCGCCGCATGCAGCGTTCTCGTAGTCAGGAGAGCTTTGTGACTTGATCACTCCATTTGACTGACGGTCTGCCACGAGCTCTTCTACCCTCCACTTTTCCCATCATCATGATGCTAATGGGACGACGCGCTACACGTCCATAAAATGACA
This sequence comes from Epinotia demarniana, assembly GCA_945867215.1. Lineage (NCBI taxonomy): Eukaryota > Metazoa > Arthropoda > Insecta > Lepidoptera > Tortricidae > Epinotia > Epinotia demarniana. The sequence continues at coordinate 8,804,515 of OX244264.1, forward strand.
GTATACGTTGCTGGCAAACTGCAGGTCCCTGCGGGCGGTCTCCGTTCTGGTCAACGATCATCAATTTTGTTTTGGATCTGTTGATGTTCTTCAGTTCCATATGAAGACTTTCAGCTTCGATGCTCTTGAATAAAACCGCCATCTCACTCTCACCACACGTGTTCTGTGGCTTTGCGGCGTTATGTACTCGCCGTATAGGTTGAACAGTTCCGGCGACAGAATACAATCTTGTCTGTTTCCTTTTTCCGGCTGGAATGGATCAGACACATCGTCTTCAATCCTAGTCCTCGCACAACTATCAGAGTGCAGGCGATCGATCAGATACGCTAGGTGTGAGAGTACTCCCATCTAAAGAAGCACTTGTAGCATCTTCTGCCAGCCCTCGCAGTCGAACGCTTTTGAGTAGTGATTGAAGTATAGCACTGCAGGTTTCTTTACCTCCAGAAGTTTCTGCCTCGACCGGTAACAAAACCTGCTTGCTCCACCGGTATCTGCCACTGCCTATCACCATAGTTCGCTAACCGGCTATTTATTACGTATAGCATAACTTTGCCTGCTCGTGAAATAAGAGACAGCGTTCTGTAGTTATTGTAATTTAGAGCCGAGCCTTTCTTGTGTAGGGGTCACGATCGATTCGGTCCAATCTCTAGGCCATGATGCACACAGCGTGTTCTTTCTGGACCTAGAGCCTTGAGGAGGGTGGCAACCAACAGCATTCGGCTTAAGACGTTTGAGTGCGTCCTTTACGTCTGACAGAAGGATATCAGGTTCCAGGTCGTAGTTAAGCCAACTTCAGGCAAAAATATTAAGCGTATACTCTTTATACAGCTGTTCACAGTACTCGCGCCATCTCTCCACCAGTTTCTGAGATCAGATCAGTACTGTGCTATGATTGTCAGCGATTTGCCAGATCTTGGGTTTATCGTGTCGTGTCAGCACCTTTTGGAATCCTCTGCAAACTATAGATTTTATTGCTCAGTAGATCTTCCGGCGAAGCTCTACTGTGGGTGATAACAGCGGAGAAAGATGATGATAATATCTTTGACTCATTTAAAGTACATATAACTCGTTTAAGTACATAAAACGGTTTACCCTTGTATTACCGACAGAGGTTCCTTCTTTCAGAAACAGTAAAGTTTTTTAGGATGGTTATAAAACAACCCTAACCGAACCTAGTGGGTTCCACACTATCACTTTTTAGTTATACCATGAAAGTTAACGGTTTCTGAGAAAACAAAACGATGAAATGAATATTTGGCGAAACAATGCATTTGGTGAAACTTTTCTCGGTAAAATAAACCTCTCTAAATTAATAAATGTCACATTGGTAATCATTAAGGCACTTATCACGCATAAACCGTATATCGTCGTATAAACACTACGTTTTCGCATTCTAGAACAGACGTAGAATACAAACCAGAGCGTAACCAATAATTACTCGAACAAACTTAATATGAATTGCGCTGTACCTATACAGTACATGCGTTTGCGGTAGGGACAGAACAAGATAACGCTTATTAAAACACGTCACTGTTGACAGTATCTACCCTCAATCAACCGCGCGCCGCGCTAGTGGAAAAATGTTCAAACGTACACTTGTTCTTATCATTATCGAAATATGATGGCGAGATACAGTAAGGTTAGGGAAGATGTGTCATATTGATTTGGATTCAAAGGGGACGTGGAACACAGCTTCGGAGTTGACATATAACTGGTCTATTTAGACGACTTTTGTCTGTTATAAATGTTTGTGTAGATATATTTAAAAGACGTGCTTACCCTTAACAAGCTGACGTGATCATTATGATGAAAATAAATCGTATTTTTTTGGAAATGTATGTGTTTATGGGTCCTGCCGATAGGAACTAGAAATATTTGTCGTAATCCGGCATTCACCCAGTTTGGCCAGTCACTGAACTTGAAAAGCCCTCAAATACTATACAAATCTCTACCTTAGCACACCTCAATTTATGTAAACAATACAGAACAACAACTAAGTAGAGGTAAACAACAGGCGGTCTTATCGCTAAAGAACGACGTCTTCCTAACATCCTTTGGCTAGTGGAGAAATGTAACATGCATATAATTGATAATATGGATGTTTTTGTTTCCGAAAATTAAAGACTTATTTAAAATTGACCTTCATAAATAAGACTCATTACATTGAGTGGTTTTTTTTCCTACATTGTACTTTGAATACTTGACACTTAATTCCCTAAAACCTTTACCTCAAAAGTTTATCAAAATGTCCCTCCGAAAACTCCGTTTATTTGGCTCAGCAGGAGCGCCGGGTTCGGGCAGCGAGCGACATCAAAAAGTCCGCACAGGGTTTTTAGCAATCATCAAATTGATCTGTCCGCGCGCCATCTGGCCCGTAACTAAAACGCTTTCGGATCCATCAGCCGAGGAATTAATTCATATAAAACATACTATGCAGGGGATTCGAGTAGATACAGCCTATTAGCGGTATTAAAATATCCATACAGGGCTCAAGTAACAGGTGCTGTTCTCGTAGGAATCGTTCGTTACATGTGTTACGGAATTTATACAACGGAATGCGGATGATATAATTATAGGATATACCTAAGCTACCGGTAGTTTCACTTTCAGAGTACTTATGAGGTAGGCAGTAGATTGGTACCCACTGGGGCAAGTTACTGAGACGCTGTTTTAGCATAACCTTGTAGTCCTGCAATATTGTTAATTTGTTAGGCACATGACTTTCTGTATCTGTTTCAACAACTGAAAGCTGAAATAACAACTCAAACTATAATTGAAAAGTCATCGTGCGTGAAAACGTTAGTTTTTAGCAAAACATGTTTTCAGCGGCGAGTTACAAAACATTTTCATATTCTACCTGAAAATTGTTACGTTTTTCCCGGGATCGGGCGGCGCAGCGCGGCGCGGCCGGGTGTGCACGTGCGCTCATCAACTAATGGGCCGTGCGCGGCATTTGAACCGAGCCTACACTCGGCACAAAACAACCGCCTGCCTAGTCGCAAGCCTGCTTTCGGCACAAAATTATAACGTGTAAAACACGGTCGCTCCTTGCATTCCGCGCACGGGATTTTTATGAATGGCACGATTATTATTCGCATTTTAAACTCGAATGCGGAGCTATTCTCCGCGAGACGTATAGCAATATTCGTAACGAGTTTTCTCAACGATGCTACCTAATTTTTGCGCCGAGTTTGAATGTGGACGGCGACGAAGTAGCTACTATGTGTTGGGCTGATGTAGTGCTAGCTGGCGTCCACTTGTCGCCGGGAGAGGGGTAAGCGTCGCGATTGTAGACTGTTCGAATCGAATGCGATTGCAAATTTATTAGCGGGCGGACGTCGGCGGTCCGCGGGCGAGCGTACACGCAGTTGTTTTTACTCGCTGTGTATTTTTTTCTCAACGAGCCTCGGCTCTCCCCTTTTGTTCTCAAGTGGACCAGCTGTCATTATACGCCATGTTACTGTTTTTTTTTCGACGTTTTTATAGAGTTTTGCGTAGAGGCGTTCGGATCGGAAAAATTTTCGTTTTGCGTGCGTCCTGGAGAGTTTGCGTGTCGAGTGATGTCGACGCGGCCAATTGAAAATGAGTTATGGAATTTTATTTCAGTTTTCTCATGCGCATTTCACTTTGAGTGGGTTTTGTTTTCAATTACAATGCTTTATGAAAACGAGGCCAATTGTGTATTGATACAAATATCAATTAAGCGCTGCATGTACACGTGGAATTAAAGTTATAAGCTCTCGTCTCTATTAGTATAGGAAAATCGATACGCAATGTAAAACAATGTGGTTTATACGTATACCAACATATATAAATGCCCTATACAGTCAGAATAAAAGCTAAAATGTTAACATGTGTCATTGCAGTTTTCAAGTGGCTTCTGTTTGATAATCTATGCGAACCCTTTCAGAGGGTGCTACGAGGGCGTAATCAATAGAAGACGTAGTTTCTCTGTATGTATATAAGTGTATTGATCCCGTTGCGAGCCACTGCTGGGGCTTCGTTCGGTGCCTTGTTTTCAAGTCATTAAGGTGTTCTCCAATTGTTTGCTAGTTCGTTTGTTGAATTTACCTCAGTCCTCTAGGCCGTAGGTCATAGAGGTCACGAAAACTTTAAACAGTTCATGCCTTGGATAAATTATAGTAATAGTATTTATTGTTATCGTTTGTTATGCGTTTCGAACGCAGTATACGTTTCGCAAAAAGTTTGTAGGATGATTGAATTGATTTGATTGAAACGCAAATAAAACTTAAAGGAAAGTTACACAGCAGGTGATCTTATCACTTATGAACGACAAATTTTAAATTATAAAACAAACGGGTGACCCGCCCCGGCTTCGCACGGGTATTATATTATAAGCTACCTCTTGAATCATCTGTCTTTTAAGTAGTTTCGCGTAGTTTTAAAGATCTAAGCATACATAGGGACAGCGGGAAGCGACTTTGGTTTATACTATATGTAGTGATGATTTAGTTAAATGTGTCGTTGTTTCTTCATCATTTTAACAGGATGATAGTACCTACCTACACTCCTGTTGTGCAGAAATAATGGCAGAACTGGGCTGGATTTTTACGTGAATTAAAATCTAGTTCTGACCTGAACCTAGCTAGTTCTCGAGCGCATATCCATATTTTAACAAGCGTCCTTATTTGCGATGTTTTTGCCGACGATCGGGATGAGCGCTCGAGTGGCCGGAGTCTGCCGCGATATTGCCGGCCGGCTACTTACACGAACAATGCCAAGATCGAGATCTGGCCGTTATTAAAATAGTGAACTCTAAGATGTTATGCATTTTACCTATGTAGAGTTAAACCTATGTTGATGAGGTATGCTATGCATTCTGGTGGATCGATTTACTGTTGCAAGTGCAAATACGAGGAGTATCAACTATATCTCGTCATTGGCAAACATCGCGGGTAAAATGTATCGAATTTCCATATAGTTTGCCCCGTTATCATTGCTATTGATGCTAGATGGACTAGATGGTATCAGACCAAATCAAACAATTGCGCTTAAAATCCAATACAATCATAAAACACTATTTGATCACTTTCATAAATGTTAGATTTAGATGAAAGGAGTTCATTTACATTACTTTTATATCTGCTCAGACTTATTGCCCCGAATGAGCAATAATGACACCGCACCTGACAAATAATAGTAGTTTATGCGACTGATCCATAATGAGAGGCCTTAAAATAGGAGTGTGGTTTTATGTTTCACAATAGGATCACACGAGTGTTTTAAGGCCTAATTATGTACAGTTGCATACACTACTTTATCTACACACATATCATAAGTAGGTAAGTAACAGCAAAAAACCAACAAAAAAATGACAACAGCAATGGCGGCAATTCGTCATGACGAATGCCTTTTTTTAAATCTAAGACAAACGAATGAAGTTCCTATACCTACTCATATCACTCGAGATCAAATGTCGTGCGGTTCATATTAGAAAACATACTGAATTGTCGTTTCGTATCGATAAATGTTTTAATATCTATGGATACTAGAATAGAGACCCGCTTGAGTTTTGACAGCTGTTCCAAATTTAAACTCATAACGATACAAAAATCTGTACTATAATGTTATTACCTACTACCACAGACAAGAAAGTTCTCTTAGTAAAATCGGTTGTAATAATGCTGGTCATTTCCTACGGTTTCTGAACGCATTTTAGAGCACTTATGATATGTGCGTAGATAAAGATAGTTACTTGTACTTACTACTACTTATTTCTTTTCTAAATCGCTCAACACCAGAAGCATAATATACTCGTAGACATGTCGTCACGCAAATGTCTTTACTATCTTATTATTTCGTAAAATACATTTGCGTAACTACATTAGTAAATAACTTCCACAAATAAGAAATCACTCCACCAGTATTCCTTTCGGCATACCGGCCGACCCAGATACTGTAATAAACTAAATTGTCGTTGCCCTGTGAAACTACTCAAATAAATCAAGGGTCTGTCCCATCTCAATTCAGTGCATTTTAGGAAATTATTCCTCCATCACATTACGTATTGCTGCTCTCCGGACCGCGCCCTCTGTCGGTGCGTGAGGACACTGTCCCTCCCTGCCTCCTCAGTTCAATCACTCCCGAATACGCTTAATAATATATAAGTAGTACTGTCTCCGTTAAAAATACTGAAGTGGTCTTATTAGTTTCAGAAGTAAGTGTATGTAAGTAAGTTCTTGAGTACGCACGTTGGTTTACACACAGATTCATACTTCAGTGATTCGGATATCACGTATGATAGGCCAGTCCTAATGACTATTGTATTATTATAATCAAAATTTTAGCTTACATATTTTTTTGGCTTATATTTATCACTATTATATAGTGTAGATAACATTTTGCTAGCCGCAAATAATTGTTCAGTTATATAGTCGACTTCAAAGAGTCGTATCCATGTTATACCTTATTGCCAAATGATAAGCTGGAAATATGAATACATCTTTGTATTCGACTGTACGCGAACAGCTAACTGCCTATAGCCATAAAACATACAATACAGCTCAATACAATGCTAATTGTCTTATGGCTCTTAAACAATTGCCTCTGCTGCCTACTAACACCTCTCAATATCAGGGTTTGAAGTTTGACGACGTGTACAATGAACTTATGTCCTAAGTACAATAAATCAATCAAGTTGTGTATAAAATCAAGTAGATGTCGCGTAAAAATCTAGAGTCCGTGTAATGGTTCTATTATCACTGTATCATTACTTGGCAGTTTTAGTTTTAATTTAAAGCAATAAAGATGAAAAATAGAGCATTAATAAGTTGTATCTACAACTTAGCATATAGATAACATCGAAATTTCGTAGCGATTCGTTACTTCTTTCTGTTCGTTTTGTACTCTGATAAGTAGGAGGTAGCCAAAGTTAGCAATGGGCACAAAAGTATTGTTCTAAAGTGCTGTTTCTGACCATTCTGAAATCTTATAATGACATCATTATTTATACCTTACCTATTCTGCGATCTCCTTTGACCTAAAATTACCGTTACCCGTTCTTTTTAATGTGTGATATTTTATCTGTACGCGTGTGAGTGACCCTATTATAATAATGTACATATTCAAAACAATGTACCCTAAAATTAAACATACCTACTAGCACTCTTGTGCACCGACCCGTGCAGTGATGGTACACCTCCCAACTAGGGCTATTCCATTTGTAGAGATTAGATGCCTCTGGAGGTCAATTTTAGATCGCCACTTCGCATCGTTGGTTTAATGTGTCTGAACTCGTTTTCACATGCAACCAGCGGCCAGTTAACGCGCCAGAACGAGCTCGCTAAACATTTTGATATCATATGGTGTTCAAAAGGGGCCTCAAAATTATACAATTGCTATTTGATAATACACTGTATAGTTTCTTAGCACTGGATATTTTTCTTCTAAAAAGCACATTTACCCTTTCTTTAAGTACATATTTTATTTTATGATATTGATATTAAATACTCACCTATATACCTACTACATTTCACACAAGATAGCACGATGTACCGTCATAACATTGAATTTCGCCTGGCATTTTTTTTTCTATTTTTAGCACTGTATTGATTTAGATTCTGATATGTTTACTAATGTATATTGTGATACTGAACTTTACGTGTCTCGGGTTCAGGCAGAATATCAGTGCTTCTCTCGGAAGAGCGAATCGTAGGTAGCTATAACTGAGCCATGAACCCTATTGTTTTGTTGTAACACACACAGCATTTGTACGTTTCAGTTTTTCTTTCTATGTCTGTTCTGTTCCATATTGTGAATTGAATATTTTGTTATAAGTAATTTCATATTTGTACAATTTTGTTTCTGTATGACTGGTAGCAAACAAATAAACGTTTTGTCCATCTATCTTATATATTATAAAACATCATTAACCGGCCAGAGATCATTACTACACGGTTTACTAGTATAGAAATACCTTGAGGCATTAAGTCCACTTTTTGTATTTAATTATTCTGTGCAATAAAGTTTAAATAAATCGTAGGATAATATTATCTGCGTAATTCAAGCCATGTAACTAGCCTAAACTAACCTAGCCCACCTTGATCCGAATTGATATGCGGCTGAACAGTTTGGAATGCAAAATTTAACTGTCAGGTTGGTTTTAAGGTGCGTCTGATTTGAGCACGAGCAACCATTTATAAATACAACCGAACGGTTCGATGGCCAGTATTTATTAGCTAACATATTCAACTATTAGACTTTGAAGTAGGTTCAATCCCAACTAGCACGCGTTAAAATAACCCTTATATCATTCTTATATCGGTCCCAGCCAAGTGTTAAGGTGTTAAGAATGCCTGTAAAAAAGGTGTTAGGGCATGCTCTAACACCTTTATAATCACGAAAGAGGCCCAGGTCTTACAGGTAAAGGTGTTAGAAAGCGTGTACAGCAGTGTTATCCGACACCCATAGTGTTGACCAACGCTCTACAAACACCGTAGTAACGCGTGAGGTGTTAGTTGAAAGTGTTATAACACTCTTGCGCTCACCCAGTTTCAAGTGAGCAGCTTACTCTTTTCTTAACTATAAAATTATGAGACAAATGTAATCTACCGACAAAATGGCGAAGATAGTAGGTATTAATATATGTGACAGGAGTCGTACTAATTGAAAGTGAATTAAATTGGATGTGTTTGTGACATTAACTGAAAACAATATGCCCTTGTGATTTTACGTTTAGTGTATACCATGTTTCCCATCTCAATTTTAACGCGCCCAGGATTTATTAAAGATTTTTAATAAATCTTATGAAGAATAAAATACAGGCCTAAAGTTTTTATCATTTTCTATTCTTGTTTCTTAGCCATTGGCATGTTAAATTAAGTAGCATCCATAGAATGGCATGAGTAACATAAATAGTGAAGTATTTTGATGTCAAATATTGAATAACCTAATCAATTTGTAGGTTAGAGTTCACCAAAACAATGGCGAACTTACATTAAAGCTTTAGGCGTCAGTAAAGTCATCTATAACGCTTATTGAGTTACAACACCTGTAGTTAAGAATATTGTGCAGGCTTTGCCTTCATAACGGTGTTATAATCAAATGTTTCTTCAGGGAATTATTTTAGGAACGCTTGACTGCCCACAGCTATTACAAACTATCAAGTGGACCGTCCCGCGACAGCACACTCGTCTAGCTAACTTTCGACCTTTGTCAACTAGTACGTACAGGACTAATACTGGATCCTATAGTGTAATACCGAGAATTTGCAATGATCATAATCTACTATATAAAAAAACAGGGTTGATATACTGAACATGTCAAAAAGTCAGTTCAAAACATATCTCTGTAAACAAATATCAAATGTGCCATAAGCCATAAGTCATAATCTCCTAGTTTAATGTTAACTTTAACTTTTACCTTTTTAAGTTTGCTTTTCTGCATTGTTATATATATTATAATGTTCCTAGTCTTCTTGCAAGTGACTTACCTTACAGCTAACTTTAGATTTAGTGTAAATGTGGATTAAGTGTAGACGTAACTAGTTTTTACTATGTTTAATGCATGCCGTGTTTGCCTGTAATTGGGTGAATACTCTAGCAGTAGTTCATTATCTGTTGTCATTAAGGTTTTTTTATTGCATTACATCTGTTGGCAAACCTTAATAAATAAATAAATAAATGTAATACACTCAAATAATTACACTTACAAGACTCTTGACCAACTCTGTTATAAACGCATAAGACACTCCACGGCAACAACTAAAAAGCAATAATAGTTAATGAGCGTCAGCGAGCACTCTTGTAAAGGTTTAAGTGTTACAAACAGGTTAAAGCTTTAACATCTTATCATCTTAAGTATAATTGCTTTGAGTAACACTCTTATAACTCTAAAAACTTTTTAGCAGCGTTCAATAAAGCTCAAGAAACACTTTTGGGGTTTTTTTTCTTAACTCCTCTATAACAGTATTAGATCCAACTGAGATAATTATAACTCACTTATAAAGGCTAAGGTTATTATTAAACCCTTAGCTGAAACCAAAATGTTAATTGGGGTTAGACCAATCATATTAGGACAGCCTGGACATAATTTGATAACCCGTCATAATGACAATAATCATATTTTTTTCACATCCTAATATATACTTTCATAATTATTTTCCTCGTATCAGTCACTTGTCCGTTTTATTTAAAGTCATAATGACACTTAGTCATACAATTTTTAATCCTAAAATTCGTTTTCATAATATTATTCATCATAAATGTTGCTTGCCCTTATCGAAGTAAATAAAAGTGTTTGTTTTTGTCGCAAGGCGCGAGGCGAGGCCACAAGGCTCCAGCTAGACGCTAAGGAAGCCGCCTGTCTGTGCGGGTGTAGCCTAAGGCAGGTCCCCGTTTAGGTACGAAGACGAGCGAAGCGAGGAGGAGTGTTAGGTGTACCGCAACCCGACGCACGCGAGCCAAGCGAGCGAAGCGAGCGTGCCTCGGCAGCGGCCAGCGAAGCGCCAGAACCGATTATTTTTAATTTACTTAGCGAAAGCGTTTATTCATCAGGAAAAAAAATTAGGAGTTGAAGTATGTTCTTAGTTATGATATTAGGACTAACAAAATTATCATGTATATTCGTTATGAAGAAAACTGTTATAATGACTTTAAGCAAGTTCTTAGTAATGAAATTATGAAAAAAAATTAAGGACAACTGATCATTATGACTTCCGATGATAGTTACAGAAATTAAGGAACAAAAATGTAAGGAGGAAAAAAATTAGGACTAGCGATGATTATGTCTAGTATAAAATATATGTATAAGACAACGAATTTTATGGCAGCCAATATGGAACCCCCATAGCGCCATATCACACAATCAAAAAAATCTAACAAAAACACCATGTTGTTGGCTGGAATCGAACCTGGGTAAACTGACTATTCAGTCTGGAAGCGAGTCCTCCGAGCCAATTACGATTTGTACGAATGTGCAGAATTTTCGAATACCTTGACGTGGTCCATAGCAATGGAACTTTTACAACCCCGTCGTCGCAGTATGTATTGCCCTTGTTGGGTATTTGATCAACAGGCAAATTATATACCTGCCAGGGCCTTTTACGGTACTACTTGCTATGTTTTTTTTCATACTACGACGGTGGCAAACAAGCGTACGGCCCGCCTGATGGTAAGCGGACACCGCAGCTTATACACGCATGCAACTCCAAAGGAGTAACATGGGCGTTGCCGACCCTTGATATGTTTGAGGATACGCTGTGTTGAGAGCTGAAGCAACAAGTACCCTCGCTCCCAACACAACGCATCCTCGGGAGCTCTGTCGATCTTGCTCACCTCCAGGAACACAACACGACTACAGAGCAAGTAGTAGTGTTATTATGGCTGTGGTCTTCTGCAAGGCGGAGGTACTTCCCCAGTTGGGCTGCTCCAAATTCGAGCGGGATGACATTTCGCTGTGCCCTACCTCACCTAAAACATTAGGAGTTGATGATATCCATGCTTCCATCCATCCATCCAACCATCCATCCATCCAACCATCCATCCATCTCATCCACCCACCTGTCCATATCCGTATTTCATATCCATAATTTAATATTATATCATATGTGCCAAAGTAACTCTGTCTGTCACGCTCAAACCGCTGAATCAATTTAGATGAAATGACGACCTTATTCTACAGGAGATAACGTTCATATTAAGAAACAATATCAATTAATTCATAATCGTAGATATTCTTTGTTTAATTTGTTTGTTCTAGTAAGTATTAATAATATGTTGATGGCATAAATTAAACACTTTTAAAGTAGTGTTATGTATTTTGGGTCTCCAAAAGTTACAAACATTTGTGACTTTAGAAATCTGCAAATAGAAGCTGTTTCATTTTGAATAATCTATCAACATACGTAATATAATATACTATTCAGAATAAATTGATTAACTACAATTATCTATAATTTCTGGTAAGATAAGACAGAAAATGTGTAACTTACTGAACCTTCCTTCATCATTAGATAATCCCGATTGATTAATTCGTTTCATTTTGATTTATTTACATACTGTACTTATATAATCAAAATAAATAAATAATTGGGGACAATCTTACACAAATCGATCTAGTCCCAAACTAAGCAAAGCTTGTACTATGGGTACTAGACGACGATAAACATATAAATACTTAAAAATCATAGAAATGTGTTTAAAATTTAGTGTTGTGTTTTTTTACAATGACGCGGAGCCTTATAATGTTTAATTCGTTTTATTTTCACTATAACTAACAATTTATAACAAAAAAAGAAAATTACAGTTATCGAATTATGTCCAGGTTTTGCTAATTTGATTATCTACATTATGTATGAGGTGCATAGTGTGGGGCAGAGTGCTCGAACAAATTGTCGTTAATGTGAAAACGCTGGAAAAAAGCACCATTTTTTCCAGGCACTTGTTAGGTCCATAGCTTTAAGTTTTTGATAGGAACCAACTCTTCAGTCTACAAGCTTGAGGTGTGCTATATATACACGGTGTTCCCAGGAATTTCCTTTAACTGCGGCATATTGCGGAATACATTCACAGAAACTAAATTAGCATAATAACTTCTGGTTATTTTTTTTCTTTTTTTGTACAATATAATTTAATGTAGCATTAACAGTTATTGTCTTATTGAACAAGGATTCAATACCAGAAGGTCCAAGAAGATACATTAAATAAATAAAATATGTACCTCCAAGGCAAGTTTTGCCTAATATCGAACGAACTCATTTGGTAAACCTTCTTGTAGTGTACTTATAGGAACCTTACAACGTTTAAAAAGCTGTTACATCACAGTTAAGAGCCTTTACACTGTTTTTTAAATCTCCTTATCCGATTTACCTAACTAAAATATTGAATATCTTGATAACAGTAAGATTTAAGATACTACTGTCTTGGAGAAATTAACTTTATTTGATCTAACCTACGCCCCCTTGCAATTAACGGAAATTGCCAAAAACACGTTGTATAGACATTATTTATATGTTGTATAATATTATATTTTATTTGTACCTACCTTGTATTTCATCTGTGCTAGTGCTACGTGTAAATCTATTTCGTAAACATAATCCCACAAGATAGACGCATACTCTACATCTCTATGCGCTGCCTATCCAACTGAATTCTATCTTAGGAGCTACATGGATCGATATGGATGGATCCTGTAGATGCTGGTCAAAAGGCGGCTCACGGCTGTCTTGATACGATTACGATGGGCCCTTGCGGACGTGACGGATGCCCATGCTACGTATGCTTGGCTAGGTACACAGTTTCGCAATTTATAAGTAGACTAGCTGTCCGGCCCGGCTTCGCACGGCTATTTTCCGTTTTCTCGTAGGAATGGAGCATTTTCCCGTGGTAAAAAAGTAGCCTATGTTCATCAGGGATAATGTCGGCTTCCAATGGTAAATAGTACATTACGCACCTAGGGCGGTGAATTAGTGAATGCCCCAGATCGCAAGTGTTTGTGGCCCGAATCTAAGGTGAGGGCCATAAATATGCGCCCTGGGGCTTTACGAATTACCGCCCATGGTGAGTACAAAATTTTACGTCTTCACCTGGTCACAATGCGAGTTTTCCCGTACGCGCAGCGTGCAGTAAAACACGCATTATGGCCAGGTGTGACGTAAAGAATTCAAATCAGTCCATTAGTTCCGGAGCCAAATCTCTCCTCTTTATAATATTAGTGTAGATTGGCTCAGTGGAGGTACGTAGGAGTGACACAGATTATAAATATGTGAATAATGCTGTTGGGTTTTTTTTTTTTTTTATTTCAATTGTATTTCTTGGAAAGCTATGTCATGTCCTAACTTATTGGTGTCCTAACTAATTTCTTTTGTAACTGACTTAAATACAAAATTGTCTTATGACAAAATATTCGGTTTGAACGATGACAAACATCGTTTCCCCCATACTGCATCATTGACTTGTGTTCTCTCCGTTACGAATTACTCAGACACGACACTGTCATCTCGTTCAACACGAGACACCTCCCCGCAGCCTTCCGTCTAGACCTTATCCGTTTAACTTAAGGGCTAAAATTGAATGACCAAGATGTTAGTGAGGATTGTCGGGAGGCGTAAGTGGAATATTATTCGAGACGACCGTGATCCGTGCAGCGTCCTCTTGCATACAGATGATATGTGAGTCACGTTTTTCACGCGTCACTAACTACTAATTTATGTTAATTGTGCCCCGAGAAATAAGGCATAACTATGTAACGCACGTAGGTATTTAGTTAAGTTTGCCTCGAGTTCGAGACGTGCTCAGCTCAATGACGGTAAGAAAAATTGGGCTGGCTTAGCGGCCATCTTGCGCGGAGTCCGATGAATATTCTTTACACAAGATAAATCTACTCCATTTAAATATATTGTATTTTTTTCATACAACGACTGTGGCAAACAAGCGTACGGCCCAACTGATGGTAAGCGAACACCGCAGCCTATAGATACATGCACCTCCAAAGGAGTAACATTTCGGTGCTGTAAAAGTAATGACCCGTCAGTGACCCATTGGGGGTCGAAGTTGCACCACGTCCGTAGGAATTACCCATCGCTACCCTACACGTGACCCCTGGGCGGTGCTAAAAGTGCAACAACCTGGCAACCGTACTGTCTTTTCGAAGATCTCACGGTTCTAAATACACTGTTACATACCTACCTGCTTCGAACTCGATACACCCGGAAAACTGCATTAATGATGTCATCTACTGGCACACCCCAGTACCAATTGACTAAAGACGTTGGGCCCTCAGTCCGTGTCTGTTCCTTAAACATAGAAGGCATTAGCCAAGCTAAGACCGAATGCATGCACAAGATTGCCATAGACAGAAAGATTGACGTCATTCTGCTCCAGGAAACCCATACAGCTGATGCTTCGCAATTGTCTAGAAGAGGAACCATCCCTGGATATAACATGATAAGCGCCACATACCACCCCCAATACGGTACTGCCACATATATACGCAACGACATACTACCACTGGCCGCAACCATCTGCAGCACCATAAACGACTTAAATATCGCTGTTACAATAGTACAGGTTGGAGAAACGAAGATCTGCAACATTTACAAACCTCCCAATGTCACATGGCCCCAACCCGCTCTCCCAAACCTCGGCCACCCATCCATCATGATAGGCGATTTCAACAGTCACCACACGACCTGGGGATATAAAAACAACGATGCTAATGGGGAGTCCATTGTAGACTGGGCAGATGAATCCAATTACTTCCTGGTGTTCGGAAACAAGGACAAAGGTACCTTTAAATCTGCCCGCTGGGGCCGCGAATATAACCCGGATTTGGCCTTTATTTCCTTAGACTGCCATCGTCAACCACTCCCAGCGAAGAGAATTGTACTACAAGATTTCCCACACAGCCAACACCGCCCAGTCCTCCTAGACATCGGCTTAAAAATACCATTAATCCATTCATACCCGGCACCGCGCTGGAACTTCCTCAAAGCTGATTGGGAGAAGTATACGAGGACGCTCGATGATTCAATTAGATGGATCCCGCCCTTAGCAGAGAACTACGAGAGATTTCAGAAATTAATAATTTCCACGGCCAAAAAATGCATTCCACGCGGGTATCGGAAGCAATATATACCATGCTGGAGCGCCCACACGGAGAGTCTATGGCAGGAGTACCATAGTACAGGTGCCCGGAATGTTGCTCACGACCTCATACAATCTCTGAACCAATCCCGTCAGCAGAAATGGGAAAGCACAGTCCAAGACATGAACTTTACTCATTCCAGCCGAAAGGCATGGCACCTCCTGAAGCGTCTCACAACTGGATCTGGAGGCCAAGATAAAGGTGAACAGAAAGTGAACCCTCACCTTATCGCAGATAGAATTGTCAACCTGTCAAAAGCACCCAGCCACAAAGCACATACTCGCGCAGTCCGGAAGGAACTAAAGACACTTAAGTCAAGGACCTCCCCAGATCCCTACTTCAGCCGCCCCGTCACAGCTGAGGAGATACTGACCAGCATCAAGAGTCTTAAATGTGGTAAAGCTTGCGGAGATGATAACATTTTTCCAGAATTTATTAAGCACTGTGGACCTCGCGCTCGTGAATGGATAGCAAGACTGTTTACTAACATTATTGATTCTGGAAAAATCCCGCCCTCCATGAAACGGGCGAAGATAACCGCAATACTTAAACCTGCCAAACCAGCAGACAGAGCCGATAGCTACCGTCCTATTGCACTCCTCAGCGTGACGTATAAAGTTCTTGAACGTACAATTCTCAACCGCATCGCACCGACGATTGATAAACACATCCCCCAGGAGCAGGCAGGATTCCGGCCGGGCCGCAGCTGCAGTGACCAAGTCCTAGCGTTAACGACCCTGCTGGAGAAAGGCTTCAACGAAAACCTCAAGTCGTCGACTGCTTTCGTGGACCTTACAGCAGCTTATGATACTGTGTGGCGCCAAGGACTCCTGCTCAAACTTCTGAAAGTGGTACCCTGCTCGAAAATATATAAATTAATTGAGGATGCCCTTTCAAATAGGTCGTTTCGGGTTCTCCTCGGTGACAGTTCTAGCAGTCCCAGGGTACTGAACAATGGCCTACCACAGGGATCAGTTTTGGCGCCCACCCTATTTAATTTGTACACCTACGACATGCCGGCGACACAATCAAGGAAATTCACATACGCTGACGACCTAGCACTAGTCGCACAGGACCGAAATATAGCCATTACGGAAAACCAGCTAGAGCGTGACTTGGCCACCATGGACGATTATTTTGTCCGCTGGCGACTGCGTCCTAATGCCTCCAAAACCGAAGTGAGCTGCTTTCACCTAAGCAACCGACTTGCCAACAAGAAAATCAGCATCCCCTTCAGAGGATCCACGCTTTTTCACAACCCATTACCAAAGTACCTCGGTGTCACCCTGGATAGAAGTCTAACGTACAGCCCCCATCTCGATAACGTTGCAGCAAAATTACGGCCCAGGTTAAACATCCTGCAGAAACTAACTGGGACCACATGGGGTGCTTCTGCCAGCTGCCTGCGAACGACCGCTTTGGCACTCGTGTATCCGACGGCAGAATATTGTGCCTCTACTTGGCTTAACAGCTGTCACACTAAAGCCGTAGATATGCAGCTAAATGCTACAATGCGCTTGATCACCGGTTGCATGAAGCCCACCCCTGTACACTGGCTTGCAGCTTTAAGTAACATCGCGCCTCCCCACCTGCGCCGTCAACGCCACCTGCTCCGGGAGGTAGACAAAGCCCATAATCAACCAAAACTACCAATCAATAGGGATCTGGCTTCCTTTACCAAAAAACGACTTAAGTCACGAAGCCCTCCGGCGCTGCTGGCCCACCAACCCAGCCCCCGACGGAGCCTAAATGAGGCTTGGTCTGATGAATGGTCTGCCGCTGACACCCCTCCTGAACTTTTTGAACTGGACCCGGGCCGCCACCCACCTGGATTCAACGAATCACGTCGTGTCTGGTGTATGCTGAATCGCCTGAGAACGGGCATAGGCCACTGTGCCCATCTCCGGAAAAAATGGGGCTGGAGCGAGCAGGAGTGCTGCTGTTGCGGATGCCCAAAGCAAACCGTACGGCATATTGTCTTGGAGTGTCCACTAACCAAATACGATGGCCCAGCGGAAGATTTTAAAAACTTTACGAGTTCAGCTGCCAAGTACCTGGCAGAATGTAATTTTAGATTATAAAACAGTGTATTTTAATTGTAATTGCCATACGATAAATAAATAAATAAGTGACCCATTTTTTACTACGTCCTTTCATGAGTCCTTCCTGATCAATGCCGCATCCCGCGCGGGAAATAGGGGCGGTACGCATGTACCAGTGCAGTACTGCATGTGCATGCATTACCGCCCCGATTCCGCGCAATATAATACTACTGTGCTCTGCCTAACCCTTTTAGGGATAAAGGCGTGATTATATGTATGTATGTATGTATGTATAATACTACTGCTCAAGTTCAGTATCTGTAAAACTGGGTGAAATCAGTAAGCGGCGCGGTGTGGTGCGGAGGCGGTACCGGTTGTAATGTTTGAACTAATACGAAAGGATCCGCACAGAATACCGGCCGCGGGAAAAAAGTGTTCTGTGCGGATCCTTTTATATCAGCTCAAACATAACAACCGGTAGGTACGTCTCCAAGCCGCGCTGCGCCGCTCCACCACCGCTGTCAGTACGTTTCGGCTCTTTAGTGTCGATTGTCAGTCAAGTCAGCACAAAATATTTACTACCTACGAGGTACGTACGGTCGTACGTGCATAACAAATAATATTACTAGCAAGTGGGATATCCCGGTAAAATACAAAATATCGCATAACGATTCGACTCAGCCAAATGTGGAAGTAGCCTTAGGTATAACGAATATTTTAAAATAACTTTGTCAAGAAAATACGAGTACATATTTTTCGAACGAGCGTTAGGCAATGTATCAATAGTTACCTTAATTTTCAGCTTCTAAAAATTACAGTTGATTCGTCCTAATCCTAACCCGAATGAAATGTTACATGATTACAGCGTTCTGAATGCGGCAAACCACACAGTTCTGCCACATCCGATGAGTTCGAAACGTGTCGCCAGAATTCCCAATTATAAATCCCGCTGAGAGTTTAAATATAAAGATCTCATTAGGTACTCCTAGTTGATTACTCACCGAATTTCTTCTAACGTTATTCCACACTGTCTAGAATCAAGATGTGTATATTATAGCAATCCGTGCCCCAGTTATCAAAATCGGTATCCCTTCATTAACATCAGCCCCGATACTGTGACATAACACTGCCGGCAACATTTAGGGCTGCGATTTTCCACATCTCAGACACTGTAATGTCAGTTATACAATGGAGCATTCCCCGTCGAGTGGGCTCTTATCGATCTACAGGGACGTCATCGGGCGATAGCGGGACGCAAAAAGCGTGTCGTGGTGTCACTGTGGCGCTCACAAAGCCTTTGTGGCGGGGCCGGACGCCGCTCGCCGCCGCCGCTACCTTTGTTTGATGTTTAGTACTCACTACACACTAAAAGTGGCGATTTTAGTGTCTGCACTCTGTAAGCTGGAGACTATGGAGCCCTAATGGCGCTAATGCTAACGGCAGTTGCGTGTAAACTGTTAGCTTATTTGCGAGTTAATTAACTGGTGCTAGGAAGGTGTTAGTGTGTGAATTATGTCAATGTTTAACCATCAAATGTTGTCATACTTCAAAATTAGTCAACATTATTATGTTTTCACAAGTCGCTGTCACCCCTGTATTCGTCCGAATTTCACCTTCCCATACAAACGTAGTTACGCTCTCATTTTAAAACTACGTGTTGGATTGTGACGAAACTTTGCATATACAATGACATGTGGTATATCTATGTCTGTATTATTTATTATTTTATTTATTGAAATTACTAAACATGCAACAAAAAAAGATTACAGAGTTTCAAATGCCCTGCAAAACTGTTTTAACAGTTTGACTGCAGTAATGATAACTAGTTATATAAACTATTTAGTACAGTTCAACACTTACACTTACATTATAACTATGGTAGTAAATCTAATAAATGTTTTTTTTAATCTTCTCTTAAATACTCGTACGTCTGGTTCAAGGCGGATGTTTTCAGGAATAGTATTAAGAAAATATGGTATACGCTTTTTTAGAGTTCGGTCTCCGAAATAATTATTAACTTTAGGCACCTCAAGTTTACCTGCAGACACCGCTCTTGTCCCATATGAGTGAGTAGTTCCACACCGAATATACTCCTGACTGCCATGGTTGTTAATAGCTAATAGATATTTCAAAAACTGGTTTGTTTAAAAAACTTAAATTCGCTGCATTTTTTTTATTATGGTATCTGAAGCTACGTAAACTAATTTCAGACATAGATATACCTCATTTCATTGAACATGCAAAGTTTCGTTACAATCCAACACGTAGTTTTTAAATGAGAGCGTAACTACGTTTGTATGGAGAATCGAACTTACTAAGGACTCTTAAGCCACATTACGTAAGTGCCGCGTTTTGATGGACTCTGTACAAATCATCTAGGGTTACGATAGGTAATAAAAATAAAAGTTATTCCTCTAGGAATGTATTAAAAAAAACGGTCAAGTGCGAGTCTGACTCGCGCACCGAGGGTTCCGTACAATCTATCAATTAACTCAAGGTAAAGTAAATGTCCCAATATTTGTTACATTACTCATTTTAACCCAACACAACAGAATTCAATTTCAAACAACGAATAACTTTTTACACCTAGCCATCGAACTACCAAGACATTTGAATCGCGATCTTTTTTTGACCTACTATTAAAATATATCCGTCCCAACCCCATTAATTCTAGAAAAATCTTAACAGCGCGAAGTAGGAATGGGGTCAGCTCCATCTATCGGCCCCATTTGGTACTAACGTGCAAGGGCAATCAACTTAGTATGTATGTTGGTGTTTTAGCGATTATAGTTTATCACGTGAACCGAGCTCTATTATTTTTTAATTTATTTGAAAGAGAGTATTTCTATTATAGTCTTACAGGAATTTCAAAACAATAAAATACTTACATAGTTGATTAAATTGCAAATTGCACTAGGAAATGATTTTTGAAAATAAAACAAAAAATACGCTAGATGCAGAAGAATTTATACTTTTCCAGTAATATAAGGAGTAAATTATTAAATTGGAATTCTATAGTTTATCTTAATCACAAGCAATAATTTCAAATTTTTCGCTTAGTTAACTTCGGAGATTGGTATTTATTTACAGTTTCCTTCATATATCGAAATTTTACCAATGTAGAAAAAAATTAAAAACTGTTTCAAAAAGTGCAACTCAAGCACTTTCAAATGTTACCCCACTTGACTTAATACTTGAATTTTTTTAAGACTAAATAGTTGATTTTTTTGCCCCCTCCTCATATTCGTAATTTTTCGTGGAAAATTAAAATATATATTTAAATTTCCCATTTTACATGCACGTGGATAACTCTCATTTATAACCATTCCAAATGTTAAACTGATAGCTTAAGTAGTTCGCGAGATATTTCACTTTGTGACAGACAGACAGACAGACAGACAGACAGACAGACGGAGTCGCATCACCTTAGGGATTCCTTTTTTGCCTTTTTTGGTACGGAACCCTAATTAACAAGGGGAACCTATCTCAGTCAGTGGGTAGTGTTTGAAGTTATTTTCGCCATAAGCTTAATTTTTATATTAGCATTAATGTTACGCCATATGAAAATCAGCGCCACGGCTTGTCGTGGCAATATGCTGAGTGGGGCTCCTTTTAGCGTTGCTTGTTATTTTATATTGATATGTTCTGTGTAAAAGTTTACTGTGGCGTTAATAAATAATTATCTTATCTTATCTTATCTTATATAAATAGTTATATCGAAAAAAGTAGTTGTAGTTGAAAGAACACTTTCAAGCAGGCATTGGCGTCAAAAGTAAATAAACAAAGACTAAACAAACAAAACTGGGTGCAAAACCTAATTGCGAGTGTCTTAAATAAATATATTACGTAAGTGTTTATCGTCCCCCGACCAAGTTGCGGGCGGCGACGAAACTCCGAGATGTTTTCACTCAAAATAATAAGTTCCAAGTCATTTTTTTGCAAAACTCGGTGTAATGGATTGTTGAGAAGTTCGATAACTTTCGGAAGTCACTCTTCGATTTTATTTTGCTAAGGAATTTTTTAGCCAATTTCTCTTCGATGAAGTTAGAAATCTTCCAGTCACCCTTCAGCGGACGGCGAATATATAAATACCTATTAGGGTTCGGGATTATTATTTATTGCGCATTTTCTCATTTACTTCGCAGCCAATTTTAAAGATAAGACCACCTGTTGTTATTAAATTCAGGATTGAAATTGGGATTTGATGAAAAGGTGACTAGGTACTTTTTGTAATTTGTTGTACTTGTGTTTTAAATATACCTGTATTGGTACTTTATTTATATCATTTCAGTAACCAAATAATATCAAAACGTATTTAAAAGTCCTAAGGGACCAGGGTTAAAGTGTGTTGTGGGCGATGGGCTAGCAACCTATCACTGCAATATCACATTTTGTCGATATTTTATACCCACATTTATGCTAAAAGTGACGCTCGAACATTCGTTTCATGTGCTCTGCTTACCCCTTTTGGGAATAAAGGCGTGAATGTATAGTATGTATGTATGACTGTATTTAAAAGAAGTAGTATTCTGCTATATTTCAGTTTCCTAAGTAAAGTTATATTGATATTGGGCAGGGCTTAGGCCGTAAACAAATTTGTAACCGTTGGAGTACAAAAAGATAGCTAAAAGGTCGTTATAAATTTTCACTCTCGCGAACTAAGACATAATTTTTAAGTGAATACCGCAGGTACTGACTCAATTACGTCACAATCACTGACTTCAAATTTCTACTCTCGTAATGTTTTTCCACTTACAACATGCGAGTAGTAATTCGTACCGCAGAAACCCCAATAGGCGACAAAGTTTAAACGAAGACGGCAGGGTTGCCCCCAGAACTGCTTCTAGCACTTTGATGACGCGTAAAACAAATACTATACACTCCATCCGTCACGGGCGGGGGCGAAAGTTAATAAAATTCATGTATCGGAAACTTATAGGCGTGAAATATTGTTTGTGCGGTAAGTGAAAAGGGTGCCGCCCTCAGATTTGTTTAAGAAAGTCGCTTCAAGATTTCTGCTTTTATAGACAAGCTATTGTGTTTCACGGTTTGCGGCTAATATATTTTAAGGGTAGACTCTAACATGGATAATTTTATTTTTACGTGAATATTGTATTATATTAATGCGTGTTATCTTTGCACAAATTAGAGGCACCTGTATTATTAAATGAGAAGGAAGTGTATTGTAAATTATTTTGTATACAAATAGGTATATAACAGTTGCATTTATTTTGCAAGGTGCAAACAAAACATGACGAGAAGTGAAAGAAGTACAGGCACCAGCATTAATATGTGCCACAATAAAGCCGGCAGCGATATCTGACACATTCGTTAGGCCCTTGAAATAGAATCTGTAGGTCGATCACGAAACGCATTGTACGCGCGTCAGGTATATCTGCAGGTCGATCACGTAACGCATTGTACGTGCGTCAGGTATATCTGCAGGTCGATCACGTAACGCATTGTACGCGGGTCAGGTATATCTGCAGGTCGATCACGTAGCGAATTGTACGCGGGTCAGGTATATCTGCAGGTCGATCACGTAACGCATTGTACGCGCGTCAGGTATATCTGCAGGTCGATCACGTAACGCATTGTATGCGGGTCAGGTATATCTGCAAGTCGATCACGCAACGCATTGTACGCGCGTCAGGTATATCTGCAGGTCGATCACGTAACGCATTGTACGCGGGTCAGGTATATCTGTAGGTCGATCACGTAACGCATTGTACGCGGGTCAAGTAGATCTAAATGAAAATTTTCATATGGAAAAATGACAGTTAACTTGTCCTAACGCGCAGTCAAAACATTACGTGGTTACCCCTCTAAACGTCACTTTTAGTATGAAAACGTACGTTCTGAACTTTACGTGACTACCCCTCAGGTCAGATATTTATGCGCGCTTGTTGTTGCAGATATTAATGCAGGTAACTGTACTTACCTACCAAAATTTTATCATTCTTAGGTCGAACTCACAACAACGGACTAAAAACACACTTCTAGCTATTGTAGATTTAACCCATTTGAGGCCACACATTGCTTAGTGTGCTACGCCGTAGCGCGTAGCAGCCTTTTTCTGCTTTGTAGCGGAAATCGCTCGTAGAGGCATGACTGAAATATCGTCGGAATTAAAACCAGATAACTGACTACTGACTCTATCTACGTTTTAGGAGTACACGATATGTATGAGTTATTTGGCCTTGAATAGGTAGATGAACAAAAAGTGATATTGAAATGATAGATTGCTAGTCTATAGCCCAAACTCAATACACACTTCAATTCTAGTCGCGTAGTCGACTCTTACGGTACCTACGAGAAGGAATGGGGTAGTGCTACTCTAAACCGACACCACGCGACTTCTTAGACTACATTTGAATACATTCCCAAGACCACTTCCCTCACACCAAGCGGATAGCCACAAAAACTGGCAAGATTTGCAGATTAGTCCCGAGACGCAGTGGCACCGACGGTATCAGCATTAAAATAAAAATAAGTGTGCCCATAAATAGCGGGCACAAAGACAAGATATACGGTTATACTCGTAGTGGACGCTGGCCGTTCGTGCACGAACTTAGCTTGTACTAGTTCGGGTTTTTTATTTAACCCATATGTTCGAGTATATTATAGTATTTTAAAGTTACAGTTTCCCTAAACTATGCGAAAACTATTGTATGAGTAATATCGCATGACAAAAATGTTATGGGATTTCCTTTAAATCGACTGTAATACCATATATACCATAATAATAATTAATGATTGTATATTATTAGGCTATTCATGTTTAAGACTTTCCTTGCCAGGACCCTGACGGGCGCCTACGCCATAGGCGCTTTCCGCTACATACGGAGAAAACCACGGCATCCGCTACGAGCTTAGCGCGTAGCGATTCTTGGCAGTGAATGTGTTAAGTTGTTTCCCTTAACAACTCGCAGAGAAGCAGGAAAAGTATAAAATCTTGGTAAAGTAACTATATCGAGGTCGTGTAGAAATGTTTATTGAATTTATCTTATTTATTTATTTCCATATATACAATTAGCATTACAGGCTAGACCCAATATGCGATAATTTTGGCACAACACACCTTATAACTAGTTGTTTACAATAAAAAAAAATTATTTAAAGCCAACCTTGTAAATTCACCCAGTGTATTAATAGGTATAACAGTAATTCAATAGAATGACAGATCCAGACAGATCTAAATGTAAAATGCGCAGCACGCGCCTAATGGTATCTCATATATACAAAATCAGCCATTTTGCATAAGTTTTTATTGCTGACTCTACTTTACGGTATACCGTTATCAACTACTTACTTAAGACAGACAATTCTAACGAGCCCAAACTCAACGGTCTGTTAAGTACAGAATTCCCATGGCTGACATCTGTCTCCATCATCAAATCAGCTCGATGGTACTATAATATTGAATTGTCATCCAAACTATATATATACGCAAAATTTCAACTCTCTCGGTCACCGTGAAGTGGGTCATTAACTTGGAAGATTTGTCCCTCAATAACAAACTGACAAACGAACAGGTCAAGTACAATAAAAGCTTGTAAAATTGGGCTAGATATGCGTCGACTTTCAGACAATTTACCTCAATAACACCCGATCATTTACCTCACCTCAAGTAGATGCGAAAAAGTCCATAACGAAATTGAAAATCCTCCATCACCTGTAACCAACTTCCCCTTACCTGTCCTATCGGTCATCGTGACCCATGCGTCCCCACTCTCCCTTCAAAAAGGTCATTCTTCCCAGTATTTTCGACGCCAAGAGGGCAAGGAATAAAATAAGAAAGGCTTCAATCGTGTCGACCCCGGTCTACCCTTTTAAAGTAAGATGATAGATGAACGCTGTTAGTAGCGGTGACGCAAAATAAATTAACGGTGACATTGCATGTGTTTGTTTTTGGCTTGGAAAAGTGTTTGTGTTCCCAGATTTATCCGCAACGAAGACAAGGATGTTATAAGTTTAACAGGCGTGTGCAAAAGTTTAATCTGTGTGTATGTTTGTGTCATCGTAGGTCCCTCCCAGGAGTGAGTTTTTTTAAGTTAAACGTTTTGTCTATCGCTGCGGTTTTAGTCATGTTTAATCACTTACAAATAAATATGTTTACTTTAGGAGACTTGGGCTTCAGGTTTTCGTAAACACCTTCTTCAAAAAGATAAATAAAGGGTTGCACCAACTTACGATTACATACAGACCGATCGACTTTAAATATGGCACCGGTAGCTGTGTATGATGTAATGCCATAGACACATGTAAATTCTTTCTATAGATTAAAAATTTTCAATTTTAACGAACACCACTTACGATTACAGCCGGCTTAATTCAACCCACCCTTAGTTCGCTAGTTTATATACTTATGCAGAATTTGCAACTACACTCAATATTCTCGTAAACATTTTAACTGCGTTCACACCCCTTTATGTGTCGGCGGTAAAATAAGTAATGGATAAGTCGTGTTGCGTGAACGGACTTCCGAAGTGATCGGACGTCGCGCGTCGTGCAGGGGACAGGCGTGCGTTCAAAAAACGATCAAGTATGAACGCCATAATAGCATAACTAGTTTTTGAAACGTACTTCAAAAAGAAGACGAATGTTCCCGAATGCGTGGTAGTTTTTCTGTCCGTATGCCACTCTGGGGAAAAGCGAAATAAGTGGACTTACTTATTATATCTGGGAAAATCTTCGAGACTCGGTTCCTGTGATGGAAAGGCTATTTAACAAAACTGCACGGAACCCTCGGTGCGCGAGTGTAACTTCCACCTGACCGCTTTTGTCATGATAATCTTAAAACCTGCTTATGTATTCTCATCAGACATAAGATTATCCGTAGCGTTAGCTGACTCAGCTCAGCTTGCATCGTATGAACCCTATTTCAAGACAAAGGTTTGAATTTCAAAACACCGCATTTAAACGTGAATATTTACGACTTGTGTATATTTGCAACACGGATCTGATATGTAGAAGGTTGAGTTGAGAATATAGTCTAAATATTGAATACCGGTCAGGGACATTTCTGCTAAATCATTACTGTTATGAATTTCAAGGATTAAAACCAAAACGAGATAAAAAATTAAACGAAACTCATATTGTTGACGATATTTTGTAGTATTTTTACCTTTTATACTAAAGTGATTATACCTACCTACATACTATACTGGACTGAAAGACTCCGCTTTCTCGCTAAGTCCAAGCCGATAGAATTCTTGCAGCGGCCACTCGGCTGCAATCACCAGCTAAATGGCTACTTTTAGCCGAACAATGATAATTTTAGTTGGAGCGACTGCGCCGATAATGGAACAATTTCCGACTATTAACCGAGCGGTGGCCGTTTTTACAGGACACTTGTAAAAATGGCCTTAATCACCGTGCGGAGCACGCTAGTTGCGGTAATCGTCTCAGTTCTTTTTGTAGGGTTATTTTGGGTGTTATAAATAAATACACCTTTACGAGAATTCTAATGTATAAGTAAACAGGTAACGAAAAAATAATGTTTTGAATTGAAGTGAGACAGCTAAAAAGTCAATCGGAAGCATTTTATGAGTACTACGTCGTTTCAGGATTTCACTAAAACAAAATCTACGATTGGCGCCTTAAAATGCATAGGTAGACATTTTTGTAGTAAATATTACTTGGCGCTTGTCTGTCTGGTTTGCCGTGACATAAAATACCAAACATTTCAAAATAAAAATATAGCTTGTTTATTCTGTATCTGTATCTGTGTGGCAGGTATGTTCTGTAAAACTGATTAAATACAGGAATAGGTACATACTTCATTAACAACTGAAGCCTCATCGCAAAATGAAACTCCTCGATGAGTAATGAACGCGAGAAACTTAAAAATACCCCGCAGTTGACGTTACCCTCAGTCCTTGGAGCCCTAGGCTTCCGGTTATCGCAGCACAAAGAGGACCGGCCCCCCCTCCCGGAACCGGAAATACTACCCTTCTATCGCGAGACCAACCCGCACCCGCGTCACGGTATTTTAAAAAAGAATTTCTGCCCAAAGTCTTGAAATGACAAATTGTTGACAACTCCTGTTTCATTCATTTGTAGATGCACGCAAAATACGAGTAAGTTCCACAAACTAAAACAGTTCGCGATATTGCTGTCTAAAATAGTACATTTTACAACTAGTGTGAAAAGAATGTCTTTTTACCACTAGTACCGAGGTATCTTGCCACGAGCTGAAAGCGAGTGGCAAGACTCGGTACGAGTGGTAAAAGACATTTCACACGTGTTGTAAACGACGTTTTTTAATACAATTGCGAAAAAAACTTTACGAAATTTACAACTTCACTTCCATATCAGTGCGAGTGAAGCGCGCAGCTTCAATATTTCAACCAGTCACAGAGCAGTATACAGTAGTATTCTTGGGGCGCGCGGCCATCTACATTTTTTTCAACCAATCACAGAGCAGAATTCTAGTGGCGCGCGGCCAACTAGATTTGCTTAAACCAATCAAATCACACACATGGAACTAAAAAGTAAAAAGCACTAGTTCGAGAAATTGAGCTTCTCGTACGCTACGCAGCCACAAAAAGTACCACTTTTTGAGCAACTGTATTAAAAAATAAAATTTAGTTTTACTAATAATCTATGAAACTATAAACAAAGTGAATAAAGATACGGCATATTCAAGTTCGTGGCTTAGGCATAGGATAATTTGTCTTGGCCTGTCTAAAAAATGTTTATCAACCACGCAATGTTTTTAGCAAGTCTAAAATTATAGTAACACACCATTCCTTGCCACGCGGAAACAGGGAAAAAGTCACATGTAGGTATGGGTATAAAAAGCGGGAGGGGCCCGGAAGCGGCGCTAATGCATTCCGAATGCACCCGGAGTTCGCCACCCCTGCACGCGATCAATTCATTAGCTATGTATTGTTGTCAGTCTCCAGCTAAAATTATTGTCTATGCCAATTAAAGGTTGCTAATCTCTGCCTATATTATTTATAGGCACTAGTGTGCAGTATTTAGTCTAGTCTAATTTAATAAAGTTATCACTTATCAGCTTGCTTCACAATGTAGGTAAGTTCATTTTCATTAAAATACACGTTATAATCATGAGTTAAATGGCTGTTTTATTTTGCAAAATGTTGCATAATTAGGCAACACTATAGTAGAAATCAAGTACCACAACGATGACGGTGATTCCATTTATCTTTATTTTTACAGAAGGCAACATACCTAGGATATCGCTTTTGTTTCACGTCTCTATCCTTCTTGTTATTAAAGACAGGTGCCTAAAAGTAGAAATACCTCACGTATCTATGATAAGCCAGAGATGTCACATTTAGCCATTTCAAATAAAACCCCTGAAACCACAAAAATGTAAGTAATGAAGACTTCCAATTTCAACGGGTTCAGGCTTCTGCCCGCGACTCCGTCCGCGTGGAACTCGTTTATATCGCAGCTCCATACAAACTTTTACCACCCATTTCACCCCCTTAGGGGATGACTTCGGGGTTAAAAAATATCCTATGTCACTTTCTATCCCTTCAACTACTTTAATAATCACACTATTCACTTAAAAATCACGTCAATTAGTTCCTCCGTTTTGCCGTGAAAGACGGACAAACAAACACACACATACATTTTCCCATTTATAATATTAGGTACTATGCATATATAATTGATATTTATTTACGTAAAAATGATGTAAATAATACCTACATAGAAGGGTACAATCCAAATCTAGCCCCTCTTTACGGAAAACTAGAATTGTGTTATTGGTATTAGAGGACGATATACATAAATAGATACTTAGGTAAATACATAGAAAACAAACACAACAACTCATCACAAAAATAATTGGCCTCATAAGGATTTAAACCTAGCATCAGCAGCTTCGCAGGCAGGGTCACCAACCTGGGCTACACTGGTGATTAGAAAACTGGAACTAGAAAATTGGAGCTGTTATGTCGCCATACCGCGCCATCTAATGTACCTGGCAACAGTGTAGTTTAAAACTTTCACCGCTAGGAACCCGCCTAGCGGGCGCCTACGCCGTAGTCGCTTTCCGCTTTTATACGGGGAAACCCACGGGATCGGCTACGAGCGTAGCAATTCTTATCAGTGAATGTCTTAACACTGTTAACCATATATGTCTTATATAAAACAGCTTGTTGAAATAAATTAAATTATAATGAAAGATTGAAAGCCTAAGCCAGTTTACAATGTTCAAGCATGTCGCACAGAGATTTGTGCAAATATTTTCATAATTTCGGGCGGGCCGCGACCCGCGCTGTAAAACAAAATGTCCGCCGGCGTACAAGTTGTCTCTAGGGATGTGACGTGCTTGTGTCGATACAATTAAATTGTGAAAAAATATGGGCTAAATTATAATATGGGGTTCATAAAATAGTCGATCATTTATTCTAGTGACCACTGCATATAGTCATTGTAATGGTGTTCCATTCTGAATAAACTTTGTCGTTTCATTTTATTTAATCAAATCTAAGTAAAAACCGTTTTTTTTTTCTATGTACGAAATTCGCGTAAAATCACAGCATTATACTTTATTTGATTTATATCAATATAAGTTTCGGTTGTTGAGTCTGTCTTCTCAATCTACATATAAGACTTGCGAGTATCTTAAATCTAGACGATTATTAGCAAGAAACAAAAATTATTAACATTTATTTAAACTTTAGTTGATGACATCGAAGTTCAGTTGAATTAGTACAGAGTATTGCAAAAGTATTACTTATTTCAATCATCGAATTTCGTCACACTTCGAAATGGCTCCGAGAATCCCTCGGCCCGCATCAGAAGCGGGGCTGCGTTTTGATAAATATTTGCGATTTATTTTATTCCTGCAGCCATTTTTTGAGAACGCGCCCGTAAAGGCGAAATGGCATTGCGCGCCAAACCACCCGAGCAGCGCTGAAGTTTCGGCGGGAAAATAAAAACGCGTTTAACTTTGTGTTAATATTATATTGTGCCATTATTGAGCCATTTATTAGAATCCTCGCGGAAGGGATGGGGTTGAACTGAGTTTAATGGACGTTTTGTTTGGTGGAATATAATTTTTAACCAGTCTAACGATTTTGGGGTAAACCTTTCGGAAGAGTAATCATTTTTCAGCGAATATTTTACGCTTTGTAATGAATGAGTATTTTTGGTCGGACGCAGTGCCTACGTACCGATAACAGACATTTGCATTTAAAATGAGCGTAATGTTTTAATTTCGGTGTTTTTGCTCGTGTATGTTTACGCGGAAAATAACCATTTAACAAAAAGTTTGCATGGAGAATAAATACTCAATGTAGTACTCTACTCTATGTTGATTCATTAGTAAACAGCTATCAGAATGAGAACGTTATAACGTGATTGATTTGTTTTTATATGAATAGGTAGGTACGTTTACAAAAGTATACATTGATCATCACACACAACACACGCACACAATTTAGCCATCTAAAACTAGGTATATTTAGTTTGAAGTTGTATTTTGCTCTCTTTGTACACTTATATAGATATACGTAGGTTAAGTATTTGGAACGTCGAAACTGGATCCAGTAACACAGGGTTTCCTAGCTCAGGACACAGGGTCGTGATTTGTATTGTAATTTGTAATGTTGCCCTATACAATAAACTTTTTTCACTTTCATTTTTATTCATCATACGTACAAATATTTCATTGCCATTTCACATATACACCGCGATTCAATAATGAAAGCCAATAATGGGATTAAGAACCAAAATATTTAACCCGGACCTATGTAGTATAGCTATCTAGACTTGTACCTGTGTTTACGTCTAATTAACTATGATATATGTATTATGACTCTCGACAAAAACTGACCTTTCACCTTAGTTACCTACTTATTGGGACATTATCAAGACTATATTCGATGG
This sequence comes from Epinotia demarniana, assembly GCA_945867215.1. NCBI lineage: Eukaryota > Metazoa > Arthropoda > Insecta > Lepidoptera > Tortricidae > Epinotia > Epinotia demarniana. Next base: position 8,836,032 of record OX244264.1, read on the forward strand.
CATTAAATAATACAAAGAAAGAAATCTATGACAGGGTTGGTTTGTATTTGCGAAATTAAACATACAATATCTAATTGTTATTTCAGCCATGTTGGCAAAAATGAAACTGAAAACAGCAGGACAAGCATCCAAGCCGTAATTAACAAAATAACCCATTCTATTGATTCTCTCAATGGCCACTCTTGAACCAATCATTAATTATAAAACTACCCCACGCGCCCCGGGACAGTCATTACGACTAGAGTGGACCGCGAATGTAAGGGTTTTAAACAACCCTTTAAAACTGCTGGTGATTCTTGCAAGCAGGTTGAAATGCATACGTACCAATAACACAATTGGTTCGTACACTTTTAATACCTATTATGTTATTTATAGCAATTGTATGATTGCTTGCGTAGTTCTCATAATATGATGGATATGAATAAACGGTATGAACCATTTTTACATACGGTAGTTGGCTATAGGTAGAGTATTAAGGTATATCAATATATAACTAAACATTTGTAGATAAGGATGTATAATGATAATGTATTTGGTGATACATAAAGTTGCAAATTAAACTTAAGTCTGGATGGTTATATCGGTAGACTGAACGGCAGAGTTACTGGTAGATGTCAAACATTTAACTCACCGGATTAGTCACTTTAAATTATTTACCTTAATCTGTCTATTCTAACAGGTGACAACTACATACGAGAAGGGCCTTCCTCAAGGCATTCACCTATATCTTCTTTTTTAACCTCCTGAGACCCAGAGTACGATTTTGTGTCATTGAGTTAGGAACTTGTTGACATTCAGTAAAAGCTCAAACTTGATTTTGAAATTTGGAAGCTTCAGACTACTTATCTTGTTTTTAGAATTGCTTTAAATGTTGACTACTTGTGGTACTCATTGCTTCTTATCCCTCGGACTATGCACTGCATGGCAGAACTAATATTGCTTACTTTGTCACCAAGATTTGTAAGAAACGATACGCATCTGTTTTCAAGTAAGCGAGACTGTTAGAACCGAGTTCTGTGAACGCCTGTTCATGGCCTATTTACTAGAAACCTATTACCACAGTAGACACATATATCAACAAGCAGTGAGACAAATCCGTGCAAACGTCCAATGCGCTGCACTCACACAGACACAGTACGCTTACCATGAGTTTGACAATGACGGCTTACGCTAACGAGTATCGAGTTTTCTGTCTGTGCATCCCGTTCGTACTGTCAAAGTGCAACAGAGATGCACAGATAAAAAACTCGATACTCGTTAGCGTAAGCCGTCATTGTCAAACTCATGGTAAGCGTACAGGTCAATACAGTAAACTTAAGTGTGAATCGGGGTAGTCGGCGGGATTCATTCCGCGTGCCACTCGTGCGCCTCATAGAACTGCTTTTAAAAGAAGCGCAGGTGTAGAAAGGTCTTAAGCGACGCTAGTTGAGATACCGCTTTAGCCAATGTAGTTACCGTGATATGACCAGCTATCCATAGGTAGTACAGGCCGGTAAAGGCCTCCGCACACCGGCGACACTGACACGTCTAGCTGTCGTGGATGGCACTCATGCGCCACTTGAACTCGCCGAGGGCCATCGCGGCTACACGGCGGTTTCTAGTTTACCTAACTACATATAATACTGCCAATACACTGACTTTGGTGACTTATGTCGTTCATAAATGTCTCTTACCTAAATGGTTTCTAGTTAAAATGGGATTAGGGTTGTCCTTATATGTCTTTAGTATTGCTTGCATTCCATGCATTGTAAGTACTCCTTAAAATTGAAAAAATCAGAATAGGTTTTTTTACAAATAGATGTAAGGTTTCTCAGCATTTTTTGATTAAGCGAATGTATTTTGAGTTTACCCGAAACACAAAAATTGTAACTATTCAAAATTATAATTTTTTCTAATTCTTATTTTGAAATCATGAATCAAAAAATATGAAAACAACCATAGAAAATAGTGCTTATTATATACTTTCAAAGAAAATTATTATAAACAATTTAGGTCTAAACGTTTTTCAGTTAAGGCTGAAAAGCTGCCTTTCCCAAAAAAGGACGTGGGTACCGTGAGTTCCCTATTCTGTTACGGAAACCTTCATTGTGCATGGTGCGTCACGCTCTTGACCGATTTTTAGGGTTCCGTAGTCAACAAGGAACCCTTACAGTTTCGCCATGTCCGTCCGTCCGTCTTCGGCTTAGCTCAGTAACCCTTACAACTATAGAAAACTGTAATTCGGCATGGGTATATAAATCAAACACGCCGATAAAACAGTACTTAGAATAAAATCTTGAAGACAAAAAAATTTTTGGACCTCCCGTATAGGTACTTAGTGGGAGATGTAATTTTTTTTTTTCATGTTAAATCCTTGTAGAGTATCGTTGGATAGCTTGTAAAAAAATATAATGGCCTTTTTTTAATCATTTTTGAACTCAAAACCATATGTGATTCGTTTGCGATATATTGGGCTTTTGTTCGAGTCATGTCCACTTTGAATCGATATTAGATACTTATAAATAAATAAATAATAATAAATATCACAGGACAATCTTACACAAATCGACCTAGTCCCAAACTAAGCAAAGCTTGTACTATGGGTACTAGACGACGATAAACATACTTATATAGATAAATAAATACTTAAATACATAGAAAACATCCATGACTCAGGAACAAATATTCGTGCTCATCACACAAATAAATGCCCTTACCGGGATTCGAACCCAGGACCTCTTGCTTCGTAGGCAGGGTCACTACCAACTAGGCTAAAGCGGTCGTTATATATTCCAACAAGCGCGTATATAAGGGTTTTTTGATTTTTTGACTTTTCACAATTTATATCTAGGTTACCCTAGGCTAGGTTTTGTTAATAATTGTATATTTAAACACATTTTACTCCTTTGACATCGTATACCACTGCACTGTATATGTATATGGTTTGATTATTTTTATCATTATTGTTATTATTATGCACTTTGACGATCTTTCTGCAAATTCATGCTATTATGTTCAAAATGAAATAAACGAATCTAATCTTATCTAATCCACCGGGCAAGAAGCAGTAGGTATATTACTTATTAGAATTACCATATAAAATTTCAAATCCTTATTTCCTTAAAACGTCCTCAAAACGGGTAACCATACACAAAACCTGCCAGTCTGTCCCGTGCCATAAAGAGATAAACGCAAGACAGTGTCGATGTCAGTTGAAAAAGACAAAAACAATTGAACGACCGTCTGCCACCAACGTGTCGCTGGTAAGCTAATTCATTATACCACTTTGGTAGGTGTTGCCAATATTCTTGTTCCCAAATTGTATAAATAATTTATTTCTTTTCCGGTATAATATAAAATTGATCAATCCTAATTGAAATAAATCTATAATAAAAAATTTAACAAATATATAATAGTATATGTTATATATATATATATATATATATATATATATATATATGTGTTATTTTATTTATTTTTAATTGATTTTTGTTATCGTAATGTGTAGGTATCTGTTGCTTATGAAAAAACAATAAATTTTTAGTGTTGTCAAATACCCTATTCTGAAAGATACTAACCTATATCAGAATCACTTTTTTAAAACAACGGATAGGAGCAGCGGCAGGAGCCTTTTTGGTGTTGCTCATTATAAACAACATTTGACTTGAAAAACGAAATAATCCGATTACTAATGCAGTCTTACTTTCACATAAATCTATTAATAATCTATCTATCTATCTATTAATAAGGAACCTGAACAAGCGTTCACACTCTCGCCTAACTTTAACAATCAAACATTCTAACCCAAAAACCATAGCTCGCAAAAACCCCGAATCTCCCGTTTAATCAACACTGGCAACACTGTTTGCTAGCGCGGGCCTTGATGAAGGATGCCCCCCGACCCCCCTCCTGCCACCTGGAGTCTTTAATTGAATAATCCCAGTCATTAATCATAGCACCCGTCTGGAGGCGAACTTGAATTATTTTGACCAGGACAGTTCTGAATCGACTGCCGATAGATTAGGCAATGGCGTGATCTTTCTCTATTATTTTAATTTTGAAGTTGTAATCTGAATTTGTATTTGGCTGAAACGAGTATTTTTTTTAAATAAGGACATGCCTAATGGATATAATCGGACGCTATGACAACGCAGTTAATAAAGTAGGTAGTCTATTTATGTTTTAGATAAATAGATCCTTAACATATTTCACGCAGTTTCTTACAAACGAATACGGCAAAAATAAACAGTCCACTCCATCTCACATAGGTAGACAGGATATAAGGGCCGCACCTACATCAAAATCAAGACCCCATGCACGTTCGCAGCTACCCACATGACCCCGGCCCACGCCTTACCTCCGCTATATACCTACATCTACAACATACCTAACATAACACAGGAAGCCCCAGCTCCTTAACGCACACAGACAAACAGCGTACGATAAACTAAATCACACTCACACACGCGCACCCCCCTTTGTCTTAGCTAAGTGTCAACCAATAAAAACAAAGGATTCGAAAATGGAACAAAAAGAGCCGGCCAATCGCGAGGGACGTCACGCGTGCTGACGCACGGCTATTGGCTTGAAAAAAAAATCCGTTTGGCTCCGATGACGACGGCTAGACAATGAGATTGATGCCGACTTTTATATCTTACCTTGCATTTATTTACCTGAGTGGATGCACTTTCTTATCAGTAAGTTTCTAGAGCAGTGACTCACCATCTCACCAAACACAAGCATTCATTAAATCTTAATGCAAAGGTAGAGAATCCTTTTTTTAAGCTATTGTATTAATAACTTATGAAGTAGAGCAAATACTTAATAGACGGGCGAATAAAAACGCTTACTTACACTTGTATTTTTATTACAGATTCTTTTCTTCCCCAAAACGATCAAGGGGTTCCCAAATTTCAGTCACAATCAATAATCGTCACAAGGTTTCTTCTAAAAACTGTTATCACTTCTCGACATTTACGGCGAAGCTTAAGTAGACATTCAGTGAGGAGCATATCTCACGGTGCTCACGTGTGAGCGGGGTGGGGACCGCGGCGAGGGGGCGGCGAGGGTCATTTATCATTCATATCATCTTCGCTCCACTTCGCTCGCCGCACCGCCGTAAATAAATAAGAACAGACTCATCTTTTACAGCCGTTTTAGAACGCCGCATGCAAATTACCCCTCTATGCCGCGCAGATAAAGACCTTTATCATACAGCGGTTATTCAGACGTTTACACCGTTTTCGGCCTAGTGTAGGTAAGCGTGTGTAGGTACTGCCCATGTGTCTTAGATGGAAATAGATAATAGATGCTACTATATAATAATGGCTAAGTATAGGAGCATTAGTTTCAAAGTTGGGTCACGTGCTTGATGAAGTTTGTTGACACTTGAGACCTATATTAATATCAGGGCACGATTTAAGTTAGAACAGGGTTAGTCTCTAGAATTTTAATACGCCCGGTCGGGATTAAAATGTTTAAAGTGAAATCGTAAATTACGTAGGTATCAAAATCTGATATGTTATTGCAATATTATAATGGTCATTAGCCAGAGAAAGTTGTTAGGTTATTTTTTCCTAGCGAGTTTTACCACCATTTTAAATATCAAATTAATAAAACTGAATATTTTAACTAATACTGACTTAAAAACGAATAATTTAAAATTAAGTAGTGTGTAAACGTGAGCTGATTTTCAGTAGTGTGAAAAAAGAAAGTTCCCCCTACTTTATCTCTGACCTGAAATAGTTACCTAATAGAGAAATGAATGTTGTTCTCTTCTTATCAACAAAACTTTATAAAGTAATACTCATTGTGATGTTGGTAGTTAGATACTAAAAAAGTGTATTTTCTGGTATTTTAGTGCAATAACTAGTTTCAACAACTTTAAAAAAGTGGTCGGTACCTACCTATTTTAGTGGTCATAGACTGTAAACAAATTTTATACTACAGCGTATATAGACGTAGAGTCCGCTAGACAAATGTAAAAAATCATCAACTTATTTATTAGGTACAGCGCAATTAGGTAATGTATAACTTTTCCTAGTCGAGAGGGGTAATCACGCTACGTTTCGAACGCGCGCGTTAGGACTTAGGACAATTCAACAGTCATTAACCCATAAAAAAATTGACATTTAGACCAACTTAACGTAGGTGCCTACATTGCGTAACGTGATCGGCCTACTGTACTATACAAGCGATTATAATTCACATTTTCATTATCACTCATATGCCAATAAGATTAATCAAGATACTTATTATATGAATATGGGGGTTCTGCCTTTTCTCCGAATTTATTATGTCCGAATTTCACTTGCCAACCAACTTTTCGCCGATGATTCACCTTGACAACTAACTTATGGCAAATTTTTGTATGACAACAGATTCATTTGGTAGAATTATTGATAAGTCGATTATTATAATGAATTAAAAATTTTGGCATACCTATCATTTGGCAAATCTTTCAGTTGGACAAACAACTACTAACTGAATAACGTTTCGTCAGTGCAACAGTTCCCTTTTCTTACATAAGCCAACTTTTTACTACAAAGAACAAGACAGCATAACATAGTCAGACTTTTATTCAACGTATTCTTATATAAGTTACAAGGAGAGAAGTGGGGTTGGGGAGACGAAGATATCCACAAGGGGGGTTCGGGGGCGAAGCCCCCGCATTAAAAATAACATACAATCGTTACAGTGATGTTATTTGTAGGTTAGGTTAGGGTTAGCTTGTGTCCCTTAGAGCAGAAATAGGCACCCCGCGAAGCGGGGTGACGTCGGCACGCTGGCGGTTAGGTAAGGTTTAGGTGAGGTTAGAATAATTGGCTGGTGTTTGTTTAAAAAAATAACACATGTACCTACATACATACATTCCACCAAGCAACAGTCCAAAAGTAATGATGTAAACACTTATCTCAAAAAACAAAAAAAACAAGTGAGCGGTTGCGCTTACTCACTTTGTAAATACGTTACATAGTTACTAAATAAAACATCTGGTAAGTGTTATACCACGAAATGTATATAAGTCAAACTGACCCATTCTGCTACTCGAAAGGTGGCATTTTGAAAAGTGACTTTATGAAAAAAACTCCAAGCACACAGTTGGTAACCGTGAGGTTGGGAAATAAAACTAAACCCTTTGATAAGTTGACACTTAATCATTCGGCGAAATGACATTATGCGAAAAATTGGTTGCGATGTGATATTCGTACATAACATTTTCGGAGATGATTTAGAGAACCATGAATATGTTTAGATATCAATAAGAGTGCTTATCACGATGGCAATTAAAATGAAAAATATTCATTCGATTAAACTTTAACAGGTTTCTAACACGTAATGGTTCACGATGAACATGAACAACGATAATTATCGAAGTAATACAGTATCATAGCTCGAGCTACCCAACAATCGCGAAACCTTTTATTATCTAAGCATTATTACGCTCTTAGATTCCAAATAATTCCGCTCGCCCGCTAGGAAGATTAAGAACGATTGGATGTTCGGAGAAGGTCGCAATCCGGCCGTAATGCGAGGCAGGCTTAGAGAATGGTCATCAATCGGGCGGCCATATCGATCACTGGCCGACCAGGCCTGTACCGCTAAAAGGACATGCCAAGCAAATTATAAGACCTAGCCGAGTGTGCTTGGCAACTTGCCATACTTTGAAACATTTTCTTTAAAGATGAAGTTGCTAAATTATTTAATGAAATAGTTACGGTGGAAATACACTTACAAGAACACCTTTATAAAAAGCAATTTACTCCTTTTTCGGTTAATAAAAGAGAATTAAATACTTTTAGCTAGTTTTTTGTGGTTACGTAATCTAAGTGTAAGTGGGTATCTGCATGAATTAAATAAACCGTGTAAACGTAACATCTTTGATCCGTAATACCTACTAATAACTAACAGATCTAAATTAGACGATAAACAACCAATTTGCGTGTCAATAAACTCGAAAAAGTGTGTAAATGCCGGAGCTCCGTTTGTTTAGTCCGTCATAATTGCTCGACTGCACCTCCGAGCTGACGAGCCGAGGACAAAACCTCCTAAATCCAGTTCATTAGGGCTCTATTCACATCTCACCCCTGGATGGAGATACGCGGTGATTACTGCAACCGCTCCCGACGGCTCACGAATAAAGACTGCATCGTAATTTCACCAGATACACCCTCCTTAACGGCTTAAGCGAATAATGATTCTAATACCAAGCTCTAAAGTTGCATTTCGAAACGCATTCCCTCACGTCACTTGCACAATGACATGTAAAAATAATGAACAAACTTGTAGGTCAGTTGGAGAAAACTAAGTCTTATTTAGAATGAAAGACGTTTTATATTCGCGTGGGTGGGTCGGCCAGAGATGTTTGTAAATTAATAGAAGGAAAAGTTTTGCGGGACGTCGCACCGGCAAGGTTGTCGCAGTTGTGATTCAATTTGGACGCTAATTTAATGATGTTGTCGCGGATGCAAACAAATTGATATTCATATGGGACCTGCGGGGCTGTACTTACATTTACCAAATTATGGGAACAGTCATAACTCATAGCAAGTGTATATTCAGTCTCTTGAGTTGCAATTAAACCAGTTCTATAGGGGAACTGAAATATAAAAGAATTGAAAGTACGTACAGTAAATAGTGGAGTACTCGTATTTACACTACCGAAAATACATTAGTGGAAATAAATAATTGTTTTTTTTTTGGGAACAAACATTAGTTAAAAGATGAAGTCGGTTTTTTGTTTTTAAAACAGTAAGTAAACCGCGATCACAAGCACGTTGCTGATTTAATTCTCATTTGAAAAATTGCAGACCTTAATCAAATAAATTTTGACAGATATTTTACGGGTAACAAAAAATAGGATAACAAATTTGAAAGCGCTAATTGGGACCTATGTAATATAATATGTTATGACTTAAAATGGTAACTGTCATCCCAGATTAGAGCGTAAACAAGATCTAGTGCCATCCAAATTGGTCTAAGTATTCGCGCACCCCGCGTTCCCAGCGCGCGCGCATCCGCAGCGTGATCTGACCATTGTTCTCTCATACTACTACAAAACATCATATGTGGCATATTTCAAATTATTTAAGGTATCCAGTGACTTATAATACTAGTCATTATAATTTCAATCTTCTGTCCGTAAAGGTAAGGTTGCTTTTTGGGTGTGTGTTTAGACACAAGTCTGCCACCTCAGGCTAGTCCGCAGTGGTCATACGTCTTTCTTTAATACGTGGAGTTTGCTGGTGTCGTTACACCCTCGTTATTCAATTCACGGAGACGATTGTTTCGTTAAGATCGAGGCTAATCTCGGGATGGTAACACGAGAGTTAAGATGGCGGGGCGGTATCGCTCGGACATGTGGAATCTCGCAATAGGCTCCGAAGAATTACACGTTCTGACGTTGAATTCATAACATAATGTATGAGTACATTTTGATCATAGAGGAAAATTGATAAATTGTTCGCCACGAGCGGGATTGGAACCCACAACCTCTGGAATCTGTCCATCGCTCTACCAATTGAGCTACCGTTGCAGAGCGATGGACAGATTCCAGAGGTTGTGGGTTCAAATCCCGCTCGTGGCGAATAATTTTTCAATTTTCCACTATGACCCAAAATTGGAATTTCGTTTCTGCTTAATAGACAGTTACTGTGTATTGAATATCTCCTAGATTGTCTCGGCCGGGTAGTTATAGAAAAAGACGTGTGAGGCAAATCCAATCTAACGACGAATATATGTGTTAAACCTAGTCTGACAGGAATGTATAGTTTTGAATCTGAATTCAGACATGTACCTTCTGCTGAAAATAGATATTGTTCACACGTATTACAAGTCCTTGACATGATTCCAGCTGTCTTATTGACGGGAGGGGACGTCTCTAGGATATCGCATTTCTTTTTCCTGTCTCAGTCGTAACGATTTTTTTCTCACATAGTTTTTTGGAGATTCCTTCACGCTGTACGCATGAACACCACGATTTTGAAACACAATTGTGGATGTCCACACTATGACAATGACTTTCTGGGAATGTCGCTTATTAAATGTAAACATAAATTTTAAATGAGGGTTCAAAATAAAACAGTTCCTAGAATAACGCCTAATTTCTAGTTCAGGAGTTGGTAGGACTTTGATATTGTGTCGATATTGGATAACTAAATAATTATAAACTTACTATAATTATAGATATATTCTCTTCCGTGAAATTTTAATTAAAACGGGTTAGCATACGATAATTTATATCGCACAATTTGCCGATTGTTAGTTACTTCCAATTTGCAACAACGGAACTGCTGTTTATGAATGTTTCACCAATCGCATAAATTTATTAAGTTTAAATTAAATCCATCAAATGATGCACAGATGTATAAATATGGGTGTCATCAACGCGCCGGATTTAAATTCAATTTCATATCGTCGTTGGCATATTGAGTTGTTACATAGAGTATAATCGCGTTACCCAGTCCACTAGTGGGGATTACGCTCTTTTTAATAAAGTTGCCGGTAGGGGGCGACATTGGGGACATTTTTACACAAAAGAGGATTACTCCGGCGAGTTTATCGCCACCTTACAGCGGGGCTTAGCCTCCTAAATACTCTCCCAGTGGATGCACGCGAGTTTTACAGGTATGTGTACCTATAAATAGTTGTTCGAGCTAAGTGGTACTTGTATTAGAAATTATGTATGTAGTGTTAGTGCGAGTGGTAAAATGTTAGAGACTTTCCATTCCATGATAATCCCCTCATATCATGGAATGGAAAGTCTCTAACATTTTACCAAACTGAACCTAAAATTTAAATTCGTCGATGTCAATATTCAACTAAAGCAGTAATTTTTTTATACCAAGTCGGTGGCAAACAAGCTTACGGCCCACGTGATGGTAAGTAACCACTTACCACCACCTATGCACTCCTAATAGCCTATGGACGCTTGCAACTCCATGGGTGTTACATGCGCGTTGCCGACCCGTTAAGAATTTATACACTCCTCTTTTTAAGAACCCCACACTGTAAGCCCCCCGGAAAAACCCCGGCACGCTCAATCCACAACCGGAGCGTCCAAGGTCTCTGAAACCGTACGATACACGACCATTTAGGTTCCATCAGGGTGTGAGGATGAATGCCCTGCCGACGGCGAGCGGTGCGGTGGAATAGGCAGCAGCCGTATGCGGCCTATAGATACGCATCATGTCGAACAGTTCTTCGGAGCACAACCCGTTATACAAGCGATATAACACGCAAAAGGAGAGAATTTTTGCCGGGTTCAATTTACGTCTTCCTAGTCTTGTAACATAACATGCATCAAAAAGAACTTTCTTTATGGTAGTTGCGAGAAGAAAACTTACAGCCTGACTGATAATTCGCGTCCAGTGTTTTTCTGGTAAGTGCGTAAGAATACGAATATATGCGTCCACACCACTATGCCAAAAGTAACCTCGCCATATTAATATCATCTTCTGACATTTCAACCATGTGTGAAAAGAACTGCGCGAAGAAAGTAGAAGTGGAAATGGACAATTGTGATAGGTAATCGAAATGTCAGAAAATAGGTTAAATTGTCCTATAACATGTTGAAAGGCCCATTTTAGGGTTCCGTAGTCGACTAGGAACCCTTATAGTTTCGCTTTGTCTGTCCGTCCGTCCGCGGATAATCTCAGTAACCGTTAGCACTAGAAAGCTCAAATTTGGTACTAATATGTATATTAATCACGTCGACAAAGTGGTAAAATAAAAAGTGAAAAAAAAAAATTAGGGTACCTCCCCTATACCTAACGTGTGATATATTGTTGGATAGGTATTTAAAAATGAATAGGGGTTTGCTGAAAACATTTTTTGATAATGTTAATTTTTTCGGAGATAATCACTCCAGAAATATAAAAAAAGTGTCCCCCCCCCCCTCTAACTTTTGAACCATAAGTTTTAAAAATTTTAAAACAATCTCGGAAGTAGAACTTTATAAAAACCTTCTAGGAAAATTATTTTGAAATTGATAGGTTCAATAGTTTTTGAAAAAAAATACAAAATAATTTCTGAACTAAGTGTGAGCGACGTCCGCTCTCGGCGGCGTCGGCTGGGCGAGTGAGCGCGCGCCATGGGTTGTCTCTCAAGCCCCGTGGGGGGGCTCAGGAAGCCTGTCGCGGCTGTGCCGCTTCTGGCGGGATCAGGCGCCGTCCGCTACAGCGGACGGGTGGCTGGGGTGGGCGTAACGCCCGTCAGGTCCGGTGGGGTCATCTGCTTCGTCCGTCGGCGAGGTCAAGCCCTGCCGGGTGGGACTCCCTTAGGAGAGGCCCAGCGAGCGACCTTCGAGCCGACGGCACTGCAGGAACATCCTTGCGTCGAGTCAGGGGGGGCGGGCGGATCCGGGCGGATCAAGTCCCGCGGTAGTGCCCTCTTGTCGGGCGGCCGGGAGTGGTAGGGGGCTATGTCCTGCAGGTGCGTCCGGCGCGAGCCGTCTGCCCGCTCGAACATAGCCCTAGCCAGTCTGGTGATGAAGTCGTCCAGGTGTTCGACTTTCAGGTCACGGTGGAGCACTTTGTTGCTGACGTAGAAGTGCGCGTCGGCTGCGGTGCGGAGCGCCAGCGACTGTTGTGCGCGGAGTCGCTGTCTATTGCACTCTCCCACCAGCGCGTACCACGCGGGGGCTGCATAGGTCAACCGTGACCTGATGTACCCCTTGTAGATGCCAATCTTGGCGGACAGGGGGAGGGACGACTTCATCACAGGAGTGAGTAGCGCCCGGGCCGTTCTCGCCTGGTTGACGGTGTTCTTCACGTGGGCGGACATGTTAAGTTGCCGGTCGATGGTGACGCCCAGGTACTTAACAGTCCGCAACCACGGAAGCGGCTGTCCCAGTAGGCGGAGCTCCGGGGGCTGGTTCCTCTTCGCACTGAGTGAGCGCGCGCGCTACCGGCCGCGGCAAGGCTCGCCCCTCGCAGTCACCTAAGAGTGACCTAGTTCCGAGACACAAGTCGGCGACGGACGAGCTCCGCCCCTATGTGCTCGGACAGTGCGTCGACCACGCTCCGTGACACAAGTCGGCGACGGACGAGCTCCGCCCCTATGTGTACGGACAGCGCGTACTACCACTCGGCGCCCGAATGGTGTGTTTGGGCTTCGCCCGTGTCCTGAGACACTTTGGGGTAAACGCTGTTACCAAAATAAAAGAAGGAATAACGAAAAATAGACTTTTATTTGCTTTCCCTATCACTGCCCTAAGTGACTTGATACAAGTCCCTAATTTCCTAATACTTTGTAGTTTTCTTCTTCTTCTTGTTGTGACTTCCAGGAGGCTCCGATTGACACTGAATTGCCCCGATGGTAGTCTCACGGGCCCTTGTGTGGGCTCGGAGAAGCCGGGCGCGGCAGTGCCGCTTTTGGCGGGATCGGGCGCCGTCCGCTACAACGAACGGGTAGATGTGTTGGGCGTAACGCCCGTCAAGTCCGGTGGTGTTGCGGGGTCGTCTGTTTCGTCCGTCGGCGAGGTCGAGCCCTGCCGGGTGGGACTCCCTTGGGAGAGGCCCGGCGAGCGACCTGCGAGCTGACGGCGCTTCAGGAACGTCCGCGGTCTGGTCCGGTGGGTCTCAGGGGGCTAGCCATCCTGGTACAGGGCGGCCAGTCCCCTAAGGATGATGGGGGCAGGGTTGATTCCTGTCCGCAGAGCGCCGAGCACGGTCTGCAGAATTTCCACGCACTGCTCTATCACCCTGTCCCTGGCGCCATCTTGGCTTGCTGGCAGGGAGGGGGAGGCAGTGACGTGGGGTAATCCGGGCGGCGCTGCTGCAGGAGGAGCGAGCGCTTGGGCGGAGCTGGAGCTGGCGGCCGCGGGCTGGGCGGCGGCGGCGGTGGCGGTCTGGGTGACGGGGTCGGTAGTGGTAGCGGCGGGCTGCCTTTTGCCGCGTCCGCCCCTCCCTCGGCGGCGGCGGCGCGGGGGTACCGCGTCGTTCGCCCTCGCCATGAGGGTGTTAGGGGCGTTCTCGGCGTCCTCCACCGAGCGCAGCTGGGGCACGATCTTCCCTCGGCGGCTTGTGATGGGAGCAGTGCCGGTCTTCTTGATGCGTGCCTCACGCTGGTAGGTGGGGCACGTGGGGTTGTTCGCTGTGTGGGGGCCGCCGCAGTTTGAGCAGGTCCCCTCCTGGTCTCGCGGCCGCTCGCACTGGCCCGCGAAGTGTGGCCCCGCGCAGCGGACACACCTAATCGGGCGGCGGCAGCCGTGAGAGGAGTGCCGGAAGGCCTGGCAGCGGTGGCACTGCGCCGGCCCCTTCTTGCCGCGCCATGCCTCCACCACCACTCCCGTCATTCCCAGCAACTCCCGGACGCCGTAGATCGCCAGGATGAGGTCCTCCGTTTTGTGCAGCTGCACATAAAATATGCAGCCGGGCCGTCCTGCGCGCGCGTCAACATGGCGCGCGTATATTGGCGCGAACCCCTTCGCCGCCAGGTCTTCCACGATGTGTGCTGGGTCTGTGCTCGCCGGTAACCCCCTGATGCACACCTTCAGGGGGATCTCGTGCTTAGGTTGAAGCGCCGACCAGGAAATGGAGTCCCCGAGAGCCTCGAGGTAGGCCTGCACCACCCTGTACTCCTCGTGGTCGTCGGGGCGGAAGCGGACTCCATTTCCGTATGGGCGGGCATTGGGGAAGCGGCCCAGTTGCTCCCGTATACGCTTGAAGTGCGCGCTCCAATCCGGGAGGTTGTCGACCGTGATTGGGCGCGGCTTCTTCAGAGGCGGCTGGGTCGTGGCTGCTCTCGGTGTAGGATGGGGCGTCTGGTTAGTGGCCGGCGCGGTAGCGGCCTCTTCCCGACGCTCGTCGTCGCCACTGTCCTCTGCGCTCTCGTCCTGGACGTCCATCGGGGACGTGTCCAGGCGGGGGAGGCTTCGTGGCGTCGCGAGTGGCGCCTGCGCCGGCGTTTGCACCAGCGGCGGCGAGATGGTGGCGGGCGTTCGGCGGACTGTGAGTCCACCGTGCGGCGGCGTTTTCAGCACCGGAAGGGTCGGCTGCTGCGTGGTTGGAGCTGGGGTCGGCGTCGGGAACTGCCGCGCCGCGCGGGGCGCGGCGTTCTTCGCCTGGCCCGCTCCGAGGGCGGGCGGCGGTCGCGACGCGGGCGCTGTGCGGGGCGCGAGGCTCGCCTTGCCCGCTCCGAGGGCGGGCGGCGGTCGTAGCGCGGGTTTGGGGGCCTGCTTATTCGCGGACGCGGTGGTGGCGGCTGCGTAGGTGGGTGTCGCGGGCGCTCTGCTTGTGGAGGCGACGGCGCGAGGGACTGCGGCCTGCGCGGGTGGCGCGGCGGCGGTCGGCTTCTTCATGGAGTTGGGTATCCCTATGACGAGCGGGGCGAGGTGGCTCACTATCTCCTTGACCGTGATGGGCGGCCTGGGAAACTGGAGCCCCTGCGCATCCTCGCTGGTGGGCGTTCCCGGGGTGCTCGGGGTTGATGCGGCCTTGTGAGCTGCCGCGGACGCCAGCAGGGCGGTTTTAAACGCCCGCTGGACGCGCGGGTCGCGGGCGATTCCGGCCGCGTCAGCAAGCCGTGGATGGCCGCGGGTGCGGCGGAAAGTCCGGGGGCGGCTGGTCGGTTCCTTGGGGGCTCCCGAGGGGGGCGGGGGCGGCTGGGACATCTTGGTTAGCCCACACGATTTTTCGCTCTACCCTTACCTTTGCTGGACAAAGGTGAGGGGCGGAGAGCTGTGGGGGGCCCTGGTTAGGGCTTCCTAGGGCGCTTCGGGCGCGATCGCTGCGGCGCGGCTGCCCTTACCCGCTTCATTCACCACCAGACCCCGGTGAGACCCGCTTGTGGGAGGCCGGGGCTGGCTAGAACTAGGCGGGCGGTACAGCGGCGCGGGTAGTGGCGGTTGACGTCGGGGCGATCCGGGCGCGGGGGAGGGTGTAGTCCGTGCGAAGCGTAGCCAATCCACTGAATTGCTCTTTTTTTTTTTTTTGAACCTGACTGTTGCTATAATAGGACGGACCCAATATAGCGGTCGAACTGCGTGGTTGGAGGGTGGCCTGGGGAAAATCCAGGGGAAGCCTCCGGCACGACCACGCGGGGAAGTTTGTACACTGGAATACTCTAAGAGTTTGCGCTCCAGTGAGATTGGTTGAACGGTATCAACCGAATCTGGGGTGTGAGTGGTATCGAACTACTGGGAGTTTTATCGCTGGTTCGCTAAAACCTAGCCTAGCTGAGAAGAGTCCAGCAAGAAACTCAGCTAGGCCCGACTTGCGTCGGACTGACTCTACCCGGTATGCGGCGGTACCGGGACGAAAGCGGACTGTATGTGTCTGTGTTGTCTCGCGGTGGACGTCCCCGCCGGCGGGAACGCTGAAGTGTACGCGATGTGTTGGACGCCGAAAGCGCAGCGTTCCATCTTTCGATGGACGCTGTGATTTCGTCGTCCGGGTCCGTGAGTGTGTGCCTAGGACGCCGGACCGTGCGGCCCCTAATCAGTGAGCGCCGAGTAACGACAGAGGGGGGAGGGATGGGGACGTAGTCAGCAGCCTTCCTAACTAACGGATTCCTATGGTGGGGAGCGTTATCAAAATAACGTCTGGCAGCCTGCTTAAAGAAACCATACATGGTGCTAATCTCCATGTCGTGGTGCAGGCTGAGGTTCGATTGGTACCACGGGGCACCAGTCGCCCTTCGGAGAAAACGATTCTGAATGACCTGAAGCGGCTTGAGCGATGACATAGGCACGTGAGCGAATGCTACACTTGCATATGTCATGATTGGACGAACACAAGTCTTGTAGAGTGTCAGCTTATTCCTAAGTGACATTTTACTAAACTTGTTGATCATCGGCCCTAGCCTTCCTAGCACGAACAACGCGCGGTTGCGTACCCTACGGATGTGGCTACGGAAAGTCAGTCTCCCGTCGAGGGTCACTCCAAGATATTTGGCCTCGTTGACCCAGGGGATGGGTCGGTCAAACATCTGGATCGGAGCCACCCGCCTTTCTGTACTAATGCAGTCCGACGGATGAAAGACTATTGCAGTGCTTTTCTCCGGGTTGACTTCGATACGCCAAAGATTAAACCAACGACCTAGGTCGGAGATTGCCTCTTGGAGGTATCGCCGGATAGTAGCGTACTTACAATGAGTCGTAAAGAGCGCGGTGTCATCCGCAAACAACCCCAGTTGCACCTTAGGGTGCCTGGGAATGTCGTTTGTGAATAACGAGTAGAGAGTGGGAGAGAGCACGGAGCCTTGCGGGACTCCGGCCCGGATGGGGTGTGGGTCCGAATACGTTCCCTCCAGTCGGTATCGAAAGCTTTGGTCACTGAGAAAATCTCGTATTGTGAGTACGAGTCTGTCCGGCATTCCGAGCTGGTATAACTTGTATACAAGCCCGTTATGCCAGACCTTGTCGAAGGCTTTCGCTACGTCGAGAAAGATCGCACCGGTCTTGAGCCCCTGGAATCGAGAGAAACCATCCAACACGTGCTCCGTGACGCGGTGCACCTGTTGGACGCATGAGTGTCCGGATCTAAAACCGAACTGCTCATCGATGAGGAGGTTATTCTCAGCCGTAAATCTGAGAATTCTCGTGAGAAGGATCCGCTCATATAGCTATCCAAGGGAGCTAAGTAAGCTGATCGGCCTGTAAGAGGCAGGCGAGGTCCGGGGTTTGCCGGGCTTCGCCATCCCTATGACCGTTGCACATTTCCACGCGGCTGGAAAGTGAGCATTGGTCAGTGCGGCATTGAAGATGCCGACCAAAAGGAGGAGGAGGGTTTCGGGGAGAAGTTTCAGGATGCGATTGGATAGACCATCCGCACCCGGAGCCTTCCTAATACGGACACGCCTGACAAGGTCACTGACTTCCTTAACCGACACCGGTAAAATAGGTGAAGTTACGGGGAGACGCGATCTCCTGTCCACCTCGGAATCGACCCTACTAATGTGGGCTTCGTCGGTGTTGAGGAGGTTGGGCGAACATTGGGACTCTAAACTACTCGCAAGGCATTCGGCTTTCTCACTGAATTGCTCCGGGCCGTACCTGCTATTTATACCTGCCAGCGGGCAAGCAAGACGTGCTGAGTGAGACAACAAAAGTTACGCCCACTTTGACTTGACTAATTTACGTTACAAGATGTTATTTAGATGTTATACATAGTAATGGGCGGAAGTCTAAGCTGATTTACAAAGTTCTTATATGGCTTGAGTTCTTAATAAGTACAGTAGGGTTCGTAATTATTTTCTTATTTGAATAATCATACATGGAAATCGGGCAAACCGTAATTCGGTCCCTTTTGTAACTCTTATTTATCTTTTGCGCTGAACCTACTGAGTTTACTTATTTCTAAGTTTAAACATTGAATAGAACTTTTTATTAGCTTTCTAACAACATAAAAATCTTTCTAATACGATGAGCCGTTATAAAGATATAAGTGTAAATATATTAATTGCAAAGTAAAAATGCACCGTACTAAGTTCTAATTCAGGCTCGGTGGCCGCGGCTCTCGTTACGGTCATGTTGGCGCGATATACCCCTCCCCTCCAGGCGGCCAGTCTGCGCTGCGCTCGCGCATAGGCAACATCTCCTCTCTCTTTCTAATACAATTGTACTAAGATTTTACTTTAACGTTACAATGTTAAAATGATATCAAATGAATGTTATGAGAGGGTGTTCTATGTAAGTAATTACTATGGGGATTCTAACTACTGGGTTCTTTATTATTTTAAACAATCTAAGTCTTTATAAATAATCACATATTTCTCTTACGTATAATCTTCGTATGACGCGATGCGTAGCTCTGCCGTCACGTGTTGATCTTGTCGTCCATACTAAGTTTGTAATTTAATCGTATAAGCAGGTGTTTACTTTACCTGTTATTTCTACAAAATCACAATGAAATGACGTGCTTTCAAATAAAGTAAAAACGGTGAAAATCGGTTCACGCAATAAAGAATTATCCCATAAAAATCATCTTCCATAATTTGAGCTCGCGCGCAATAGTTTACTTAATTTGCCGATAGATGTCGCTGTACGCGGAACGCTCACATTGTACATGGCGCTGTTAAGATTTTTCCTGATTTAATGGGGTCGGAGTAGGTGCGCCCATACATTATGTCGAAAATTTGTCGTGCTCGAATTGTCTTAGTTGTCTTTGGTGACTTTGGTCGTTCGTTGTCTTTTAGGGTTCTGTACTTAATAACAACTCAACTGTACTCTTGTCAACTCAATGTAACAAATAGCCCATTTTTAAGTGGGGACACTTACTGTGACGGGAGGAAAACTACGGAACCCTACACTGAGCGTGGCCCGACACGCTCTTGGCCGGTTTTTTCTTATCTCAGATGCCATCTCAATATTGTTACGAATATCCTATTTACAATTCTGATCAGAACTTAAAGCCAGGTAAGTAGGTAATTGTTACTTGATCCATCTCTACCAGACCTCGCTACATATCCCAATTCATATCAATACAATGTTCCTCCAGCTCATAAATTTAGGTATAGGTAACCTTCAAAACACATACAGTCGGGAGCGCGGCAACAGAAGTTGTCTTGTCAGTACCCGTATCTTGACACCCCGACAGCCAGGAAATGGGAGAGGCTCACTTCATTACTCGCACATCAAACAATCGCGCCGCCATCTTCCCGGAAGTGACGTCACTGACGTGTTCCCGCAATCGCTTTGATCCTTCGCAAAAATAACGCCGGCGTCGGGCAAGTTTTCGCGGCAAATGTAATTGCTTTTCGTGATGACGCCGGGTGGTTGGTATACGAGTAGGTATGTGTTATGTGACGCTGCCGCCACTAAAATGTTTACAGTTTACAGCATTGGAATACACACCGTTTAAAAAATGTTTGTACCGTGGCAAACAAGCGTTCGGCCTGATTGTAAGCAGACACCGCAGTCTATGGATGCCTACAACTCCAGAGGAGTGTCAAGCCTTATTTCGACCCTTTATTGTTAGCAGCTAGAGAGCAATGCAAATCCCGGACTCTCTACTAGAGAGCAATGTAAGTCCTTGACTCTCTGAATCAACTCAAAATACGACTTAGCAGACTTTGTTCTTCTTTCCAATTTGGAATGGTACCTATAAATTTTATTGAACAGGATCTGAACTAAATCAGCAGTACCTACTCCAAGAGTTGTATTGGTAGAAAATACGAGTGCCTAATACATAGGTACTAATTCCTGGGATTCGGCTTTCTACAACCCGGAGCATCCTTAGATGCTACTGAAATAACTCTAAGATATGGTGGGCTAGCACAATACCTATGCAACCAAGTCTCGTCACGAGTCTCAGTCACTCCTGTCTCAATGTGCAAATCAGAATGAGAAGGGTAGATGTTTCCATCTCGGCGCGGCGTCGTGCGTGCTCAGCTTTGGTCATACATAGTTACTTTCGTCAAGAAGGTGGATAACCTGACGATATTTCGCGAACATTATAATATGCCCTTATCCTGAAATAGGTTTTGTGATGTGATGTGGGTGCAAACAAATCTATTTAGGTCACACAGTTTGAAACAATTCAAAACTTTTCCGCAAACATTTTACCGTCTTCGAACTTCCAAGAACTTACATAGAATGTTTCTGTTAATTGAAGTAAATTTATAAACTAAGAATGAAATAAAAAGATTTTACTGAGTCAAATCCATATGGATTAGGAAGGTGTAAGTATCTGTCCTAAGAAAGATTTCATTGTTCTTTAACACCAGAGCTCGTGATATATAACAGATAAAAACGGTGTGAAAAAACATGCGGGTTGTAACTACAAAAACTGATTCATTCAAATTCAATTTATTCATTAATCGAGAACTTTTTCTCAAAGGCTCATTTCGTAAATATTCAACACCCATGCTACAATAAATCGCCAAAATAACAAAACACATCACCCTAAATCATGTGACTATTCAAAACAGTGACTTCTTTACAGAGAAAAAATCTGTAAAAAAAAGTGTGGCATCTCTTGTCACAAGACAAAGGATGACCCTTAATTGTCGGTAAAAAGGCCTGAAGAGCACAAAGGCGCTAGATGTCATGCCTTATCAACGGAATTAAGGGCATATTATGTGCGTTGAAAGGATTACACAGGTGCCCGGGTGTCGGCGTTACAAGGAGAAAAACGTCTGTGTCCGCGGGGGTGGAAAGAGGGCCTTGTTGCTTAGCATAGCCGCATTAACTTCACTGTAAAGTTTGAACACATACACAGTCGGTTGGTGATAGTTATTCCGCACATAGTCTGTTAAATTCGGACCAACGCTAGAAATTGACCGCCTAACTCGGACCCCAAGCGCAGGATCTCCCTTGTGGCTCCAGCATGCCTCATAATATAAATAAAGATCCATTGTAACCAAATCTTCGGGACGTTACGGGCGAATTTAAAAAGAGATTTTTGACAAAATAGAAAACTGATGGACAATTTCAGTGTTGTGGATGAGTACTCGTATTTATAACAGGGATATATTGCGGTTCTTTTACTAGTTTGGAAGAACATTAAGTACTATGGAACTTCAAACCATGATATTAGGAGCATTTGGTAATGTTATGCACGTTTCGAGACCAATCTGCAGTCAAGTTCTTGGAATTGTCTTTTAAGCGAATTCCTATGCCAAAAGTAGGGTTGTTGATATACTTAAGTACAATCATGCTGCTATCTTCATAAAATAAAAGTTACAAACAGTTATTAAACAGTTATTTTAGGTACTAGTTAGGTGGGTATAGGTATTAGTTACTGAGACTGAAAATACCTTGACCTATCTAATTTAATTTCTACATAAAGAAATACTTTGTGTATTCCGGCCTTTATTTGGGAACACTCCAAGTTACTTTTAGGGCTTTGCAAAGACAAGCATATAAATATGTACCCTTCTATTTGTTGTATATATGCCTCGACATAGAATTCAGTTTATTTAAATACATTATTTGTTAGACATAAAGTCTGTATGATATTGGTGTAAAATTGAATCCCATCAAAAACATAAATGTGAAAGGCTGCCAAGTTCGATACTATGGGAATGCTTCGCCTATAAAAGAAGTGAGATCTGAATAAGTACCAAGTTCCATAAAAATAACTCAAATCATAAACAGTTATAGGAGTGCACACTTTATTTCCAACAGTTTTTAAGGTACATTTTGAATAAGTATCACGTTACATAGAAATACCTAAAATTATAATAGTCAGAGAAACGCACACCGGTTTTTTTAGCAGTTTCCTGATAACATTTATTATTTTTAGTACTTTTTAATGATGTTACTTGGCAAGTTTTCACACACCACACACCTTTTCAATGCAATGAATCGACACCTTTGGACTGCAATGTGTCAAGTATATAATTTTCTATTAAAACTTGCCAAGTTACATCATTAAAAAGTACTGAAAATAATAAATGTTATCAGGAAACTGCTAAAAAAACCGGTGTGCGTTTCTCTGACTATTATAATTTTAGGTATTTCTATGTAACGTGATACTTATTCAAAATGTACCTTAAAAACTGTTGGAAATCAAGTGTGCACTCCTATAACTGTTTATGATTTGAGTTATTTTTATGGAACTTGGTACTTATTCAGATCTCACTTCTTTTATAGGCGAAACATTCCCATAGTATCGAACTTGGCAGCCTTTCACATTTATGTTTTTGATGGGTTTCATTTATTTTTGTTAGGTGTAGGTTCTTTATTATTGTTTTATCACTTTTGCTTTAGCAAATGTCTCATTCCACTTAGGTATGTACTTTATACTATACCCTTTATACTAAGCGTCTAATTCTTTTTTCTACGCTTGCGTGGCACTGTCTGGATCCCTTTATTGGAAACGGAACAGTTTTATTGTTCTTGTCTTTAAGACAAACATGTATTGTCTTAAATTGGTATGTATCTAAATTTAAATAAGTTTTATCTCATTTCCACTCCATACCTACTTATAGTAGAACAAAATTACACATTCGTTGTTTTCGAAACTGACTCACACTTGGCCGTTTTCAGATTTTTACTTTATTTCGACCTAAAGACAAACCTTCGAGCCAAATTTCAGGTCGGTACGACCATTGGAAGATAGACCCATTTAGTTCATTATGACTTCATAGTAGAACAAAGTTACACCTTCGCTATTTTTAAAACTGACTCACACTTGGCCGTTTTCAGATTTTTCCCTTTACTTTGACCTTAAGACCTATCTCCATGCCAAATTTCAAGTCAGTACGACCATTGGAAGTGGTCTAGGTTTTTGATGAGTGAGTCAGTGAGTCAGTGAGTCAGTGAGTGTATAGTAAAAATAGCGATTTTCTGACGTCAATATCTCATGAACTGCTATAGGTAGAATAATGAAATTTTGTATTCTAGACAATTAAGGGGATGTCAACAGACACTCGAAATTTCATATGCGTAGATAAAATATGTTTTGAGTTAAAGGGTGGTCGAAATTGGCCCGAAATGGTTCGTGTAATATAACCCACGGCCGGTGTGTCGCTTTTTTTTGCTCGAACTTGGCGGACATACTGCCGTGTGTCTAGATTTCATCTGTTCTGTTGGAAAAGCATTTTCACCATACTCAACGATGTTATTCTTCACAAAATTGTCTAGCAGATTTTGATATAAATGAGTAACCCTAACAAAAGTTTTGACCAAGTTAAATGCTACCGACAAGTAAACTAACAAAGTACCATACGATACAACTAACTAGCATCTGAAAATCACAAGCATTTCTTCAAACGTTTCATATCAACGGGCGTCGAACGTTACCTAAGCCATTAACCCCCGTCAAGGAAACTCATTCACGAATGTCATCCGCGATGCACTTTGTCTCGAGTCTCACGTTACCTGTCAGGGCGCAGCCATTAATGTCGTGACCCCCGACTTACCCTCCCGGGGAAAGTTTCCGAACCCACGTCTTGGCCGAATGCCAACTTCACGAAACACCTTAGTTTCATTCCCGTCGACTAAGCGCCTAATCGATAAGGTTTCGATTCGTGGGCGATTCGATTTTGCCTCGCATTGAGTTATTTTTGCCCGTGACCCAAAACTTCTCATTTGCTGTGTGATTACTCGCCTCATAGCGGTGTAGTATACTGACATGCGACAGCGGTTATTATTGGCGTGTCGGTTTCAGTCATCGCACTGCAAGCGTTAGTATTTTGTTTCGATGTGATTGATGTTGCTAAAACATATGCAGTACGTATCACGAGCGTTATTGGTTATGTTTGTAGGTACAGACTGTTTTTTAATAAAACTATGACGCAACGGAACGTAGACACAATGGTGCGAAAGAGCGTAATTTTATTTAACACCTCCAGCGCCGCCTATTATAAACCTGCTGTGAGAAATCGTTGTGAAAGTGTCGAAAAAATCATAAATTCCTTTGCGCGACACGGGTTGCAGCGATCAGAGTATTCCGCGCCTTTATGTCTCGGTCGCCGCAGGAAATGATAATTATTTTTGGTCCAATCCTTAAGGGCGGAGAGAATGGCTCGTCTTTCACACGCGCAAAATACCTTGAAGCCCTTTGTATGCGCGGACACGACAAGATATGAGAAAAAAACCCATTCACAAATATAGGTTAGTCGCGAAATCTATACGCGCAGCTGAATCTCGTAGAGGCGTAAGCGCGTGGTAAAGATTATCAAAACGCGCCTTATGATTAAGGTCTTAGAACTTTAATTGCATGAAGTGTGTTATTTTGACGTCATTTATTTAGAATCATGTTACAACGATTCATTCATAAAAGTTGACATTTCGATGTAATTTCTAAAGGAATGGATGCAGCGTGACATGCACGCGGATAAACCCGAAACACCTGCAGCCAAATCACCATCGAATTTCGTTTTCATACCACTTAATTTGACTATGTACATACTTTGGGATTCAGGAGATGGTTATAGTTATATCATAATGATAATGAACCCACGTAATAATGATTACGTAGTATAATGAGGCAGCAGACGTGTTATTAGAGGCCGGTATGGAGCGCGGAGCGATGGAAGTAAAAAAATCCGTGTAAAGGAACAATGCCAGGCTGTCTGGCCGGACAGGTATATGACGGGGCGCATTTTATTGGTTTTCCGAAACATTCCCTGGCCTATTAATAAATGAGTGGCGGGAAAAAAGTCGTAGAATCCATTTGTCAGGAGCCCGGTGATTTATGGGCGAGGACTTTGGTGTTCCTAGAAGAGGGGCCAGTTTTGTTCTATTTGCTTACCTGTCAGATTGATTTAGAAGGGTAGCTTATGTTTATCGGCATTAGCTTTGATACTACTATGTACTTTAAGTCTGAAATAATACACACGGGTATCGGAAAACAGAATTATCTCACATTTTATCGCTTCGTGAATCACGTTCATGTTCATGGACTATATTGAGTCTATTTAACATAATATGCATAATATGCATGTTTATTATTTAAGTTATCGGTATGTTGACACCATTTACTATAATTTTACGAGTAAGGGGCTAGTAATTAAACTTAGTGCCTTGACATTTCAAAACCGCAAACTTCACGTGTCAATTACTGAAATGTTAAGCCACACATTCGATTAAAGAATTACTAAAACATGTTCTGATAATGTACATTACCTAGACGAAATAATTTGTTCTATATAAATTATTCGCATAATTATATAAAATCGATGTTCATCTGTTTGAGACTATTACCTACCTGCTTTTTCTCACGTCTTGCCATAAATTACCCCACAAATTATTGACTGAACGATTTCTAAAATTCCCAGGTAGCAGCACGTGTTAAAAAAATATGGTCCGAAATAGTTGAAATACTTTTGATCAATGGTGACTCATCGGAAACCATTAATGACTCCGCCGATCTAGTTAAAAATGCATATCAAACTATTAGTCATTAGTTCAGTTACTTTCTTGGTTATGTTTGCTGGATATACCTACTTACATGGATTTTCCTTTTATAAGTAGGTATAACATTCTCGCAGGTACCACAAAGCTTCTTGTACGTACCTACCTAATTAAAAGTACAAACTTCGGATTCATGTTTGATGATTGATTGCTGACTTATGCCTGAGAGACAATAAAAAGCCTAATAGCAAACTCCTGACGGTTGGTTTCATTTTGGCCCTTTTACAGCATGGTGTTTTTTCCTGCTTTTGTCGTTTAATGAGGGTGAGTGAGTAATCTGAAAGGATTTAGGACAATTTTGCCTGTTTTAGTTTATGACTCTTTTATCTCTGGAATCTGGATTAATCACCTAAATAATACCTGCAAAAAGACCTTGTCGAAACCCTTTTCCAACAGTGTGCACTGCGGTTTATATTTAGATGCCTCTGCACACTGTTCTCTCGCTGAAAAGGGGCCTACAGGAAAGCGACGAAGAGGGAGACCAAAAAATCGTTGGTCCGACGACATAACAAGAATAGCCAGTACTCACGGCAAGAAAAAGCCACCGACAGAAAAAAGTGGAAGGACCTCCTTGGAGGAGGCTTTCACCTGATGAGGGGTTCTTGTCCGTAACAATACTTTAAATAAATGTTATTCAAACTATTTATAAGTAACAAATTAGTACCTATTTAATAGCTTAAATTTTCACAAATGACATGGCATGACATTTTTAATTACATTTTAGCAATGATAAGAATCTTATAAAATTGACCATGTCAAAAAAGCTTACTTACAGGACAAGTAATAAAAGGCTTTTATTATTTTTTTATTTTACACTGTTCTCCATTGATCTACATCTCAAGTGCCTATGATGCCCTTACTACTAATGCTTGATATCCTAGTTTATATTACAAAAAAACTAAAGCTGAAGTAATGACACATTAAAAATAAATCAGCATTCCGACTCTCGGACAGTTCATGGACTTCAAATTACCGATATCGCCCCGTCATCGCGATTCGATCGATGCGTCGGCGTCGCGGTATCACACCGCGATCGCCCCGCGAAAGTGCTGAGCTCACGTGGGTGTGAGTCGATTGTCGATCGGAACACATAGCACCTTTAAACAGAAAAGGTTTAACTTCAAATCAACATCCGTGGTTATTTTAACCTTAAAATATCTAACATTGGGTTCTAATTGTAATTGATGGTAGTCGAGTTTTATGATGCTTTGTTTTTAAATGACAACAGCCGTAAAGGTATTTTGATTGTACCGCGTATTAACTAAATTAGAGCTAGTTGGCGATTAACTATATCTATAGTTTTTTTTTTCATTGCAGCGCGTCTATGAAAATCAAGAGATTTTTTATGAGCTGTTGCATATACGAGCACAGACACAAAAAGAAACAAAAACCTAATTCTGAAGTGTTGCACATGTTGCTAAGTAACTTAAACCAATAACACTGATCAATGGCTACAAAGCTGTCTGTAGTGTAACACTTACACTAACTCTATATAAGTAACCATGCTATGAAATGCTCCGGTTGATCTTAATTCTCAGGCATGTTTTAAGTCCAGTATTTCAAACTCCCCCTCCTTTGAATTTAACAGTAAAACATTATCCATCCGTATGTGGAAAAAAGCGTCTCAAAGACACCTGTATGCTTTGTCTAGAATCTTAAGATCATGTCGTCAAAAAATTGCAGAAAGGGTTAATAAGCAAGGATGAAATGTTTGGCTTTATCGTTTGTTGTGCTTAATAGAACAAAAGAAAGTCAAAGGTTAAGTTACTGCAACCAAGATTTACTTTGGGGTCTTAATCTTAAAAGAGCAGATCTTCTCCATCGATACAGTTTGAAGGATATCCATGTGACATAATAGATTAGGGATAACGCGCAACTTCATATTTCCCAAGAAAACTTGATCTGCGCTGATCCTCACGCAATCTCAGGGTCCCGGAAACCCATTGTTCGCCAATATATCGAATCGCGCCAAATCTCTACTTAAATCGATGTTTCAAATTTTACGACAAAAAACGCAAACTAATCCATCGCGGCCTCTTTGACTTCACTGCGGAGAGAAATAGAAATATATTTGTTTCTTCACGTAGTATAGTTAAAAAAGCTTGGGATTATTGATTTCTGGGTAAAGTCGTTGGGCCGTGAGGATAATGTTCCCTTACGGGACGAGAACGAATTACTCGTTGAGGGATAAACTCACCTCTAATTTCGGCAGAAATATCGAAATCTCGCGTTCGGTAATCCGAGAAAAGATTACCTGAGTACCTACTCTGTTTTTGTTCTGTTTAAGCAGGAAAGAACCTTTCCAATGAAGTGGGCTCTCGATTGGGCCGCTTTTTGTAATAAGTAATATGCGGTGCCAATATTATTTTGTTGATTAAGGCTGGATTCGACCATACAGGAATAATGATTACGTCTAGTCAACATTTTAAGGGCTGATATTAAATTTGCTGCATTTGACACTTACGGGAGATATCTCAAATTGAACTTGGGTAAATTTATCAAACAACGTCCGCGCTCTGTGCGACTGGGTTTTTTATTGTCTTATATCCTAGGTATGTTCCACGAAAGATATCAATCTTGCTGTGTAATAAGGTTTCGGTATTTGACTGACAAACAAACAAAAAAGTCCTTTCAATTCCTTAATTTCAGAAAAAACTACTTAACCGAAACTAAATATTATAACTCAAGCAATACCTACTGATGAAACATAATATAGCAGCGAATGATCTCGGTTTATTATGAACAAACTACTGATCAGAGGCAGTATTCGCAATTTTTTGCGACATCTCATGTAATGGGCAGTGAAAAGGTCTTCTTTTTATCAAATTATTTCTTTACTTTACCACCAGTCTATTGCATCATACCTAGTCAAACTTAAAAGTAACCCGCCGAATTCTCTAAGTATTTTTAGTGTCAGATGTTCTCGTATCCAATCTCGAGCGATCATTAGCCGGCAATCATTTACAAACTGCACAACTGACGGCCAATGGAACCCTTAATGAAATAAGACGATGATCGATCAAAATAATAATTAATAATAGAGCCCGCCGCACTTAGCCATCGAGTCATCGTGTTTAATTAAAACAGCTAAATTAACGGGTACATGATATTTTGTACTGTGAAGTCATTAACTCGGTGTTACAACATGAGTATGTAATGCATGTTATCTACGCTTTGATACATTATATAGCCAGCGGCGGCGGTTTGTTCATTTTACATCAACGTTTGGTTTCGTTGGTATTTTGAGACTTCAAATTCAAAATAGTGAATGGATTAAAATGAACGCGTCTCTTATTTGAGCAAACTGACTATTTTATTACATGTTCACCCCAGCAGCTCTCGAACAATCGTATTTTGCTGAGTGAAGACGGACTCGATTTATGTCACTCCGTGAGACTAAGTAGCTTTTTATTTTTGATGCCGAGCACTGACATTTTATCGTATGAGGTTTATTACCTGTTCTGAATATTTGAACTTTATTACCTTTGTCCCTTTCATATCATTAAGAAAAAAGAAAATGCCAGACATAGGTCGATCCATAGTTTGACCATCGAATTTCAAAGTAGACCCCCAAAATAGCGCAAAACACGTTTGAAAACTATGAAATTAACAAGTTTAAATTATGTACCAAAACAATTATACAAAGGAAATTGAAGAATATTTAAATAAATAAATAAAAGAATTTACTCCGTATTTCATAATACTTATAATAGGTAAACATGAATTTTATTACGCTAGTTAATTGATAATTCTAGTTTTCACAATCTTAAATTTTATGAACGTATACCACAGATGCAGTTTCAGACCGCACGCGCGCGACACCCCACCCCAAAATTGCGCGCTGATAATTTGTTTCAGATTTTATTCAGTTTATTATTCGTCATTCTTGGTTATTGATATTGGTTTTAAATATATAAAAATTGGCTGTGACAGACGGACAGCCTCCGAGAGATCGCATAAGTGTTCCGTTGGACCAATTTTGGTACGGAACACTAAAAACTACTAGGCTCAACCAATTCTCTATCTAACTAGGAAATATAGTGAAGTCAGTGACGAAGGCAGTATTTTAACAACAATACCTACGGCAAACTTTTGGTGTGCACGCGAGATACACGTAATATTCTAATGGCCCTTATTTTTAAAATATAATAAAATGTCACGAGATACACGTATTATGCTAATTCTAGCGCAATAGACATGTATGATAAATATTAAAAAATATCTCGAAGATATTAGTAAAATCTGTGAATTTTAACAATAATACCTACGGTTAGTTTTTAGTAATGTGTATGTGTAATGTCACGCGATACTCGTATAGATACCTACCTACTGAAATATCCTTTGGTTTCTCGCGCCTTGTGTCGCCTTTCTAGTAACGGCGCGGTCGGCGCTGAGAAGTTAAAACAAGCAGTAACGAACGCCTAATTAAGTTTTCTTCCTGAATAATCACGAGACGGATATATACTATTATATATATTTAATATGAATATGTTCTCACTGGATAAGTTGTACTTATGTGTTACTCGAGAGCCAAGTATTCAAGTCCCTCGCTGCGCTCAAGATTCAAACTTCATCATTCAGAATTTTGGAATCTTTAGCTACCTCAGGACTCAAAATCAGCACTCGCAGCAAAAAAAAACTTAGCTCTATTGTTGCACAAATAACTATTGTTTCGATTAAGAGCGTTGGTGGCGTTGTGTGGGGCTTTCTCCGTGACATCAAAATATTTTACGGACCTCCTCTGACATCGCCTTGCACCTAAGCACAGTATTTCAGTATTTTTTTGAGCCATAAATAGGTCTATGCAATGCGTAATGAACTTTACTTACATAAACTTACGTTTTGTTGTAAAAAACACATTTATAATTATAATGTTCCGCAACAGAAACCCGAAGCCTTGCATTAGGTACAAGTTAAAACTCGTACAAAATAAGCCTGAAAACGCGTGTCAAAGCAAACCAAGTAACTTTTTATGAAACGGGCACCAGATACGAGAGTTGAACACATGTTGTGTTGTTACAGACGTGATTATACTACGTGTACTTATTCAAGCTTGCGGCAATTCACGATCACGTGGCCTGCGGTGAAATTCACATATACATATATTTACACCGCCCTAGCCGGAAAACTTAGTTCGGCAGCTTATGCAGTAAGACGCATAAGACAGTTAACAAGCGTTGAGACCGCCAGGCTGGTGTACTACAGTTACTTCCACAGTGTTATGTCCTACGGAATCCTGTTGTGGGGGAAAGCAGCTGATATCCAGACCATATTCGTGCTACAGAAACGCGCTGTACGCTCCATATACGAACTAAAAGCTCGAGAATCTCTCAGGGACAAATTTAAGGAGGCAAACATTCTTACTGTAGCATGCCAATACATTCTTGAGAATATCATGTATGTGCGGAAAAACCTTCACGAGTTTCAAACTCAACAGCGACATCCACGACTTCAACACCAGAAGTAAAAACAAGATCGCAGTGAAGGCCAGTCGTCTCCGCAAGGTTAGCACGTTGTTCGTGGGGAACTGCATACGTTTTTATAATAAAATACCCACCGAAATTGTTAATTTACCGTTCAGTCAATTTAAGTCTCAAGTTAAAAGTAATTTGCTAAGCAAGGCGTATTATACTATCAACGCCTTTAAGCCAGTAGTAGGCTAATTCTATTAGGAATATACCTAAATACACATTATAAGTACCTACCTGAAATAATTGTTCCATTTTATGTAAGAAGACAGCACGTAATGCTGTTTCTCGCCGAGCGAGTCGCTTCTGTCCGGTGGCTTGAATATGTCATGCTCGCTTAAAGGGCTTTGCTTACGGTGGCGTCGTTGATCGGGTCGCCACCTTCCCTAACATATGGTTGAGGGAGGCGATGGCTGAGATATGCGTCATACTCGTGATCGGGTGCTGTTTGTGGAGTCCGGACTGTTCATGCTTGCAAGGGCATAGTACCTAACTTCTTAAATACTAGTGTTATTTTTATTATTATCGTATTGACGAGAGACATCATTCCGATCTTGACACGTTTTATTGTTATTGACCATGTACATCACTGACAATATTACACGAATATTCCTTTTTTTATAGTTTTGTTTTGACGCTTAGAGACCGTATACATCTCTACGAACATTGAATAATTATTAATTGTATTTGGACGCTCAGGGACTTTATACATCTCTGGAATACTGAATTAATATCATTAACTTTCTGTTAATGCACAGACCTTATTCTTATCGAATGTAATGGTCATATTTTGTTTTGTTTTCATTAACTTTGTGATTTAGTGTGTTGTTATATCAGTCCTTAATGTGCAAATTTTAAATTATTATTGTGATAGATTATTATTCTTTTATTGTAAGATTATTATTTTTATTGTAAATTACCGTTTGACATGTAAAAGTGCCCTTGTGGCCTATTTGCAGAATAAATAATTTGTATTTGTACTTACAACTTGTCACGTGGCCTGTAGTGACACTTCTCTTGAAATTTGGCACGTGAAAAATAGAGACGAGGTACATTTTTTGTGAGCCTTTGCCATTTACTTGTAAATTCTACATATAGCAATTTTACGTAAGGCTTTTTAATTTTTAAGCCAATTTACAGCAAAGCACAACACATTAAAAAAGAAATCTTTAAGAAAGGCAGTTTTTTAGAAATATCTCGAAAACCTTTGAACCGATCTTGTTTAAAACAATTTTCGCTAAAAGATTTTAATAAGCCCTTTGTTTATGATTTTTTTCATTTTTAAAATACACGGTTCAAAAATTAGAGGGGGGGGGGACACGATTTTAGTGACTTTCAGGGCGATTATCTCCGACTCTATTCACTTAATCAAAAAAACTGCGTAGAAACCTTATATTTATTTTGAAAGGCCTATCGATTTATGCGCCACACGTAGGCTCGCAATGAAAATCCTTTTTTTTTGGCTTTCAGTTTTATGTATGGAGTGAACCCCTAAAAAATTTTTTTTTGTAATTTAACTACAAAATCCTCAAAATTTTATTCTAATACACAGTTTTCGAGTAAAATGCCCGTAACATACGGACGGACAGACAGACAGACATGACGAATCCATAAGGGATAAAAAGCTAGATAGCTACCTAACTTCATGCAAACATAGCCTGAAATATAAACATGAGCTCAGGTAAGCTCGAGTGAGAGAGAATGGCAACCTATTCGCATATACCACAATTAATTTGCTGTGGGCACGAGGATTGATTGTATTCTTAATTAATAAAAGTCTAGACGTCTGGGGACGACTGGGTAGCTCCGTGTTCGTTTTAGAAGTAAGGTCCGAATTAATAGTTTCATCGGATTATATTATTACCTACCTGTTTAATGTAACTGCGGTGCGAGTACGAATTGCGAATTCTATGGCAAAAATAAGTAATGAGACCAGAAAACATTGTTCAGGACAAACCTAGATAAATTTGATCAAGGAGTCATTTAGTCGTTATAACGTAAGAAATAAAGGTAAAAGTAAAATCGCGTTAGAACCGTGTAAAGGTAAAATGTAAGGTACACGAGCGTTTAAAATGTTGTTTTCGAACTCATTTCATAAAGAAGATTAAAGTTGTAGATTGGGAAGTGACCTCGTTCTGACCTATACCTTTCCCATCATCCATCTACTGCAAGTTTGTTGTAACATAATTGTCAATGCTATCACCAGGTTATTAATTTCTCAATTACTGTGGAAAGACAAATGTTCGTTACATAATTAGATTAGGCGATGGCGATAGCAAATTGCGCGCGCGTCGATTGATGGACGGGCGCTGCGGGGTGCGCACACGTCGGTCCGAAACGTGGGTGTGACTATTGTCTTATAATATTAAGTATAGTGTTTTAACTAACATTTAAAAAGTTTGCATATGCAAATGGATATAAATAATAAAATTTGAAATTTAGATGTCCCAGGATAAATTCGTAAGGAGGATAATGTAACCGTGCACGTAAAAAAAAACATTTGAGTCGAGTAATGGTTTCGATAGCTTAGTTGGTTAAGTGGGATCGGGCCGTACTGCCGAAAGGTCGACGGTTCGAATCTAGCTCGAAGCAATAAATAAACATAAAAAACTTTATATTTATAGTATTTTATGCAACTGTTGTATAAGTAGGATCTTAAAACGCGAGTGTCGTGAGTTGCGAGTCGAGCCTTGGCGAGCATCGCAATTAAAGACGCCACGAGCGTTTTTTTAAGACCAAGTTATACAACGTTGCATACAATACTTTTTCTACGACTAATTTTAAATAAATAGCAACAATATCTAATATTGCAGAGTTATTACAACGTTCATTCTAAACTAGTTTGGATTGGTATATCCACAATAAGAGAGCACGCGAAGGCAATCTACGGGCCGGCGGGAGGTGGGCCAGATCGAACTAACGATAGCGACGATCGGCAGATTATTACATTACCTCAGATGTTTTATCATCACAGAGCCCCGCCGTCCAAACTTCACACCTTCGTCTGCCAAAAACGCTTAATAAACGACGATCGTCAATTTTATTCCTTCTGTTTTGTTTTTCTTATAAATTTGGATTCAGCGCACCGTAAAGTACTTCGTAAGTTGATAGTTGGTTTGAAAGTTGATTAGCGCTCGAGACTGGGCCGTGAATGGGCGAGGGCCGAGGCCGACAAAGGCCCACGTACGCCATCCGCAGACGATCCGCCGAGTATCGATCTCCCGCGACCCTTCGAACGAGCGCCGAGCCTAGCACAATGCCGCGGCTCTTTATTATAGCATCTCACATTGTTGTCATTGTTATTATTATGATTCTTTACCGCTTTCCATTGTCGGTCGGCGTTGCGGCGGTGCTTTTTCACGGCCCGCGTTTAGTCTGGGCATTGGGAGCGCGACGCTCGCACGTTACTCGCGGAAAACGACTGTTTTCCGCGGAAATTTTGTCAGTTTTGAGTTTAACTCGCGCCCCGCAAGTTTAACAGCGCGCGCGCCGTTCCGCCCCGAGATCGATTCCGTGACGTGAGACTGTGCTATACGTACTGAGCCGTACTTTAAAGTTATAGCTATAACCATGTATACGTGTGGAGGTACGCCTCAAAGTGTATCGGACGCGGCTTAGTGACGCTGTGTGAAAAGAATAAATAATGTATCATGTGTAATCTGTCTATAGCTGTAATATGTTTCACCTTCGCAAATTGTAATTTTCATGTACATGTTCGCTTTGATGTATATATATGATGCTGTACATAGGTATGGTATTGACGGCGGGTGAAGGTAATTTAGTGTTGCAATCCTAATCTTAACGAGCTTTTGGTAATGAGAGTCGATTTATTTCACGTTAATCTTCTACAAGAATGGCAGAGACGTCTACTCAAATTGAAATTCTAATAAGAATATAATTATGATTTTTGCTTATTGTAAAAAAATGGTTTATACGAGGGGAGGTACAAAAATTCGCGGAAAGTTGTATTTGCAAATGAAATAAAACAATGAATGTATTTTTCTTTTTCAATGTATTTACCCTCGAGTTTAATACATTTTTCAGATCGGCTAATTAATTTATGTAGACCATCAAAAAAATATTTTTTATCTTTACTCTCAAAATGAGCCAAAATAGCGTCCTTAAGTTCATTATCGTCACAAAATTTTTTTCCTCGTAGTTCTTTTTTTAAATTTGGGAAC
Source organism: Epinotia demarniana (assembly GCA_945867215.1). Classification (NCBI taxonomy): domain Eukaryota; kingdom Metazoa; phylum Arthropoda; class Insecta; order Lepidoptera; family Tortricidae; genus Epinotia; species Epinotia demarniana. Next base: position 8,871,464 of record OX244264.1, read on the forward strand.
AAATAATAATCACTGGGGGCCAGGTCCGGGCTGTAAGGTGGGTGAACCAGCGGTTCGAAGCCGCATCTGTTAAGAGCAGCAGTCGCAATATGGCTCTTGTGAACCGGTGCATTGTCGTGCAACAGCAACACACCTTTCGACAGTTTCCCTCGCCTTTTTTCTTTAATGGCTTCACGTAGTCTTTGTAATAACATTGCATAATATGCCCCAGTTATATTCACACCCTTATTCTTGTAGTCGATCATAAGAATTCCTTTCGTATCCCAAAAAATCGTGGCCATTACCTTTCCGGCCGATTCTGATACCCTGAACATTCGGAGGTGGTGCACCCTTCTTATGCCACTGCATCGACTCTTGTTTTGACTCAGGTTCAAAATGATGAACCCAAGTCTCATCTCCAGTCACAATTCGTTCCAATATGTGGGTAGGATCGTCACCGCACAGATTCAAAAATTGCTTCGATGCTTCAACTCGTTGTTCCATCTGCTGCGGGTTGAGCATTCTCGGCACCCATCTAGCACTCACTTTTGTCATACCAAGATGGTCATGTAGGATCCTCAAAATGGTTGTATCTGATACCCCAACTAATGCTGCTAATTGTTTTTTTTTAAGTCGAGCATCTTCTTGTACAAGTTTTTCAACTTTTTTGACGATATCCGGCGATGTAACTTCAATTGGCCTTCCTGGGCGAGGGTCGTCTTCAATCGAATCTCTGCCATTTTTAAACAGACCATGCCACTTATAAATCATGGTTTTAGCAGGGCACTGGCTTCCGTAGACGGCTTGCATTTCATTAATTATAATTTGCGGACTTTTTCCTTGCTTAGATAGAAATTTTATCACGGCACGATATTCAATTTGCTCCATATTTGCACGTTTCCTCCAAAATAATTTGTTTAAAGGGCGATAGCGTAAAAACAAAAGACGGTTTTGAAATGTCATTATTATTTTTTTATTCTGAAGAGTTCTCCAACCAGACAAGCAAAGCGGTTTCGTAACATTTTACCTCCTTCTACTTCATTCCGCGGACTTATGGACCTCCCCTCGTAAGAGCCTTGTAAATACCAACACCGAACGGATAGTTGGACGGTGTATTTTTTATAGTATAAGTACATCGAACCTGCTTTAAAAACGAATAAATGTATTCAATTTTAAGGTGACATAACTATCAGGTGGTTAAAATTAATATATGTGCATGCATCATATATCTACTTGTAGATATCCATTTTACCTGAGAGATGAGGTTGGTACGTTTACAAATGCAAACCAAGTATTTAATATTAAAATGACTCTAAGAACATGACACGATTATGAGGCAACAACTTGCTTGTAACGTACTTAATGTTACCAACATAGAACTTAAAGTCAAATAGTTTGATAGAGATATTCCATGCATTATGACCCGTTGATAATTTTACCCAATAACCACGGACAATGATTGTAATTGGCTAAAGTCAGAGTTCTCTTGTAACTTGTAATAAGCTTTCTTTTCTTTTCAAATGGTAAATTACTTTACTTATTAAAATAAAACATCAATATCGGCACATCATTTTGTAAATGTTTTGAAACGAATGGCGATTATAGTTACCTACAAGTAGTTGGTAAATAATTTTCTGGAAATTACAATGCGTTGTTTTTTTACATTTCAATTACCTATATAAGTTATGTTACTTTTGATTGAAGTGATTTTGTTACAAAAAGGAGTTACTTTCAGGTTATGGGTGGTAGTGCGGTAGGCAAAATTTGTTTGGATCTATATATATGTAAATTTAAGATGAGCTAAAGCATGACTCTTTAAGTATTAGATATAGATTGAAATATGTCAATCAATTCAGCATTCAACAGCTGCTAAGTGATAGATACATTCTGAATGGTGTGTACCTAATATTTACTGTAATATTTATTGTGTAATGGATTTAAAAACCATATTTCATAGGCAAAACTATTTCTACTAATTTATTGCAAGCATAAAGTCGACCGCCGACCTTGCTAACGTCCCTTATGGCCTATTACCTATTACAACTTAAGCCCTATAACTCACACTGAAAGGTAGCTATTCGTGTGCATTATCTTATTACTTCTTTTTAATTGATAAATAGTAGATAAAGTTTACAGTGGGCACAAAAGCATTGTTCTAAAGATACGCTTTTTATGGCCATTCGGACATCTTAAAATCATCTCATACCGGCTCGCATTTCTCGGCAAATAAGTTGGATCAACAGCACATAATGACCTTCAAGTTATTGATTTTGTACTTATTTATTAACTGACTTCTCACTGCTGATCTACAAGCACAAATATGTTGACTATATATAGTTGAGTTATCATATTAAACATGATACTACGGTACTAATATAATTACGTTCCAACTCACCTGTAACCTGTTTACCCTATTTACCCTAATGTATTCCAAAGTAATCTACCCAAAACCTGCCGCTATCCTACACGCTATATAATATCCACACGGTCGGTCGCATGTTATTTAATTTGCAGCCTCCAAGATAGGCATGATGAGACGGAGACAGCGGCCGGAAGAGCCTCCCTCACCCCCACTAGGCCTATCCGACTGTGACTGGCCGGTATTAAAATGGACTTTTGTTGTGTATATTTTGTTTTTGTTGTGCGGTGTTTGAATTAGGAATAGAAAAAGGATTTACTTCGTTTTGTTTTCTTGGGAATAAATTGTGAAGGGTCGTTGCTTGTACCTAACCTTACTTAAGCAAAAAAGTTATTAAACGTTTACAATTAGTTTTTGTTGAGTTTATATTTTAATAATTTGATTTCATAAGTTTTCATGAAAAAGTTTTTTGTTCGAATCCAATAGCAGCCCGATTGAATGATGTCTTTAGCTGGTCGTCTTAAGGCGCCGTAGGTTCATGGTCTTCTCTCCCTCTCACTGAGCATAAGCGTGAGCGAGATGGAAGTGCGTGCTCGGAAGCGCGGAAATCATGTTTTTTAATTTTAATTTTTTGGCCGTTTAAATACATAAAAAAGTAAACACTGATTTCCCTCAAACATGATATTGCTGATTTTTAGAAGCCATTTTAATATTTTTAGCTTTTGTTCGTAATTTGTAACAAATATTTTAAGTGTATTTTAAACTCTTTTAGACCTATGTTCGTGATTTTTTTCTATCGAGCGAAAAATGTTAAATCATTTTTCTAAACACTGATTTCCCTGCAGAAAAGCCTCAAGAGTACTATTCGTATTTTTTTTTAACCATATTATTATAAACAGACGCGTTATATTGTTTCAAAAACACTGTTCGCTTAACTTCACTGAACCTACGGCGCCTTAAGGGCTCCTACTTGTGAGCCTCCCGACGAAAAACTGTACAAATGTTTTGATTGCTTTATTGAAACAAAGTTCCCCCGTCCGTGATTGTAAGAAACTCCCAACGATCTCAGTAAATACTGTACCGAATTGGAGGCAGTAAGAACTAAGAACGTAATTTTTTGGGAATGTTCTGTACCTCTTTCATAGGTACCTACAGCTACTGGGTACACAATCTAACACCTAACATACATAAAAATAATCACCTCATTCATATTAGTTTTCCATTTTCACCAAGAAATACGAAATATGAATTAATCAATTCCGAAATCCATTACGATTACAAATCATTTGAGACGTTACCCCCAGCCCGTTCCCATCGATTCTCACGTCCCGGAGACGTAAGTACAAAGGGAGGTGGCCCCCTGTAAGGAGAGATGATGATAGCTTGCTCTTACATGTGGTCTTGTTTGTGTCCACTGGAGTCCTGCACCGCCTAATATTGGGCTTTCATTATGATGCACTGTCCCTGTGATTTCCAACTGGTGATATATCTATCTATGCTAGGCCTGCATCAAATTGGTACCTAGATACAGTATTGTTTACCTAGTTATGTAGTCTGTATGTGTGCCGTACTAATAAGCTTGTTATTACGTTATTGTGGAGCACGTGGTTGGGAAGAGGATTACCTGTTTTGGTTCCACTGTGTAATATCAGAACTAGGTATAATTTATCCTGCGTATATTATGCGCGTGTAACCTGCTTAAAGTACAATTTGTTTATTAAAATCACCCGGCTTCCATTTTGCCTACATTTCGTGAAGTCGTTTCTTGGCTGCACTGAAACTGAAACCACGATTAGTCATAAATCAGGTAGTTACTGCACCTACATACCTACCAGGCTAACCTACAAACGAAGTAGCTGGATTGGTCATGGGTAAAACCCTCTGTCACACTCATCTTTATTTATTATATTGGACATATCACATGTTACCTACTAAATTGGTTTGGATTGTGTGGCGATAAACGCGGCTATCGTAGGTACTCAGATTAAAATAAATAGATGGAATGGTAGTAAACTGACTTAAACTCCGTATCTACTACCCTAAGATATTATCTATGATGTAACAAGTATGTACGAAAAACTTAACTTTTGAGTAGCACTAGCTACAACAAATATTGAAGAATTCGTTTCCGCCAACAATGTGGCGGCCATATTGCGGCGCTGCATCACCTCAGTGTTGCCAGGCGTGATAATTAATAATTTGCAGCGCTACGGCGCGCCACTCGCGCTGTCATTAGCGACACCTCGCGCCAATTAGAGCTTCGGAGTGTTGATGCGCGCTTTTTATTTAGCGCAAGCATTACGAAACCGCCTACTATCCCTGTTCCAAATTAAGCGATAATAGACTTTTTCCCTATGTAATAAAAACATTGATATGTCAAGGATAAGTTGGTGGAATACAACCCGACATTTATTGAATGGCTCGCGACGTTATGCCTCTAGTGCTTTGGTTGTATGGAAGTGTCAAATGTGATTCAGTGAGTGGTTTTCGCTTTGTGGTTTTTCGATGGGAAAAGTTGTATGTTTTCGTAGCTTATTTCGTTAGTGCAGGAAATTGTACAGGAATTAATAATGATTGCATATTATTGGATTGTGTATGGAGTAAGATCACTTTCACTGCTATTAGGAACCCGCCTAGCAGGCGCCTACGCCGTAGTCGCTTTCGGCTACATACGATAAGACCACGGGATCGGCTACGAGAGTAGCGCGTAGCGATTATTGGCAGCGAACGTGTTAAAACTGTTTTAGGTAGGACAATTTTACACAACTTAGGTAGGTGATATACCTACACTGTGAGATTGTCATAGCACCACTCGATTTACCTACTGTTGAATTTTGTCTCATACACCATATAGATAAATTGACCCCAATTGGTCTGCCACCACCATAAAAGAATACCGCGTTGTTTTGCCAACTTACCTACATACACGATATTTATCTCTAGATAACTTGAATGTGGAGTTCAGAGGTCAAAATGCGGAGGTAAGAAGTAAGAACTTATTCATCTAGGTGAGCACACAAAGCAAAATAAATTTGATCCAATGGGATATTATAATAACGGGATATATACGTACTACGTTATTGAATGTGGAAACTTCTGTAAACAATTCTACACTGTATTAATAATATTAAGCGAGTAGTTGAGCATCAGATCTGATTCGCTGCGTAGCTTATTTGATGCAACGACTTGTCTACATAGTTATATTAACCTGTGTGTATAACAATGTTATTCTCAACTTCAATAGCCCACATTTTGCATTGTTTTAACAATATCCTTAAGAGCGTAGTCGGTCTGCGACAAAATTGAGAAATAGGTATTTGTACAAACTATTGCCGTCGCGTTGCGCCCAAGCGACCGGCTATCAATGTGCGATAGGGACAACTGCAGCTCAGACCGATTTTCACTACAAAATCTTGACCAGATCGATGCTTTGTATTCCCCTGTTTTCTCCGCCAAACCTGCGCCGATTCAATTATGTTTGGTGTCGAAATTTAGAGGAAGAGCAGATCTATGTTTCTATTATTTTATTTTAACGTAAAATCTTTTCATATTTGTCTGGTAGTCATCTAAATATGACAGTAAAAATGGGGTATTTTTTAGGTTTTCGAAAATTCGTATCTGTTTTGGTAATTATTTTTTGGGAAAAAGTAAATGACAGGGGCATACATACAGTAGACCTAGATTTTATAAAAAAAAACGAGTCCTCTAGAGGGATAAACCAGGAAGGAAATAGGGGAATACGTTTGTATGGAAAAATGCTGCTAGGATACCCTCTCGCCAATTCAGCGTTACGTGGTTCATTCCGGTTAAGTATCACAAAGATTATCCGTGGCATCAAGGGACCGCATTTAACGCCGAGTACAACTCGGTATTCATTAAATTGAAACTAGAGCGCAGTGGCGCCGGCGCGCCGCGCCAGCCAGCGCGAAACCGTTTCACGCTCTGACAGTTTCGCAGTCTGCGAGCGGAATAGACCTAACCTATCTGTTGTCTGATATAAAGTCTATTCAATCCTTTTTTAGTCTTGATTGGTGGATGTTACATGTAATACTTTGGAAATTGTATAGCTTTTCTATAGATGCGCTAGGAGCTACGTGAATTTGTACCATATATTATTTATTATATTTGTAACCAATACCCACATCTACTACTTAATTTTTATCTTCAAGTAGGGTCTCAAAGTGTAAGACAATTACGCAGGTGTGTAGGTAGGGTGCGTAACGATCGATATAAAAACTTTTGATATATTTTCACTGGATATAACGATTAAAGCATATAATGCACTTTTGATATAACAACATTTGATATACTCTCATGTAATCTAATTATCAACAGATATAATGAACTTGTAATATAACAACTATTAATCTAACAGTCATAACGTATAACATACATGGGATATAACTTTGTTCGATATAAAACTCAGTTGGTATAATGTACTATTGACATAATCTGGAATACTTACTACTTACCTTTCTTACCTATTTTACTCTAAGTCAGGTTGGTGTAGGTACGACGACGAGTAACCACTGTCACACAACAGTATAATAGCGATTGATACTTGTAACAATGATATTAATTGTACCATTGTATGATTGTAGGTTAGGTAAGGGTTAGCTTGTGTCCCTTAGAGCGGAAATAGGCATCCCGCGAAGCGGGGTGACGTCGACACGCTGACGATTAGGTTAGGTTTAGGTTAGGTTAAAATAATTAAAGTGTGTGTGAAAAATAAAATTATATGTTACATAACATTATACCACTAAATACTTATATCCAATATACATTATATCCATTAAACGTTATATCAAAAATGTATTATACTATTGGAACATTAAACGCCTCGACATTATACTGATTGTTGTTATACCAAAAGTTTATTATGTCCCTTGAGTGATTATATCCAATGAAATTATATTACATGTTGTTATATCCAGTGAAAATATATCAAAAGTTGTTATACCATTCATTACACACCCGTGTAGGTAGGTCCAAAGCATTACCTACTCTGAATAAAAAATATAAAAAACAGTAGCTACCCCAGTCCACGTGCCACGCTTCGGTCAGTTTTATTACGTCTCTTTGTTTTCTTTTACTTTTGTGTTTAGCAACAAAAGTAGTTGTAAAATCTTGGCATTTTAACTGATACAAACTATATACCCTTAAATTACATGTAACTTTGAGGGCTTACAGTGATACTTGTAGGTATCTAAATACTTACGACCACTTTGGCCTAAATTGGTACAGGCAGCGTCATATAGTTAGTAGCAGTCAAGGTAGCCAAATATTTCGGTAAGTACTATGTCTTTAATTACTGTAAGAATAAGGGTTATTATGAAATATTTGGCTACTCTGGCTTCTACTAACTATATGACGCTGACTGTAGGTACATAGTGACCCAGCCTACGAAGCTGGCGGTCCCGGGTTGGAATACCGGGGAGGAAATTAGATAGGTATCTATTTGTGTGAAGGGGATGAATATTTTGTTCCTGAGTCTAAGATGTTTTCTATGTTAAATAATAAATATATAATAATAAATAAATAATAGTTAAATATTTGTTATTTACTTAACCGATAGTGTTTTACCTTTGAAAGACATGCGTTATTCAATCTTATGCCCACGTTGTAAAAATGGGTCACGTTCCAATGTTGTAAGTAAATAAATGGGTCATTTTACGGACAGTTGTAAACTCGACTTTTTTTTAAATCAAAATACAAAAAAAAAGTCACATACATCTTTCCGTAAAAGGGCCCAAATAGAGCGGAAAAACCAGCAAATTAACAAAGATGAATCCGAATGCATGTTTTGTATGGCGTTTAAATATTCTATTAAATAATATTATTGCAAACAATAATCTGGAAAACAATATGTACAACTTCGTATGTTATCTTCCTAGGTATATGTAATAGAGTACCTGCAATCACTTTTTTGTGTAAGTTTTCACCTGCATAACTGTATTTTCTTAATTGCAAATAAATGCTTCTAGAAATATGTGTATTTTTCTTTGATAGTTCCTGTGCCCGATCTTAACTGAAGTGACTACCTATTATCATCATCATACATTTAATAGCTAGGCTAGTTAATTCCAAGTTATAATACATTATGCCTGTTCCTTTATTTCTCATAAGATGAATCTTTTGTTTTTTTTTTTGCTCCAAGTAAATGAGTTTTTCTCGAACTGCCTCTTTTTCTTATTCCTTCTATCTCTCAGTATATTCATTACATTAAACTTACTAAAACGCTTCCAAAGTAGTTAACAAAGGCTGCAAGAACTTCCTAGTTAAGGTCTTACTTCTTTTTTAAAATATTGACCCGAAAAGTGTGCGAGTTCACAGTTTGTGGGCGAGTACCTACCAGACCAGATGTGTTGCATTAAACATTTAAACACATTTTTTGCAATCAGTCTATTATGCAATTTCAAGAACACACATCGCTGCTATAGTCCACTAGACGCTCCTACCTAGGCCAAGATCAAAACGCAACAACTGAACACCATCCATCTCCCTCCCGCGCACGTGTTCACAGTACAATAGACGACACAGGTCGCATCTTTGTTATTATAATTCTGCACTGAATAACTAATAGATGTTTTGAATCAAAACTTTTGTTATTTAATTGCAGTTGAATTGAATTTTCATATCAACAAGGTGTTGTTGTTTGTACAGCGTTGTGACGCTTCGTTTAGAATAAATACAGGCTTGTGTAGAACGTTGGCAACTTGAGTGGTTTATTACTTTGTAAAGTAGGTAGGTCGGTACTACCTATCTAGGATCCGTTCGAATGCCGATGGAAGTGGTAGCAAGATACCTTCATAGCGTGATTATATATATAGATATCATTTTATCTCAGGTACCTGAGTTACCTCCTTCGTTAGGTATAAAAGTGGTTTGTGGTATAAGGTGTAAAATATAAATTTTACAAGGAAAACACATTTTTCAAGGTTATACACCTACTACATAGGTACAATAAATAGGTACTTTAAAGTGTTGAAAGGCTAACATCATTTGCATAGCCAATTCAACAGCGCATACCTAATAGGAAAGCAAACTTTGTGTGAGATCTAGTACCTACTTCTACACCTATCAGTCAAAATCAGTCTAATGGCTGACTATCAGAACAATAATAATAATAATAAATAAATAAATAAATAAAAATGTATCATCATAACTATCAACAGGCACGGGGAAATGGACATGTTAAATTGTTGACACTATTGATCGACCGATGGCATCAAAGTAGATTCTTTACCGATAGACCGATCCACGCCGTCAATTTATCGGTTAACATTCGATCGGATCCAATCTCCGTCTCTTTTAACCGATGCCTAAAAAGAGAGAGAAAGATACATGGACGCCGATCATTTGGCTGATCGACGTAGCTCGACGTGTCGATCGTTTGGTTGGTAGGTATGGTAAATAAACACTTTTAAAAGGAACCAATTATGATTAAACTAGCTTCTGCCCGCGACTCCGTCCGCGTGGAACTCGTTTATATCGCAGCTCCATACAAACTTTTACCCCCCATTTCACCTGCATTAGGGGATGATTTCGGGAATCTCTCCATCCCTTCAACTATCTCCACTTAAAAAATCACGTCAATTCGTCGCTCCGTTTTGCCGTGAAAGACGGACAAACAAACAAACACACATATACACTTTCCCATTTATAATATTAGTACAGTCACCGGCATCAATATCTGCCGAAACAAAGCCTGCAAAAATATCTGACACGTCCTTATGGCATATTAGACATAGAGTCGTGTCAGATATTTATGCGTGCTATGTTGTGGCAGATCTTATTGCTGGTGACTGTACCTATGGATTAAACTTATATGCATCTTCTTTACAAAGGTTAGGTATCTAGGTTAGGTTAACTTTGTCATATCTTTTATTAATCGCAACGATGCTACGGCAGCTTTGATCTGTTAGATTTTCAAAGATATTTAGGGGAAATTAACATATTTATCTAATACTATTTTTTTAAAGCACTTAAGTGTCACAAAAATAGCACGTTTAATAAAATATAATGGCGTTCCGGATATTGACATGTGTATGTAAGTAAGGAGCAGTATGAAATAATAACTGGTAAGTATATCCTGACTAATCAAGGTTGGTATTCTGTACCTAAGTAAGTATGCGGTAAATCACCACTCCGGGAATTAATATTGATACCATGATACCAACTCAAGACGGAATCATAACAGATAAAAATGAAGCGACCCAGGTACCAAAGTATTTCCCTAATCACTACCTGACCTACATGTATCTACCCATGGACCTATAATACTCAGGACAAGCTATGGTAATAATAATACCGGGCGCGATGGTAGCATGCAAAACTCTATAAGTCTGACAGAAAAGGAATCATTAGTGTTGGGGCAAAGAAACCATTACCCGCCCAAATTAAGTAGGAAGTTTATGGAAAAGCCATCACCAGCCATTTTAAGGCCAGTTCGTAATTTAGCGTCATAGGACCCTTTCCCCTCGCATTGTGGCAAAACGTAGGTACCTTTAGCTTGTAACTGAGTATTATAGGTCCATGACCTGTAGGTACGTACTTATGTTTTTTATAAGATAATAACGAATAACTATAACATTTACGTACATTACAAATGAGTAAATAATGTCTCAGCAACCTAACTAGATAATTTGAGAAAAGTTTTTCCTTGTATAGCTTGGTAGGTATGACAATCTGAGGTCAAAATTGTATATTAATAATTAATGTAGAGGAAAGTAGGTATAGCGTGTATTGATAAGTATTTTAATTAATGTAGTGGAAAGTATAGCGTGATAAATCTGTCAATAAAAATGCTACTTAAATTGAAAGACGACCCTGTGACATGGCGAATAAATGCCTTCAGTAAATGATCATTCCCCTGATGCCGAGCAGCACCATCAGCAGGCCGAAGGTACTTAAGGAGTACCTTAAGTTGGACCCCAACCGCAGACAGCAGCAGCAGACGATTTAACTTGTACCTATATCATACATTTTTCGACTAAACATTGAGGAGTAGCAAGGCCACTGACTCTCAACTGCGCTGTTCTATAGTATCGGGAACCAAACTGGACATATTTCCAATCTTGTAGCTGATAAGAGAGCTGCACTGTCTTTCTTAACACTCTCGCAACCAAGAACCCGCCTAGCGGGCGCCTACGCCGTAGTCGCTTTCCGCTACATACAAGGATAACCACAGGATCGGCTACGAGCGTAGCGCGTAGCGATTCTTGGTAGCGAAAGTGTTCAGCTTATGATAATGAATCTTGAAATTACTCTATTTTTACCCGACTGCCGAAGGAGAGGAGGGTTATTGTTTAGTCAAATCGACATCAAAATGGGTCTCATTACGGTCACGGGCAAGTAAATAGTTAATCCTGACGTTGTAAGTACCTGTTTCAATACATTTCATAATCTATTTATAGCTAATGCAAGCATTGAATTCTGAAGACCGTAAGTGATGATAATTGTGAGGGTATCGCATTGCCAAACAATACCTCCGCACAGTCAGAATTTTATATAAAAGAAATGCGTGAAAGCATTTAAGAAAAAAAACCGTAAAAGGTACCTAACCGTTAAAATAGTCTGCAAGTGCGTTAGGTCTACAAGGGACAACAAACTTCTTGAGATCTTATGGGGTGCCAGCGCTATGCCAACATTGATATAGCCTAGCTATCATTATACTCATCATATTATTATCACCCGAAAGCACTATCACTGCTGGATATAGACCTCCCCCAAAGAGGACGCAAAGGTCGCAAGACCGGTCATTGTGGCACTCTTTGGGCGAGACGCTGCCTTCCTATATAGCAATAGTAAGTATGTTTAATTATATAAACCTTATTCTTCTTAAGTAAACGAATATCTGGTAACCACCATTTAAGTAATTCGGTCCGACGTCATTCATAATTTCTTAATATAGGCACTGTTACAACACTCGAAACGGGTTCGGTTTGTATAGGTAGGGAGGATTTCTACTCGAAATGGGCCCCGTTTTCTATGCTATGTGTGTATAATCTTACTTGCTTATTTGCACTTAATGTAACTAACTTAAATCAGTAACATCATTTGCACATTAATATTCATAAGTAGAAGTAGGTCCCTACTTCCAATTTTTTTTTTACAAAAGGTAGGTTAACAAATTTCTTTGTTAAAAGTTTTGTTAATAACTAATACAGTTTTTGTTTACATTACCAAGAAAGCATAACAGATAAATAGATTTAACGTAGTTTTAATTTAATTTAGTTATCGTAAATTATCTACCTCAAGTAGTAACATACCAAGTACATACTTACAGTTTAAGTTCGGTATAGGTACCTACGCATATTTCTTTTTTACATGTAAGTTAAATACAATTTTGCCTCAATCTATTTATATGCATATTTCATCTGAAAACCAAGTGGAAAAAGAACAAAAAAATTAGGTACCTAAGTATTTCATAGGTAGCCCATTGTTTTATTTTACGTAAGTTACTATTGTACGTAAGTAGTTGTACCAGTTTGCCGGTTAGTGACCTAGTATTTATTACCTAATGCTTATAAAAACATAACTGTCATAACATATCCCATTGATAGTGTAGCTTGGAGCCAATTGTGGTAGGCCCAACAAAGAACGGGAGCATCATTGAGACCAGCGACGAGCCGCATTGTCGCGGGCCTTGAACTTAGCGCAAATACACGCCAGCTGCGCAAACGAGGCCCATGTAGGTACTACCCACAACCGGCATATGGTGATTTTGAGGTTAGGAATAAGTATAACCTAGTAAGGTACCTAATGAAGTTAAGTGTTCCCAGGTAAGCTACAGTTTATTTCAAACTGTGGCAACTAAGGCAATATTAATGAATAGCAGCGTTTTGTTTACGACATAAGCGGATGCCAAGTGGGTGCACACCGTCGGCAAACAAAAATCAGATTTGCATGAGGCAGCGGCGCGGCACGCTCGCCTCGTTCGCCGTGCGATTAAAAATGCAGGCCGCGCGGGTGGGAGGGTGCGGGCGGGGCGGGGCTGCGTTCCGGCGCGTGATTGGACGACGCATGGGGCAGGCGGGGCCGCGCGGGGCGCGGGGGCAGGCGGCGCGGGCTCCCGCCGCCGCCCGGAGCCAGCCGCCTCACAACGCACGTAGCCTTCGCGCTGAACGGTACCGCGAGACACCTCGCTGCCCCGCCGCGAGTCCATGTGAACGACCGACAGTTCTCTTGTTGTGTAAGGTGAACGAAGTTCAGCAAGCTGTACGCGCCGCAGGAAGACGACATGCTGACGATGGAGACGGACCTGAAGGGCGGCAGTCTGCACGCCACCGTGCCCCCGCACCACGCGCTCCAGCACGGATACGGGTCGCTGGGCGCGCTCGGAGGCATGATGCTGCCGCAACAGCAGCCGCTGGCCCAGCACCAGTCGCTGCAGCACCAGCACCATCAGTCGCTCGCGCAGCACCACCAGCCGCAGCCGCAGCACCACCAGACGCCCAACAATAACAACAACAACACTAGCAAAAACTCCAACTCGGATCGCGTCAAACGCCCGATGAACGCCTTCATGGTTTGGTCCCGCGGCCAACGCAGGAAGATGGCCTCTGACAATCCGAAAATGCACAATTCAGAAATATCAAAACGCCTCGGTGCACAGTGGAAAGATCTCTCGGAATCCGAGAAGCGACCGTTCATCGACGAGGCGAAGAGACTTCGCGCTGTTCACATGAAGGAACACCCGGATTATAAATATAGACCACGGAGGAAGACGAAGACGCTCGCGAAGAAACAAGAGAAGTACCCCCTAGGGGGAGGAGCTATGTTAGGGGCTAGTGAGGCGCAACGCGCATCCGCGCCGTCAGCGCAACAGCCGCGGGACATGTACCAGATGACGCCCAACGGGTACATGCCCAACGGATACATGATGCACGACCCCAGTGCTTACCAGCAGCAAGCCTACGGGTACCCGCGGTACGATGTGTCCCAGATGCAACAAGGCGGGTACGGCGGAGGCTACTACGGCGGGCAAGGGTCGCCATACCTGCCGCAGCCGCCGTCCCCGTCCGGGTACGTGCTGGGGCCGGGCTCCCCGGGCGGGTACGCGCTGCCGCCGTCGTGCGCGTCGCACTCGCCGAGCGGCTCCTCCGCCAAGTCGGAGCCGGTGTCGCCGGGCCCGCCGGGCATGAAGCGCGAGTTTGTACCGCACGAGCCGGCGCAGCTCAAGCGCGAGTTCGCCCACCACGGGCACCACCACGAGATGGCCATGAAGCGCGAGTACGGCCAGCAGGACCTGTCGCAGATCATCAGCATGTACCACGTGCCCGACGAGCAGCGGTACGCCGCCGCGAACGAGCGCGCCATGCCGCTCATCTGAGAATCGCCCTTCGCGTGCGACATCGACATACCGCCGCTCTGAGCGGGCTCGCACGCCAGTGACTTTGTTCCCAATCGGTACTTCTAAGGACAGTGATCGTTACTGCACATACTGCTAGGTATGTCCATTTATTTGTTTTGTAAGGACGCTGTTAGTGTTGCGCGTTGCCGACCGCCGCGCCGTCGCTCGAGACGCTGCGGCCGGGAGTTCAATTAAATGTTGTTGATGACCTGTATTATATTACAATTATTGTATTTTTTTATGGTTTTAAGTTAAATATTTTAAGATGTGACGTGCGGACGGATGGAAGGTCGCGTGAGACGGTGAGAGACGATAGAGTGTTTGTGGTAAATTGGATACCAAAAAAATTGAACAATTTGTAAATATAGTGATAAAGGCTAGAGTTAACGTTGGAGTTAGTCGTAAAGAGTAGGTAGCCAGTAAGCCGTGCCACGACGCCACTCGTACGCCCGTCGTGCTTTGTACAAATATTTGTTATATGGAAACGAACGTTATAAAGCCTCGAAGACTAAAATATTGTAATACGAAAATGTACAGTGAGTGTTATATAGTCAGTGGACACAAAAGTATATTGAAGAAGAGATGAAGTTATCAATAAACGACGCGTTAAAATGATATGATGTTTTGTTCCTCCCCCGCAATCACCCATGTTCTGAAAATACTCGTACGAGGTAAAAAAATCACTTTATTAGAGAGACTAATTTTAACTGCATTTAAACAGTTATATTCTGAGGCTGTACCTCAATCTTGTGAAGTTAAGCTCTCGAAAAAGTAAATTTTAACTTTAGTGAGTCATATTGAAGTTAAACTTGTAATTATGTGGTTACATTAATGTATTATTACCCGTAGTGATGATTAATACGTGAGTGAAACCTTATAATAATTCAAATAATTTCTTAAAAAAGTGTTTAAAACCCCACTGCGGGGAGCTTAATTTTTTAATACCTAGGTATTAATCTGATAAAAAAAGTCTATTTGCTTAAGCTCTAAGTTGCTACACTAATTAACCAAATTAACTCGTTAGAACTACTTATCTACAGGGATATTTTTGAAATGTTTTAAAGAAGCCTAGAAAAAGACTTCAACGAGCGTTATCGTCGCTTTCATAATTAGTAAGTATTTGACAACTTTGTTTTTATTTTTATCTGTTATACTTTTTAATTTATGTTGTATGGAATATGAAAAACTTCTAAATTGGTTAAAGCATTGTATGCAAGTACAGGTGTGGTCATGCGGAGTTTGAACATTGAAAAGAGCACTTTTTCGGCTGAGGTTAATAAAATTCACTTATTAGTTCAGTAACTCTATGAGGTTGAATAATATGCGCAAATATTCCAGATAACAAATTAAATTGTGACGACCGGTTAACCTAGTGGGTAGTGATGCTTCGAATCCCGGTAAGTGCAAATATTTGTGTGATGAGCATGAATATTTGTTTCTGAGTCCGGCTCAGAAACAAACACGTTTTCTATGTATTTAAGTTTTTATCTCTATTAAATATATCTTCAGTTAGTACCCATAACACTAGCTTTATTGAACTTACCTACTATGGACTAGGTTGATTTGTGTAAGATTGTCTCTTAATATTTATTATTTACTCATAGTTATTTATTAGATCTTAAGGTACCTATACCACCGTGACTTAAAAATTGTCAAAATAAAATACAAATACTCCTCTCATTAACAAAGCACATAATAGTTACAAACACATAGATGCTAATATCAATGGAGAACGAGTTAAAACAACATGACTCGATACCATAGTTCACAATCGTAAGTACTAATTACGGCGAAAAAGTGGTGTAATTAGTATGATAGTGCTCAAATCATAAAGTTACAATTTCAGTGGCAAACAAAATGTAATTAGTACGACTGTGAACTAGGGTATATTGTGGTCTTATCACTAGAGTGCCATCTCCTCCACACAAGCTTTGCTTTGATGGCTATTTCTCTAAAATATACCTAGGTATACCAAAACTTTTCCTTTGATTACAGATTAATACCCTCGTAAAGTCAACCATGAAAATATTTTATAGCACAAGTTGTAAAGAGTAAAGCAACGGTACTTCATTAATTGTGGAATCGTTTCACCGCTCGGGCAATCTACCATTTAACTGTACTGGGATTTTTGATAAAATGTAGGTATATTATAATCCTTAGAAGTTAAAGAAAACCGTGCGTTCATCGCCAAGCGATTTCAAGGTACACATGTTTGAAAAGTAATTTAAAATGCAATTAGTAAAACTACTTGGTTCTATATTTCTCTTTTATATCTTAGGTAATTGAAAAAACTTAGACGCATTTGTCCTTTATATTCTAATATTCGAAGTCAAAGATAAAATATAAAACAGGATTGCGCATATATTTGTATTGCATCAACCATGGTTTAAAGTTTTAGAGAAGACTTGTGAGTTGCAACATATCCAGAACGTAGAGGTAACTAAATATTCACGTATGACGTAGGTATATATAAAATTAAAGGTTACTTGACGATACGTTATGTATTTGAAATAGGGTGCTGAACATCAAAATCTTTATAAATAAAATAATAGTACGTAGGTACTTAAACAAATATTAGGAGATACTCTTACAGAAATTTTAACCAGCTTCTTGATAAACTAGCGTGCAGCTACGGTAGCCTATTGATTCAGGCATGCGGCTGTGAAGCGACGGTCGTACGTTCGAATCCCGGCTCGTATTACAAATGAGTTTTTCGGAACTGATGTATGGATTATTTACCGTTAGCTTTTCGGTAAACGAAAACATCGTGAAGAAACCGGTCTAATCCCAGTAAGGTCTAGTCTTCCCTCTGGGATGGAAGATCAGATGGCAGTCGCATTCGTACAACTAGTGCGTATGCCAAATCTTGGGATTAGATTTCAAAGCGGACCTCAGGCTTCTTAAGGGCTCAACCGGGAATAACGCTAGGAGGATAATTCAATTCAATTCATTTATTTCAGGTTTTTGGACCCATATGTTTTAGTTGTTAATGAGTGGCGCGGTCAGGTCACCGTCTAATAGTGCAATATTTTCTTAGTACCTACTTATATTAATAAGTCAATGCCGAATATCATTACGCGTAACAGCTGTATTTTAATTTTTTTTTATCGACCTCAACCCATACCTAACACCTACAGCCAATCGAAAGAAACTTACACATCAATCTATTACTGTCAACATAAGGGGTGAACTTTTAATCAAATCCCGCCGTCAGAATTCCCCCGAGTTTTCCCTGGGGACGGTCTTAATCCCGAAAAACGCCCCAGTGTTTAAGCTATTCATTTAAACACTATTTTCACTTAGCACGCGTTGTAGCGGGATAAGTTATAATGGGGTTCAAGTTACGAATGTGCCGATAGATCCAGACATCTCCCAGTGGACCAGAACATGTTGACAAAGAACGACTTGCATTTAAATTTGATACCTAGATTTATTTTGTATGAAACAGGGAATTAAAATGTGGGATTCTGGTACAGATAAACTGAATGAATATGCTTCTAGGTTGCTTACACAGCTAACCGCCAAAGCATCACAGATCCGACGTTAGTTATTTAAAAAATATTTGTATCTCCAAATGTATTGGACAAAGAAGTGTAGGCACGTATACATTTCTTTTAATCTTGCAACAACCATAGCCTATGGACACTTTCAACTCACTCCAGGCGACTCGCATGCCCGTAGCCGACCCTAAATATAGAAACCCTAGATTACGGGAAATGCAAACGTTCTATAAGTAAGTCAGTTTGAAGAAGAAACGCCTACTTATATTTAAAAAACACTCACCGGTCTGGTATGTAATACTACGGCCCGTACCTACACATCTTCCGCCGTAAGGCCATTGTTCGGATTTGGCACTATATATTACACGCAGTTTACTGATTTTTGTATTTTTTTACACTGACAGACAAGGTGTCATTCCAAACGGTATTTTTTTTTTAGATGACTATCTACTCTTTAGTGGCCAGTAGTTCGATTTCTATCCTGTTGAGGTTCATTCAGTGCTAAATAAATGGGCATTAAGTTTGTTAATTCTTGTCTTCCTAAAATGTTCTCACCCTTAATGGAACATCATTATAATGCAACTATACTTGCACTTCCCTATAGGGCACTAAAAAACTTTTGATCGACTTTGATGGGCTTAATATTTTGGCCACTGATACTGGGCAAAGAATTTGATCTACTGTTACTAAACTGTCTAAATAATAATTTAACTTAGATTTAATTTAATTTAGTTAATGTTATAGTTATCATCTTGTATATACTTTAGAAAATTAAACACATAAAAAAAATACATGTACTTACAAGTTTGATAATTATAGTACCTACTGCAACCACAAGTACCTATGACGCTTAATCAGGGCAGCATTATCAACAAAAATTCCATTTCAAGTTGATCCGTACGTCAGGCACAACTTGCTACCAAGTCGCGTCACACTGGACTCGGCGATACTGTCTCACTCGCACTGTGCCAGTTAGAAAGAGGAGGGTAGTTTTTCTCGTCTCGCCTCACGTCGTTGCGTCCGATGTGCTATCCCCACAGGGCGTCTCGCTTACACAGATTACGCGCACGCTTGCGCAAGGGAGCATCAGAAATCACAATCACAAGTATCACAACATAACTTATTTGCGTCAGTAACGCTGTATAATATGTCGAACATAAAGTATTAGTGCCTTTCACACTTACGTATTACGTATTTACGTATACTTTATATCCGACATAAACGTGATCATGCTACTAGGTTCGTTTTACAATCTCTCTCTCTGCCTAGCTGTATACAGGGTGGAAAGGCACGACGATCCTTTCCGCAAAAGAACGATTGTTTGGATTGAGTACTGTTGCCTCTAAAGAAACTAGGCTCATATTCGTAAGCGTTTTGAAGTTATACCTAGGCAGTTAACTTTTAATGCAAAATACTGCAAGTGACAACCCTCATTAGATTCAGTGACATTTTAACAATAACACAAGGGTCAGTGACCTTTATCAAAACAATAATCTAACTAACCATAGATACATGGAGACTAAGGGCAGTTATACATGCAGAATATAATATTTTTGTAAATATAAAGTGACACATTACACTTACATGTAGGTAGATAGTAGGTACGTAGTAATAGTAGGGTTGTCACTAAGAAGAACATTAATTAATTTAATATATTTGCTCATTGTTCGTAACAAAAATCTAAACATTACGAATCGATTCTCCATTACTTAAAGTAACTCTCCTTTGCGGAGAAGGATCGTCGTGTCTTTCCACCCGGTATATCCCACGTTGTAGAGGGATCAGCTCTCATCTCCTCCAGTCGAAGTTCGTATACACATCCCTGTCACTCCAGTAGTGTGAGTGCGATAGAGATGGAAATACCCGAACTTCGATTTTCAAAGTTCGTGGTTATAGCTCAGACTGGTTCCACATTATAATCGAATATTAAAACTAGTCCGGATGTCCCACCCTACCGTTCCGCAACGCGGCCCGGTCACGACCCGGACTCGAACCCGCGAGGGTGCAATCAGGGGCTCCCACGCTATTGTCTCACGGTTCGCGACATGTCATTCCGATGATTGCTAGACTTTCTAATCATACGTGTGCGGACGGTTTTGGTGGGGAATGTGATGTTATAATAAGACTGGTGCTCGCAGTCATACTTACAAAACTAGAATCACACACTCTGATGCCGCACGTAACTAGAAATTCGATCATAATTACGGCTAACTGCAAAAATGACAGAGCAAATCAATGATATATTCCTAGGACGACTAGTTTAACTTGGTGATTGTAGTGACCCTACCCACCAAGCTGCCGGTCCTGGGTTCAAATACGGAAAAGTGCAAGCGGATGATAAGAGCCTATGGAAAAGTCTGGTCAACTTGAATAGGTAATATTTGTTTCCCAATCTTGGATGTTTTCTATGTATTTAAGTATTTATATACCTACTATTAATATATCCACGTCTTGTAGGTACTCGTAACACGAGCCTTACTGAGCGATTAGTTCGAGTTGTGTAAGATTGTCCTCTAATGTACCTATATATATTTAAAAAATAAATAAATATAAATACAAATCGACCTAGTCCCAAACTAAGCAAAGCTTGTACTATGGGTAGTAGACGACAATAAACATACTTATGTAGATAAATAAATACTTAAATACATAGGAAACATCCATGACTCGGGAACAAATATTCGTGCTCATCACACAAATAAATGCCCTTACCGGGATTCGAACCCAGGACCTCTTGCTTATGAGTCACTACCAACTAGGCTAAAGCGGTCGTCAAAAAAACCAATTCATGTTGTTTTGCCTGGATAACAAAAAGGAAAACGTAAACTATTAAGGATTGCCTACAGTGGTCGATCTGTGTCCTGTCAGACAGAAGCACACGCGGTCATTCGACAACAACGTGTTTTAGATGCGACAGGTAAATATTTAAATAAATAAATGTTTTTGGGGACAATCTGACACAAATCGACCTAGTCCCAAACTAAGCAAAGCTTGAACTATGTGGGTACTAGACGACGATAAACATACTTATAAAGGAAAATAATAGGTAACGTAAGTCCTTAGATCATAAATTTGATACGCTAAAATACAAATATTTATATACCAGCAGGTTATTCATGAAAGTGAGTTTTTTTAATTGCCAGCAGTGACTTACAAAACACTTGTGAATAACAACAATATTTACTGTGTAAAGATGTAGGTAACGTGCGTAAATGGGGTAGGAATAAATATAGCATAAAATAAGTCGATCACAATTGTTTTATTCGTTAACTTTAGTAAAACTTAATTGACTAATGATCAAAAAAATCAATAGGAAGTTGTAGATTAACTAGACATATCAATTCTAATATTACAATGAGAAAGTAAATCCGTTTGTCTATTACATTTTCACTGACAATTTACTGAACCAGTTATGATTTATTTATTGAATGGTATGGCATTGAATATAGATACATAATAAGTACAATTATAAATATTATTTTAGGTCTGTCAGCCACTTGAAAGAATTATGACGAAATGAGACATAGGCTACTTATAAGAGTATTCAGAACACTGTTACTGGATTAATTAGTGTTCCGATACTTGCCGTATTAAACAGTGTCGCTAAATATAGGAAGTAAGCGCTAATAAACTAAAAAAAACAATCGATTAACGTAAGTACCTATATCTTCAATAGATAATGTTTAATTTTCATTAGCCCATTTTAACAGACGAGCCTACCTATGTTCCCACAGAAATATCCTGTGGGGGACCACGTTTTTTGTTTAGCATCGATATAATTTCGCTCGATGGGACAAAGCAAACAGCGGTACAAACTAAAGTTGTCACGTAATTCGTTTGTCAAATACACTTGTTTGTTCTTGAGATTGACACCGGACCGCCCCTGAGGCCGGGCCCTTTGTTTTTATCTCGCTGTCAATATTTGGCCTCATTTGTCAATAAGTCGCTTTTAAACTGCGATTCGTTGGCGATACGCTCGGCGGAAAGTGGGTGGCACTGTCCTTATTACTTTCAAAACCAAAACACCGTATGCGCAAGTCTTGTTGCTTGACTTATGACATTAAGATACTCAAGATAGCATTTACGTATAAGCATGGAACGTTTGACACATTCGCCCTTTGATTTATGAATAGATACGAGGCACAAGTATTTGGTTATATTCATTGACATGATGTCGTTTGAATTTGAATAAAGATTTTAGATTGAAGTGATATTTTTCAGTTGTAAACACTGATAAACATCGAAGATCGTAAGGTGAACATATTATTCTTAATAAGTAGGTACCTAAAAACACTTCCTACAAACTACAAAGACTGTTCAAGTAACTTTTCATACCTATCTGAACGACATCAGTATTTGAAACCTAGAAAGGCAACATACAAAGCAAACTATTTTTAAAAGCACTATATAGTTTCTAAGTTACCCTTGGTTCCTAAGAAACTCGATTTTCTGAAGACCCCACAATCAGTGGCATGTAGAATTAGGTACCTACCTATGTAAGTTCTTCAAACTATTTCAGTAGATATTATTGACCGCAATGAGTCTGTTGTTGATTATATAACAATTTTATCACACTACAATGGCAACATACAAAGAAAACTATTTTTAAAAGCACTATATAGTTTCTAAGTTACCCTTGGTTCCTAAGAAACTCGATTTTCTGAAGACCCCACAATCAGTGGCATGTAGTATTAGTTACCTACCTATGTAAGGCATTCTAACTATTTCAGTAGATATTATTGACCGCAATGAGTCTGTTGTTGATTATATAACAATTGTATCACACTACATCTTTATTTAATTGGTAAAGTAGAATATTCTTCAAGCCTCAAAACCGATAGCTTCCCTTGTTTCTGAGAAAGTAATAAGTGACCAGCCTTGGTCAGGCGTCCGAACTAGTGAAGGGAGCAAAAAATTTAAACGGAATTTTTACTTTTAACTTCAGTTTAGTGCGCATGACCTTCTCAGAAGCGTTAGTTGCCGTAACGGGACTTGTCCAGGTACTCGCTACTTCTACAAATCCTATTTTACTGTTCGTGTCGTTTTTTGCCTAATATGTTAAAATGACACGTTGGGCTTATTTAGGCGAAAATGTATCAAGTAGGCATGTTTTTATTAGACAATTAATGAACAAAAACTTAAAACAAGTAAATATGTTTTTTAACAGAAGAGTGCAGCTGAGTGGTCAATATGTTGGGAGGCACTAGACCGTTTTTGATTTCATTATGTATATACATACACAACCTACTTAGGTACTTGATATGATCATCATATATTATAC
This sequence comes from Epinotia demarniana, assembly GCA_945867215.1. Classification (NCBI taxonomy): domain Eukaryota; kingdom Metazoa; phylum Arthropoda; class Insecta; order Lepidoptera; family Tortricidae; genus Epinotia; species Epinotia demarniana. The sequence continues at coordinate 8,894,938 of OX244264.1, forward strand.
ATATTTAGGTACCTAACTCTTAGGTGAAGTAGTCGCCATTACCTATACACGAATGAATAAATATCAAAAATGTAAAAAAAATGTCCAAGATTATGAAACCTATTTTCATTGTCACTAATAGGTATTTGCCCATGCTGCGATCGAAATCGCAACCTAAGTTCCTAATTACAGCGTTATCTCAAATGCTCATACCTAAGACATCATGTAGGTGGGTAAGTACTTAATTGCTGAGACGGTAGGTACGAGTAAATAGTAAATACTTTGTCGCTGCTTAATCGTGATGGTTGCATTCACCTTTAGGCTCCTCTACACAATCGGCCATCATGGCCCATCATACAAGATGCAACTATGCGTTAGAGGGAGAAAGCCATACTTCCATTGCACTCCAACGCATAATGGTGTCACTTTCCTATGCTGTGACAGCCGATTGTGAGGACAAGCCTTTAGATCTACTTCATCATACCCTATTTCAAAATTAATCTGCCCACTGATGAGAAATTGGCAACCAGAGACACCTAGGGCGGTAAAACAAAGATAGTCTCACGATCGCAGGCATTTGAATAACGAAGGTATACTTTGTTCGGTACCGCCCGTTGAGAGCATTTTTCCGCAGTAGTGGGCGGTGATCACAAGACGACACGCGAGCGTTGCGGCTGCAGTGCAATAAATATCTGAACACCTTGACAGTAAAGTCGTCCTAATGTTTGCAGGCACCGTGCTATGATGTGTATGGTGTGACTGTACAAAACATGGACAACGGACACGTGTCATATACGTTCTGACTCATACATTAGAGGTCAGTAGCAAAAGTGTCGCAACCCGTCCATCCAAACTCGACAGCCGTCTACGTGTCTAATTTCGCTAACAACGATTTTGATACCCGTCATCCGTCTTTTTATTTTCAACCTTATGCCGACGCAATAACGCTGACAGGTACGGAATGCCACTTAGCGTAAGTAGAATTTGACTGATTGACTCATTGGCAATCCTATCGAACATTGAAACCGTTTTGAAATAAATACATAGTAAAGTAATGAACGTTTTTGATTACAGCATTCAACTTCTTCGGTTTATAATCTAGAGTCTAGCTAGACTTTATAATAAATGAAATACCTATTTGAAAGTGTTAGAAATAATTTAAATGATTTCACGAGCTTAGGAACCGTAGCACTACTACACCGTAACACGGTTGAGATTATTTTATACAGCCGACTTTTTATAATTCTGTCATTGGGATTGGAATCTTCTACCTTGGTTGATAGAGTTTCTTTTTGAATGGATTACTTTCATGCAATTCGGCCAACTCAAATAATCTTGAGTACTTGGCCTGTTGATTAATGTTATGCCAAAATTATATTTATAATTTACTGCACTCTTATTAAAGTAACTAAATAACTTTTTTAGTAATTACTTCTTTATTTATTACTTATCCTTATTATTCATTCCGACATTGACGAATCCGAATATTTCTGTCATAAGACACTGCCTATCAGTGACAATAATCAACTGCTTACCTAGAAATATTTTTTTCGTAAAATGTACTCACAAACAGTTCCGTATTTTGACTGTTATAGGTACCTGTAAAATGAAGTACTTAATATGAACTGGTAAAATCAAAAACAATAAAATTCGGGTTCCCAATGTAATATAGTAGTCAGAAAAAAGGGGTGCGGTTATAAAATATGTTTCTAGAAAGTTTTATTGCTGAGCTCGAGCCGTATTTGCTTGCGGTAAAGGGGTATACCGCTTTCCTAAACGGACGTAAGTACCAACACACGGTAAACTAGTTACTACCTTCTTAGTTGACTGGGTGTGTAGACAGATGGGGTAAGACAGTAAAACGATTAAACAGGGCCTTCGACATCGTAAAATTACCGCCAAAGTGATATTTTGGACCTAACTGTAAATATGTACGAAGCCAAGATTACCCATCTCATACCGAGGTACTAAGTTTGTCGAAGTACGACGCAGTAATAACTAAAGAATTAAGAAACTGATTATCACTGCAAAAGAAGACAGTACGTTGTTATGTTTTCCACAATTTACGTCTGCACTCAGTGCAATTCTAGGGATTATTCTGTTATTAGACGCATACAGAAACTAGGCCAGTCATTATAGATTTTGACCCGTGAATAATTCGTTCTTGGATTTTTTTTCAAAGGTTCCCCAGGGGGGGGTCACTGGGAGTGTACATTAAAAAATAGACCGAATCGGGCTTCTGCGTATATTCGAAAAAAGGTTTTTCTTGAATAACTCGGCCATTTTTGATTTTACAGTAAAACACAAACAGTAGTACAGTAAACAAAAATTTTAGGAAATTTGCTTCTCTACAAGTTTAGTCCCTACAATTTTTCTTCTAGGATCGATATTTTGGAAATTAAACCTGAAAAACGCGACAAATTCAAAATATTATCATTATCTCCTATGTTCCACGTTTTACGGCATGAATGAAGAGTTATAGAGAAATAAATCAAATCAAATCAAATTCTGAAAAATTTTGGTTCCCACCTTTTTTCCCCCAAAATCGATCCTAGAAGAAAAATTATAGGGACCAAACTTGTAGAGAATCAAATTTCCTAAAATTTTTGTACTCGCGGTTTTTCTGTAAAATCAAAACTGGCCGAGTTATTCAAGAAAAACCTTTTTTCAAATATACGCAGAAGCCCGATTCGGTCTACTTTTTTAATGTACACTCCTAGTGTACATTTAAAAGAGAGAAGAGAGACCTACGAAAAAAAAATCTAAGAACTAATTATTCACGGGTAGGTTTGGTTATTTGGATAAAATGACTGGCCTAAACAGCGTCCTACGTCTTAACCCATCGGTATCACCTTCACTAAAGCACCACCTTTATGTGACAGACAGTATAATCTGTCCCCAAGAGTCCTAAGACACGTAACATGTTTTTTATTTGATAAAATATAGACTGCACGCGTATAGTGCTTTGTTTGGATGCAACTTGTTGCAGGCCAACAAATAATATATATATATTATATAATAATTAAAAAAATAATTTTTTTTTACTTATGATATAATAAGTAGTTCCTTTTAATTCTTTTTTGTTTTTAGATTTCATCGCTGCGGAAGACCAGCGCTGGTTGTAGAGCTAGCAACATGCTGAGCTGGGTCCATTTCGTGACAAAGCCAAATATGTTTTTTTTTTTGCTTTTATTACCTATCTGTTTTTGTCACGAATAAATGTTTGAGTTGAGACTGTACTCGACCACTGCTACTCTAAAGTAATTCCCATATTTCTACATGCACATATCTTTATTAATATATTAATTATTTGAGTTTTAAGCTAGCTACATGCCTGTAGCCACACGTGGTAGACAACATTTTCCGTCCCTAAATGACGCAACTGACGTAACCATGATACAAATATAGTGAGAAAACCTTTTCCACAGACCAGCAGGCCGATCACGTAACGCATTGTACGCACGTTAGGTAGGATCTAAATGTAAAATTTATATGGGAAAATGACAGTTGGACTGTCCTCACGAGCGTTCTGAGCGCCGAGCTCTCAGACTCTTTAGTAAGGACTTCACCATTAAGTCAATACTATAGAGTCTTGAACACCGACGGCGAGTAGCTTACCTATCGGTCTTTTATCGGATACATTTTGGAGAGTGTGCGCAGGAACTGCACAACTTAGGAAATTCCACCTTACCTGTTCCATCACCGAACGGCCAGGCGTGGGGAGCGAATGCATCCTTATGTTGACAACTTACTACTTGTTCGCACGAAGCGATTCACCTCGTCTTTCTTAATGTGAACTGCTAAGGCATGGAATTCGCTCCCATCATCTGATTTCCTGAGAATTAACGATCTAGGTGCCTTCAAAACACGAGTGACTAGGCTGTTACTGAATTAGTGAGCATCATCTTAGGCTCTGTCGTCGCTCACCATAAGGTGAGACTAAGGTCAATGACTGTTATAAAAAAAATAACTTTAAAAATATTTATGTTTTCATAGAACTAACAATAAGTTTTTCAATGCCAAAAAGGTATTAAGGTACCATTTCTGCATACGTTCAAACTGGATGAACCACTGTGCACCCTGATTGCATATTATTAAATGAAAATCGGTAACACTGTTATCTAGAACTGTATGACTAAAGCACTTAGAATTTACTAAGCCTTATTTAGGCTGTTTTAACAAAAGGGCTTATGTGCGCAAGAGAAACCCGGTGGTTCGGACGTTAGTCACAAAAGGTTAAAGATAAGCTTAGGGCACAAGTGATTTCTTATCGACGATAACAGACTTGGTGGTCTTTTATGATGACGCAGAACAATAGCTGATAAAGTTTCGTGTTTAGTAATAATTTCATAGCTTATGGATGAGTATTCGTTTTAATCGAATTTAAAAGTTCGTGAGACATGTCTAAACTACAACTTATGAATCCACGGTTAAACTAACGCATTAAACATAATAACGGGCTACCTGTTTCTAAATAAGATGAGTGCTTTCGACACAATGACGCTTGAAGCACTACCGTATATTATTTATTACGTGAGTTTTTTTTGTATTCGTTTTTTTTTTTATAGAGGAGTCAAATTGAAACAATATTGGTATTGTAGCAAACATATATAGGTACAAGAACACTGATTCACAGTTACGAGATATACTTATCTATCTATAGCAAAAAATCAACATGAAAACTATAGCTAACTATATAAAATAATTACCATGAAGATCTCTAATTATCTTAGTTGGTGGCTAATGAGCAATAAAAATGGGCAAGACTTAATTTTGAGAGAAGATAATAAAAGAATTTCAAGATAGTGGTATCTAGAAATAATCTTTATCAATACAAAAAGACCACCAGCTAGCAATACAAAAAGATTGGCTTAACTGCAGTTTAACTGTTTTTGGGCTACCAACAATGCTTACTGTAAAAAGGATATTTGGTTAATTGGAATGTCTGTGCTGTTTACTACAACCCTCGTTTACAAACAAATACTTGCGTATTTTTAGAATACTCCCAATTTTTTTGCTCTTAAACTAGTGCACAGGAGTACTTACAACGAAGTTCTAGTTTTTAATTAATTCCATCCACCGCTACTGCTATCCTATTCATTTTATTTCACATCTCACTTAAAGTATAATATACCGTCACGATTTGATAGAAAAAAACTATTAGCTTGAACAACTTCTTGAGTATGGCTAAATAAATCTCCGAGCCATTAGAATGTTAGATCCGCCCATAAACGACCATTTAAATGGCCCCGAACTAAAACACACGTTTCCAAAACTAACCATCGGACTCCCAATCAAGAAGGTGGGTAGAAATAAAAACAAATCATGCGGGCCAGTGGTTCCACTTGCGTGAGGAACTGGATACAGTTCGTAAGGCCAAAAAATATTAAGTATTCATTACTTACACTGCGTCTAAGGAATCTTACTTTACTCAATTTCGGAGTCGATCGTAATTATTGAATCGTATCAATTTATAAGAATGAAATAATTGTCAAAGAAAATTGAAGAAAGTGAGTTCAGAACATATGCAAACACTGTAAAAAAAATATCTACGCCCGGTTTTATAAAAATCCGCTACATAGCATTTTACGTGAAATTTTAGAAACTCAGTTAACTCTCTGACAGCACTGACGCTGTGGCGTCCGGTTTAACGGGTATTTATAAAACAAAGCCTTAATATATGTGTAGATGTTTCATTTAAGAAGTTATCTGTTAAATATATCATTTCACAAGATTTATTTCGGGTCGCTGAGCCAACGGAGTAACATAATTTATTTGAAAATACCTACTTATTTGTACAATCCGTTATGTTAGTTAAAGCCCATCACTTCTTATTCTAAATGTTGCCTACATAACTTTGCACATAAAACTAAGCAGGCAACACCACCGGGCAAGAATCACAACGTAAAAACAAAAAACCACGGTAGCCATAAATCGCCACGATAGAGTCATTAGCCAGGGGCGGACTGGCCGCTGAATAATTAAAAACAAATAAAGTCGACACGGATTACGCTATCTGCGATCGCATTTGTTTCAGTTGTTAGTTGTGGAACCGACGTGGGTCGGCCGGAATGAATTTGATTTGTATTGTTGACATTATTTTTTATTAATGTCATTTGTGGTTAATTTGAGCATTTACGGTATTTTAATTAAAATTAGGTATGGATGTGAAGTATTACAGTTGAGTTTGTTAAAAATACTATTAATTGTGCAACTTAAAATTATGTACCTACAAGTTATGAAAAGACATACATCTACATCACTATAATATTGATATAAAAAATACATTGTATATTACAATTTTACTGCAACTGGTATATAATAATACTTGTAATAAATCAGCATATATACGTCCCACTGCTGGGCACAAGCCTCCTCTCATGGATGGGAGGGAGCGGGCAGTAGTCCCCACGCTGGCCCAGTGCGGGTTGGGGACTTCACATACACCTTTGATTAGGTATATAAGGAAGTTAATTTCTGACTTAGAATATTCAGTAGAAAATAGGTCAAAGAAAGAAAATATAAACAATTTGTCAACCCATTGCCTGTCATTATGTCGCTATTGTTTAACCTACGTAGTTGGATATAATTGTCATTTACAAATCTTACACACGGACAGTCATTGTCATTATACAACCGCGTAGTTACTTATTCATGTCCCTCGACAGTCGACACAACCCTTACCGAGGTACAAATGACATAATTACCATTTGTCCTGTATGGGAATCGTTCAATATTTTGACCTCATTTACGTGAGTCAGTCAATAGATTTTTTAAACTATTGTTTTTGTCATACACACACACGGAAAAGAAATACCAGAAGATACCTGATATTAGAACCTAATTTCGTTCTTCGAAATTGAATTGCAATATGTACCCTCGAAGTAGTTTTGTTCCGTGTATTCATAATTGTGTCTATATTGTATTCGAAGTCCCTATAAAAGGTCCGTTTAATTAATATTGGGTTAGGTGCTTTTTTGATGGCACAACACAACGGAACTGATTATTTTATTTCGAGGCTCCGCGCGCGGTTTTTGTAATAAATACTTTACAAATGCACGGTTTTAAAACTTCCACTACCAATAATCGGTATGCGCTACGCTCGTAGCTGATCCCGGGTTTTCTTCGTATGTAGCGGAAAGCGACTACGGCGTTTGCGCCCGCTAAGCGGGTTCCTGGCAGTTAAAGTGTTAATTGAATGAGCGAACAAAGCTACCGATATTTTCAATTTCAGCTTGGCCAAAATAGTTATTTACGATACAAGTGCCGAAACTAGGAAATTCGCAACGAGTGGTGATAAATTAAAACACGACCGAAGGGAGTGTTTTAAATCGACACGAGTTGCGAATTACCTATTCGCAAGTGTATCGTACAACGTTTTACTGTACATATGGCTCTTTAAAGTTTCGACATATGCATGAAAAGTGCTCTTTTCCGTACTAGTGCGGGAAAGTAGCACCATATGTATGATATGTACTTACTGTAAAATATTTTGTATGACCGGCTGTTCGCCTCTACAGGTCGCATTTCTCAACCGATTCTCGTGAAAAGTTATAAGCAGGTTGTATAATTATAACTGGGTGTTTATTTTTGTAGATTCCGTCTATTCAATATTTTTTTATAGACTGCCTTGGGAGTTTTTCTGCTCTCAGAGCCACTAGTAGTAGCATAGTAACTTTAGTGCCCACAACCCGCAGCAACTTAACAGTTCCGCAGCTTGAATATGTCAAATCAGTAAAAGTGAAAAGGTACTAAAACCGACGTTAGGCTGACGAAGATGTTTTTGTACAACAATGAAAAAGCGCCCGCCAACTTTCAACTGAATGCGTGAGAAAGTCATGCACATACTTACTGCAGCTCGGTTCTTCATGAAGTATATATAACTATAGCCTCCGCTCACGAAAATGATGACCTTTGGTCGTAAATTATGCGCGACATATCTCGGAGGGATATGCGAGTGTGTAAGGTATCATCATCATCATCATCATATCAGCCGAAAGACGTCCACTGCTGGACATAGGCCTCCCCCAAAGAGTGCCAAAGTGACCGATCCCGCGCCACCCGCATCCAGCGGACTCCCGCAACCTTTACCAGGTCATCAGTCCACCTTGTCTGGGGCCTACCCACGCTGCGCCTTCCGGTACGTGGTCGCCACTCGAGAACCTTTCCGCCCCAACGGCCATCGGTTCTACGTGCTATGTGCCCCGCCCACCGCTACTTAGGTGTAAGATATAGTTTTATCAAATAAGTCGGTTTGTCGATACTATAGTAAATGTATATAGTATAGTATATCAGAAGATCCTTTAGAATCTTTAGATACTTTTACTTGGTTATCTGAAGTAGGTAGGTACAATTTTAATATTTGAGCCATTGTTGCTCATTAGTGTCTTACTGTGGATGAGGTTGTGAGTCCGAAGACCGTGACGTAAAAATGAAGTGGCCCAAATAGTGTCTAATTGGTTGATACACTGTTGATACATTCACTTAGGATAGGATACCCATATAACATAGGTACATATAACTGCGGATGACGTTGTGAGTCCGAAGAGAGTACGTAAACATGAAGTGGCATATATAGTGTCTACATGGTTGACACACGTTGATACACTTACTTAGGATAGGATAGGTTATATGTACATATAACATACATATACTTTAACTGTGGATGACTGTGGATGACGTTGTGAGTCCGAAGAGTGTGACGTAAAAATGAAATGGCCCAAATAGTGTGTATAATTAGATTTTTTAACAGCCGATATTTGACAGCCGTCAACCCAGTACAATAAACGTCTATAATGACGTAAATTGTACCGGGGTGACAGCTTTTATCTATTGGATGTAAAGGCATTTTCACTATACTAGGTGGATACAATGTGGACACATTTACCTAGGATAGGATATACAGTGCCCACTCCTCTTAAATAAGCATAATCAAAGAGTTACTGAACTTATACAATATAAACAAAAACTTACAAAATTAGTATTAGCTTAAAATAATAACTGTGTGTATTTATTCGATGACCTACAAAATGAAAGGAGACCGCGATCGGCACGCACGAGTGTTTGTTCAATCGTTGAGGGCTCTCGAGAGCTGAGACGCGCTGGCGCCTCAACCAGGATGCTTATGCTATAAAATCGTATACCCTACAGGTCCGATACAATAAAATAATGCGTTCAAAGCGCTGTTCGGGTTGCCGCGCTACTGCAGCGCATCAGGGATGTTTGCGGACGCGCACGCGTTTTGTTTCAAGGCTACCATGAGACTGCGAGCGGCATTCCTGGTGTGACGTGAGCACGCCACCTCCAACACCGTTCTGGCAATGACCGCGGACAAATTCTGTCCATACATTGCTCATTGCCGTGGACTTCATGCGCCGAACAGCACTGTGCTTGGCAAATAGAGACACCTTCAAGTAGGTTATTTAATTCGTTAGCAGGTGATTGTGTACCTATGTATAAAACTGTATGAGTCATTGTTACTTTAAATAAATTATTATTTACTCTTACTCGTATCTAATGTCCTGGTAGGTAGATACCTACATATGCCTAATTAACATGAAAAACAAGCACACGGTTGTAGCTAATAAGCGTACGGCCTGCCTGAGGGTAAACGTTAGCCGTAACCTATGGACGGTTGCCACTGTAGTGGAATCTTTGCTGAACAAGCAGTATCCACGAATCCAACATTTCATTGACTAGGCCGATGACGAGGCCGAAGGGGCATAAAAGGAGGATATCCCTATGACATTCTGGGAAAGAAGTCCAGACTTTCGAATTTTTGAAGAAAAAAAAGGATTAATCTCACCTTTTTCTTGAATCCGTCCATGATGAAAATAATATTGTTAGATAAGTCCAGAAGATGAATAGGTTACCTATAGGTGTGTTAATATGACATTTTAGTTTCTAGTTTTTCGGTATTATTTATTTACCAAGCTGAGCTGAGAATAAATATCAGCCGTTTCACATTACCGCGCTAAAACATTTTCCCAACTAAACTCATTAACATAATAGCAATTTCGTCCGCGAGCCGAGTCCGTGACAAACTACGGCACAAACTACGCGCTAACAGCGCCATCTGTGTTCGAGCTTCACTCTTGGATACCAAATTAATTTATTGAACGGTCCAGCTAACGGTACGTTTGAAGACTCTTCTGCCAGTCACACAATCGACTCACGAGCTATCACCACCATACTAAACTATATCTTAACACTCACGCAAGATTGCACTCATACTTCTTAATATTAAGATACCTTTTTCAGCTCGATTCTATTTCCTCTTAAGCTATTTGTTCACGTAGTACCCGGCGGTAAATAAACAGTTGATAGCGACTACACATCATTACATCAAAGAGATGTAAAGGCTTTGTGACAGGACATTGCACTCTAGCTTGCTATGAATAGATGACAGAATCACATGTCACCGCCGCGTTTCTTATCGCACAGTAGGTTAGTGGGCGCGAGCGGAGCCGGGTCAAATGGTTAGCAAACAATCACGTGCGGATTCGTTTCGGTTTATATTCGCAACACCGTGTAATAGCTGGAAAACTCCCAGTCCCTCAATTTTACGAGTGTTCGTTGCACTGAACATGGCTGTGCAGTTTCGTTTAGGAATTTCCCATTTAGTCGGGAAAGCGACTAGAACGCACAGAGGATCCGCGGAAAATTATTTATGTGCTTTAATGCGCATATTTAGCGTAGCTACCTGCCTGCATCGCTGGCTGTTTTGTTTGCGGCATAGCCGCGCGAGGTATCCATATGTGATATGTCGCTTGGCGGAAATAAAAATGCTTTTCCATATTTTTCAATGCAACGCGTCACGATTGTCTAGGTATTTTTTCACATCTACCGCATTGGTTATTCGTTATACCGTCCGATATCCAAATGGAACGGCTATCTACGTTTATTAACGAAGTAAAGCTATCATTTCTCAAAAACAACTCGGAAGCGTAGATCAAACCCAAAAATAATCGCCCATCAATCAACCGTTCAAATCTATACAAAAAATCCTTTGTAACCGCACCGCTGTAATTGGGGGGACGAAAAAACAAAAGTGGAAATTTCTAACGAGACAAAACTCGCAAATCATTCTGTTTAGTGCGAAATTATAGCGTTTTAAACGGGCGTTTAGGTGATTTGTACGTCGGTAATAGATGGGTATTACGTAAGTGGTGCGCCTTGGGACGGAAAAGTGCGCTGCAATCTATTAGCTGAACAAAAACCGAGCTCAATTTCACACCTGTTTACCTTTAATTCTATAATAGCAGGAGCGAGCTTCGCACGAGAGCTATCGCTTATTTGTATATCATATCGGATGGGGAATTGGCGAACGCGCAAGGATATTAACGAACGCTCGCCTTTCAAGTTGAAATAATTAACGTGAGTAATTTGTTTCGGAATACGTAGGTACGGGTTTAACGATGTGCAGTGTTTTCAGCGATATTTATTAATTTGGTTATGTACTGCGCTTTATTCAACATTCTTAATTATAAACTTTATTGAGATACAGTCTTAATTATACTTTATATAAAAGTATTTCGTAGAATTAGTTAGAGAGCGATACTTTAATGATAAGTCAGTAATAATATTTTATTACTATCAACTTTACTGTTCTGTATTAACTTTATTGTTCTGTTCCATTTACAATAATGAATTTACATACATACATAATTTAACATTTAAAGTAAGTACCTAGGCACTTGTGTGTCAACACACTAAGTTTAACAAATGAATGATGCACATAAGTACTTAACTCAGTCGTTTCATGTTTCAGGAGCAGTAGCCTAAATAAATGATTCACGGCATCACTCCTCAAGAACCTGTGCCCTAACCTGACCTGGTTCATTTCACCTGGCCTTCCCTCCAGCTGGGGGTGGGGGTGTGACGTCACGCCGTGGGTGCAGACACGCAGCCGTCACGCTCCACAAACGTCGAGGTTAGCGCAGCCTTGCCGCAGTCGCCCTACATTGCGCAGCGAGCTGCTTTTTCATCTAAATACTCCAATAGCTATAAACAATTGCCGTATCTTCCGGGCATCGACAATAGGAGCCAGCGAGCTATCTGCGAGGTCGGCATGCATGCTTTAAACCTTGCACCTTGAGTCGCTAATAATTTAAACCCAGTACATACTCGTAGGTATTAAACATTATTTAAACAATTACTACGCCCTTCCAGAGCCCGTATGAAACTAAATTGTTAAGATATGGTTGCAATGAATGATATGACTATGACCTACCTATACCTAACACATTTTCTTCTAAAGTTTGACACTTGTTGCACTTTACTGAGGGATCGATCAAAGACTACGTATTCGCATTCCAATCGTACTGACACTATGTGCCTCGTTCGCTTCGTGCCTTTGTTCGTTCGGCTTGGTGCCTGTGTTCGCTTCACTAAGACACAGTTATATAAATTTGAAATGCGAAATGTACATTTCTAGTCGAGCACCTGCTACGCCTTGTGATTCGTTCACAACATGAATTCTGCAGCTAAATCTTAGTACCTGCCTTGTATCATTAACTTTTCAATCAAGCCTGTTTTTTTAAGATATAGCAGACGTGTTTTGTTTCCGCACGTCAACAACCAATAAATCAGAACTATAAATTAGTTCCTCGAACTGTCCTCACCATATAAATCGGCAAAGTATCTCTGTATTTACCCCCGACGTCCCGTGGCTCTCCATGGCCAATCAGCCGCTCGAGACAATAGCCTCAGCGCGAAAGGTCCATAAAACTACGGAGTAAAACCCTGTCCAAAATATTTACAACGCGTGACAAAACAGCCCGTCTTTGTCTCGAAGGATCGTCTCGACGATTAGTTGCGGGCAATCTGAGCGACGCATGCGGGCGACTTATGGATGCTTGCCACGGCGACGTGTGATGTTTCCGAGACTGAATCTGGCCATGGAAAATTACGCTTAACAAGGCTACGTCTGCAATAAACGTAATGTGCCAAAATTTTCCTTTTTTAGCGAAGCTCCTGCGAAAACAGGCCGTTAGTGAGATACTTACCTAAACTAAAGTAGTGGACTAAAGTAGCACCGGCGTAGCCAAGTTTTGATATCGGGTTATGCAAAATTATGAATAAAATGACACTAATATTCAGATTAATGTAATATTTTCGAGGGATTGAAACCCCAAACTTGCAACAAGCTGTGAATGTTCGAAATACACTCAAGAGCAAAACAACGGGTACACATTGTATGGAAATTCAATGCAAAGTTTACTCTTGAATGTATGTAACTACTAGAAACTTTTTGGCGATAACAGAAGCAACAGATATAAACAATGTCATTAAAAGCTTTTGATGAAAACACCCATTTATGACGAAATTGTTGTATTAGCCCGAGCTGTTCCAAAAAAATGTCGAAAGTAAGGCGAGTCACAGAGTCGGATGAAAAGAATCGATAGCACGTGCCGAGAAGATGTAATTCTTATGATATCACAGTGAGATCTCGGGCATCAGCCACTCTGTGACAAAAGAATGTATGTTCATGACAATCCTGGGCAGAGATAAGCCTTTTTTGTCTAGAACCACCGTGGGTATCCAAAATAGAACAAAAAAAACCCTCTGTTCTGTCGCCGGACTGTGAAGAAGCCGCTGACTGTGAAAGTTCACACAACAATTTAAAATTTTAACACCACGCCGCCATTCTCCGACTCTCATTAAGCCGTTTGGTTGCTGACAATACGCTAATCATTTTGTTTACCAGCCTTCTCAATTTATAAGTACATTTTTATTTTGATTCAAAGTGTTTGGGAATGCTTGGTTATTTTGAACTGTTTCGAATTTCCAACATCGACACGTTGTTATTGGAAAGGTAACATTTGACAAAAAATACACTTATTTATTGAACTCAGACAGGTTACAGGTAACGATATACCTATTCGTATATTTATTTGACTGCTTACCGATTCACATTTTCATGATTTAAGTAGGTACCTACACACGTTATTTTTAAGCGTAATCCTGATATCCTAATGGTCGGGAGACGTCCATTCAGTAAAACCAATTAATGTAGTTTATTATACTTAATTACTTACTGTGAATAACGGTCGCACTGTCAAACCACAAAATGATTAAGAATTGTCATTTATCATATGCGACATTAGGTACATACTCGTTCAAAAACTTTGAAAAACGTTACTATAACTTTTGTAAAGGTAAATACACTACCAATAAACTGCAGGTTCCCTCAGTAACGCGTTTTGTGCTTTATGAAAATACACTAATAAAACTGTAAGCACCTAAATGTTATAAATATTAAATTGATTGAGATTCCAACTATATGTATACTAAACCCGTTCAATCAACTCGCATTGGTCACGGCTGGCAATAGTGGCAATAAGTTTTAGTAATAGTTTGTACTTTTTTCATGGCACAGGTGGGTATGTACTGTACTTTGTCGTTCTTTGGGGTAATCACGTAGGTACCTACGTAACTATGCCAACGCACCTTAAAAAATATCAACTGTATTTTTTTAAGGTGATAATGCCAGTTGGTATGCTTTCCCCTCCATCATATTTTACAGTTTCATATTTTAATTGACCTTATCACTGTATACAATGTTTGAATTCAATAGGTTTATTTGGAGGAGCAATTAGGTATTCCGCGAAACTGTCGGCACGTGTCTACTAAGGTCGTCTTCTTGCTCCTGCTTTTTGCCTACTAATAATTCTCGAAACCGAGTTCCGTATACCAATATTACCTGAAATATTCTGTGCTTATAGCATTTCCTCCCGCGAACTCGTCGGATGTGAAACGAACACCCTGTCATGTTTTTGCCAAGTGACTACAGTAGTGGGTTCTTCGAGTGTTAAGGCCCATTTAGACCATACAAGTTTCTTGAACATTCAATACAAGAAAGTTGAGGCAACAAAAAAATTGCACTGTATAAACATAACGTGCCATTATTGTATTCAAACAGCAACTTGAATTCAATACTGGTATGCATGTAAACAAAGCCTAGGTAGTTAATTGAATACAAGAAATGTGAATCAATCTTTTGTTTTCACAATGGATTCCGTGCGTGAAGGTGTGCTCCTTGTCGCTGCTGTAATAGCAACTGTGCTACGGGAAAAACTAGTCGAAAAACGTCGCAAAAAAAGATTGTGGACAAGAAAATGGATACACAGAAGAAGCATGCTGGGGGCTTCAAACACTCTGTGCATGGAACTCAGAGTAATTAATTATTGTGACTATTTTAATAACGATGGTGCTGTACCGTGGCAAAACTCGGCCATATTTTAGTACTAAATGCATTCTACGTAGCAGCCGTAGCAGGTACATATAAGCACTTATAAGTTATACCACACATGTTATAATTCATAAATAATTGACATTTAAATTTAATGAGTACCTATAATGATTATAAAAAATATATACCAAATTTGAAGTTGTTTCTCTTGCTTCCGAAGTTTTTCGTAAGAATCCGTCCATCAAATTGTACCACACAAGTTTTGGCTTATAAATATCAGCGCAGCCGGAACCAGTACCCATTGAACTCTTCACTTTCTTTTTTTCAGCTTGATATTGCGTCCTTATGCCCTTTAGTTTTTTCATTATCTCTTTTGGACCGAAACCTTCTACCCCGAATTCTTTAGAAAAAGCTGCAAGGGCAGCGTCACGAGCCTCGCGGTTTTTATAGTTTTTATTTTCTGTGTCCCAGAGACATTCGTGACCTCTATACATTTCTATTAATTTAATTATCTCCGAACTACCAAATTTGAAATTATTTTTGCTCATCGTGCTACCCTCAGCGAACGTTCAATATTGAATGAAAATCTGCCAATGCAAATCGGTTCAATTCTTGCTTCAATACGCCATAGTTGATTCAACTTAAAGTTTAGACGTGTCAATACTTGCTGGCAAATATTGCCGTGCAATAAATGTCCGTGGTGTAAACAAGATACGGTCAAGAAAATTGACTGTCAAGAATTGTATACAATAATTTCATAAAAGATTTTGGTTATTGCTCATGTGTAAACACTTTGATTCAATTCTTGAATTCAATTATTGAATGGCAAAACTTGCATACAATTATTGCGGATTTTTGTTCAAGAATCTTGTATCGTGTAAATGGGCCTTTACAGATTTTTAAAGGATGCAATGAGTAGATAAGTCGTCTGGAGTAGCAGGCGTCCATAGGCAGGTACCGCATTCTTTGCTACTGACGTGGTATTGGTAAAGTAATTATGATTAAACTTTGGCGTATTAACTTAAGCTTAGTTACGACCAACTTATTTAGGACATCTAGTTGGTAATACTGCTGGAATATCGTACGAAGCTATAACACGACGCTTTGTGAAGCTGTTAAAATGTGCCGCATATTGATGCCGGTGACTATGTCAATATTGTTCACTTCTATTTTTATGGATTAAGGGTGGAAGTGTCAAGTATTTGGTCAGTATCAAACACGTTTCATTAATTTTCGATGCCTGAAATGTAATATTCTAGTATAATTAACAGCCCTTCTCATTCCACCGACGTACACGCTCAGAGTGTTCAGGCTGAAAATAAACAAAAACTATCAAATATTAAACACTGCGGTAGGTGTGTACTCGTAGTGCAAAACATTTTGTTGTTGCTGCTTCCGTTTGCTGGTTCCGTGAATAATGCTGAAAGTTAAAAGCGGTGCTATAAATTCTGGAAAAAGATAGTTTTGCATAAAGTCCCATGACCCTCCCGTGGTTTGCTTGGCTACACCGCAATAACTCGCTCATTGACATTTAACATTATAATCAAAAAATTCAATCCCACAGTGATTCTGGCGACCAAAGACTTACCAGTGACAATAAATTCTTCTCGTACAGTCGGGGGGGGAAAACGACCTCCATCTCGAATGTCATTTGCACGGCGTGCCGTTGAAAAAGCAATTATTTCAATATCTGGCCCGCGCGGCACCCAGCGGTCGGCAAAAAGTGGCCGGCGCACGCGCTCGTGACTCCAAGCGGTAAGAAAGTTGAGGTGCGCTCACGCCGCCCACGTCCTAGGCATGTGAGTGACCAAAATTATAGGGCTCATTTTTGTCCATTGTAGCCCATTTGACGAAGCTCATCATCATCATATATTTAAGCTGTTATCGGTGGAGCAAATTCCATTCCTCTCTATTCTTAGCTTTATTCTTGACATCCAGATACGACACGCTGTTAACTTTTTCTTTCATTTGGTCCGTAAAAGATCTTATTGGTCTTCCTCTTTCCATCTTTCGTACCTTCTATCATGATTTTTTTATGTAATCATCGTGAGCGTAACAATTGTCCAAACATTTTGCCTCTTCCGTTCTCAACAGTTTTTAACAATATCCTTTTTTCTTCATTCTTTATCAAGCATCCACATTCGTATTTTAATCCGTCCGACTAATTTTCTCCATCCACCGACATTTGACGAAGCTACAAGTTGCAATTTTATATCAAAACGGAGGCTTTTGATCTACTAATAACGACTGGCCATTTGACAAGTGTAACCAAGTCAGGACTTGTAAAATAGTAACTTATAACGCGAAACGGGCCCCAGATAGCTCCCTGCATGCGGGATGCAAGGTGTAACGAACAGTGGAAATAAGCTTAGGATATTCATCCTAGTAACATACCAAAACACAAGGTTTCTTTAAAGTACGTATAAGGTAAGAAGGTCCTACGTAGCACTAATTAGGTAATAATCAGTCAATATATTATGAAGGAGGTAGGTATCGATAGTCCCTAAAGAATTTAGGTTGGTTTTCGTACATCTGTCGGTTGCTATGAAGTGGGATAAGTATTCATCAGATTTTCGCTAACCTTCCCGTTTGTCCTTTGTCTGCCAGATTAAATTTAATCATAAGTGTCTACAGTACCTACAACTTCGTCTAAGTAGGTACTAGCCGACATAAAACCTAATAGATTTTAATTTGAGAACAAGAGCATTAATGGATACATTTTATTCGTGTTTCATTTATAGTCTGTGTATTTTGCTATGATTACTTAAGTACTACATATATATGTAGTCTTATGAGAAACTTACACGTTAATTACTGTAGTAGTTATAGGTGTTCTTTTTAATGAATTTGATTCCTATGTACCTACCTTTTCCAGTAATTTTATTGCACCGTCATCATTGTAATTTCGAGATGTAATCGGAGGCAGTGTAAGCAAGCCTGCATCATACTATCGAGTCACCCAGCGCTCGATCATACCTACAGAACCAATTTTATAGTAACTTCGATGTCCCACGACGTTTACAATGGTAAAATTAACACGATAACTTTAACTATCTAGTGATGTAAAGTTATCGATAAATATCAATATGCTTTAAGTCTAAGTAAGTATAGAATCAGGCATTCGTGTAATAGTACATTACGTAACTAGGGCAGTGAATTCGTTAATGCCCCAGATCGCAGGTGTTTGTGGCCCGAACCGAAGGTGAGGTTTTGGGGCTTTACGAATTACCGCCCGTGTTGAGTACAAAATTTTACGTCTTCACCTGGCCACAATGCAAGTTTTTCCGTACGCGCAGCGTGCAGTAAAACTCGCATTATGGCCAGGTCTGAAGTAATAGTACATTGTGATACAAGTGAGGTAGGTTGATAATTACATCAGAGGCGAAATTGTTCACGCGAACCGCAGGTGAGCGTGATAAGGAAGCCGAGGATGTAATTATCAAAGCTCACGCGTATCATACGACGTTTTTCAACACATTTTGCGAGGAAAAAATCATTTTCATAAGATGAAAATGTTATAGGCCCGCCAAACTATTTACTTTACATTAAGCAAATCATTAAAATGACAACAGGTTTTTACTCACAATTGCACATCGCCAAGAATTTCCATTCTATTTATCACTTTTCTAGTCACCACGAGTCAACATTTTTGATAATAACCAAACACGCATTTAAACAAACTTTACAAATATTTGTGAAATAAATAACCTATAAGGGCTCCCAACAGTTTTTTTTTCGTGAAGTTTGCGCAGTTTGGGCACAGAAATCTCTAAACAGCCAATACAAAATTAAATTATATTTTCGTTTTAAAATGTTATCTGTATTTAATTCATGTAAAATGTTATGAAAAGTGAATAGTTTTACTAAATTAAACGTTTCCATATCATATACAAAAAGAAATAGTCAATTAATTAACAAAAAGGATTTAGTTTGTTTAGTCGAGTAAGAATCCATTTGCCGAAAATTAAAAAAATAGCTGTACATTCTGTACAACCCGGTTAATTTAAGAATGCACCGTGTTCATGCATTTATCTTGCTGCAAGGTGCCAACGTGACTTAATCGGGATATAACCATAACACACAAGTGTCGTAATGTTATAAAACACGCGTTTTTAATATCCAGGATTATGAGCCTAAAAGCGACACAATAAGAGGTACGTTACGAGCAATTGTGTTGAAAAATATTATAAACCTTGCACATAAAGGTGCATAATTTTTCACCCTCACAAATGTTACCTAACTATGGGTTCTGGATGGGTAGGTATTGTAGGGAAGAGATCCATGACTAGAGCCAAAATCATTGGACACGTCAGAAATATCTTGACACTCTAATACTTAGGACATTCGAGATACATCCTACTGATATTTTAACTACCATATGTAAGCCCAAGCGTGTGCCATGTATGTATATTCAATATCGACTTTGTATATGTTGTGTGTATAGGCTGCTCCGAACTGCTCTCCAAGCCATATTGAAAACTGCCTGAAACAAATGCCTCTTTCTTACCAGTAACATGACCTAAGGGCTTAGGCTCTCAACACTACGATTTCTAGGATTTGTAAAATTGGGTCATACAGATTTCAGGTTCGCGTCTTTCCTCTAGACATTGCCAAAGTTAAGGACTATATCACCAAACTTTTGGTTGGCCGTATAATCCTCATAACGGTGTCTATCCTTTAATTAATCTATGTGATTAAATCAATACTTACATGTAGCTGCCAACACTGTTAAATGTTGCCCATAAAAACAGAAACACGTCTTTTGTTTTTCTCTATTGTATTAACCTAATTCAATAAAAGATTGGTCCCAAATATTGACCCCAATTCATCAGATTTCCCATGTCATCCAGTTTTAAATAAACAAGAAAATTGCATCAAATTGGTTCCGTCAAGCAATTATGTTTTTATCAGAGTCAGTGAGCCATTGAGCACGTTCGATGATAACGCAAAGTAATAAGCTCCCGACCGCAAGCCTTGTGATGATTGTTATAACCTTAGCCTATATTTTACTTCCTTACGTCTATATGGTAATCCTAAATCCAAATATATTTTGTGTAGTTTTTCTGACTAATAACATTCTTAGAGCTGTGTTATGTTCAACAAACCTCTAAAACTCAGTGAGTCGTGTATTTTCGCCAAACTATCGGAATGTATTATATGTTGGAATGGATTGGATATGTATATGTTTTAGGCGTTGGTAAAAAATATTTAAGATCAATGTGTACCTCTACCATGCCATAAAGGAATGAAAATCTAAAGATACAAATATTAAAATAGGAAAAGTCTACAACTACAAGTCTGGAACTACATCCGATTTCGAAAAAACTTTTATCAGTGTACAGAATGAAACTTCAAGTTGGATATTTATTTTGTCTTAGTAGACAGGTATGTCACATTTGAATGTCAATACTCATATCATAAATAGGAATTGCCTACGAAAGAAATATTAAATATTACGGGACAATCTTACACAAATCGATCTAGTCCCAAACTAAGCAAAGCAAGCAAGGTACTAGACGACGATAAACATACCTATGTAGATAAATAAATACTTAAATACATAGAAAACATCCATGACTCAATATTCGTGCTCATCACACAAATAAATGCCCTTTCCGGGATTCGAACCCAGGACCTCTTGCTTCGTAGGCAGGGTCACTATCAACTAGGCTAAAGCGGTCGTCAAACGAAGAATCCAAGCCTGATTTTGTAAAACAATCTGACTTATCTAGCTAATGTTATACTAGTCATTCGTTTAAAATACTCGCTTCGGCCCGCGACTTAATTAAATATCATAAAGAGGTGATTCTAATGTATAAATAAAGGTCTATTACAGGAAAGTTAAAATTCGTTAAATAGTTTTAGCCTGTAAGAGTAACAAACAACATCCTTACAAACTTTCACGTTAATAACATCAGTCGATACATGGCAAAGTACATAAATACATATATCTACATACAGCATTTCCCCAAGTGACGCTAACGGTATCGGCAAGTGTGTCGGCCGCCAATCACAGTAAAATGTCGTCAACCCGTGAGTTACGTGCGTGCTTTAGAAAGTACGCTGACCACTCCATTGTGTGGAACAAGAGCAGCTCGTCATTACCGCGGACCAATAGCACTTCCGAACTGCAATGGTATGCGAGATTAACGTAATTATAAACCAGCCTATATATACGTCCCACTGCTAGGCACAGGCCTCCTCTCATTGATGAGAGGGAACGGGCAGTAGTCCCCACACTGGCCCAGTACGGGTTGCGGACTTCACATACGCCTTCTTCGCATATGTATGCAGGCCTCCTCACGATGTTTTTCCTTCACCGAAAAGCTAACGGTAAATATCAAATGAGTACATAAATTCCGAAAATCTCATTAGTACGAGCCGGGCTTCGAACCCACGACCGCCGTTTTACGGTATAGTAGCTTCTTATTACTCACTATTAACATAATTTTTAAATGTAAATTTATAAAATAATGGTAAACTGTAAATCTGGAAAAAATGGAACAGAGTTCGACTGCAGAGTAGCGATCAATAGACTAATACTGTTGAATTTTCACCAAAAAGGGTTAAACATATAGTCAAATGGATAAAATAGTAAATTTAAGTCCACATAATTTAACAACACTACAAACAACACCCGTATATTGTAGCTTCTAAGAGAAAATCATATCTAGATATTATTAAAGCATAACAACATAAGTACAATAATACAACTCCTGCAATAAAGGCCCATAACTAGGTACTCCAAAATGACATTGCATTATGATTATGACACGACAGATCTGTAAGTCACAGTAGGTTAATATTCACAATAAATTCCTCGTGAAGTTAACGCGCCTGTCACACAGGCAGGGAAAACGTCAGAGACGTCGAACGCGCGTAAAATATGATAAATGTTACATGTAGCCTTATGGTACGGTGTCAATAAACGCAGATCATGGTGCAGCTAGAAGAGACTACGATACTGGAGTTATACCATAAATATCATGATTGAAAAAAATACGTGTAACTATATTAGACACAGCAAAATCAATGCCTTTGAGATGTGGTGCTAGAGGAGACTATTAAGGAGGACATTAGAGGAACTCGGCATCACCATACGACTCTCGGTGAAACAGAGAAATGCAGTCCACTTGACGAGGCAAGGACAAATGGCATGGAGGGCTATATCATACGGTCGCGGTCCTCAGTCATGAGATATCGACTAAGAAGATATTTGACACCTCGCATGCTTTATAAGTATAGTTCGCCCTGAGGAGACTGCCTGACTTGGCGGGGTGGAATCGCCATACGGTATATCGTACTTTGACGTGATCTTACTGATGTGGCACAGATTTCCTCACTGGCGGGCATTATACTTACTGTCAATTTTACAGTGGAGGCGTTGCAGTTGCAGTACTGCATTCGTACCGCCACGCTTCCGCGCATTCCACGCCATTAAGTCCTATCCAGTGTACCTTTAGAACAATGTTTGAAAATGGTCATATTTTATCCCATGACAGCTAGTTCTTTTGAAAGTTGTGAAAATTTTTAACTATTCAATTTATCACTTCTGCCGGCACTCCCGGAGAGCAACCAGTTTTTTTTATTTATTTTATTTATTAAATATTAAAATGGCATTACAGATAATCCATAGCGTCATGAAAACAATATAACACCTTAAACAATTATTTACATAGGTACCGTGAACAGACTAGCATCCATCGCCTCATAGTATCTCAGGCATTCATAACATAACACACAGCCACCCATCGCCACGCAAACAGATCGCACTCAGGTGCTGATGCCAAAAGCGCATTTAGTTGTGAGTACTTGTGAGAGACCACAGAGCAGCGGCGAGTTTCTGTGCGGGCTGATGGCACGGAAGTTTAATTGTGGCAAATAGTAATAGGAGGCTTTTTCCCTATACTAGGATGACAATCACTATATCATAATGAGGCCCACAACAGCAATGTCATATAAATTCGTCAAGTTAAATCTAGGTAGGTATAGTAATATCCATGTCTCTTCCAGTCAGCAAGTTTCCTCGGCGATGCCAATCAGGCGCGGGCCGATGCAGGTCTGACAGCGAGGTTAGAGCTTGCCGATTCCTTAATTGCCGAGACGTTTTGGTGCCACATTCCTGCTTGGGCCGCTACTTGAGGTACTGGTAGCGGCTAAACGCCACACACGAAATATCAATCGGGTCAGGATGGGTTTGTCTTTTTTCTTCGCTACTTTGAAGAACGAGATATAGAATAGCTATCGTAGTTTTAAGAAGCGTGTTGATTGTGTAGGTACAAGAGGTTGGTTCTGAGATATGTATCGGACGCATCATAGGAACGTGGCTTTCGCGCTGGTTCTCCACTAATTCTGATTCTGATAACTAATTCTCCAAATGTCATGTTAAGTCTGGAACGACATTAAGCTTTGGTTTAGTGATGGGTACTACTATATTCGATTGTTTTTAGTTTTTTAGTGTCAATTCGACCTACGTTTATTCAAAGATTACGCCATAGAATTTTGGCATTTAACCTCAGATTAAGTCTTTAATTCCTGTTTAGTCGAATCCGTCGTCCGTTGTGGAAGTGACCAGTTATCATGTATAATAAGCGATTTAAGTTGTACAGAGACGGGTAAACGTATTTCATGGTAAACCAGGTTCTCGTCATCTTTAGTCTTAGCAGCCAACTACAACATGCCGTTTACAGTTTTGAGCCACCAAGACACCAGCGTCCAGGCTTAGTGGAATCACCGGGAAAAGTACCAAAATCAAAAAATTGAGAGCTACGTACCAATCGTAATTTATGACACAGACCTAAAGCTAGCTTTGCTAAAACAGCGAAAGGTGATGAAGTCGAATCATGAATAAAACAATGTACGCGGAACGCGTGTCCGTAACTGATTTCCCCGTCGCGGCCACGCTTGCTTACGCATTAATGGAAAGTGTGCCTAAAGCCTGTTTATGTCAGCTCTTGCAGGGCCAATTGTGCCTAACGAAACATGTACATTTGTATTTTACCGTTGTTTTGATAGATAAATAGACCCGAAGGCCTTGTCTTAAACATTACTATTACGCAACCTAATTAGGGTTGACGTAGACAATCCGACGTGAATGGTTACCTAAATCAAACTCCTAACCGTTTCATTGAGTCGTTAGCGTCGTCTAAATATTTAACTTTAACTAAAGCGAACCTCTAAAAAGGGTTCACGAATAAATTACTTCAAAAATCTATAACAGACCTGTGTTCAGAGCTAAATTATTTGGAAAAGGATGTTCATTCACACATTAGTGACGCTACTCGGGCGAGGTAATTATTAAAAAGTTACGTTCTGATTCCGGTCGTATTTATTTTTTAATATTTTTGGTCTGTTGTTATTTTAAATTTGGAGTGTCGCGAGCGCTAAGTAGTATTTATGCGGTCCCCAGCGGCGCGGAGGCGTTGGCGAATCAAAGTTTATATGACTAAGGCAGAGGGATGCGGACGTAACTGACATTTTTATTTTTTAGGAAAATAGCGACTTAATTTTTTTTTATAGCCTTTATATTTTTCTCCCAACGTTTGCTTTATGCATAAGAATTTAAAATTATTTTTGCCATTTACCATCATAATTTGTAGATATAGGTACCTGCTGCATGTCTACAGAAACAGTTTATAAATAGCCTTTAAGACCTGCCCTGTATTCTTGTACTAGACTTTATTGTACGATATTGAACCTAAGTATTACATTAACCTAAATATTGGTCATTTTATTATTTTGGTTGTTTCTTGAACCCCCTCCTTAAAACTTGGCTGGGCATTTTTTTTAATTCTTGTACCCCATTAGCGTGAGTTGTTAAATAAAAATTAACTCTGTGTCAGTTTTGTGACGAAAATTAAGCATACGAATTATGTGCAGTTAAACTTTTTTCACGTGTACATAACGAGTATATGCATGGCATTTATAAATTGAAAAGTAAAAATTAATTGGGTACACGAATTTTAAAAAATGCCCGGCTACGCTCGTGCTCCCTCTCATAGTATTTCCATGCAAAAACATTGTAAGTATTTTATAAAAAAAAATAGTTACGTACTTTCGTTCGTACCTTCCCCGGAATAAATTCTCAGTGGACACTCGGGAGCGGATCGCCAAAGCTAATTCTGTTGTGATTAATGCTCCTCGCGCATTTCCACCACTAGCCTCAAACAACAACTTTAACTACCAACCACGAAACCAAAAAAGCACACAAAATATCCTTTATACATATAAGTTTAAGTGTCATGGTTAAATTGAGCAGCGACAAAGTTACATTTGTTAAACATGGTGTACTTAAAAGTTACTCGCTACTGGCTTCGCGTTTCTCACGCGACAACTAACGATTAAATAAGGAATAAGGGACCTGTGATATAAATTAACATGGCCTAAGAATTATTTATGACGTATCGTAATTGAAGAACAATAAATTTATTTTTTATATTCGTACCCGCTGGGTGCTAATTTTTAACCAAATTATTTTTGAGATTAAAGTGTAAAAACCGTCCGAGCAAAACCTGATATGCAAATTAAATATCTTGTCTAATAAATCATGTGTTCATTAACACGTGTAGGTAATTTAGTTTTTCTTTTTGAATACTAAATCAACTCCTATTTAATAAAAAATAAAAAAGATGGTACATGGTCTCTCGCCACAAAAAGATACGCTAACGCCATAAATTCTTCGTTTCATTCAACCCCTTTAATTTGTTCGCTCCGAACGGAACGAACCGTAATAAAATCAATGAACTACACAAAAAAACGAACCTAATAAATGCTTCCCTAACAAACCACTTTACACCTGTAAGGGAAGTGTATTTGCATAAGGAAATTATAGCGCAGCGCACTTTTGGCCCAGTTCTCTCCACTGATGGAGAGATAAGCCAGACCCCAAATCCATCCCAAACAAGAACGACGTAACTCTGCTGTTCTAACTACCAAAATATGTATTTTTGTGCCGAGGGCACAAACACGGGGGGAATAATGAAATTATTAGTGGCTTTTTGTTTTATTAATCACTGGCAAATTACATTTTTATGTCATTGTTATTTCTCTAATTGTAGTTTGCTTGATGTAGAGGTAACTGATGATTATTAGGAATACTAAGTTTGTAATTGCCTTTTGACACTATAAATAAAAACTGTAATTGAGTACTGTTAACTTAGTAATCTGTCTCACTAAATCATTCCATTTCATATGGAATTTGGCAAGCGTATCTACTCCCAGAATATTGGTTAAGCCATTTGCAATTTCTTGTAAACATATATCATTTGCAGCGCTCGTATGATGACTATTGTCAAAGGTTTTATTTATCGCTTGTCGAGCCAACTCGAATAACCATAAAGATGGCAGTTGGCGGCAGTTTCCGAGCTCGTAACCTCACACACTCATAATTATAGTAAGTGACCGTCTTTTGAAAAGGACAGTTGTATTGAAATGCATCTCTTTACTACGTCTATTACTGTTCCCGTTGTATCTGCGATGCTGGTATTACGCGACCTTTTCTTTTATGCACGACTGCCAGTCTGTCTTCAACTGAAACAAGATCGTGAAAAAAAACAGAACGGTGAAAATAATAAACGTACTGTTAAATTTTTTATCAAAATGTTATAGATAATCTTGGCCGATGTACGAGTATGTATTAGTTAAATTTTGATACGATGTGTCAAAGTATTGAGTTTTTTTTATACTAAAGCTGTCATGTTTAACTTGATTATTTAGAATTACGTATCTGACTCTTAAAATGGACGTCGAATCCTTTGGATAGAAATAGGTCCGTATTCCTAATGTCTTCGGAAACTGTACCGCGATTTGGTATACCCTACCGCTAAGGATATCAGATATCCTGCTGCTCGAAATTAAAAACAAGTAACTAGGTTTTAGCTAATTCTACAGGAGAGCCGTTTTTTAAGTTTAAAGACTGTTTTTCAGTTTAGAAAAAGCTGCGGTAGCCTAGTGGTTCAGGCATGCGGCTGTCAAGCGGCGGTCGTGGGTTCGAATCCCGGCGCGTACCAATGAGTTTTTCGGAACTTATGTACAGAATATTTACCGTTAGCTTTTCGGTGAAGGAAAACATCGTGAGGAAACCGGTCTTATCCCAATAAGGTCTAGTTTTCCCTCTGGGTTGGAAGGTCAGATGGCAGTCGCTTTCGTAAAACTAGTGCCTATGCCAAATCATGGGATTAGGTGTCAAAGCGGACCCTGGGCTCCTTTAGGGGCACAACCGGGAATAACGCTAAGAGGATGATTATGACTGTTTACTCTAAAAATGTGCGACATTTAAGTTTATAGACTGTTTACTCTAAAAATATGCGACATTTAAGTTTAAAGACTGTTTACTCTAAAAATAGGCGACATTTAAGTTTAAAGACTGTTTACTTTAAAAATATGCAACATACTGAAATACTTGTGTCTGAAGGTTTAAAAATATTTTACCTACAACATGTTTTTCAGACATCTGTAACTACTACCGTTACAGGTAGGTATGCAGCTGAAAATGGTTTTTAGCTTGGTTATAAAAATATAAAAAAGGTTTAACCACACGCTAAAAGCAAGTATCTTGAGATACTTGTTTTTTGGTATGAGGTTCATAACTTTCGAATAAAAGAAAAATGTTAAAGGATTTTTTTGTTCAGTCCGACATTATTAGACATGGTGGAAAACTTTAGTGGTCCTGTCTCATGTCCACACGGATCAAATCAGCAACTTCGTTAGATTCCGGCAAATCATGCCAAATTTTTTGTCGGTTAAGTGGCATTAGTGGTACTAATTCACTTATAATTTCTTTTTTTTTTTGAAGAACGTACTCCTCAGTTAAGTTTGAACCTTTTTGTAAAAAGTCTATATCACTGTATGCCATGTCATCAAACGGGGATCCTGTTGTTTTACCAAATTTATTTTAGTCAAAATTTCATTTCTCAAAAAAAAATTACCAACTATTTTGTTTGCCAATGCAAACTTTGGCACAATTTTAATACGAATATTTTCATTACGTCGCATATTCATTCAGCAAAATATTATTACGAAAAATTAAATTATGGCATGTGGTCTTTTAGCAAATGCTTTAATAAGGCAAAAAAACATTAGACAACAAACATTTCGTCAAGTTAATGTTTTGTTAAATTATAAATAGACAAAAATCACAATTGTTTGGCTTATGACATTTTACTAAAATACTATTAATAAAACGGCTCGGTCCCTTAAATAAAAAAATGCACGGTTAAGTAGGTCGGTAGGCAAAGGCGTTTAATTAGGTTAGGGCAGCCAAAAAAGGTGGGCTCGGGGGGCAAAGCCACCTATAAGTAAAAAAACAAACAATCGTAACAATTGTATTATTTGGTAGGTTACGTTAGGGTTACCTTGTGTCCCTTAGAGCGGAAATAGGCACCCCGCGAAGCGGGGTGACGTCGACACGCTGGCGGTTAGGTTAGAATTGCGACCTCTACACAAATTAATTTTCCCTACCCACATAACAAAAAAAGTTGTTATTTTATTGTGTATCTTATGCACCATTGAAATAAAGATGTAAATGATTTGTCATTGAAGATTTCCTCTGCTGATTAACCCAGTGAATAGAAATGGTCAATTAAATATTGACGATACAAATCATTTGCCTTATTTTGTTTTGGTTAAACCATATTATGTCAAGTAACATATTTGACTGAATGAAATTTGGTCAAAGTACCAGTTGGTAAACGAGATATTGCCTAAACATGAATATGCCAAACATAAGGTTTGCGTAAGAATTATTTGTCGAGTGTGAATTTGGCAAACGATTATTTGGCAAATGAAATTCTACGAAAAATGTTTTGGGAAGTGATAATTTGTCAATTTTTTTTTTTTTTGGTAAAACAAAGGTAACCCCATCAAACGATATTTTGTAAAAAAGCGATCGTTTGTTTCTAATGAAGCGTGCTTCTACAACATTTTTAATAAGAAGTTTTTAAGTTCTATCGACGTTGATTTCCTTTTTTTTTCAATTATATTTGACTTCGTTTTTTTTCTTCGTTCAATTTCAATGACTGTATTAGTGATACGGCTGTTTTCAATACACTGATAATACATGATTGACCACATATGCCACGCTTTTTTACTATACGCACCTATAAATTGCTAGTAATTTCTATTTACATTTAAATATTACGTTGTACGCTTTTAACCATTCCATAGAATAAAAGTATATTCACACTGCATTCACTTTTCATGTAGGTTAGTGGGTATTCTTATTTTTTGCAATAATTCAATAAAACACTTAGATTATGGTTACTGCTGAGCTAAAAACAAGTAAGTCGTTGGTGAAACCAAATTAAATCCAAGCAACTCATAGATTTTCTGGTCCAGTTTTATAATTGGGCAAAGATAAAAACAAGTATCTAGTTAAACCAAGGTAAAAAAACCAAGTAACAATTTTTGGTTTGCTTGATGTTACCCTGGTTGTAGGCGTTGTAGCTGAGATACTTGGATTTAGCTCAGATTTGTTTCCTAATTTGAGATACTTGGAATCGTTTTCGTTAAATAACTGAAAAACAGTTACTATAAAAAATATATCAAAAATCAGGCTAATGCATTAGAATGCGAGAAATCGATTGGGTAAAAAACTGATATGCGACAAAAATGAACTTAGGTACTTGTTTTTAATTTCGAGCAGTCTATGCTACATTCCTAAAGTAGATTTCCGTGTAGGGTAAACAGTGTTCTCCTCCAAACAATTGAATAGTAATCGCCATCGAGTTCACCAAATATGTAATCAGTAAAACGATTAGCCGAACATCCCGTGGACGTGCTGTTAAACGCACACCGCCCACGAGGGGAAAAATGGGAAATAAAATAAAGCGTTACGCTAGGAAAAGCCCGGGACATGCGAATCAGGCATTAGGCGTCACCTCTAATTTCCCTTTTGATTTTAAGTAATTTATATGAAATTACCAGAAATAGACCGGGAACCGAGGGCTTTATGATAAATGTTCGTTTTCTATTCGATTAGGCAGATAAATGCGACTGATATGTATCGATGAATGATCGACTGCGTAATAATCACCTAGGGAATGATATCTTAGCGCGCATCGGCTTGAATATTTCATTCGCCGCTTAGCGTCATTATACCTATAGCCGGAATGATTAGTATAACCGGGGATAATTATTTCATAAAAAAGCCCTCATACAATTCGCTATTTTGAACTAATAATAAGTATCATCAGGGCCACTTCTGCTTAGAAGAAGCGTTGATCGTTCCACAGCTCGACAGGATGATGATAATATTAAGATTTTAGGTTACGTTTAGACATGACTAGCTCAAGACCGGAACAAGTGGCGTATTCACTCGAAAAGCCAGTGCTCAGCAGTGGACGATTATACCTACCCAAGAAATTATGATACACCGTCCTATCATACTGTTTTTAAAATAAACCTGGTTATTATGCTATCAGACTTTCTTCATATTACTCCCTATGCAAAACAGCCTACCCTCTCAGCTCTAATACCTATGTCGTAAAAATCAAATCGAGACACTCACTGTCACGCCCCGGAGCTCTCTAGAGATCATCTAAGTATTAAAATTCCGTTAAGATAATTACATTAGCTGTGCGCACGCGCCGCTGTCAATCAAGCGCAGCCATGCACAGAACGCTGTTATTAGACAAGTATTGGAAATTTGACTACACTTTGATTTGAAGTGTTATAAATCAAATAGAAACTATAGGAATGTAAATGAATGGAGTCAAATGTTAGCGCGGTGAGTCAATGTGGTAAAAAATAACGGATTTCGACATGTAGCTTCATGATCCGTCTGATATTTGGGCAACCGCTAAAGGATTTTAAATTTTACCTGTAACATTCCAATCAGTTTTTTGCATCAATGTGTAGATATCTCGAGATTAAGTCCCCTAAGGAGCAATGCAAGCCATGAAATACAAATAAATGCTCTATTTATTTTTTGACCATACCAATGATAACTAATCGCGTTTTGATGGCTTATTTGCCATTCATAAACGTATACATAGAAAAAATCATTCACGACTAACGGTACCCATTAAACCAATTTCAAACCACCACGCTAATTTTGACACAAATTCATAATAATTATATCGAACAACATTATTGTTATTCTTTCCATCCTCGCCGTTAATGGTAAACTGAGCTTTATGTTTATATCTTTACGGTTTATTTTGGTTTGTCGGCAGGTAGGGCGGTATGTAGGGTTGGTGCTACCTGGTGGTGTACCTTCCTAGAACGCAGTGGGTAATAGCGAAATCTGTAATCCCTTTGTACAGGATGCCGTGATGCACCCATGATAATTTAAAACTTAGGGTTGGCACTCATTGTCTTTTATTAAGGTACTTAACACATATTTGATTGATACAGTTTTGTTTTGAATTTTCCGGTCTTTCGGTAGTTGTGCAGTCAAGTGCAAAAATATATCTATTTAATCCTCTCATGAATATGTACCAGAACCTTAATCCGCTGACATAACAGCGACGGGACATATTCATAAATAAGTTTTATGCACCCGTATCATTTATTACACTTGACTGTGTAATAAAACTATTTTAAAACTATTTTGAAAAATACGTCTCATGTATCTAACACCACACATTTTTGGGAGTCCTATATAAGAAATGTTACAATAGTCAAATTGATGTAAGGGGCAAGACTACAAAAGAATCATGATGTAAAGAACCTCATTCACGAAATACGTTGATGTGGACATCTATTTTCTTAAATAGCCTACATATAAAAATTATTTATATATACGGAAAAAGTACTCAAATGTATGATTTTTTTATAAAAACCAGACCAACGCATTTAGTCCCTCAGGTATCTTAATTAAAACTGCAGTGGACGATACACAATTTTAGGAAATAATACTATCTAGTAAGTAAGCATTAAGTATGAAACTCTTATATTGGCAACGCGCTTACAAAAGTGAAAACAAACCTCATTTTTTATTATCCATGCGGCAATATCAACGTTTAATTTTAGTCGCTAGTGGATAATAGTCAGCCTGCGGAACCAATGGTCTTGGCTTTAAATTCCGGTAAGAATAATATTAGTGTGATAAGCATGAAGAATGTTGGTTTCTGAGTCTTGGAAGTTTTAAAAACTATTTAACTATTTATATTTATCAAATACTGATTGCCCTCGCAGACTCGCCCGCGTATGACTAAGATCCCAGGCAGAGCCACGGTATATTATCATATGTTCATTCCGAAAATTAATTCTATCCTGGTGAAAGAATTTTGTTAAGATATACTACCCCCTACATGGTAACTTACAAAGCTACAAAGTTCCTTTTCAGTGACTTCGTCTAGAGGGCTACTTAGATTTTTGTTAATGTATCCCCTAATATTTATAAATTTATGCCCTAATTTAGTTTAATTCTGGATCACCAAACTGGCAACCCTGTACCGAACGATTAGCGATTTCACCGGCGCGGCGTCACAAAGTCTCCGAAAGCCGAAATTGGGCCCGGAAAGGATTATTCTTTTTGCTGATTATCCGGGTTTATTTACCGAAACATTAG
Organism: Epinotia demarniana; assembly: GCA_945867215.1. Classification (NCBI taxonomy): domain Eukaryota; kingdom Metazoa; phylum Arthropoda; class Insecta; order Lepidoptera; family Tortricidae; genus Epinotia; species Epinotia demarniana. Next base: position 8,927,622 of record OX244264.1, read on the forward strand.
ACATAGATATGTGCAAACATTATGTGCAGGGTACAGCTTCATTCGAAATACTAGAAAAAATATATCAACATTTTATTGTAAAAATGTAGAACTGAATTCTATAAATTTATTTGTTTTGACTATGATATAAATTCTTATAAATCATTTTGATTCGTGTTAATTTATTTCTTAATTTCTTTAACTTTAATTTCTTATTATGATTTATTTATTTATCGTATGGCAAATCAGTATTTAGAATCGTGAGATCTTGGAAAAGACAGTACGGTTGCCAGGTTGTTGCACTTTTAGCACCACCATTATGATATAAACAATCTAATCTAACGATCTTTGTCTTCAACCAGCTAGAACCAAATGTGACAAAAAAATATAGGTTATGAAGGGGCACAATTTAACAACAGCCTACCTAAAGATATTAAACAATGCAAAAATTACAATATTTACAGGCGAAAACTATTGGATTACGTAATTCATCATATCTAAATCCGGCCCTGGCAAACATTCCACATGGGAACAAAAGAGAATGCACTATAAAGAAAAACAATATTGTTACTCAACTCAAAGTGCATGTGTTTAAAGGTGAAAGTGCAATACGGCTAAAGTGTAAAGGATAAATGACTTAGCAACAGTTTTTAGTTAGTGAGAAATAAGTAACTTAACTTGTAGTTAATTTAGACATAAGTACCCACATGTTGATAAAGATACACAGGATAGACAGTGGTATACACACACACAGACACACAGAGACATGACTACCTAGGAAATATTTGTGTAATGTTGTGACTATTATACATATTCCAATGCATGTATCTGGAAGAAAATAAATTATTTAACCACAACCTATTTAGGTACCCAGAGAAGAATCACGTAACGTTTCGTACGCGTAACGCGCGTTACGACAGTTTAACTGGCACTTTTCTATATAAAATTCGACATTTAGATCTACCTGACGTGCGTGCAGGGGTGTATTTTTATGTCATTCGATCTGAATAGGTATCTAATAATTATTTATACATATGTCGTGCGCTCGTTGGGAACGCCGACCAGGTCAAAAACGTCGCGTAACACAATGGAATGCGATCCAGATCTGAAACAGATCAACTGAATGAAGGCCCAACTGGCAGTAACAAATATAAGGCATCAAACATGTGTATAAAATAAAAGTGACCACAGTATCTGCAGTGTTGTAAGCATGTATCATGGCGGTTAAATCGGCTATATTATATAGGTACCTACGTAGGCATTGATCCCACATGTCAGTTTGTCAATATTGGCACAATTGTTCCAACGACAAACAGTCACTGCTGTACTAGATGTAAATTGTATCAATAGCATAGAATCTTGTCTTTCGATAAAGGATACTTATATGTATCTTAGCCAAAAACGTGTTATTAAGATCCCATTTATTTGGGGAAGCTGCTGGGCAGCTCTCAGCTGATATGATACCTAATGAAGATGATGAAGATCCCATTTATGAATTTAGTAGTTTCTCAAATATAACTTTTGAAGTTTTGTAGCAATCCGAAAATAAAAAGCATTTCATAATTTCAGCACTGGCTGAATCTTTATAGTAAGTAATGTAATAATCTTACCTACAAATCGTTTCTTTTCACATTTTATACACATGTGTTTAGTTTTTAAAGGTCCTACACTACCAATAAACCTCTCGATAGATAAAGGCAGATGAGGAATTTAAAGGGGTTTGGGTAAATGTGTTGTCATATTTTTTAAATGAGCGGCCACTCGTTGTAGTGGTATATTATGATAGATCTGTTGAAAAAAAATTTTTTGTTATGAAATGTATTACTCTAAAATGCATCGGAGCCGAGATATTTGCAATACATATTTCCGCAGGTCATATTGAAAAGTTATAAACCAAACTAAAACATCTTGGGTCGGATATTGTTTAACGCGTTTGTTTTTATATATATATGCGTATTAAGAGGTCCTCTAAAAGATTTTTACACAAACATCCGTGGCCGCTGCAAAAAAAATATGTCAATTTTTCTCATACAAGGTTACCCAATGTCCTTTAAGGATTAAAATAATGTAACAAAGTATAAGTTTAACCTTGTCCTTTTGTATGCAAAAATGGAAATCACACCTTACTCGCGAAGAAATATTTAAAGCATCTTGCTGGTCTAGCTTTCGTCAATTTTCGAGAGCACTAAATGCCTTGTAGTTTTAGAGCTTGTCTGCTTGCTAGGAAGCGTCAAAGGTTAATAATTAATAATTTATAATATTCATGCTCCGTAGTTTTAAATAATACACTCGACTGTGTCGGCAACGTGGAATGTCAACAATTTTTGTTACCGGTCGGTGTGTTGTATGTACTCGATTAGAATCGGTAACACGTCATTATTTCACATAAATGTTTAATTATGCTGTGTGGAAACAAAGACGAGAACATATGAACGAAATGTTATGTTACGAATATGATACCTAGATTTTCCAATTACGAATTGGCCTGATTTGATCGCCTTGATCTCGAGAAGTAAATGATTAGAACTCATGACGATTTATTTAACTAGCAAATGAGAATATTCAGAGAGTATGAATAGTTAAAGCGAAAGAATTTGGTAGTACTTATTTGAAATCAATTAATAAAGATACATTAAAATACCCAAATATATTATATAAAAGGTACGAGTACAGCAAAAAAAAAGAACAGGATGATAAACGCTCTACAGACTAATAAATAAGATACCGACCTAAATATACAAATATGTAGTGATACTATTGATGCTATCGATTATATGGATTGTTTATATTGCTTTTTAATGGTCGATTTATACACAATTACAAACGTATATCAAAGCGTTGATCAAGCTTGTGTGTTTAGAATATTGGTCGATAAATAGCTTCGATATTAGCGTCGAGCATACATAGGTACCTATCTGCATGGAGACCAAGGAACACTAGTTTGACAATGTCAAAAAGGAAATAATGAAATTACAAATGACACGTAACCAACCAATTACTGGGCTCGTCCAGTTGTTTATCAGCCGAGCTTACTCATCTTAGCGGTCAATTCACACCATCGACTCGCAAGTATCGGTCGTCGTCGTTTTTTACCACCGTCTCTAAGTAACGGGCTCTTAGCGGGGGCGTGGGGATATCAAATGTTTTAGAACAATAAAGGTGATGCGTTTGGAAGTTAAAACAATTGTAAAAAGGTTGAAGAAGACTGGCGTCTAATTTGTTGTTGTTTTTCAAATTGACACGTTCGATTATTTAATTAAGAACTTCTACAAATTGTGGTAGTGTCAGCGATTTCGAGTGTCACCGATATCCCGCTGAGGACCGTTCTGTACAAAAACTTCACCAGGGGAATTCCAACATGAGTTTTAAATGTTCCAAGGACTTAGTATATCGGTCAAATAGTGTGGGTTTATTGTTTATGATCTGGTATTAATTTTCGTAACAATGGCATAGTAGTGACTCGAACTTAAATGATCGCTAACCAAATAGTTATAAAAAATGAACCTAGCTTAAATAATATCAGAATAAATATTATTTGGTTCAGCTGCATTTTTCAGCTACATATATTATGATCTCCTGACCGATTTGAGCCACAGTGACTGTGAGTTCAAACTTAAGGCTTCATCAACGATTACCAATTTGACTGAAGTGTTGGTACTTTCTCATTTGTCGCCGAAAATTGTATTGCCGATTATCACTTCGCAACCACCATTTCGCATAATTTCATTTCGCCGAATTTAGTTTTATTTCCCAACCTCACGGTTACCAACTGAATGCTTGGCCTTTTTTTCAAAAATTCACTTTTCAGAATGCCACCTTTCGAGTAGCAGAATGGTTCAGTTTGACTAATATACGTATGGTAGTATAACGCTTACCAATTTTTTTATTTACTATGGTTTCATTTAGTAACTAGGTAACATAATTATTTATAAAGTGGGTAAGCGCAACCACCCACTTGTTTTTATGACAATGAAGGTACCTGAGTGAATCGCATCATTGGATATAAGTGTTTACATCATTACTTTTGGACTGTTGCTCGGTGGAATGTATGTATGTATGTGTTTTTTTGAAACAAACACCAGTCAATTACTTTAACCTAACCTAACCGCCAGCGTGTCGATGTCACCCCGCTACGCGGGGTGCCTATTTCCGCTCTAAGGAACACAAGCTAACCCTAACCTAACCTACAAATAATACCACTGTTACCATTATTTGTTGTCTTTTTACCGCGGGGAGCTTCACCGCCGAACCCCCTTTGTGGGTGGCTTCGTCCCCCCATCCCCCCTTACATTCTTGTAACTTATATACACGTTGAATAAAAGTCTGCCTATGTTAGGTTGTCTTGTTCTTTGAAGTAAAAAGTTGGCTAATGTGAGATAAGGGAACTGTTGCACGAACGAAACACACGAAACGTTATTCGGTTAATAGTTGTTGGTCCAGCTAAAAGATTTTCCAAATGATAGGTATGCCAAAAGATTTAAGTCATTATAATAATCGACTTTACAATAATTCTACCAAATAAAACGTTATCATACAAAAATTTGGCATTAGTTACTCGTAGTTGTCAAAGTGAATCATCGGCGAAAAGTTGGTTGGCAAGTGAAATTCGGACATAACAAATTCGGAGAAAAGGCAGAACCCCATAATATGTAAATGTATATCTTGGGTTGAACGCTACAAGTAAAATTGTATAATATGTCTGCTTACTTTAATCACTTTACGTGGGACGTATAAATAATTCGTCCTTCACTAGTGCGAGAGGGACGAATGTTTAATGTTTGACATAAGTACACATGATCACGCTATCAGTGCTGTTTTTCAAAACTGGAATGTTTTACAAATTAAGTGAGTGAGTGATTTGGTGAGGTAGGGCACAGCGAAATGTCATCCCGCTCGAATGTGGAGCAGCCCAACTGGGGAAGTACCTCCACTTTACAGTAGACCACAGCCATAATAACACTCTCCTTGCTCTGTAGTAGTGTTGTGTTCCTGGAGGTGAGCAAGGTCGCCAGAGATCCCGAGGATGCGTTATGTTCCGAGCGAGGCCGTCTGTTACTTCAGCTGTCAACACGGCGAATCCTCTATCAAGGGTCGGCAACGCCCATGTTACCTTTGGAGTTGCATGCGTCTATAGGCTGCGGCGTCCGCTTACCATCAGGCGGGCCATACGCTTGCTTGCCACCGGCGTTATATAAAAATATTATAATAAGTAGGTATGTTGGAATCGATCAAATAAATAATCGGCCGCAAGATATGTTATTTTTAGAGATTGGATGTAGTAATTTTACACCATATTTATCAAAGATACCTCCCATACCTTACGCCGTCCTGGCCAGGTGATAGCTTGGTTGTCGTTTTGTCGGCTATCGGCCGATGCCGATGTCGGCGCACATCAAAGTGCGCCCGCGACGGTGACGCTGCGCTTTCGTAGCGATGGTAGGTTTTCCTTATCCTTGGAGGTTGAATACTTGAATAAAGTATGTCGGTGTAAGTGTTTGGATCAATAAAATAATTATGTGAAGACTTTTCCTAATAAATAGCGCAGAATAAATTTCAATATGTATGTTCTAATGAAATGTGTATTTTTTATCCTTTTGTATTTGCTGCTTTGGTGCTCGCTTAATAGTGTCAGGTGCTGATCTGAAACTATTAAGCCAGCACTATTAATAGTAGAATTGTAAGTATATTCTGTTCATGAAAGAAGTGTTTTAAGTTGAATTAAACACCCTATAAGCAGTTATTTGTGTCACAAGGGAGTAAAATAGTATATTTACGGCGAGGGTGGTGTATTGAGCTATGAACGTAGCGTGGGATCCTACAATTTAATCCTGAGCGTAGCGAGGGATTATAAGTGGTAACGCTCGAGACGAAGATAATTTTGCTACCGAGTGACACATACTATTTTTCACACGGACTACGAAGAAGTTTAAAAATATTCTCTTAAAATCAATTAACGAGTTTTAACAAATTTTCCTAATTTCTATTGCTATTTTTAGTATAGATTACGATACATTCATAAAATATTACGTTGTTAAAATTAAAACTTGAAATATTTTCCTTTTTAAACAATTTTTTTTAAGATCTGTGTTCAATTGGCAAATTGCGTATATGCTGCATGGTAATGAGTAAATTATAAAAGTAGCTAGAACAGAAAAGTTGCATTTTGCTTCCTCTCGTTGTGGAGCTAAACTTACTTTTTCGAATGACACATATTATTGAATAAAAAATTGGTACCTAACAACTTTTTTTTGTTTCCTTTTTTTTCTATTTGCTGCGTCATGGCGATCTGTCAGTAGACAATAAGCCATTTGTTTGTCTGACGGTTTTGTCAAGTTTTGTTTTTTTTTTATATTGAGGGAGCTTCCAACAGTGTGGTTCAACTCTCCATCTCTCTTGGTAAACCTCGCTCCGAGGTTGGGAATGTCACATCTCTTCAATCTAGTGTGCTGTTGTCCTCCGTCTCCACTCAGTGCCAATGCCAGCTCATTTGTATGGTGTGCGAGTCTTTTCTGGTATCTAAGACTATACTGGCTTATTTCCTGCTTCACTGTCCATGTTTTGAGGTCAAGATACATATACTTATTGCTGATGCAGTGGGGGATGTTGAAGATATTTCTTAGTGTTTTGCTTTGAAATCGTTCTAAGATGTCGATGTTGCTGTTGCTTGCGGTGCCCCATAGTTGGATGCCATATGTCCAAATTGGCTTTAGTATGGCTTTATAGGGTTCACTAATGTTTGACCAAAAAATTATTGACAAAAGTTCATTTGACAAACAACGTTTCACCTAATGATCATTTGGCAAACGAGACATTTGACAAAAGTATCATCTTACAAAAACTCACTTAGCAAAAGATCAATTAGCAAACACTACACTTGGTAAATGGGTTAAATAATAAAATGTTAATTGACTTTTTTTTAATTTCACCAAATAATATGATTCGCAAATTAAGCATTTGTCCAAATGTCAACTTTCATTTGGTACAGATTATTTACAGGTAAGTTACAAGATTACATTAGTATTAGTAAAAAGTTGTCGGTTCTGGCGCTTCGCCGGCCGCTACGGCGGCACGCTCGCTTCGCTCGCTCGGCTCGCGCGTTGTATGTTCGCAGTTCAACCTAACACTCCTCCTCGCTTCGCTCGTCGTCGTACCTAACGGAGACCCAGGTTTTTTCCATGATTAGTCTAATTGCCTTTTTACATGACGCATAGTACCTATACCTAGGGTTTTTCCATTGTGTCTAGATGTAAGATTTTTAGAGCAATAGTTATTTTGTCTGATAACTCAGTTGCTAAATGATTATTTTGTCAAATAATTATTTATAAAATGTAAATTTAACTGTTGATCATTTTGCAAAGTGAGTCATTTATAAAATGACTAGTAGTAAAATGATCAATTGGCGAAACATCTTTTTGCTAAACGTTGTTTGTCAAGTGTAATTTTGCCAAATGACTTTTGGTCAAACGGCAGGACACCCTTTATAGACAATCATTTTGCTCTCATTACTTAGGTGTGAGTGACGACCTGTTAGCCATTAGATACTTCGGAGCTTACTATCAAGTTGTTTACGCTTTGTCCAGATGTGTTTCTACCAGGTCAGTCTTCGATCCAAGTGTAAGCCCAGATATTTGGCATGTTCTTCTCGTGGGATGTTTTTGTTGTATAATTTTACTGGTGGGAAGGTTTCTCTTCTAAGTGTGAAAGTTACATGGGTAGACTTGCTTTGGTTTGCTTTAATTCTCTATCTCATGAACCACTTTTCTATATCGTTCAGGTGGGTTTGAAGTAACTTAAGACTCTGGGGAAATGTGTTTATCCCCTCGGACTCAACGAATCGAGTCCAAGGGTGCACATACCCCCCGCCCTGGGGAAGGCCATAGTGGAGGGTTATGTGGGGATATCTCTTCCCGTCGCCCTCCGCAGAACCTTCTTTTTTTCCGCAGAACCTAACCTAACAACTGAAACACGCTTAATGACAGTAACAGTGGTACTATTCTAGTACCTAAGTACTGTTTATGAACTGACTGAAGTTCACGTGTTAACGAAACCAATTATTTTATTAAATATTTTTTATTTCGTGTTACTTTAACGTGGAAATATACCACGATCAAATTTTAAACTTACTGACTGAAATCCATTTGCACCGTAAATTAAGCTACAAATTACTCTTAATAATTTTACAGGGGCGTATGGCCTTTGAGTTTGTGCCGTTTATAATTTATTTCTGGATAGAATGAAACCAAATACGTATACCTGGTTTGATCACATCCGTTCTCTAATCCTAACAAAATAATCGTTTACTTCCTACATAATTGAAAAGGGATGGGTCAAAAAACGTTAACTCTTATTAAAGCGAGGTTATACCCTGGATCGAGTTGAGGACCCACTTCCGTGGGATTGTGAATCCATGTTTCTTACCCTGCTTCAAAGGGTATATAACCAGTTTTCTAAAGTGGGCACTTAAACCCTTTTATAGTTATGGTTTGGGTCTTGGGGCTGGTTGCATACCTCCGATTTGGATACCTAATAATAATAAATTATTACATTGGATTATTTTAACTTAAATATTGTTATTATGCCGTTGTCTTTTCAAATATTAGGTAAGTACGTAGGTACTTTAATACTTTCACTGCCAGGAACCCGCCGAGCGGGCGCCTACGCCATAGTTGCTTTCCGCTACATACGAGAAAAACCACGGGATCGGCTACGAGCGTAGCGCGTAGCGATTCTTGGCAGTGAATGTGTTAATAATACCTTAAAAAGAGAATTAGCAAACATATGAAAATCATGAAAACGTGTTCCATTTGCACCTATAGTAAGTGCACTCGGATTTATCGCTCTCGAGTGCGATTAATCATAAACATACATATCTTAGCCAAATACACCGAAACTTACCTAAGGCAATCGTCACCCATGCCAACACTGTATTTACTCGTCAATGTCACCAACACGTCGACTTATATTATTTACGCTACGGCAGCCATCTTGCGTGACGTCACTTGCACGTGCAGCCGGTGTAGACTTTCAGTAACCGGAGCCGCCCCGCCCCTCGCTGAAGCAAAAAACCCGAAACACCCGGCCAAGTATATAACGGAACGGATACATGCCAGAAGTCCGTTCGGCACGCCGTTTTGGGGTATTTTGATTAAGTTTGTGTTGAATAATATGACTGATTCAATAAAAATAACGAATTACGTATCCGTTAATTATTATTATAGGTAGCTACGACGGGGGCAAACAAACATAATGCCTGCCTGATGGTAAGCAGACACCGTAGCCTACTCGTGTGGACGCTTAAGCGTGCTTGTTTGATTTGTAAATTATTGTATTGTATAGACAGCTAGAAATAATAGCAGGTCTGAGCTGTAACCACGAAAATCGAATTACGAAGTTCGGATATTTCCTTCTCTAACGCACTTATGTTTTAAGGTACTCGAAAGACAGAGATATACGAACTTCGAGATTCGATTCTCGTGGTAGCACCGCTGGCAACCTTTGGTACTCACCACCAGGAACAGAAGCCCTACAGACATTATGATGGCCAACCTGTGTAATCTGGTCAAATGGTAAGATATCGGTTGCATTATCAGACTACTTAAGAGGAAAGAATACTACATCCATACAAAAAGAGAAAATGTTTTCCACTTCTAAATATCTTACGAACTCAATGATTTTTAGTTCGTTATTGACACACTGAAAAACTACGTTTATAGGTTTTCCTGTTTGCAAAATTTGCAATAAGTTCAACGTTATATTTAAACCGAAATCTATAAATCTAGAATATATTATGCTGAAGCGACGACATCAAAATCAAAGTGATTTGTTAAGACTTAGTTGGTGGAAACCGCTTTCTACCGAAATGGAAATTTCATCAAAAAAGTATACCTATATTGTCAGTCGCTAGCTGCTACAAAGCTATTATTCCCTCTTAACGTATTCTTATTCTAAAACTATACCATAGTATATATCGATCTAGAATTTTTTTGTACGATTGGATCTAAGAATAGTTATCATTCGTGAGCAAAACCCTTAAATTGGGTGCGCTGAAACAATTAACAGTACTTACCTAAAGTAATAGTAAGAAATCAAAGCATCAAGCTTCATTCATGAGATGTTAATACCACAGTCGGTAATTAATGAAATCAATCTACAACAACTTCACAAAAGGATTATATCAATAAACGGTAAGGTCAGCACGAGTAAACATAACGCTTTCTTTAAACCCATGACCGTATCAATTACAACATAATTATGTTTCATTGTACCACTGACCGAATGTTTCGCTCATAATTACATTAATCTGTTAACAGACAAAGGTATTTCGCGTACAAAAAGTTCGCGACTATAGTTATTACAACAATATCACGCTTTAAGATCCTAACCACTTAAATAAGACCTTCGACGCCGCGCCAACTCGCTACAATTGAGGCGAAATCATTACAAGCTACACAGCTCAAGAGAAATTGGACGTTTCATAAAGAACTATCGCTTGAATTGTACACTTGTACAACATGCTTTGTTGAACCGGCGCCTGTCTTTGTATACAAACAATACAACATGCAAGAAGCGTTTTTTAGGAATCCTCCATTCATAAAACTATTAGATCGTACGGTTTTGTGGCAAACGCCGTGATAATGTAACCTGTTGCGATTCCATTCAGTGATCGAGGAATGTGTTTACCCATTCATTGGATGAATGAAATGAATGGCGGTCGTTTGCATTCCGTTTCAAAAACACTAGTTTTTAATTGTTAGGTTGCCTTGTGTTGGTAGGTGTTAGTTGTTTTGATAATCGCATGAGTTTTTCCTATTTTGTAAGCTTTTCAAGCGAGTATTGTATATTCTTGTAGGTCTTACTATCTATTCTATTCTTATCTGAAGTTCAAGTATATGCTAGGAAGCATAAAAGCAAGCTATGTTTACAAAACGGATTACACGCATTGTTTTGGTTTCTAAATTTCTAATAGTGTCCCCTTGTTGACCATGACTACATATACAATAGGCATGATGACAGTAATTGAAAATCACTGAAATATGGTATTTTCTTAGTGAAATTTTAATCGTAGAATTCGAAATTTGCTCATATTTTTTTATTAAGTAAGAGATTATTATTTATTTTCATAAAATTAAACTGAAAAATACGGACGCCCGCCATGATATGTTAAACACCAATCAGAGCGCATGACGTCACGTTTGTAGAAATACATACCCATAGCGGCCATTGCCACAGATTACAGAGTAAACATACGTACTGAACGAATAGTAAGACAGGGATAGAACCATGTTATTTGTCAGATCTTCATACGTCATTTTCCCGCTGTCTCGCTCGCACGGCCGCGCAAGACTTGTAAACTTTTTAATTTACGTTCATTCAATGAGTAATTGAGCGATCTAGGTAGCAAACATCAAAGGTCTGCGTTCTTTTTATACAAACGTGACGTCACTCGGGACGCCATGACACTGACAAGCGTTTTAGCGCCAATTTGAAATTTAAAAACTAAAATGCGTTTTTTTCCTACTTAACTGTTAAATTCTCTTGAAAAATCTTATTCGTTGTACATAATAAATGTTTCTAAACATTATAGAACAGTTTTTCAAAATGTGTCATCATGCCTATTGAGATGTATCGCTAATGCGTTTGAGTGATAGGACAGTACCGGAAGCAAGTTTTAGTTAATACAGGCCCAGACCGTCCGTGCACGTTAATCTTCATACCTTGGAACCTTAATGGTCATGCACAGTAGTACCATTTCAGAGGAACTTCCTGTAACTGTAATTGTTACGAATGTAATAGTTCCACAGAAATAGAAATAGGTGTCGATGTATGTGTACCTAATAAATAATCAAAACCTTTGGCAGATTAGGTGTCATGGTTCTAAGAAAGACTGACCAGAAATGGTCTATTAACGATTCGTAATGCAAAAATATCGTAGCGACATCTGAGTTCTGCAGAGAAATTACCTACGCAACTTGGCGAACGAGCGTTTATCATATCAACTATAATATTCGCCTTAAAAAACGACAGTTGGTATCCTAACGCGCGTTCAAAAAGTTTCCCGATTACCCTATTGATTCTATGACACTTTAACATATTGTTCTAAAAAGTCTTTTGACGATCTTACTTTAATATAAAAGTCATCAATTACATCTGACGTAAAAATTCCAAAATCTTGAAAGTCATCATTTTGCTTGGTATTATCCCAATTACTTGAAGTCGGCGCAGCGTTTTTCTGTCCCCCTTCATTTCGTCACTCAATCGTCTGTAACAGTCCGACCTTTTCCTTGTTCTACCTCGTCTTTTACATCTCTCCACATTCATACCTATTCTTTTGCTCACAAGACTCCTCCGCATTACATGCCGCGCTCTCTCTACTCATAATTGACTCAATATCGCCCGAAGTTATGATCGTGCAATCATAAAAATCACAGGAATGGTATGCTTGAAAATCCCAGCAATAAACCGCAATCGTGAAAACACGGCACATAAGCGGCGCGCGCATATAGCACACATGCGCAGGCCGAGGAAGCTGCGCGTGAGATTCCCTCGCAGCTGCGCGGCCAGGTGCGCGCTCCCCTCCGCGTGCGAAGTACAGCCGCGCGCAGCGCTTAACGAAGCGTAGATTTAAATTTTTGTTGAATTTTTTGCTGGAAATCACGATATTGTGCTACCAAGATTTTCATGCTTACAGTGATTTTGAAGAGCAGTCGTCCTGGCAGTGTAAGACGTTGATTTAAGTCTGCCCTGAACATCATGGCATTTGAGTCCGGCTAGGCAGAAAAATTGGCACCTAGGTATATTTTTCATTGATGCACTGCAAGTAAAATGATGAAATGCGAATAGAAATTCTTTTTGTAAACTGAAACAAGTAATTTCGTCACCAACCCAAAGTAAAAATTCGATTCCGTGTAAGTGAAAACTGAATATCTCGAAAAGATGAGAATTTAAATATTTTACGTTACGAGTATTTTAATGTATTGTAACTAATTCTAATGACGGCTACACCGAAATAGTTGATGTTAACGTTTATTCATTATGTAACAACAAGCACATCGTATATATGACTAAGTACATAATGCGCCCGTAATTAACGAATCTAAATTATTAATTATATAACCTCATTTAGTACCTCCTACGAAAAAATACTTGTTGGCTGGGCATCAAATTTAATTTCATTCCACCGCAATGTTTAACACTTTAAAATTCTATTATGCTCACATTAATAATTAAGTATCTTCTCGTCAAATTAGGCCGCATTTTCGGTCAAAGCCGAATTAAATTTCTTTCTCGACTGTACTCGGGCGCTACCCCATCCAAATCTGTGAATGCTTGCACAAGCTCGCTTCCATGACACAAGCAGCCGCCAAGTATCGCGTTTATTCCCATTTAAGTATTGGTGGTAAACTGTGTACTTTATGGGTGCGGCCCTCATGGGGACCGCTCCCCGCCAGTAATTATCCTACATGTTTTTATATCAGATTTTTAGTGGATTATTATTCACGGTTTCGGACAGCTCTGACGGAATTTGTTCGTTGAAGAGTAATGTGCAATTAGTTCTGATCCTTAGGTATATTTGCGATTATGGGGATGCTAAACGGATCGCGCGGTCCATGCAAAGAGCACAAAATTTTATATTTCTGTTCCCTCCTTCAAAAATCAATCTATTTTAACCGTTCTGTATATACAAACTAATGAAAGCTTGTCTGTTTGTTTCGCTATAGGGACCGTGGTAGATGTAATACGATTCTGATAGATACTATACTCACTAAATGTTTTTTTTTTATTTGTGATATTTATTCTTAAATTAATTTGAATATACTCCTTCCCAAATTATTTCTTGGTGATATCGACCCTCCCACGTGGTATCTTGCGCGCCTATCGCGGCAATAAACTAGAATTTTCCATAGCCATAAATTACTCTCTTCTAGATAGCAAAATGACTAACCAGCGGTCGAAGACTGGAAATGTGACGAAGTAACAAAGCAATCGTGCGCCGGCGACGCGTGAGCACTTTCCCAACCTCCTCCACCCCTTCCTTCTCACCGCGGAGAAATGGCTTTTCACGACTGTCAATTGTCAAAGCTTTCTGGGAAAAGAAATTGGTGCTTTAAATCCGCGTGCTGATTTTTTATATTAAGAGCAGCGTGATTTTAATATTTAGCTTACGCCGAACTGTGACATTGATTGAAATTGGAAAATTTCTCTAAGGTTTGCATGGATGACTCTCTGTTTAATTTTATTCATAAAACGTTTCCGTTTTTCATATTTATTCAATTTCTGTAACTGTTAACCCTTTTCAATTGTCAAAAAATTGCAAACCTAAAGTAATAAAATCCCAACGTGGGAACTCTACACTCTTCTTAAAAACCCTCAAACGTTGAAGTTGTAAGTTGAGCAACCAGCACTGATTTGGACACACGAATTTTATAAACTTTAACATTAACTAGGTATTATTTTAGCATGATATATAACCGGTAGCAGAATATGAAATGTTAATAATTCTAACGTTACCGGTCATAAAACATACCTACTTTGTGCTGCAAGTTCAGTGACTTAACGCCACGTGTTCCCTAATATCTTTCCAACTTTTTGGTCAACTTTCCTTTACCATAATGCATTTTCACTATCGCCCGCCCACATTACCATACGTAGCATAAAGGACTTATGTGCATTCAGATTTCCAGAACACATATGTTGTTTTAACAACGCAACGGTGTCGTTCTGCCGTCGCATACTAAGAAACCATAAGTAACTTTAAGAACTATGGAGATAAGACGTTTTGGTTTTATATAGTGGCATTAGCAGCGGTAATTGTCGCAGAACTCCAGCGCATCTCCTTAATTCCCTCTTCGATTAGGAGCGAGCGAGTGGACACATCGAGTGTTAACGACCTTTTACACTTCACGGATTGCTCAATTTTGTGGCAACAAAGGCTTATTAATATTCAAGCGTTACTGAAACTGCAGAAACGGTGTGACTAATGGTTTATGCCAGTGTGTAGATATTGACGAAAGGTCGTTGCCAAGAATATGCTTACGGGGTCAGTAATGAAATAGAATTAGATTGAATGATTTCAGTTCATAACTTGTTTACAATTACACAAGCTGCCCCCAGCTTTGCAATTTATATTTCACATTTCATATTTTGTATTTCACAGAACGCAGGCAAACCCGCGGGATACGTATGTTAGCCCCTAAGGACCCACATTAAAAACGTGCAATGCTTCAATCTCACATACTTTTCGTACTTATAATGTAAGTATAAATACAGGTCGATTCACAAGAGCTGGCGCGTAATGTCTATGAAATTAATGACAGTTTCAACTATTTTCCGCGCCAGCTCTCGTGAATCGACCTGTGAGTATATTAGAATGAGATTATCATACTTAGTTACGAGTATATTAAGAAATTGCACCCTAGTAATATAACTTACGCAACTAATCAAGTAAGATTTATAGTAGCTACAGGTTTCAATGATAGCTAAAAACGAACCGAAACGGCCGCCTTGAAGTGCAGTTTATCAAAATATTGTTGTAAACAATTACAAAATTACCCTCTCTACGGTAAACATTACCATTTCCTACTACCGTTGTTTCTAAGAATCGCGAGCTGTAAAGGGCCCCGGGTCCGTAAAGCACGGGAGACGCGCGCACGGCGATTTGCCGGATTACACGGCCCGGCGTCGGGTCACGCCGTGGGGTCACGTCGTAATGTCACGCCGACGGAACGAAAGTACGGTCACTATAGTGTCAGGTCAGACTAGACTGTCATCTGTTTCGTCGCGTTAACCTTCACAGATTACTTTTTCGGAGGAGATTTTTTTCTGCATCCATTTTCATTTCTCAGTTAACACTTATTAGTCAGCAATAACTTGGCAATTACGTAGTATTTTTTTGTTACCTGCCTATCTGAAATACCTGCTATTAGCTTTACACACTTCAGTATACATAAGTTACATATACCATCATCGTTTAGTATCTATGAGATTCTTGATTTTATATTGCCTTCTTTAACTTATTGTGCCTTATTATAGGGGTCAGTGTGCGACATTTGTGACATCTCTCAATATTAAGATTGTGTATCTATTGGTTAAGTTACAATTAGATGTGTTATAACGCTCTTCTAGCTGTATTGCTACACTGCCTTATACGATTCTTGTTAAAATCCCTGCTACTCTAAAGCTGTCAAGAAGAGATCGCTTTAAATCGATAAGATCGCCTGTTGTTACTATTATTTATTTCGCCTGATCTTGTAAAAAAAATCGTTATTTGTGGTGCAATCGAAATGATTATTATTATTATTATCGATGGTTTTAGATGCGATGCGGTGGCATTGAGTTCGCTGACGGTCTATCTTTTTTTGCAATTAGGTACCTAGGTGCTACAAACTAATAAGCTAGCCATAAAAGTCGATGTCATCGGGTTATCACAAATTGGTTATGTCACAAGATGTCAGAAATCAATCTTGAATGTCCTCCCAGGCACATTTGTAGGTACAGTCAGCACCAAAAGTAACAGCTAAGCTATTGAAGACGTCAAGTCTTTATTAAAAGAGACTAAGAACTTTTGACGTCTTCGATTGCGTAGTTACTTTTGATGCTGACTGTATCTACTATACTACCTAGTTTGTTAAATCCACGAGGGCGCCTCACCTGCTGGACATTAAGTACTTACCTTAAGAAAATCTAAATAACATTTCTTTTTACAGGAATTACACAGTTGAGCTGTCCTAACGTTCGAAAAGTTACACAATCACCCCTCTGATTGCGTACTGGTTAGTGTTATTTAGGTAGGAATGGGCGCGTTGTCTTGGGTTTAACTATTTATAACACCTATTTATAGCCTGCCCTCTTTTGATTAGTACCTACTCGTACCATACCTTGTACATACACCTAACTTAGCACTCAATTAACCCAACCCGGTGATCTAACGGCGGCCATGTTTCCAGCGCACCCGTGACTTCCGCTTCCGGCCGCGCCCGCGCAGCATCCGCGTGCACCAGACCAAACACATAATGTGAGTATCTCGCGCCAAATTACATATTACTTACCTACCCGCTAACGCCGCGTTTTCTGCGGCGCCTGATTCTATGCCTGACGCCCAAATAAACGTATATGGTGTTACTTAACACTTCCAGAGCCAGGTACCCGCTAGGTGGGTGCTCAGCTCGGAGATTGCGGCAAACTCAAACTCAAACTCAAAATGATCTTTATTCAAGTAGGCCCAGTAGCAAGCACTTCAAATCGTCAGGTAGAAACATAATCTTAAGCTAATTACTTAGAGTAATTTATTAAACATAAAAAGTAAAATTTATAGTATTCAAACATTTTTATAAAAAATACTAGTCTAGAATGTTTCTAGAAAGACAATCTAATGTCAAAAAATAAATAAATCGAGAATTATAAATTAAAAACACAATGTCAAAAATTTCCAAAAGAAATAAATAAATTATAAATCCAGTCAAAATTAGTCCCAAGAAGTTTTATCATTCATGTAGTCTTGCGTGCTATAATAAGCCTTCGAAATAAGTTAACGTTTGACATAGTTCTTGAATTTATTAATAGATAACTCAGTTACGTTTCCAGGAAGTTTGTTATAAAACCTTACACAATTACCCATGAATGATTTTTTTAAATAAACCATGACCCGGCCAAATTTACTAATTTTATGGCAGGTAAGCTATCAGCCATTTAAAGATCAGTTCTCACATAGGAGCTTTTCCATCCCGCATTGTGGCAATACGTATAGTTTGTTCTGAGTATTATAGGCCCATGGCAGTAATACTACGGTATCGGTTACGAGCGTAGCACAACGAAATCTTTGGCACTCTTCAGAGTGTGCAAGTACAGGCGTGAGCGTTTTCGGACTCGCCTAATTTGAGTTGACCAAATTCCATCAAAGTAGTCCATTTAAAAAGCAAATCTACTTTCGAAGGCAGAAGAATCCAATTCAAAAGGCAGTTTTGTAAAAAGTCGGCCACATTAAATAATCTCAACCAATAACTCGTTCGGAAGAAAAGAATGGATGAAGAATTGAAGATGTAGTGACTCCAATTAAGAAAATCATATGGATTGGGCACGTAAAACGGAAGCGTAACTGACAGACTAAATACTAACCATATAATCCATAGGAAATTCTACTGCATTAGGTATACGTTTGGAAAATTACCTTATGCATGAACGTTCCTGTGATAATATTACGGGCAGTGTGAGACTACCTGCCCTGTTAGTGATTTAATTGATTTTTCATATCTTGTCGTGAGACGTAGAACAGAAACAATCCATCAGAAATAGTTTGAAACTATTTCGAATCCATAACATTATACACCGCAGTATCAATTACAATGATATACCTAGATTTCCTATAAATAAATTATCATCCCGCTATTACTTAACCTCTCAGGTTATTTAAATGTCCTCAAGCCATCGTTACACAATGCCAGAGATGCGTCAAAACTGCAAGTGCGTCACCGTGACGCTCCAGGCGTGCGTCACGTGTCGGAAGCGTCGCAGTGACACATCCGGCAGTGACGGAAGGCAAAAACAATGCACTAATTATGTAATGGTGGATCATATCGGGTTTTACTATTTTACTTAATGTATCGTTTGTCTGAAATCTATTTATCTCATCTGGCTGAAAAAATAGAGAGGGCAAATTTAATAAGTTGAATTAAACTGCAAAATAAACTGTTATGATTTATAATATTTTGAATAGGTATTTTTTATCCTGTTATTAAATCTTGGGTCTCTTACGTGCGACTAGTAAGGTAGAGTTCTGACGTAGACTGTCAATCAAAACTGACAAAATTATTGTCACTGTCAGTTTAGCTCCTTTCATTCATAAATTTCATATGACAGGATCACAATAGAGAAGCAATATTCGTTGCAAGTTACAAACCGAAAAATTATGTGTGCGGCATAGTTGGACATATACCTACGTTTTTTAGAACTGACGAATGTCAAAACAATTCGAATTCAAGTCTAAGGTATCTCGTTAATCATGTTAAACTTTCTGCATAAGTGAGATTAACAGTTGCGTGTATGTCGTTTAAGACTGTAGATAAAATATACAATCACGTATGCGCATGTACATTACATACTTAATAGATCGTTAACTGAACAGTCGGTGAACACCTTGATACCCTTGTCGCCTTCATCGGTTTGAAAACTGCGTATGGCAGTTTAAACATGACGTTCATGTGACACGGTTCAAGAATTTAAAGCCCCTTGAGAGCTCGACTGTACATACGTGCGAGAGTGGCAGATGCCTTATAGAACTCGTTCTATCGAACGGTGACAGCCAGTGACGGACGCTCTATCTTGTCACTTATCGAGTGATAAGGCCGACCATGATACGGGGTCTGGTGTACATAATGACGTCATACATGTGTAGGGATGGTAGTGTTAAAATATTATAGTCCCTAAATAGGTATCTCAGTGGTACGCGGCTTTAAGTTGTAGATGGTTCGCACTGCTCGTTTTTGTAGAACAAACACGCTGTCTACAATGGGCACATTTTCCCCACAGCAGGATTCCGTGAAACATAAGGCTATGGAAATAACTATAATAAACCAGTTTTCCGGTATCTTTATCAGTTATCTGTCTTAGTTTCCTGAGAGCATAAGCAGCTGAACATAGTTTCTCCTCTTATAAATCTCTTTCCCACAAGAGTCAAGTTATTTTTTTAAATAAAAATTGAGCAATCTACGGTACGGAGCTACAAGCTCAGAGCTAATACTTTTATAGAAACTATATCAGCTTATCTTTGCCGGAAAATCTGATTTAATATCTCATTCGCATTTATTCACCTATCACGGAGGATGCTTTACTCTCAGGTATGTCGATAAACACACCGCTATAACATGACACGGCTAGATGTCATTGCTCGCGCTAGAAAGGTCACGTGCCCAACATGAACGCGACAAACGCCCCAACAGCCTACGGCTCCCTAATGTAGTTACTACGTTCTTGCTCTAACGGGTGGCGTGTATCGGCTGTCCGCGCCGCATCCTGCGCGAGATGAGACGCGCCTTCCTGCGCAAGCGCGGTTGCACGCGCTGTCGAGCGCGACAGGGAACCGCGGCACAAGTGGTGCCTACGTTAATTCATTTATTACTTTTTTATAATTGACATCATTTAATTTTTTTAAGTGGGTCATTTTATGATTTAGTTCGATAGAAAATGAAATTTTAAGGTATACGTGTTTTTTTATTTCTCCCTAAATATTTATTTTCATCCAAAAATATCAAAATTAAAAGTAGTGAAAACCAATAGGTCGTAAGTAAAAGATGACGT
Organism: Epinotia demarniana; assembly: GCA_945867215.1. Classification (NCBI taxonomy): domain Eukaryota; kingdom Metazoa; phylum Arthropoda; class Insecta; order Lepidoptera; family Tortricidae; genus Epinotia; species Epinotia demarniana. The sequence continues at coordinate 8,947,890 of OX244264.1, forward strand.
CATTATTATGCCTCTCTATGGCACCTGTCCACATCTTTCATTCAACAGTCGTAGGAATGACGTCACGCACGGTGTATACCGCGTTTTACAGTTTTTGTGATTTTTCGGAAACGAGTAAGAATAAAAATGGGAAAACCACTTTATTACGTTCAAATAAGATAATTACCGAAATGGTTTTCGATTTAGGCATCATTACATATTTTGAAATGTTGTCAATTACTAAAAAAGTAGGGGGAGGTCTTTGCCCGGCCGTGGGACACTACAAACCATAATAATATTATAACAATACTGTATTTAATTTTGGTAGTAATATGTCCGCTTTTCCAACTACGTAAGGGGGGTTGCACAAAGCGTATTATGTTAACTGACGAAATGTTTACAAAATAAATGTTTTTTTTAAGAGTAGAGATGGCGTTTTAGGTCTCAGCTTTCTACCGTCCAATACATGAAGGCAATATATTAGTTAACATGCGCCCGGTGTTCAGACAGTAGCACCTTATTCTTTATTTGAGGCTTATATAGGAACAAAAACCAGATGTATAGGTATAGCAAGATTATTGAAAAAAACTTATATAAACGAATATTTGTGTTAGGCGTCATAACAAGTAATATTCATTTAGTATGATATTTATATTAAAAAATACATACTTAAGGTCTCATGTTCATATGAAAAATACGACTATTTGCCGATACATAACTGAAAAAAGATGAATAGATCAAATTAATAACATATCTAATGTGTATATTTTTGCAATTCATCCATGATTGTCATTTAAATTATTGCCATACTGCATCATCTTTCCCCATCCTCCCCGTCGTGTGCGCACGGTATAGCGTTACGTTGAGGCCGGACATCGCGCGGTGATCACACCGATTCTAACCATATGTCACTGAAAACAATTAGAATATACGGGTCAAAATTATGACCTTTATATTATTTATTAAACAATACTTGCTATACGGTAAAAAGTACCTACACACGCATTTAGCTAGCATAACTATTGCTTGTCTGATACCATAAATGTTTCTTTTTTCGATAATTTTAGTGACTAAATCACCACTATGTCTGCAGCCTACAAGTAAAACTGTGACTGTCTAATCAACTAAAAAGTTTTGGTACAGTGTCAGTATCACTGAAAAAAGAAATTGGTTAACTGTTACCAAAATTTGGCTACCATTAGGTCGTAATTTAGGGACTTGCGAACTACTGGTTATCAGTAACAAAATCAGTTTGTTATTTATATAGTTGATATTGTTTATATTTAACTAAAGTTTACTTCCCTAAAACGAAACTTTCAACTAATAAAACTAGTTTGGTTGATCCTTTTTTCAGTGTATATATTTTTTGACTGTGGGTCTCAGTTGTGTGACTTTCGTGCCATTGGGAGCTCGAATCCATATCATGTCCCCTGTATGGCATAGGATATCTTGCGGGGTATATATAAAATATGTTTAAAAAAACTATCTTCAAACTCAGAATACCAGTGACATAAAACGAAAGTGGTATGGCAATGGTATTGGGATATTTCACGTTCTTAATGTCAGAGTTTTATTTAAGAGTTAGTCACTAGTCAGCACAAGGAAAGGCGACTCGTTGATGTCTTTTCGTAACTGAAGCTCTCGCCTTAATTAGATGCGCCTGCGATCATTAGAATGGAAGTTATTATTCTCGTCTTAATTATATTTTTAGTCCGATATAGACTATAGTTAGATTTTCAATAAGAATCCATTTAAATTAACATGTCTGTATACACAAGTTATAAGGTTAAGTTTTACCCTCTAAACGGATACGGGTTAACCTACTACCATCAGAGTCAACCTATTTAGGCTGAGACCAATAAAATATCGTCACAATTTATACGGATTACGCCAACTTATTTCAACATAAGAATGGCTTTTGTCAACCTTCACACACGTACAATCAATCACAACACTCATCGATTACAATATCAATGCGGCACTCAACATCTTATATAAATAAGTGATAAAAATAAATTAAGGCTTATGTAAATTACTAAGGCACGAGCGGCCCTCGTATCGGCATTCAAGTCAATCGCTCCCGAGTCGTTTACACATTAATATGACAATTCCAATAGATATGCAAAAATTTTATTGCACCTGACGCCATTCATATGTATCATCGTTTTATAATAGCGGTCGACGAACTTTGTAGTTCTGTACAGGCGGCCACAAATGTGTTGGGACATTCATGATATTCAAATTGAGGTATAATTTCCGTTTATACCGATCATAACGAGCTTGTCATTGTAATTTAAACCTTAATCGTTTTAAAAATAGAGCTCCCTTTGGAACGGTGTATTGAAACCAAATACTAAATCGGAAAAGATGTTTGAATGATTTGCTTTGTAATGCAAGTTTTATGCGAATTAAAATGATAATGACTGGTGATAAAAGTTCGGATTCCGGGGCTTTTGTGGATGTTTAGTTTAGGGTGGTTTTCATTGGAATATTATTTCCTGAATGGTATTGAAATTGAATGTCAATACAGTAAGGATGAAAGGATCCACGATTCAACGCGTGCCTGCTTTTAACTCGTATACAGAAATTACAATAAAATTGACGTACGTCTAGAATTTTGTATGCGCAAGTCAAAATGGATTAGCACTTTACAGGTTTCTATGTTTTTGCAGGAATGTAAATGTTTACGTTTGCGTGTTAAATAAATTAATTAAATTGTTTACAGTTTTACACGTAATCGCAACAATGTTTGGATGCATTATGAAGCGTACTACAGTTCGAGATTATTATAGATTACTTATGTCATAAAGCGTATGTAAATAGACAATGCGATTACGGTTGCTGTAGCGAATTAAATCATCACAAACCATTATCAAAGGTTCATTGACACAATAACACTTGCGCGCGCGTTTGTACATAAAACAGAGTCTTTTCAAACATCCATTGTAAAAACACTGTCATTGTAGCGCTGGAAACTGAGGCAAAATACAATATGGCTCTATTATGGCTGATTATCATAAGACGGTGATACTCAGATATTGATATTGTCACTTTGTTATGGTATTGTCATATTGGTTTTGTGAGTGATTGTTGGTTAATTGAAAATTAGTGGGGCAATAGGCGTGGTTTATTGAATGACTTTTTGTATGACTTTGTTTCTGATTGTTCGGTAATAGGTTTGCATGCCTATTGATAGTTTTTCGTTACGGTGATTAATTCATTTCTTATAAATATAGTAACGATAGCCAGATGAATAATTTATTCATTGTTATACGTCTTATGAACTATAATTGTATAGCATTTATAAATAGGGATAGAAGCTATTGAGAAAAAGAAACAACTAATACAATCGAGTAAAGAGTACTCCTGCGGGTTTGATGCGATAGATACACAGTCGTCATAACTTTGTATATAAGCTCCCCAGAGCTTTATGTATGAGAGATGTAGTCCTTAAGAACTTGAAATTTGTTTATCTCACCTAAAATGTATCAAACCAGTAATTTACAAAGCCATTCACACTCGCGCAGGTAAATAAAACCACAGGTCGTTCAACATTTAATTGGCACATTTAAAACCGTTCTATAGATCACATAAATCCTTGGGGCAAATTTAATGTTAAAAAACACGTGCACACATTGCGAATTCGCGACCAGCCGAATAAATAAATTCCGCCGTAGTGCCCTGTATAATTTTATACGCATTTTAAAACCTTTAGAAAACGAACGTGGGATTTATGCGATGGAACCCGTTCGAGGGGTGGGTCCCGGCTGAAGGGGATTTTCTTACATTTTTTTATGTCTTGACAAACCCCAGCTGTCGTAGATGTTATAAATAAAATCGCGATTTTGACCCGTCACGCTTATAAGGGATGCTCAGGATTGGCATTTAACGTCTACGGGTAACCTGTTTGGCATAAAACTCTCCTTATGGCCCTCGTAATAGACTTTGGTTTCGGTTGACAGTCGGTTGGGTAACTGTACAGTTATAATAGTTATTGTACGCACGATTCGATGCAGGACGTCCTGTCAGTTTTGCAGCAATTATTATTATACCGAACCGGAACCGTTTGAATTCGTTAAAATAGTAAGTGGAGATTTCATTGCATGGGGCATTTCCAATTTCTATCAGGAAATGTACTTCAGGGATTAACTAACATCGTGAAATAAAATAATTTTGCGAGTAATATCATACTGAAAGTAAATATTAATCATATTTTGAGTAAAGCGTTATACGTTACTCAACATTCAAGGAAATAAAGAAACAGTTTATTCTCTTATACAAAATAGATTCTTCAGTTTTGCAGCAATTATTATTATACCGAACCGGAACCGTTTGAATTCGTTTAAATAGTAAATAGAGATTTCATTCCATGGGGCATTACATTTCCGATTTGTATGAGGCAAAGTACTGAACTAACATCCTGAAATAATTTTGCGAGTAATATCATACTGTAAATAAATATGAATCATATTTTGAGTAAATCTAACACATGTTACAACATACACTTTATCGAAAACATATAACTCAACAATATTAAAGGAAAATAACTCTTATAGAAAATAAAATCTTCAGTAGACAGTTCACTACACAGGTAAATATACTAATTATCTCAAGCAATAAAGTATTTCAAACAAAAGTGAAAGAATGTTATACCTTTCTTACTCTACAGAGTATAAGGTCCAGATTAGAACAGGACTATTTCTCTGTGACCGAAATAATTTAACTTGCAACAATTTTTATGAAACGGCATCATTGCAACGACGGGGATTCGATTTGTAACTAACTATTTCATTCCAATACCAACGAAATATCAGTGCGTCGCACCCACACCCTTGGATGGCCTGACGCAAAAGGGAGCACCCGAGCACAACCAAATCACATATCATTTCAGTGCCTCAAAAACGCGTTCGAAAATTTGGCCCCTTGCCAATCGGCAACTGCAGTAAGTCGACCGTGGGAAGTTTCTCCCCAGCACCCCGGCGCCGGCGCCGATCGCGTGACCACCAGTGCGCAGGCATGGTAATATTCACTATTATATTTAATTATTTAACTTTAGAACATTGCATTGGTATTTTGATTCAACTGACTCCGTTAAAGGAAATCATCCCGAATTTTGAACTAGTGGTTCAAGCATGCGGTTTTCAAACGGCGGTCGTGGGTTCAAAGCCCGGCTTGTCATTGTACAATGAGTGTTTCTGAACTTATGTACGAAATATTTACCGTCAGTTTTTCGGCGAAGGAAAACATCGTGAGGAAACCGGTCTTATCCCAATAAGGTCTAGTTTTCCCTCTGGAAGTTCAGATGGCAGTCGCTTTCGTAAAACTAGTGCCTATGCCAAATCTTGGGATTAGGTGTCAAAGCGGACCCCGGACTCCATTAGGGGCATTACCGGGAATAACACTAGGAGGATGATGATGATGATGATAGGAAAAATAATAGGTACACAAATCTACCTATAGGCCCAAACCAAGCAAAGCTTCTACTACGGCTACTAGACGACGATATACATACTTATATAGACTTAAATACATAGAAAATAACCATGACTCTGGAACAAATATTCGTGCTCATCACACATATAAAAGCCCTTACCGGGATTCGAACCCGGAGTTAGATAGCTAGATCGAACTCAAGTATACTTGAGTTCGATCTAGCTACCAAACAAATGTTTGTACCACCGAAGTCACTCCTTGACGAAGCCTGCAGTGACAGCAGGAGGATGGTGTATTTGCGTCTCACACTTTGCTTAAAGAGTGACTGAGACGCAATGCACATTGGACAAAGATCCTAGACAAGCGGAAGCCCTTAGGCTGGCTGGATACCTAAGTGGCATTTACGTCACACACAATGATCCGACTTTTACGGAATAAGTGCGGAAGCAAAGAGTCCCTAACCATAACCATATTACTCATTTATGTATGTGTCAGAGATTAATATTTTGATATTTTACAGAATGACAAATATGCAACGACTGATGCAACATTAATCTAGACCACATTTCCACTCAATCATGACATAATAGAACGCCGTCACACTATTAATACATCTTATTATAACCCAAAACCAGACCAAGCGTGAAATCACATTCCTAATAATAAAGTTACATAACTAACGCCGTAGTAACGAGTTATATATAGTCTCAAGGAAAATATATGAGAATTATATAAACTTACTGCTTTTTTCGCCGTAACGACAGCGTTGAATCCGTTTCAAAACGGCGTAATAACGAATCGATCGCAACGGAGCTGCGATACAGGAAGTGATGTGGTAAACACAAAAGCTGCAAAAAGCGTGACGCGATCTGTCGACTCTATTTACGAATTAGTTGGTTGCTGTTTTCTTTTTCGTCACGAGAATTTGAATTTCGTAATGTAAAGCAATCACCAGAAAGTAGCAAATTAGATGGTTTTTTTTTCGATTTCGATTACTTTTTCGTTAGGCCTAAAAGATGCGCGAAGTATAGAATTAGAATGTCGATATGTCTTACTTGTAGCTGCTGTTATATAGTATACTAGCTTCTGCCCGCGACTCCGTCCGCGTGGAACTCGTTTATATCGTAGCTCCATACAAACTTTCACCCCCCCCCCATTTCAACCCCGCCCCCCATTTCACCCCCTTAGGGGATGATTTCGGGGATAAAAACTATCCTATGTCCTTTCTCGGAACTCAAACTACCTCTATACCAAATTTCACCGAAATCGGTTCAGAGGTTTAAGCGTGAAGAGGTAACAGACAGACAGACAGACACACTTTCGCATTTATAATATTAGTACGGATGTAAAAACTGATCGTTGTCTTAGAACTATGTCGTATAATTCGTAACTAGCCTAGCACAGGCCTCGGTCTTTTTGGGCTGTTACCGCATACTGTCTCTAAACACTTGTCTGAACCATTATTTAGACTTAAGCATAGTGATATACTTGATGTAATGATTTGTTAATAAAAATAAAAAAATATATAAAAAATGGCATATTTCCAGTTAAGAAACGACATTTTTAATCCTCCATACAAGTCCCAGAACAAGGCCTCACCCCTTATCCTAAACTCGACTGGCGACTTCCTAAAGAATTATTGTAATTTAATAACCCAGTCCAGTACCTTTAAAGGAGCATTCAGTCGCGAAAATAACACAATTGGTCACTTGTCAACTACTTTTCATTGTCAAATCCCCATGCAAATTTTGAACGTTGTTTTGGATCGTAAATTCAGAAGTAGAATAGTCGAAGAAAGTTGGTAGAATAATGGTCGCAGATTGTAGATTGCGATCGTATGTTATACGGCCATTTAATTTCTCAGATACAAGATAACGGTAATAGCTTGTCTTGTAAGTTGTTTAACTTGTTAATCGCTACGAGTTAGATAAAAATCGCCCCTAATTTAAGTATTAAGTGTCGTATGTTAAGCATCAGGTGTATTTCGTTGTATTTTTATTGTACAATTCATTGAACACCTCAAACGCGCGACGTCATTAAAGGACCATGCGTCAAAATGATCCTGAATCCAACAGCACTGAGAGTTATGTCTCTATCTCATATATACTTTATTTCATTCTATAGTCACAAAGTCGAATTCCATTGCAAAATGAAGATATTCGTATTTTAGCCACAGTCAGTAGTATGAGCTATGAAAACACGCATTCGGAGAATATTCATATTTAGTATTCTGGAGGGTATAGTTACGACAAAATATAGTAATTATGAAGGCACATCGAGCGGCCATATTCATATTTTATTAATAAAACAATTAAGTTAGCTACAAAAAACATGTTTATTTTACACACTAACCTAACCCTAATAATTCTGAATATGTATTCACTGAGCTAACCCGTTTTCTCATAGATCCTATTCACTTTAACTTAAATATGAAAATCTCAGTTCTGCAATGGAATTCAACTTAGTGTCCATAGAAAAAAAAGTAGATTTAAATACCTATTTAATTACCTAAGTTTCAGCTTTGTTGGATTCAGGACCAGGCTCCATACAAAGTTGCCCTTGGTCCTTTCGAGAAGAGATACGAGTACATAGTGATCATCTTGTGATAGATACTGATGTAAGCTGAAAAACCAGAAGAGGTGCGTTTTTTAACGTTCCTTGCATGTCATAGGGATTATCCTACTTTCATGTTTCTTCTTTCAACATAAAAATGACAAAGATATTGAGACGTTCCCTTGTCATTGACACAACTAGAATCGCGGCCCAATTACAGTGCAAAGAGCGTGGCAACACGTCACTAACTGAAATACTTCTGTTGCTACCAAAATTATAGTACGCCACAAGCGACCTTGAGTCAGCCAAGCTATAAAGGTTCGTTTACACTGCAACTGTTACTGAGGAGTAGTGTAGTGAGAGGACACGGCGCCCACATGCCGACTAACAGGTGCTGCATTGTTGTATGCAAATTGACTCTCGCTTTCATACTAAGCAATTTTTAGGGAACGCAGTGACTGTGGCTAATGCCGACTGATATTATGAGCAATCTGTTTTCGATATCACTTGCTGTGCAGCTTTTTTTTTACTTATTTGCCTTTGGCCCTGTGTTACTGCCATCGACTTTGTTAAAGAGAAATGATACACTAATACGTTTGTGATCAGAAATATTTGAATCGGAACAACAGATTTTCTTGTGGTACACAATATTTGGTTCCAAAGTAAATACACAAGACTAAAATTAATATAATTTCAAACCAACTTAACGTGCAATTAGCTACCCAATAAACCAGTTTGCCAACCCTGGCTCATAGATCACGGAAACCAGTATGAGCTCGAATCAAAACTAGTCGCGCGAGCATGACAAACGTCTTGTTAATAGTCTTTGTTGCAAGCTTTAATGCCTTGTTCAGCCAAAAGTATCGACTTAAGGACAGTAGATTCGCATGCGACTAGGGTCATCGCTTAAATAACTCCTTCTATTTTCAAACTAGAAGGTCAGTTTTAACGGTCATTGTGTGTTGAGCGGACAAAAGTGTCACTTTTTGTCGGTCAAACCGCTAGCTCGCGATTACCGTGAGAATAGGGTAAGGCATCTAAGTTAGTGTTGATACTGACCACCTTTTTGTAAGTTCATCGTCTCTAAATAATTGAACGAGCTAGAAAAAGTCTACGCAAATAACTGATCAAGTAATCATAGCTGTTTGGGTTTACTGACGTAATCAAATGTATAAATACACACAATAAGAACATGGTGAATCGACGTTACACAAATTTAATCAAATCTGTCAATAAACTCTCCGAACGGGCGTTACAAAAAACAAAACAATTTGATTTGAAGATGGTACGTAATACCATTTGGTATTAGAATTGATTTGACTAATAGAAAGCTAGTTAAAGCACTTTATGTTATAAGTTTCGGAATCGTTACACCTCACAATTGAATTTATCTCCCAGACAATACTCAAACACTTTACATGTCAAAATAATAAAGAAATAGATGTCTTATATTTTAATATTCTAGGTTCAAAAACTCATCGTAGCTGTATAATGTGTGCTAGAGAAGCCATTTTTTAGCTTTCGTTTAAGGCATTGTAAGAGGGGGAGGACTTAACTGTTTCTGGCAACTTGTTGTAAATGGTTGGCCCCATTACATGTGTTTTTTTCCGGATCGTGCCAGTCGTCGCTTCACAGGAAGAAGCGGATATCGGAATTGGATATGGCAGCGAGCGACTAGAGTCTGCGCGTTTTTATAGTCGCCACTGTGAATATGGGCATACGTTGCAATTTCTAGAATCGCGATCGAAGATAGAGTCAGTATTCCCAATTCCCTGAAGTGGGGTGTTCCGGCTTAGACCGTACGGCCCTTTTTTGCATCCGGAAAACGCGGTGCCAGTCGGCGGCTCGCTCCCACATTTCAACTACTGCAAGAGTGAGTGGAATGTCGCAAAGTAACACGTCCTTACCACGTGCCGCGGCACGACTCGAGCAAGGAGGCGCAACGCGAAGCATGCACCCCCCAACCTCCCGAACAACTTGTCTACACGGGACGCCCAGGTTAGTTTCCGGTCTATCACAAAACGTAAGAAGGTGGTGGTTTCCACTTTTTCTAGATGTACGCTATCTGCGCGATTTGCGGCCACCGGCGTGGAAATATATGAAGTGAGTTTTGTGAGATTCAGAGCAAGGCCTAAATATGTAAACTGAAAAACCAAGTTTTATTTCAAATGACTATCTACTTTAAACGGTTTAAATAAATATCTAACTGATGCTTGAACGTCCTCCAAGTGACGTCGGTTAGCACAGGTGCGTTCCAGATACGTGTTTGCCCACACTCGCTACGACCACTCGGGGTCTTTTGGATCAGGTCAGGCTTGATCACTTTATCTAAGTGAAAATCATTTTAATCTCTTCTATGATTTACTTCGTTTTGGGTTCACTAGCTATTAAGAGTATAAAACTAATTTCTGCCATTTAAATTTATAAATAAAGATACTATTTATCAATAGAATTTCATGTATACTTTTCAATCTGGGGTATTTAACAGGTGTTTCAAAAGGCAACCGGTACTGAAGTATCCGCAGATCCGCACATCAAAAAATAAATATTCTCTCACATTATATGACTGACGCAGGTATCAATTTCACCAACACCGAAACACTTTTTGATATTAATGAACTCAACTGCAAAGTCATTGTTCTACAGCATTTTTAAACATAAAATTTGTCTTACGTCAATTAATATTAATAGACACCTAAATCGAAATGCAGTTTATAAAAAACGGCGCGATCGAAGGCTCGACGTTTGTTTTTATATTAATTTTTTGGTCGGGAGGTCACAGACGCGGTCGAATACTCGAAATAAATTAAAAATGCTCACTCATCATCAATCAAACTGGCTCGATTCCATCAATATAATTTACTTTTTGTAGTTTTTACCCTAAAGCGCCCTCAGTGACTCGCAGGTTGTTGCGCCAGGCACGGCGTTCATGAGTCGGTCCCGATCGAAAAGGCATACAAATTTAAACAGCATAGTCACATTTACTACTATATTCTCCTAGGCAACTATGTACTCGTCATTACATTAGCTACATTAGACATACCTACAAACTACCTACACAATTTATATAACTGTAATTTACATATGAGTCAGTTTATTTTGGCCGAGTTTGAACTCCATTATTGAAATTGATACTGCATAGTTAAAGTAGGTACGTAAATGTTATATTATACCGCTAGAGAATAATGTTTGCGAACAAAGGTGAAGGTCACGGGTGTCTAGACGGACTAGCCTTTGGTATCCTTGTAATAAATGGACCAAAAGTAACTAGCCAGTACTGATGGAGGTTTAAATTATTAACAGATTTATCTATACCCAACATATAACCCCAATGCAAAGTCTTGAGAATCTTTGCGTTATAATATTAAATAGGCAGACTACATGACTTAGGGCCATAACGTGTATTGTAACGTGAACTGGAATAATCTGAACATATTATTTTCTGACAGTTGATCAATTCAGTCTGATTTTTTTTTATTTAGTGAAATTCGCTTTATATCGACATATTTATAGGCAGTGATCTAGGCTAAGTAGATTCCAGTAATCTTAACTTTGAGGAATGCGAATGCCGTATTGTTGGTTTTTGGTTTACTACTTCTTAGGGACATCCCTTCTGACAATTAAGACGAATGGAAATGCGGCCACGTTTGCATAACGATCCCATAGGAGTATCCTGTTTGAGATATGGTTGTCAAAATGATTTCAAAACTAGTGTTCCCGTTGATGACATGTCGAAACGGTCGGTGGTGCTGGCACCGCCACAGTAATCGGTTTTCTCCAATAAACGGCGATTAGACGCGCCGGCGTCAGCTCGCTACGGGAACGACCCTGTACACTCGTGGAGATAATTGTTAGGCCGTAAAATGTGCTCATATTCTCACAGCCAGGTCTGATCATAACAGGCAGCCAACGATAAATGCAAGCGCTTCAACGGTTATGATATGAATGACATGAGTACCTATTTTAGTACTTACGACCTTAACCGTCTATACAAAGTTTCATGATATTCCAGCACGCTATTTAAAAAAGAGAACGACGATACGACGAACTACGATGCATTAAGAGTCGAGGGTCCTGGGGACTCTTAACTATATAAGTCTTATTTATCCTGACAATTTTAAAAAATATACATATTGTAGCGTACATAGTAGGCGCGAATACAAGTTGCATTGGGTTACACTTTCTATACAAAGAACCAGCATTAACAACACATTTCACAATTTTTGTGTGTTTTTATTTCCAATATTCTCTTAGATTTATGTAAGTCAAATTAAAGATAAATCTATGTCGTAAGAATTTCACCTTATCTTATTATATGAATATGCCGTAATAACAGGCGATAACATTAGATCAATACAACAGGCTAATTGAAACGACTCTGCCAAAGTGTCCTATTGTATAGAAATCAAAGAAGCAGTCGTACCCGGACTGAGCGCGACTGTACCCGGTTCGGTCGTGACCAGACGGCGATTTCAATTATTATCTAGAAGTCGTTCCACGAACTGCACCACCCTTTTAATCATTACTATTACTATTACCTACTACTTATAATAAATAACAATAATTCAGATCGGCCACGTGCCGGTCTAATGGTAAACCTGGCATTATAATGCAACCTGTTCATTAAAAACAATTGAACTATTCATGAAAAACAATTGCGCGTAGAGATTCGACCAACTGTTTTAATCTATAGTTTGCTTAAGCATGGATCCGTGTCGGAACTTATAGTTCCAAATCTCAAGGTCATCTTTTGATAAACCAATTTTCATTTCCGCAAACATATAGATCGATCGTTGAATCCAGAAGAAGCGCCCACCTGAAGTGTTTTTATTTTAATCGATTTAATCCCGAAAGTTAATCCGTGAAAGAAAAGCGATGGGACATGTTCATGTGTAAGATGTATGCACCCACATTTTCACACTTCACTGTACCAACCCTTTAGGTCCTCATCCTCACTAACTCCACCTTAAGGCACTTGTCCACCGCCGGCGAGTAGCGAGTACTCTCATAGTAATTCTTACTCGCTTTTACTCGCGCGAAAAAGAATTACTATGAGAGTACTCCCTACTCGCCGGCGGTGGGACAAGTGCCTCCAACTTAATCCAAATTCCATAAAGGCGCTGTCAGCTACAACCTCAACTGATGGTACCGTTCGTTGTCCCCGTAGTGAAAACACTTACACTTAAAATAATACCTACTCATAAAACCGTTCCACACACATTGTTTACATACTTTATTAAAAATAAGAGATTATTTCTACTTTACACCTCATCTTGGAGAAAAAAACACATTCCATCTGTCTTCTCTAAGCCTTCCAAAACGATAAATAAACACTAGTCGAACTCTCGTATGGAGTAACGCTTTGGTGAGCTATTGTCAGAGCGTTCGATATTTTGTCGAACGGAGTCGACAGCCGGAGTTATTTGTTAAACGTTTCAGCTATCAGATTGTATACGCTCCAATCATAGACCTGTGAAATATCGGGTAATTTTATTATTGAAATAACGAGTTGTGTGTTACTGGCAATTTTCACAATATTAAATATATTAAGTTGATCGTTTTTAAAGTACCTACAATAGGTATCGTCCTAGTATCACTAGGTATGCTGGCATATTCAAAACTCATTTTCAAAGTTGCTAAGCAGACTGACTGCAACACGGCTGGTATAGTCAGTGGCTAATAATGTCGCACGCTTCGGTAATAGTCCCCACGTCGCATCGAAGTGTATGGATAGCGAAGCAGTCGGCCCGAGGTGACGGCGCGCCTCAAAGCTTCGACAGCCGTCCAGCGCTCATAATTAAGAACGGTGACTGTTGAAAAATGGACGCCGCCCCCGGCCGCCGTGAATAATCGCCGTAATTACGATTCGGAATAATTTCCAGCCAGTCATAGCGATGCTATCGGGAGGTGTTGACGAGCGCTCGTTACGCGCACGCTACTTGAGGAAATCGCGTCCAGCGAGGGAAATCTGGCGATTCCTCTCTGAATCCACCGTTAGCATAAGACCGCTCCCGAACTCTCCCGCGTGCGGAACTGACTATCCGTCTCTTTCTATGTCTTCTAATTAGGAAGAGACGGCTGATTTGTCTCGAGCGAACCCAATCTCGTATACAAGTTCTTATGAGGTCTATTTTGGTTCACCGCTTCGCATCTGTTTCGTATGCTCGCGCGCACAGTAATGTATCAGGAAGAACGCGTGAAGTGAAACACAACAAATGCAAAAGCGGTGAACCGGATTTTCTTCGAGAAATTAAGGCAGTTCAGGCAATGATATCTCCTTCATACAATACGACTAACAATATTTCCCGAACTACTTAATTGTAATATTCATTTGCAGTGATAAAAAAATATGTAAAATAGTTACAGTGTAAAAAATCCCACCCGTCCTAGAATTCAATCAATTAAATGTTGTGAATAGTACGATAATAAATACGTTTCTTTCGGAGTAAACTATTTGTTATTCAAATTCAAATTCAAATTCAAATTATTTATTCTGCAAATAGGCCACAAGGGCACTTTTACATGTCAAACGGTAATTTACAATAAAAATAATAATCTTACAATAAAAGAATAATAATCTTACACAATAATAATTTAAAATTTGCACATTAAGGACTGATATAACAACACACTAAATGCCACAAAGTTAATGAAAACAAAACAAAATATGACCATTACATTCGATTAGGATATTAACAGAAAGTTAATGATATTAATTCAGTATTCCAGAGATGTATAAGGTCTCTGAGCGTCCAAGTACAATTAATAATTATTCAATGTTCGTAGAGATGTATACGGTCTCTAAGCGTCCAAACAAAACAATAAAAAAAGGAATATTAATGTAATATTGTCAGTGATGTACATGGTCAATAACAATAAAACGTGTCAAGATCGGAATGATGTCTCTCGTCAATACAATAATAATAAAATAACACTAGTATTTAAGAAGTTAGGTACTATGCCCTTGCAAGCATGAACAGTCCGGACTCCACAAACAGCACCCGATCACGAGTATGACGCATATCTCAGCCATCGCCTCCCTCAACCATATGTTAGGGAAGGTGGCGACCCGATCAACGACGCCACCGTAAGCAAAGCCCTTTAAGCGAGCATGACATATTCAAGCCACCGGACAGTGTTAAGAACAAAGATTAATAAGCGACTTGCTCGGCGAGAAACAGCATTACGTGCTCTCTTCTTACATAAAATAGAACAATTATTTCAGGTAGGTACTTATAATGTGTATTTAGGTATATTCCTAATAGAATTAGCCTACTACTGGCTTAAAGGCATTTTTGTCGTTTAAGAAATCGTTGACAGTATAATACGCCTTGCTTAGCAAATTACTTTTAACATGAGACTTAAATTGACTGAACGGTAAATTAACAATTTCGGGGGGTATTTTATTATAAAAACGTATGCAGTTCCCCACGAACGACGTGCTAACCTTGCGGAGACGACTGGCCTTCACTGCGATCTTGTTTTTACTTCTGGTGTTGAAGTCGTGGATATCGCTGTTGAGTTTGAACTCGTGAAGGTTTTTCCGCACATACATGATATTCTCAAGAATGTATTGGCATGCTACAGTAAGAATGTTTGCCTCCTTAAATTTGTCCCTGAGAGATTCTCGAGCTTTTAGTTCGTATATGGATCGCACAGCGCGTTTCTGTAGCACGAATATGGTCTGGATATCAGCTGCTTTCCCCCACAACAGGATTCCGTAGGACATAACACTGTGGAAGTAACTGTAGTACACCAGCCTGGCGGTCTCAACGTTTGTTAACTGTCTTATGCGTCTTACTGCATAGGCTGCCGAACTAAGTTTTCCGGCTAGGGCGGTGATATGTGCATGCCATTGTAGTTTTGAGTCCAAGGTGATACCTAAAAACACTGTTCTATCTTCAATTTCCAGTTCATCACCCTTTAATTTGATCTTGGTATTGTTTACCTGCTTGACATTAGGTAAAGTGAATCTGATACACTTTGTTTTCTTGGAATTGTTTTCTTGGTTAGTTTTTGGCACATAACATAGCTCACCTGTTAGCCATGAGATCGCGTCCAGTGACTGACTATTGGACTGTCATGTGCTGCCGCAACTGCGCTCAGGAGGCTGTTGGTGCTGCCGCGGACACGCCGCATCAGGGTCGCGACTCGCTTACGCATTATAGCATGGAAGTCGTCCGTGCGCGCCTCCGCGAACATCCCTGATGCGCTGCAGTAGCGCGGCAACCCTATCAGCATCCTGAATGCGTTGTTATAGAGGACGCGCAGGGCGCTATAGGCTGTCTTCGTACAGTTGATCCCAGCTATGCCCACTCTGGTTCACGTGAGACATATGTGGATTTTACGGGTGTAAATCATGTTTTCTTCCAGAGATATCTTTTGTAGGTAATACATATGTTACAAAAGACATTGTATGGTAACGATAGCATAAGATCAGCAACATAATGTTGTTATGCCTTGACCTACCCTATTCACTTTCTTTATATATTTACCTGTGCGTATTTAAATGGCTCTGGCAAAGTATTTTCTTTACAGGCAGTTTTCAGGGGTTCCGTACCCAAAGGGTAAAAACGGGACCCTATTACTAAGACTTCGCTGTCTGTCCGTCTGTCCGTCCGTCTGTCTGTCACCAGGCTGAATCTCAAGAACCGCGATAGCTAGACAGTTGAAATGTTCATAGATTATGTATTTCTGTTGCCGCTGTAACAACAATACTAAAAACAAAATAAAATAAATATTTAAGGCGGGCTCCCATACGACAAACGCGATTTTTTTGCCGTTTTTATAGCTAATGGTACGGAACCCTTCGTGTGCGAGTCCGACTCGCACTTGGCCGGTCTTTTTGAAATTACTCGTTCGCAGAGTGCTCATGTCGTGTTCAGTCCGGTGATATTTAACAACTGTATCTAATTTCTAGGACAATACTGTCATAGGAATGACTGAGACAGATTCTTCAAATATTTATTACTGAATGGCGTATATCTATAACAAGTATCAAAGGTGGTCTCTCCAGCTGAGTATCGAAACAGTTCACTAACGAGAACCTTGCCCTTATGAACTTTGCTGCCGTACAATACGATTGTGGCAAATATACCCGTGTTTTGATTTAATCAAGGCTTTCCATTCAGACACCGTCTCTTCTTTACCAGGAGAAATCGTCAGCTGTTTCACTAAAACATTGTTGTTTGACTCACACATTCACTGCCGAAGATTTTGTAACGCTACGCCCGTAGTTAGTAGTTAGTGACATGGAAAACCGTTTATAGAGAATAGAAAGGGCGTAAGGGTGTAATTCTGCTTGTCCAATATCTTTGTCCAATGTGTATTTAAGGTAAACGTCCCAGTGCCCGTCACTGTCCTTAAGTCTTATGTCAAAACAATAGAGGTGAACAATAGGTGTCAACTATTAGAAATTAAGGTATCGAGCATTGGGACATTTACTTCACGAGCAGAGCGAGCTTCTAGCGAGTTCCTGGCATTGATAGTGCTAAAGGACACGTTGAAGTCACCAGTTTGCTCAACATATGGCAATTAGCTCCCCTGCTCTGTAACTTGTTAATTGTTTTAAGCTCACCTCAACGCTCACCCACAAACATATCTTGATATCGCAATGTAACTAAGTGTAGGTAGACGTCCAGTTTCGTGAAGAGTTCGCCATGAGAGCTTGCATGAGATTTCTCATTTCATGAGAGAAGGCCTGTGCCCAGCAGTGGGACGTATATAAGGCTGTGTTTTTTTAAAGAGAGTTTGGGGTCAATTTACGTAACGCGTTCCAATTAGATTTCAATGTTTTCCACGCGCTTGCGCATTTATACGTGCCAAGGTCAAAACGCGAACCACATTGAAATCTTGTAATGCGAAATGTATGTCTCATATTGACCGCCCAAGCTCTTCCCCTGTAACTTTACGGAAACCGTATCGACAAGGAATATTGTCAAACGGCGTTATCAACGACAAAGCTAGATAATCTAAAAAGCTGGAGGCGTGACGGTTGCGCCACGGCGTGGGTAGATTTAATTATGCTTTTTTCGCGGTTGCCTCACCGCGGCCTCGCCGGCGCCACGCGTACAACCGTTTTACACAACACGCCACGACGGTAGAAGACGCAGGAGGGTTAGGACAAGGAGGGACTAGATCTCACACGACATCTGTCGCTGTCTATTGAGTACCTACAGTGCAGGTGGACGAATGGTTAACTCGAAATGAATGGCCAAATGCATGTGTAAAATTTCAGATACACACTGGCCCCGAAAGCGGCCTCAGTACGTGACTACAAAAAAAAAGAAAATATAAAAACTGACTTAATGGGACCACCCTGCAATATAAACAAAAGTAGCTTCTGCCCGCGACTCCGTCCGCGTGGAACTCGTTTATATCGCTGCTCCATACAAAGTTTTACCCTTCATATCACCCCCTTAGGGGATTATTTCGGGATAAAAACTATCCTATGTCACTCTCCATCCCTTCACTATCTCCACTTAAAAAATCACGTCAAATCGTCCCGCCGTTTTGCCGTGAGAGGCGGACAAACAAACAAACGTTCGTACACCAAACTGTACGAAAATAACAATACGTCACTGTATTTAGAACTTCTATTTAGAATACAATTAAAGACATCGTATTTTTCATGATAGCCAAAATTTAAGGCCTCCACACACCGAAACACCGAATGCGGGTTGTGCGCGTGTCGGGTCTGGCGGTATATCTATCTCTTTCGCACAGTAGCGCGGCGTCTCAATCGCACAACTCAAATGTGTGATAGAGATAGTTTGAGAGATATTAAATGCGTTGGTAAGTGAGAGAGATATACCGACCCGCGCCGCGCCTGACCCGCGCCGCGCCTGACCCGCGCCGCGCACTACCCGCGTTCGGTGTGTTCGGATCATGTGGGCAGACACGCCGTATTCAAAGATGACGTCGTATATCGTGGATCGTAGTCAACTCGTAGGTCGGTCGGAATGTGTAAGCAGCTCTAACATTTCACTTAGGTTCGGCAAAAGATAATTAGTTTGTAGGTACACAACCGAACCTCGACGATGAATGACCCGAAAACGCTTTTTATTAAGATTCCCACGTATCGTGTTATATAAAGTAGTATAGTAATTAAATAATCACGCTACGTATATTTAATACCAGCTGCCCGCGTCGCTCCGCCCGCGCATTACAGGCGAAGCCACGGCATAAAATATTAGCATGTGACCATCCTGAAGCTCCGTTATATACGTTGGTGAAATCATTTTTGTGGTTACGGACACTATCCCCTACGTAGGTACAACCTTAAAATGATGATTGATGGTACCTCGTATCATATCTAATTAAATGGATGGTACCATGAACCATTTCTTAAATAAAATTCAATGGGAAACGTCAAAAAGCATGTAAGTACCTATATAACTGTCAAAAGGTCCACAACTCTGTATGTACTATGGGAAAAATAAAACTGCTACTGTTGCTGCTGCTGCTTCGTAGCCGAAATATTCATCAAGTTTACGTAAGTGAAACGCGCTAAAATATACGCAAAATAATACCTAGTCTTCTGAATAGAACAGCGTCGCTACCTAGAGTTAAAAACGGGTACAAATTGTACAGAAATGCTACTATACCCGCTT
The DNA here is from genome assembly GCA_945867215.1 of Epinotia demarniana. Taxonomy (NCBI): domain Eukaryota; kingdom Metazoa; phylum Arthropoda; class Insecta; order Lepidoptera; family Tortricidae; genus Epinotia; species Epinotia demarniana. Next base: position 8,967,467 of record OX244264.1, read on the forward strand.
CCATTGCTCTGAAGTACCTATACTTAGCGGGTACCATACCTACTCCCAATGTCGCACGAATACAACTTGCCTCTGGACTCTCATAGTAGCAATAATGTAGTAAAGTCACACTGCTTACACAATACCTTAAGAAGACGGTGGAATGATGGATGTCCCGCCAACAGCCGCGTTATTGACGATATTTCATTATTTACCTGTGCCTAGTTACAGCTCTCATAATCGGTGCTATTATACTTTATATACGATGTAATATTGTGCTGGAATAGACAGCGTACATTAACCCATGCAGTGTTTGATACAAACACAGCCGCGAACACACACTGAAAGCATCAAATACAACTGCTGCCCAGCTGGCACGATAGGTTTTATCGTCAAGTTTTACGGCAAAAATGTACTGAAACGTCGCGTAAAACGTGTATGTATGCAAATAGGTAACATATTCAAAATTGAAATATAGTTAGTGTAAATATATATACATAGACAGTATGGGACGCGACATGTGCCGACACCCTAGCGCTCTCTCATCTCCGTGGCACCTCCATGAAGGCTGGCTCTGCAGCCAACTCGGCCGAGCTCTTTAAGCGGCGCAAGTATGCAAATATTAACAGTGGTTGCATATTTGAGCCGTTTGGGGGTGAGACCCTAGGACCCTGGGACGCGACATGTGCCGACACCCTAGCGCTCTCTCATCTCCGTGGCACCTCCATGAAGGCTGGCTCTGCAGCCAACTCGGCCGAGCTCTTTAAGCGGCGCAAGTATGCAAATATTAACAGTGGTTGCATATTTGAGCCGTTTGGGGTTGAGACCCTAGGACCCTGGGGGGAAAGTGCCCACAGGGTCTTTAAGGAGTGCTCCAAGCGACTCGCCGAAATCACGCGTGACTGCCTTATACCTCGCACAGAGGATAAGCATATGCCATCCAATATGGCAATGCTGCCAGCCTTCTGGGCACGTTGCCCAGAGACGGCGAACTGGGGCAAATATTTTATTTGTAAGTTATATTATTTTATTAGTAGTTTCGTTTTAGATATAGTTACAATAAGTTTTGTGTATTTTGTTAATTTAATCTGTAATTCTTACAACAATATATTTACATAGATAGATAGATACCTAGGAAAACAAATTTAATTAATTTCCAAACTGTTTCTATATGCATCTCGCCCACACCCTTTGGTTTCGCGCGAGTTCTACCATCGTTTTTCGTATAATTTCATATTTTCAGTACAAGACACATTATATGAGGTTCTATACTACATTTATAAAAACTCCCTTTGTTTGTTGGTATTTAGAAGTATCATTTTAGAATGACTATCAAACAATTCGATTCATTTGCTTTTAATCCTTCATTACCTACTGTCCTGTCCAAGTCTGAAATGGCATTATACCTCATTCCATATAGCATTAGATTTTTAACGGCCAAATATAATAACGTAGACTACGTTTCTTCGTTTTACTTATTTGATGCTATCCAAACATAACAATGTTTTTTCTTTGTGTTTCAAAATGGTGTTCCTGAAAATCGCACGACGATTAACGCACGTATTTTCTTATCGTATATAGAATATGTTATAGGTTTACGCTATTATTTACAAACAAATACGATTATTGTATGACAAGGACCACTTTATGCCCCTTTTTGTCTTAATCGCTCCCTATTATTTCCCCCAAAACGAACCGTGCCTCTTCCAGCTAACTGGCGCGTCAGGTAGCCACGGCTCGCGTGTTATTAAGATGGTAATTTAAAATGGGCTCTTGTTTTAATTGAGTTATGGGTACTGTTATGGCTATTAGGGAAGGCAATAATTTTTGTGTTAAACTGTTTTAGTGCCGGAATAGTTTGCCTTGCCATGAAGTTCTCAGCAGGGAATTAGGGCACTTGACTATATTCTTAGTGATTGAAATATTGCGGTCGCTTGCGGTTTTATTAGAATTTGACGACCGGTTAGCCTAGTGGGTAGCGACCCTGCCTACGAAGCTGAAGGTCCTGGGTTCGAATCCCGGTAACTGTTATGAGCATGAATATTTGTTTTCGAGTCTTCAATGTTGCCTTTTTAGGGTTCCGTACCAAAAATGGTAACAAAGGAACCCTTATGGTGCGACTCTGTCCGTCTGTCTGTCTGTCACAAAGTGAAATATCTCACGAACTACTCAAGCTATCAACTTGAAACTTGGAATGGTTATAAATGAGAGTTATCCGCGTGCATGGAAAATGAAAAATTTAAATATACATTTAATTTTTTTATAAAAACTTACGAATATGAGGAGGGGGCAAAAAAAAATTCATCTATAGGGTCATGTGGGGTATCATTCGAAAGGGCTTGAGTTGCACTTTTTGAAGCAGTTTTTCTTTTTTTTTCTACATTCGGAAAATTTTGATCTATGAAGGAAAATGTAAAAAAAAATACCATTCCCCCCCTTATCTCCGAAGTTATTCAAGTGAAAAATTTGAAATAATTACTTGTGATTAAGATAAACATATATATTACGGGAAAAGTTTTGTTTTTTCCGTATCTAGCATATTTTTTGTTTTATTTTCAAAAATCATTTCCTAGTTAGATTTGCAATTTAATCAACTTTATAAGTTTTTTTTGTTTTGAAATTCCTATAAAACTATAAATAGAAGTACTCTCTATCAAATAAAACAATAATTATCGAGATCAGTTCACGTGATAAACAATAATCGCTAAAAGACCAACATACACACTAAGCCGATTGCCCTTGCACGTTAGTACCAAATGGGGCCGATAAATGGCGCTGACCCCATTCGCGCTGTTAAGATTTTCTAGAATTAATGGGGTTGGGATTGGGACGCGTATATTTATTTTCAATAGCAGGTCAAACGAAGATCGCGATTCAATTGTCTCGGTGTAAAAGTTGCTCGTTGTTTGAAATTGAATTCTATTGTGTTGGGTTAAAATAAGTAATTTAACAAATATATCGGGACTTTTACTTTACCTTGAGTTAATTGTTAGTTTGCACGGAACCCTCGGTGCGCGAGTCAGACTCGCACTTGACCGGTTTTTTTTATTTAAGTACCTATTTATATGTATTAGACATATCGTCGTCTAGTACCCATAACACAAGGTTTACTGAGCTTACTATGTGACTAGTTCAATTTGTGTAAGATTGTTCCCTAATCATATTTATTTATTAGAATTATAGATTCCTTATAAACATATTCAATGGGTCAATACTTTGCCTTATTTACCTATCTATCTACTGAACAGATGAGGAAGAATTAGTTAATTGGATATACTTTTCTTAGCCTGGCTTCTTTTCTTCAATTACTTTAATATTGTAAAGCTGTACTTTAACTTGTACCAACTAAAAATGTCGCTTAAAATAAAAGTATGATACTGTTTATGATACAAAACGCCTGATATCTCAAATCTCTGAACACCAAGCCGAGCAAAGCACACGTTTTGTGTTGTTATAAAAACCCTCAATTACTATTCGCTTAAGACAGCTTAATAAACAGTCTTGGGATAGTTCGGCATTTGTACACTAAAATTATACTAGCCAGTATTTTAACTGGGTGCATTCACACGCTCGCAATTTATCTAAGCGCACTGGCGCAATTTACCACTGATCACTGCTATAAAGTGATCAGTGGTTAATTGTGCCAGGGCGCGTGGCCAGACAGAACATTAGCCCAGCGCTGGCCCTGCATTACGCTGAGTTGTGACAATTTCGTGAGAAAAATGAATAGATATGTCTATGTCTCCTCAATTTGTTTTTTTTTTACGAATAAACACTATCTTTTGTTTCTTTTTTCAATTGCTTACACACACACATTCATTCGTAAATAAAACAGACTTACCACACGTCTTTCTGAACAATTTTTAAGTTAAAGTACTTAGTGCCAGTTGATAATAATTTAACCGTGATTTGAAGTTTGTCTTTCAAATATACCCTGATTACATGACAAGGTAAACAGTCCACGTGTATTTTGGCGGTGCGTAATAATGTATCATCATATTGTAGTGCCGGTGTGTCAGTGGAAAGGGTTCCCACGGTCAGCTGACAGCGGGATTAAAGTTTGTTAGTTGTAAAAATACAGGTCGGCAATAAATACATAGAACATAGCATGTAGATCGTTCAATTTACGACATTTTTTTTACACTACGGCCAAATAGTATGTAATATGATCTAGTTAGACATTTCCTCATGAGGATCAACGGAGGATGTTTTATGGGACGATCTACAAATCGGTCAGTGTCCAGAGTTGTGCCTAAGTCTAATTGCCGACTTCGTATAAAATGTACGGAAAGGGTCATGGTAATTAGAGACAACCGCAATCTCAAAATTTGAAAATGACCGAAATAACTTAATTAGTTTGCCCGAGAGTGTAGACAAATCCTTGTCCATGCGCAAGCAGTATACACTTTAAAGCTACAATGAAAAGTAGATTCCATGATATTCGAATTAACACAAACTCACAAACACAACTGCTGTGCAATTCTTCAACATTTAAAGAGACGTCTGTCGGTCGGAATGTCGTGAACCCTAGACCTTGACCAAACGTCGGTCGCTGTAAGTTTCGAAATTGACTCGCTATGTGCTTGAACTCATCAACAGTTGCAAACACGCTTCATCCCAATTATGCATTCCAATTATGACGTATGGGCACCCAAATTACCATGAGTTCAATGGGCTTGTTTTTTTAGTCAACGATCAACAATAAACTGATAAATGTATCTTACCTATCAATTTAGGTAGTTTGTAACTACGTGAAATGCCGTAAAAGATCAACAACTCCTCATTAAGGGCTGGATAGGTCACGCCTTATTTTTATATACAGCTGTGTTCTGCTCTCTGTACCAGACTAGTACAAACCCCAACGCCTGAAACAATAATTCCTATTCAAAACCCTTTGTACAAAACTGAATAAATCAAAAGTTGAAATATTGGTTGATAGTGGAGTGGCGACCCCGCTTCCGAAAGCCATCGCGGCGACAGCACAGAAACAAAAAGTCGCCGTCGCCGGTTCACTTCCGATTGCGTCGCCAGCGCTGAAAAATCGCAACGACAAATGAGTAAATTACGAGTGAAATTGGACGATGTTTTGGTGCTTTTATCGTCGTTTACATATTGCTGATAGTCGTGTATGTTCATGGTACATATGTAAATACATGATTCATCTACATATGTAGATAACGTGCTGTATTTCTGTGTGGAGGCCGGTGAAATCTGCATATGTCCATGGGCCTCACAACGTAACTCACTTGTCACCATTGTATCGCGTAACTATTCGAACGGAGGTTATGACGCTGTTAACTATCATTTATTTGAAGCCAATAATGAATGGAATGCTCTAAAAGAATGGTTATTTTCCAGCTTGTTTACCCACTCTATATCATATATGTTTGATGGTTCCAATACATATATTGGCAGAGTGTTGTAAAAGTTAACGCTTTCGCGTGTATCCATGTAGAGCAATACTGTTACAATGACGATGCAGCTGTATTGCTACCAGCATCAAATCTGGGATAGCTAGACATACTTCTACTCTACATACATTTTACTGAACTCAACAGTGTCAATTAGTGTACGTCTTACTTACATAGCTAAAAATTATTTCTCGTTCTGTAGTTTTATTTGAATCACATGAAATATATGTAACTGAATAGATACCTATTTAATCGAATACATGTCACCTCTGCGGGTACGGTCCACGTCAAAAAATGTGAACCATGTGAACCTCTTTCAATGTCTTCTTTCTGTCTTTCAACATATGTTTACACTTTTACATTTTCTTTGTGATAAAGCGAACAATGCATACATAATATCCTTGACGTATCGACTGCACACGCGAACTTCAATAAATGGAGCGAAAAGTGCACTTAATTCTTAATCTTATGTAATAAAGGGCAATAAGTAACACAAACCGCATGCATTTTTGTTTGACAAGAAAAGTCATTACAATGTATATCTGTCAAGTATAATGTCGTAATTATTCAATAAGGGTAATAATTCCCTGTCAACCCAAAACTGTACTTTAAGCCTAATGAGCGTTCTGATCACAAATCTTTTTGCCATAGTAGCACCTTATTTTTAGGGGTCCTTAAGAAAGTTACAAGTCATGGTTGAATCATAAGTTAATATTGTCTATCGTGGAAAAGAGGCCAGAGAGGCATGTCCCTTCCTCCTGTTGCTGTTGAGATTAGGGTGAAAAGTATTCGTTATTGGTATGATATCTGTTTATTTTTGTCCTCATACTCTTTTGGAGATAGCTCCACTCTGTACATTATTTAATGTTAAACGCCTGATGAATTTAATAAATCACTAACATCAGTTGGTCTACTACAAAATGAAATTGTGTTCAAAAATTTTACTTCACGAAAACCTGTTTTCTTTTCAGGTTATTTAAAACATGCATAGTCCTCCTACAAATTTGACAAACTCACGCTTAACCAGGTTTTTTTCACAGACTCTGCTCACCTTAGTCGTCCTTCGACCTTCCGAGAAGGCATGACGCATGACGGATTTGTCAAAAAAGTCGACAATTACAACTTTGTTGCCGTGATGTCCAAACGTTGGCCAAATCTGGGACTTTCTTTTGTTTCTGCTGGAGCCCGGAGCGAGCCAAATCAACTTGGCGACGTTGTTTGTTGTTGTTACTGACGTTTTGTTCTGTTTGACAAAGTTTTTCCAGCCGTTTTTACAGCAGTCATAATTTAGCTTTTTTCCGTTCTAATTGTAGATTATTTATGGTTGGTTGAGTTAATTAATTTTGATGTTTTAGTAAACATCTCGCACCAAACGACTAAGACTTCTTGCGAAGTGGAGGTGAGAATCTCGGCAAGCGGATACCAGACTTTAAAGCAGTAACTAAGGATGCGACAGTGTTTAACGTTAATGTCAAATAATTATGTGTGCGCACATATTCTTCACGAAAATCTTCTTTTTGACATTGATCATTAAATCAATTTGTTTGCAGCGTAATATTATGCATCGTTACATACTGAGCTCGTAAGTAATGTTGTTATTTTGACCTCCATAAAGCATCCAATTGGACTGACTTGAGTAATTTTACTAGACCAATCAATGCAGTCGCTCAGTATGACTTAACCATATCCACGAGATTCTGCAAAAATCAATGACTTAATTTAAAGAGTGAAAGTAATCCACGCATGTATTAAAGAGACTTACTCCAAGTGAACGTGTGATATCTCGGGGAAGGGAGAATTATTGTCTAGATAGCTTTAGCATAAACCTCGCTGATCAGGGTACCAGTAAAACATACATATTCGCAGTCACGGACAATGTAGCGAATGTCTGCGACTAATGCCGACGCTAAAACCTTTAACAGTCTGCTATAACAGGGCTGGATATTTTTAATGCCTTCCAATTACAGACTTGGAGTTAACGATTTCGCTGAGCTTTAACTATTACAATTTTATGTTTGCGCCCGAACGACCTACCTGGAGTCAGCATTTCTTATTTAATTATTGGTGATTTAGAATGCACGTACGTGTACGTAAGTACCTAAAGGTATTTAACATTTTTTTATCATATTGTTTACATAACAAATGAAAGTAAGAGTCCGCAGTAAGCTCGATTCTCCATACAAACGTAGTTAAGCTCTCATTTTAAAACTACGTCTTGATTGTAACGAAACTTTGCATGTTCAATGAAATGAGGTATATCTGTCTGTAATTAGTAATAGCTTCGGATACCATAATAAAAAAATACAGCGAATTTAAGTTATTCATACAAAACTAGTTTTTGTTGTATTTAGTTTGTTTTATAAATTGAACCATATAAACTAATTACAGACATAGATATACCTCATTTCATTGTATATGCAAAGTTTCGCCACAATCCAACACTTAGTTTTAAAATGAGAGCGTAGCTACGTTTGTATGGGAGGGTGAAATTCGGACTGCAGTGTACTTACCTAACTATACACTGTAACCAGTGAATCTCAGAAAAGTTTTCAAAGTTCTATTTTGTTTTCAATTTGCGACTGAAAATGATAATTATCTTATTATGTTACTTTTATATTGAGTTAACACGTAACATTGAACCAAAGAAACTAGCATTAATTGTCAATCCAAATATGAAGGTACAGCAATGTCGTTGTCAGGGGCTAATTATCAAGTTACTGACCGGCAGGGTATATAACTGCATAACTTTTCAAAAGAGCGCTGAGAAATATCAACCATAATTTTCCCCTACAAAAGAAACGCCCTAACGCACGTTCAAAAAGTACCGAAAAGCCAGTCAATGTTAGTGCAATATCTTCCTGTGTATTTTGATAATAATATACCAATCAATTGATATGTATACCTACAAGGACTATTCTGTATAAAGCTCATAGCAACTGGAAATACTAGCAAGCAACGCATACATTATCGCTGAACACTTCTACACAACACCTTACAAGAAAATGTCTGCGCTGGTTCACCAGAATAAGTCTAATGCGACGCAAAGTAGCCACAAGTCCTCAGGATTAATTCCGATTCCAAAATAGGACCAGCCAGGCTCACGGCTCCCAGTTCGCACTTTTGTCTCTTTCTTGGTGACTTACGAATTTTATTATCTATGGCTTAAGATGATATATGGCCGCTCTTAACTGGAGAATCATAAAATATTTTCTGTTTGTGAAATATTTCTGTAGCAATAAAGCAATAATTCACTACGGGGAAGACGGCCAGCTTTATTTGCTGTCATAAACGGTGCGTTTATGGAGTACTTTTTGCAGTGCGTCCGTCTGGGCGAGCGGGCTTGACCTAATGCAGTGTCAAGCAACTAGGCTCTTGGATAACTACATAACATCTACTGTAGCTGTTATTTTTCAAATTCATTATACTCATATAGAGGCATCGACTGTTCTCTCACGTGTTTAGCCGTAGGTACAGGCAGCGTCATATGGTTGGTAGCAGCGAAGGTAGCCAAATATTTCGGTACACGTCTTTATTACTGTAAGAATAAGGGTGTGTTACGAAACATTTGGCTACTCTGGCTGCTACTAACTATATGACGCTGACTGTACATGTGAGAGAGAGTCCGTGTGATCTGGTCGGGAAAGTGATTTTTGCAGGCCTGCTCGGAAACTAACATAATTGTTCCTTGTTTTGAGATAATGATCCTTTTTGATGAAAACCTATTGTCTCCACCGATTTTCTCAAAATTCCGTGCTCGGATCAGGCTCGGACGATGAACAAAGCGTATCGAGTTAACATTAGTTAGTTTTATTTAAGTTAACGAAATTGCATCAAAGTAGTCCGAAAGCATATCAGATCTGAAGGGTCCACGGAAGGAACATGTCTAGTCACTTCGACAACATTTCGAGATATTGCGGTTTTTAAGTTTAGAATGATTCAATTAACCATACTATTTTCGCGATTAGATGCTTTTCAAGTGCAAAAAGTCGTTTTATATTAATGTTTACAAGTATAGCAGAAGATGTAGGTCGTTGAGAGCTCTACATTATGAGATTAAAATCTCATTTTTCGAAAAATTACTAGACATGTTTTTTTCGTGGAACCTTCATCCACTCTTAAGGAAAAGGATTCAACTTACAATGACAGTTTAATAAAAAGTCGGTCGGCTTAAATAATCTCAACTATACATTAACAAAATAACAAGTCATACCTACAATATACGAGGACGCACGTCACTCTGTTTCATTACTTACAAACTTACTAGTTTGTGGATTATCAATGGCGTAAGTTGGAGTGAAGCGCAACCTCGTCGATTGAACAATCTACATAGGCATGTAAGTATACACAACCCTCCTTCGTATTGAAACAAGTGTTCATTTAAAAAATCCAAAAGTCAAAATTAAAATATAAACCACAGACTACATCGACGTTCTTCAACAAGGCAAACCATCCGTCCTCGTCATTCCAAATCAAGAGGGCGTTTCACACGGAGGAGTGTGAAACTTTGAGTGACGACGGGGGGCTCCATTAGTCAGCGTGATTAGTTCTCGAGTTAATGTTTCAATGAGATGAATAATCGCCGGCAACAGTGACAAATGCCCTGCGCTGCGCGAGCGCACCGCACCTGTAACCCTCGTATTCAGAACGTTTAACAACGAAACCAGTATAAATCTGACCTACTACTACAGATACCTATTGTGAATGCCGATTTCAAGTAATGTCGGTGAGTGGCGAGCCGAGAGACGGGTCGTGAATCGTATAACAGCACAAACGCGCCGCTCCATCAGTCAGCGGAGGTGTTATGTACCAGATGAAGAGATTTATATTTATTAATACTAGTGTGCATATCTCGCTCGTCTCTGATCGGGATTGAAAAAAATAGTGACTATGTTTTTTTTTATAATATGATATTTTATCCACTGCTTTTAAATAGATTCCTTAAAAGAATATCTCTAATGTCTGATAAATATTTAAGTTTGTTCAGAAATGTGTGTTAATAGTGTCCAAAAAACTTCGAAACCGGGCCGATGGTCACCCTGATTATTGATAAATGACTCGGCTTACTTATTCGGAGTCAAGGGTTAACCGACGATCTAGTGTCGGGATCTTTTTCAAATTATCAACTCACGATATTTTTCAAACTAGTCAAAATGCGGAGAGCACATCGATACGCGTCACTTCGCTATGATTTAATATTGATTAGCTCCTTTGAGATCGCCGCGTCAAGATTTACAACTGAAAGTATTGCTACCGGCGAATGCGCGATATTTGCAAGTGCTACAAGTACTTTTCCGGGAAGTCTCAGCGTTATAAGACAACATTATGGTAGGCTTAGCCCGGGAACCACTCCAGGAACCTATGCAATTTGTGTTCGACGTTTAACTATCTAGACTGCCTCTATTGCCTGTTTTATGCAAACAGCTTGGTACAAATTAAACATACGCTTTACTACTGATTGTCTGTAAGATTATAGACCCTTTTACATACACATAGCAGGGCAGAGGTATAGTTAGTTAACTGCGAAAATGTCTTCTTCAATAGTTACAGCGCTTAGTCTCAACACAGATTCCATTTTATTATTAATTATTACATAGTACATAATATTTTAAAAAATTGCACTAATGTGTACCTAATGGTAGTAACACAAACTAAGAAATTAAAACCAGCCGCAGAAGATAACTAGCTAAAAAATAATCGGCCAAGTGCGTGTCGGATCACGTGCAGTGTAGGGTTAGAATTTCACCACCCCCTTTCTTCCCGTGGGTGTCGTAAACGTCGACTAAGGGACCAGGGTTGAAGTGTGTTGTGGGCGATGGGCTAGCAACCTATCACTGCAATATCACATTTTGTCGATCTTTTATACCCACATTTACGCTAAAAGTGGCGCTGGAACATGCGTTCCATGTGCTCTGCCTACCCCTTTTGGGAGTGGAGGCGTGAATGTATGTATGTATGTCTTATAGTTTCTTACATTGGAACAAGTAGTTATTACTTTTTACGATCATTACACATTAATCTAAAAACTCTTAAAGGAATCCTACTTCGTTTTCTGCAATTAGTTTTTGTGTTTTAGATGATGTTGAAAGGTCATGTATGACATAGTTTTATATAACACAAAATATGCCTAACATTGTCTACGGTTCTGCGAGATACTGAAAATAAAGCTGTCCAGAAAAATCCACACGTCATGAATTAAGTATATCTTTGAATAAATCAGGCATGCAGGCAATGAGTTTTAGATGAATCCGACCTTTTTTGTGTATATTCGATCCACAACGGATCAAAATTTTATTTATCTCTCAATATTTCTCTTGTATCCTAAGAGTACCGGCGACCACAAACAAACCTCGTAAGTCGAGCTTACACCGAAGCTCGCCATAAAAAGTCGTAAAACGTATTTTAACATCCATCCGATAATCAATCTAACACGTCATAACTTTGACATCCAGTATGCCTGGACCTTACTTGTACTTTAACCATGTAACACTCAAAAATACACCTTTTCATGTTGCCAGTAAGTTCAAATTGGGTTGGCGCCTTGGGAATGCAAAAAGAAATGTCCGGAGACAAGACCGCTGACCAAATGAGTCTCAATAAACATGTTAATTCATAATAAAAATGTGGGTTTTCGATGCATCGAAAATATGATGTTTACGTACAAATTGGTGGGCTGCGTCTAACCGTATTAACAGTATGTTATGAGTTAGGCGATAAATTTGAAGGTAAACATTTTTTGTCCTCGGGTTTACAGCTCAAAGGCTTTTATTTCATTTAATATCTGACCACGTCAGATAGGTCATTTCATAAGTTATCAGTCTGTTTGTATAGTTTTAGGGATGAATTTACACATGTCACATCTTCATGTTGATGCTCAGGAAAAAATATCTGTTCCCGCCTACTCGCGTTTTCACATAGTTACGATTTGACCTCAAAATGAAGCATTAATAGTTTTAAGTAACAAATGGTGTTTGCATAGGGTCGCTGCATAAATCCTAAATATACAATGTAGCTTGTCAATAAAATTAGGCTCTCCATGCAAGAAGCGTAATGCATGCTATATGGTTTGAAATCGAAATCAGAATAATATTTAAATGACTATCAAGATTAAACGCCTCGTCATCCTGTGTGGCGGCCGCAGACCGCAGCCGCTCTCAATTACGAAACTAACGTTCGCTTAGAAAGTAATTAAATTTGAGTGTGCTACATTTTGGTACGACTACACCAAAGTAGTGAAATCAAATACTTTCATGCTTATTGTTTATCGAACTATGTAGGTCCTACGGCCTTGGAAATATCGCCGATTAAACAATCATTTGTGTTGGCTATGATGTTGACGATATCAATAAGCTTATTTTTTGGATTTGGCCGGATTTTCCCAGCTTTTTTACTATTCTGATTGCCGTACTTTGAAAGGCACGTCAAATTCAGATTCTTGTTGTTATGACAACATCTATGACAACAGTGGCTAAGCCGAGAAGAGGCCTTCAGGTGGCTTATGAGTGTACCTACACCTCACCTTAAAGTCTAGATCCTGATTAGTGGTTGCGAAGAAATGCCATATGACGCCTGCACGGATAAATATAGGTCGCTTTCATCTGTACTAATAGGTCACGCTTTTTCCTCTCATTTAAGCAGGTACATGTAACTAGAGAAGTGGGTCACATTCCACTATCATTCCCCTGTGTCACATGTCACGTAGCTGTCACTACCGGAACAATTATGAGAGGTCAACGCACGTGAAGATCGGCGAGCCATGACGACGAAACATCAGGTGTATGAGGTGTTTCCCATACCAATCCTGGTGGAAACTTGATCGCGTAGCTACTGAAATCGGTTGGTCCAAAATAGCAGGAGAAGGTAATCGCTAAAACTATGAACTTTCTAAGTTCCATAATAGATACTTGTCTATTTTTATGTGGGTGTTAAGATGATCTTGATTTTAAAGAATACGTAAATCCTAATAGGTACGATTTTCCTTTTTAAACAGCAAAGATATCGAGACTCTGGGAAACAAATATCTATCAACTTTTTTGTTCATTGGATTTATTCAAATTAATTATTTTTCAAATTATTTTCGACGGAAATTTTCAATCGGATACTTACATAAGGAGTTTGAATCGGTATCTGTAATCGGTTATTTTAGTCAGTGTGTACCTTAGCTAGATCTTTTGTAGGATTCTATCAGGGCTATATTCCTGGAGCACTTCCCTATGGATTGAACGAGAACCAGGAAAGATCCCTATGACTAGGTATTCTAGACGTGCCCTAGCGCCACACTTGAATGTCCTTGGCACTTCTTCAATAAACCTACAAGGACGCGTCACGCACGACGGAACCAGCAAATTGCAGGTCCAGCAAGTGTGGCCAGCGAGTGTGTCAGATCGGAAGCGGAAGCTGCGCCCGCGCGGGTTCCGCCGCTCGCGCATGACGGGAACACATTAATTGTGTGCGCGGTTTAAATATTGGGTAATGTTGGTATGGCTTTTAGGGGGCTAGGGAAAGGTACTTTGCAGCTTGAAACATAACATTTTATTTTGTCTCATGATGTTACGGTATGGCAAAATCATTCATTTTCTTATTTAAAAACCTAAATAATAGAATGTCTAATTTCATGCTCAAGAGATTTTGGAATCTGAACATCAACTACATGAAGCACTACATATATCAGGTAGAAGGCTTCATTTCTATAGACACCTAAGTAAATTAAGTTTAGTTTCCACAAAAATTACATATTCATAGGTAACTACCCACTTTTTAATAGTTGGCTCATCCTGCACAGATACCTGTGGCATTGTGGCATATTAATTGTGGCATAAATGTGTGCAAAACAGTGGCATTTGATCTGTCTCTATATACCAATATTAACCATTAAGAACATAGGTGTTTTGACGGAGAAGCCCGCAATTCCCCAAGTTCGCAGATTATATATGAACTAGGCTGAAATTCGGGGGTGTCTATCATTTTACCGAAACGCATTACATCGATTTACATTTCGCCGAAAACTATTCCACGAATTTCATTTCGTTGTTTTTCTTGTTCACATAATCATCAATTCATAGTTTTTTATTTCATCAAACAACTTTTCATCGTTAATCGTTTCGAATTTGTCTCAAATCGTAGCGTAACGATTCATCGAATTTACTTTTCATAGAATATACAGTTGTGTATAGTATTTATTTATCGAAACACGGTTCAATGTTGGTACGTTCCATATATTTTTGTTGCCACGATCAATATTTTATTTTTAATACAGTTGCTCAAAAAGTGGTACTTTTTGTGGCTGCGTAGCGTACGAGAAGCTCAATTTCTCGAACTAGTGCTTTTTACTTTTTAGTTCCAAACTGTACTTTCGAAACGCAGTAATTTTATATTAGATTTTTTACCCGATGGCGCTGATTCCAATAGTATGTTGTCACTGTCAGTGTCGTTTGTAAAGTATGGGTTCGTTCAAAAATAACTTCGAAGCAAGCATATTTTATCGCAATGATATATTAATTTATTATTTTTCGCAATTGTATTAAAAAACGTCGTTTACAACACGTGTGAAATGTCTTTTACCACTCGTACCGAGTCTTGCCACTCGCTTTCAGCTCGTGGCTAGATACCTCGGTACTAGTGGTAAAAAGACATTATTTTCACACTAGTTGTAAAATGTACTATTTTCTACCAAGCTGAGGGGCTACCGCGAAACGAAAACGAATTTCGTTCGTTTATCTCCCGCTCAAACTAGCAAGTGGGACAGAGACGGAGATACGCGAACGAAGTTCGTTTTCGTTTCGCGGTAGGCCCTCTGTTTACCTATAGGTCATTTCGTCTAAATATATAATACTTGATGGATAAAATGGGTGACTTTATACGCTTCATATACTATGTAGACGTAATATTAAGCCTAAGTAAGTAATATGAAAAAAACGGTTCTGGCGCTTCGCCGGCCGCTGCCGCGGCACGCTCGCTGCGCTCGCTCGGCTCGCGCGCTATAGGATCACTGTTCACCTAACACTCTTCCTCGCTTCGCTTGTCGTCGTACCTACACTGGTCTGCCTTAAAGTAGAATAGGAAGGTAATCCGATATCCAGAGGGAGAGGTGGGTAGGCTTAGAGCTCTATGTATACGTCCAAAGTCTCGGTGAAATGTTCCTACTCAGTTCGTTGAAAGGTAAATATTATCAAGTGACAAACACTGATGAAAGTGATGAACCGATTTTCTATGTAATAAGAATTTTGGGAACTGAAACTTATGTTAAAACATAATTATGGTAACGGCGATTCGATGAACGGTCGATGAACAAATAAAATATTGAAGTGAAATTTGATGAGTTAATTTTTGTGTAAATGGTAATTCGAGCAAATGTATGAGCGATCTAACGAAGTTCGATGAATGATTCCTGTGTGATGATGAAATTCTGCGAATAGTGTTATGGGAAACGATAATCGATGAAACTATTTTCGGTAAAATGATGGATTCCCGAAATTCGGTGCTAAAATTGCCCTCATTTAAAAGTCCACTTATCATTCGCTATGCCAAAATAATAATCCAATTTTGTTGTAACTGATTTAAAAATGACCACCATGTCCAGGCCCACCCCAATTGACTCAGGTAACAGTATATTCTTAGTCATCATTACTGGGTTCAATCGTTTTGATAGTTTATTTTTATAGGCTGGTGTGGAATAAAGTGGTTGCTCATACTATTTGCATTTGATTTAACATAACGCAGGTATCACTAGAATTATACGTATTTTATCACATTTTCGAGTATAGCGGAGCAGAAACGTGACAGCATATACAAACTTCTGAGGGAGTCACGTTTCTCAGCAGCTGACTGTACTTACATACAGTTGTCTTTAAATATACACTCGAAAGGATACACTTAATTTCAAAGTCGGGTCAACAAATCAAGTTAGGAACTTTTTGCTGAAGAGTAATTATTTCGCCATAGGACAACCCACGCATGCTTTCTGCGGCCCATATCCAGCACAATCAAACGCCATTGTTTATGTAATTACCCGTGACGTGTGTCCGTCCGTCTACGCCAACACGCACATCCATCTCCGAAATCACACCATTCCAAACCCTTTTCTGCTAATTTGTAAGTGACTACATTACTTTGTAATTTAGTACTCCATAATTTCTTTCTTCGTTATCTTCAAAGTCAAAACTTTATGCCACTCGAAGCGAACTTCTCACGTAATCTTTGCAAATTTAAATGCCACGAATTATGGTAATAAGCTATGCATTAGCAATTGTACGATGCTCACCTTGGATCAGTTAAGGAGTCATGTAAAGTTACGGCTGCTTTTACTTTTTTTCGGTGAAATTGCTCGCGTTTTGGGCGATGAGCCGAACAGCCGTATTAGTGCCAAATGGCGCACGGTCGGCGCGATTCGTGAAGGAAATCAAATTACAATAATGATGCACGCTAGCCGCTACCGATACTTAAATAACGGGTTATGTCTATTCTGTAACAGGTAAATTGGTGGAAGCCCCGCGCGTGGTCGAATTAGAGATGTGTCATTAGACATCCCGGGCCAGGCATTATGTTTGGTAAAGTTTGTTCACTCCATGATTACGTACTAGTCTGTTCCGGTTCAGCGAAACACGATAATTTGGGGGTTAGTCGTTAGCATTTTATTTTACAATTGATACTCTTCATTATGATTGTTGCTTGTTTTAACAAGTGGTATTAAAACTACGAGAATCCACGTGGTGCATTGTATGACACTTCTCGTTACGCTTAAAAACCTCTTTTATTGATTTGTGTCCTTGTTCGTCTTGTTTTTCTCAGTAGGTAATTTTTCTCACTATTTATTTATGTAGTAATTTATGACCTTAACGGGTAACTAAACCCCTAACCCTTCCCTAGACGACATCCCTTGATTGAGTTAGGCATGGGCAACGGATCAACTGTGTAGGTCTGTATCCATTGAGTTGAGGTTTTGTATGCTACCTTTGTTACTATGAAATACAGCGTACACGTTTTGTCCGCGTGCCCAAATGCCCCGTAAGCCAGGAATAGTTAGTACCTCAAGTAGGTACTTGAGGTACTAACTATTCCTGGCTTACGTTATACTATATAAATAAAATAATAATAAAATAAATAAATAAATATTTGCGGACAATCTTACACAAATCGACCTAGCCCCAAACTAAGCAAAGCTTGTACTATGGGTGCTAGACGACGATAAACATACTTATATAGATAAATACATACTTAAATATACAGAAAACATCCATGACTCACGAACAAATATTCGTGCTCATCACACAAATAAATGCCCTTACCGGGATTCGAACCCATCAGGACCTCCAGCTTCGTAGGCAGGGTCACTACCAACTAAGTTAAAGCGGTCGTCAAAATACAACCATATACCTTGAATATATACCTTGTTACTATGAAACTAACCGCTCCTACACACTCTACACAGTATGTCTGGCTGTGCTGTGAGGCATGAATCGTGGGCCTTCTTGCGGCGACACGAGCTGAATCTTTCGTTTAGATTAGGTTATGCTACCTTCTTAGTATTATTTATTTATTTATTTATTGAAAAAAACAGGTTACATAACATTACAGTGTAAGCACCAATGCGTCATGAACCGAACAATGTTTATTTAGACGGCGAAACGGCGTGGCCCCGTTGCGTCGACATCTCGGGTGTTGGATTTGGTAGGTTGCCCCGGAACCGACGAAACACGACACCTTTCGGCCAGAAATCAGCACACGCGATGGTCTCCTGGAGCGGCCGCAGCACGCGCACTACAAAAGAGCTGAAGTGCACGTAGTGCCGGGACCGCAGCTGGTGCACCCTCAGCGAGTAGCCGGTTTTCTGGCGAACATACTGCGTCACTTCTTCAGCGGTGGCAGTGTGATGCAGGCGCGACACGTACAGCGCCTTGCTCGGTGTGGAGACCCGCAGACCACAACAAACCGGGTCTGCAGTACCACACTGACTCTTACGTGTCTTACGCTTTCTTGACACAAGTATGAAACAAAGTTCCTAGACAGTGTGTCTGCCCAAATGTCCAGGTAGGTATGAATGGCCGGCGCCCCGCTGGCCGTGAGTTATACTGGCCCCCGCGGCGCGCGCGCTGCCTTCACACCTCCGCCCGCGTGTGGTCCGCGGTTTACGATGCTGCTGCGCGCGCTGGATCGCTCCATGCCACATCTAACAAAGCACTTGGAGAAACGATGTAAAATGAATACTCTTCATAGTCGTTATTCTTCGTCGTGAAGGTCGTGTCCAGTACTGAATTCGCCCAGCTCTGCATGCAGTAAGCACTGCATTCGAACGGCGCTGCTTCCGCGCATGCCGCACCGGTCAGAGGCCCTACCGCGAAACGAAAACGAATTTCGGTCGTGTATCTCCCTCTCTGTTGCACGTGCCAGTTTGAACGACAGAAAGGGAGATACACGAACGAAATTCGTTTTCTTTTCGCGGTAGAGCCTCTGTACTGACTTGGTTCAATTTGCTGATACCGTACAGACTCCGCACCGCCAAATAAGGCCGTGGCCTTTACATGTTATAATGAACAAAACCTTCATAAGAAATGCCTACTAAGAAACTGACTGTAAGTTGTAATTCCGTATTGATAGCAGGCATACAATCTGCTGAGTTTATCGATTCCTTGACGACATGACTAGGTTTAAACCTACCCTAATAATAGCTACATACATAACAATCGATATTTATATAGAGTTACTAAACTAATAGACAAATACCTACAATGACTCGCCTTAGTCATTAATTATACAATTGAAACGAAGGCTAAATCGCAACAGAAATTTCAACTCAAAAGTTTCTTAAGAAAACCTGAATGGTTGAAACTTAGTGGTACAAAAAGTGATATCATTCTTTCCTCCATGACTATTACCTAAGAGTATGCATAAGTATGAAATTTAATATTAAATTACTTCAACTAAATAATTGCCCAGAACCTTATATTATGTTCCAGAGAAATATTGTAAATGTGACATTTCTTAATAAACTAAAATGTCTGTAAGTATTTATGACAAATCGTTCTATAATATTAGCGAGTATTTATAATATAATATGTTTGTAATAATAATAAGTTGTAATGGTAAAACATTGACATTGTGTAATTTAATTAATACATTTTATAATTAATAAATAAATTTTATGACCTAAGTAATTAGATAAATCAAATCATTTTGACATGTTAACTATTATTATTAATCCATATTATTTTTGACATGTAAAATTTTATATTTTATTAATAAATGAGTATGAGTATGTCGATGTAAGGGGATAACAGTTTTCCAATGGCAAAGTTATTTGACTCTTAATTGATAAAAAATTTCGAGACTCAATTTCTGAGACCCACTAACTATTTACCCATATATGAATAAGTACTTTATTGAATCAGGCGTTACTTTGCGGAAGTCCATGATATATTAGGAGAACAATATTTCTTTGCTATTCCGCTAAAAAACGTGCTGGTCTATTAGTGAAGATAAGATGCAACTATTTGCGTAAAAACATGCAAAAAATTACAGCAAACCACCACCAATAATGACAAAAACCTCGACACGTGTTTCGCCTCTCTACGAGGCATCATCAGGAGATGCTGGCAGGAGATGTTGCTTGCGCCACGTCCACTGAGCTCAGTGGACGTGGCGCATAGACCAGCACGTTTTTTAGCGGAATAGCAAAGAAATATTGTTCTCCTAATATGAATAAGTACCTAAGGAACCCTCGGAGCGCGAGTCTGACACTTCAGCGTATTTTTTTTCATCAACTGTAAAACAACACTTTATGTGCACCTTGTCATCTACGTCACTTGATGTTACTTAAGATATAATTTCTTGGTTACATTCCGCATTGAAAAACTCGAACCGCACCTAAATCTTCCGGCGTTGCTAGTAGATATCCTGGACCCGAGATATTATAATATTAGTCACATTAGTGTGTGTATTTTACCCGAGAATTATTTTATTTGTTAAACTTACGACCTGCCGGCTTCCTGCGCCCGCGCCGCCGGTTTATTGGACAGGAAGGAAATTCTAACATTTTCTAACGTTGAAATATATTCAAAGTAAAATGTTCGGCCGTTACTGGTGAACGGGCTTCGGTTTCATTGGCTTTTTTATTACTATTACATAAGATATAAAGATGCAATTACCTTAAATTATCGTGATACAGTATCGTATTCTGAATTATTTCTATTGTTTATCGTAATTGCCCTCAAACGTGAACGTATTGCCAGTATTGCGTCGTGTTAAGGAGATAGTTACTTTCATCCATGGTTAACATAGCGAGAGACTTATTTCTTAATATTATTACATATGCCCCACGTAAAATAACTTGCAAAAAAATTCCATCACTCATACACATTACTTTTCGGTATAAATACAACATGATTTAACACATTAACAAAATTATGTTAAATTATTTAGGAAAGTACAACATTAGGTACAAGTTAGGTAGGTACATGTTGCATGTTAACCTTTTTTAAACTGCCGACGTAAACGATTGCAAATTGGTTTCACATGGGTATCTGTGTGTCTGTCTGTGGCATCGCACCTTATTGTTAGATGAACGAGTGCGGACAACAAACGAAGTCATAAAACACATAAGTTATAAAAAATATTAATCATACTATCTCGAGCGAAGTTGAGAATTGGCTTCTCCTACACACACTACGCTAGCAAGTAGGAGATTACCTTATTTTCTAAAATAAAATTTAAATAATGTATTGTGATTTAGCGATGAATATAAAATTAGCAACATAAGCTCCGCTTTTTCTATAACACCGTCATATAACACAAACATATATAACATCTTAGGTATAAAAGGTAATATAACCATGTATGAAGTATGAAAAATGTCTGCTACAAGACTATAACAAGCGAAGCTTTACGCGAATTCATTTGTTTCATGGTTACAGATAGACATAAATAATACAGTAAAATGAAATATCACCACCAAGTATCATTGAAACTCATGTCACCCGCCGGCATTTCAATTAAAAATACACTGTATTGGCACAGCAGAGGGATGCTTACGCGTTTGTTTTATTAAATTTGTTACGAGATTGGAAAAGTAAGTGGTCGATATAGTAAATATATGCAGTTACGAAGCCTTAGCACGCCGGTAGCCGGTTAAGCCTCGTTATTTATCGTCGGCCCACTGCCGGACGAGATTTATGTGCCTGTGACGCTTTTTATTGTAACCCAGAAAGAGTAAATGAGACCGAATTCACGGCGGAAAGTAACATTTTTGCCTGTCATATGGTAACATGTTCGTTAAAAAAATGCCAATCAATTTAGAGAAGTTTTGGTCGAATGCGTCCTTAGGGGTAATCACGTAATGTTTCGAACGCCCGTTGGGACACTTCACCTGTCATTTCTCCATGTAAAGTTTGACATTTAGATCTACTTAACGTACGTACAATGCGTTACGTGATCGACCTGTTGAATGGATATGTTACTATGGCAAAATTTTATTGAAGTAGATAAACATAGTGATTTAAAATAATACATGATTCAAAATGTAGGAGCAAAATGCTAAACGCCTAGCTAATAACTTGATAATAACTTGATAAAAGAGCATTAAAAAAAAGAAATTAAAAACCCGATTGCATCTCAAAACTCTTCGTTTTGATACCAGTTTCAATTGGCTTGAAAAAAATTTTCTTTGTCGTATCATATACTTATACAATATGGCACATGAAATCCGACACTTTTGACTTTTTATGACATCACATCTTTACACGCGAGTCGCCGAGAAACCAACGACGACGAACGTAATGAACAATTGTAAAAGTTCTCCGTTCTAAAAAAAGCTCACCATAACAATAGGAACTTATTCAAAAATATACCGCCCTTGTATAACGAATATTACACGTAATTACGTACATAATGTTACCGAAAATACCGCAATTCGCATAAAACTTCCTAATGAACTTATTTAGGTCACCAAAAGAACGCCGGGGGACAGCAAAACAGAAGTTATGTAATTATCCAATGGTCTAAAACGGGAGCGGGAACCTTTTTGTAACCAAGTCGCTAACGAAATTGACGCGGGCCGCACTTCTTCATATTTTATGACTTTAACAGGCAATCTCTAAATTCTGAATAGGGAAGCTCGCGGGCCGCAAGTCAGGGACTGGCGCGGGCAGCAAGCGGCCCACGGGGGCCCGCCGATTGCCGACCCAAGATATAAAAATGATTCGTGATATTGTACAATATTTTAGCAACTTATTTTGGTTATGATTCCGCTGCGTAAGTGATTATGGGTTACGGCACTTTTGTTTAACCAGTTTTCATTTAACAGCTTTTCTATGAACCTACCTATCCATTAATTTGTAACTAGGGGAAACTGGGGAACTTATTTTCACAATATTGTATAATAAATATGTATTTTTAGCAAATTATTTTGGTAATATTCTGTTGCGTAAGTGATCATAAGTTTCGGAACTTCTGTTTTACCAGTTTTGGTTGAACTGGTTATTTAGCCAGTTATTTAGTACATTTAATCGGCACGGGGATTTTTACGAATTCCCAGTGGTCGGATTAGTTCAAAATTAGTCATCAACATACAATTACGAAGTGTCTTCAATGAGATAAAAAACATATATTAAAAAAGAAAATATATATATAATTTCGTCGTCAATTTAGATGGCAATATACAATACTTCTTCCTTGTCGTATCCTCATGGCTGAGGGGCATGAATCATGACGGCTGTGGGCCCTCTTCATGATCACTCTCTCATGATCAAGCTCCAAGCTAAGGTCCTGGGCTGTTATTCGCTATGCGCTAATGCGGCTCACCCCGACGGTCACCCGTCACGAAACTAGACCTCTACCTACGCTTAGTTACTATTACGCATCGCGGTGTCAAGATATATTTGTGAGTGAGCGTTGAGGTGAGCTTAAAACAAGTTACAGAATAGGGGGGCTAGGCTTGATGCACGCTGGCCTGAAGTGATGTTACCGTGTCTGCCCAACGCATAAGAACCCGTCCTCTGTATACGATACAATCAACGTTATTTTGTGTTATACATAACAAAGAGGTCTCGAATCGCAATAGGCAAGTTCCAAACTGAATCATCATGCCTACTAATTTTCATCGATTGACTGACGTACTTCAAATGATAATAGCGAGAAATGAAAAGAAATTACACACTAACATGGTTCTTTAGCGTAATAAGTCTACTTAAACTTTATTGATAGCGTAGTTTCCGACGCCTTTGTGAAGAAGTATAAGTACTTGAGACTGTACAGTGAACACAAGTATGTCAACTACTGATGCGATGTTAGAGTAGTAGTCTTGATATTATATGTGTAATCCAGTACCTAGTCTGTAATCTAACTTATAGTTCTCTAGCATGCCAACGCGAAAATGATTCGCTATATTGTGGAAGAGAAGAATATTTGCGTGTACAAGTATACCCATAAGGAAAACTCATACAAACACTCTATCATTTAGGATAAGACAACGTAATCAACCACACACAATGCAGCACTAAAGAAAACAAAAACCACGCGAAAAACGCCACTAACTCAAGCTCGCCAAGATTAAACTTCCATTCGTAGTAGATTTCATTTGCAGATTCATTCTCTTAGATTAAGTTACTGCGACCACTGCCTCATTGTTGCGTTTTCACGAGAACTTTATTAAAGTCCTTCCACACATACAATCCTCGTATTTCAAGCCCACGCCGTGTGAGGATGCCTTAACTACGCCACAAGTTTTCTGTCAAGCGAATAAACAGCGATTATTATGTCTGGGGGCTATCTTATATTTTAAATACTACGAGAAATGCTACACCCACCTGATTAAGTTGATTTGCGAAGGTGTTTCTTGTTTTGACAGTCATATGTATGCAACACATTACCTACGTTATTTTTAATTTTTCAAAAGATGTTTTGTTCCTTATTATTATTATTAGATACCTACTTCCTATTTTACAAATTCGCGTACTTTGATTACTATAAGTAAC
Source organism: Epinotia demarniana (assembly GCA_945867215.1). NCBI lineage: Eukaryota > Metazoa > Arthropoda > Insecta > Lepidoptera > Tortricidae > Epinotia > Epinotia demarniana. The sequence continues at coordinate 8,991,816 of OX244264.1, forward strand.
CATAGTTTTTGTTTTTGCATTTTTTTTTTGCAAAATCTATGGAAATATACTTGTGAAGATTGCTGACATTTTTTAAACCTAGATGGAGTTGTGTTGTTTGAGTATGAATAAATCACATAGATAGGATATTAATCGATCGTTACGACGCAGTGATCGATTCGCACTAAGTATATCCAGTCCTAGATCGCGTGGCTACTTTTTATCCCCGCGACACAAGTCTCCCAGCAAACAGGTTCTACGTAACCGCGGTAGGCACGGATAACGTATCATGTTTAAGACATTAAGTTACCGCGAGCGAAACAAAGTGTTTATATTGTGCGCAGGCGACGAGATCGGATCGCGACGCGTACAAATCGCGGCGTAAACCGTACGCCGATTGAGTTATAGTATCTTCCTGTTGGGCTACTTGTTTTTGTGGCTCCCGTGTGTTTTTATTAATTATACCCTATAAATAATAAATATTTTATGTGTAATGCGATACAGGTACTGCGATGCTGGCCCCGATACGACCCGCTCCGACGGTATAGTTATTAGTCAGGAACGACTTTTTATTGTTTCTCGGCGATATTTATGATCGTCGGACACTCGTTTTGAGTTGAGCTCGGTAAAAGGTTAATGGTAATCTACTTTCTTGACTTATATCATGCTCCAGTATGAAAAATGATGAGTTAAACCCGGTTAACCGGTTTTTTATTGTGTCAATTCGGTTAATAACCGGTTTTGAAATTTTACCGGTTTTTGCATTCCCTACTATGTATAGCTTAAGGTTTATGCACTGGCTAGAGATACCTAGTTAGTAATAATGTCATTTTATGAAAAAGATTTTATAAATGATATGACTGACTCTGCAGAGTACAAAAACTATACCATCGTCAAATTGTTTCCCTCGCATGTTTAATTTCGCCATCCTTAATAGCGCGCTCGGCAAACCGGGGCTCGGATGACGCAGCGGATTCCTCGCTGCGCCTGCAGTCCGAGGTGCATCAATTTATTAGTAAGTAGCTGGTTGGAAACAAAATAATGTTGGATTATACGATTCGTTTTTGGAATTCGTATCAGGGGACCGATTTTTGACTTTCGAGCGCTCGAAAATAAAATAAAAGTAAATACCTACGTTTGTAGTGTCAAAATGGCCGGCACTTACTTTCTACCAATAGAATTGAATACGAGTGGTCATTACCACTCGTTTTTATTTTCTATAGCTATTTCAAAATAGCATTTCATATTTTTGTCGCTTTTCGAGTGAAAGAGTCGAGCGCTCGAAAGTCAAAAATCGGTTCCCTGGATTTGAAAATTGACGTTACTTCTTACGGCATCGCGTCCCATGGAAACTACTTTTAAAACGTAGGTATATATGTACTGTAGGTACAGCATCATATATTTAGTAGCAGCCAAAGTTGCCAATAATTCTCTATTAATTTTATTAATTTATCTTTATTAATTGCGCAATAAGTCTTTATTACCTGGGGTGAAAGGCTGTGTTACGATATATTTGGGTACTTTGGTTTGGCTGCTACTAACTATTATGATTCCGACTGTACATTCAAAATGAACTAGAAGATGATTTTGAGTAAGTAGGTACTTACATGATTCTTGACCCATAACTTTTCATGTGGATAATACTAACTTTCAGAATAATTATTAAGTACGAATGTATGGCTCACTTTTAGGTTATCCATGTGCATTCAAATGTTTATAGGGAAAATGTAGGTACCTACGAATCTACCAAACTATTATCATGTTATTGAAGTTTACTTATTTTATAAATCATGGTAGGTACTTAATTTCCGAAACACTATAATGTGAGGGAAATAAAAATAGAAAGCGAACTATATCTAAGTAGAAGTTTCGCAAAGAAGGTGATGAAATTACAAATCCATCTCATAAGTATTGCCAACATACATCCCATAATATTTCAGGTATCTGTCAATAAAACCGATAGTCATGACCGTGACCCGTTCCCGATCGGAACGCGTATATTTAATAATGCTTATAATAAAAATAAATCAAACCATTGAATTCCAAGACTGAGCAGACAGCGTGGCGTGGGTCGCGCGCGACCAACGTAATGTGAACTTTGTACGCTCGTTATTAGGTGCTGGAAATAATTGTGACTTTTATCTAATATTGAGTTGTTACGTATTTTTCATGGTACCTGATCGTAAAGGGCTTCTTAAGGCGTAATGTATATTCTTAAATGGTACTTATATCTGTCACTCTTTTGTCAGTTACAAAGCAATGATGATTTTACCAAAATTCGGTGTTCGATAACCTATATTTATTAAGAATCTGAACAAAGTTTGCACGGACTGTTGAGCGTCCTGCGGCCTCTTTGTACCACAAACGTCGTAGTTTGGTTCTCATTAAAACGACATGCTGTAATAACATGAAACTTTGTATGCACAATGGGATCCACCATATCTAGGTTGAAAACTAGTTTCTGTTGCTAGAAATTACAATAAAAAACCGGTCAAGTGCGAATCTGACTCGCATACCGAGGGTTCCGTACAACACACACACGTAACTTCATACACCATGTTACCCGTCACATCGCGACCCCATTTATTCTTAACAACTCATACTGGAAGTTAACGCTGTACAGCACCATCTACATTTTGGTACTATTAACTTGCTACCTACTTTTCTTACTCAGCGATATTTTTTATCACGTTTACCGATTTCGATGGTTATTTTTTATTTCAAACAATAATTTCATATGAATATGAAGTCATAAAATTACATTTAAACGTTATTAAACTACAAAGTTAGTACAAAAATTATTTTAATAAATATAAATAAATACGCTAGATGGAGGTATTGTTTTATTTTTCCTGTATTATTTATATTACTCTAAATCATATGCAATAACTTCAAAATTTTCACTTGGTAAACAGGAGATAACGGGGGAATGATATTGGTACATTTTTCCTCATAAATCCAAGTTATGCCACCGTAGAAAATAATTGAGAAAGTGCCCTTTCAAATGATACCCCACTTGATCTAGACTTCTTTTAATTAGACTTTAAATTTTTAACCCCCACTCACATCCGTAATTTTCACAGAAACTAAAAATGTTTAAGTATAAAAAATTTGCCCTCCTTTACAATAGACAACACTAAATAAAATAGTAAATTTTAATGTCATATTTTCTCGTAAGAATAATTTCTAGTGCTTACAAGGCTTATTAATCAAGTTTATTATGCATAAAGCAACTCTAGCTGTCAACATTTACGAAGGTAGGTAATTGTAATGTTTATCTATGCTGATAAATAATCAACAATTCAAAGCGAATGCTTCATAGACATCTGCTGAAAGAAGAATTTGTACAGCATCCATCGTTTAATATATGTATTACTTTATCATACTTTTGTACATACCAAAGTCTGTACTACGCTCTAAACGTTGAGCATTTACCTGCACCAATTAAGTGGCTCTGTTTGGCGCTATGGTTGACTGGTAGAGAATGCCATTTGGCATTAAGTCCACTATTTTTATATTATTTTCTTTTCACAATAAAGTTATAACAAACTAATAAATAAATTAAACAATTAGACAATTACTTATGGCAATACTTTCAACCGTAGCTGATAATGCATTCCAGCACGGCTATCATGAGACAGCGTGCGAGCTCTCTCGATTTTTCTCGCACTATCCGTCTCTCTCTCTTATTAGAACACTTAAGGCCTCCACCCACCGGACGCGTGTGCTGCGCGTGTGCTGCGCGTGTGCTGCGCGTGTGCTGCGCGTGTGCTGCGCGTGTGCTGCGCGTGTGCTGCGCGTGTGCTGCGCGTGTGCCGCGTTCGATGTGTGTTTGAAGTGTAGTTTCATTGCTTTACAACTTGCGCGTGTGCTGCGCTGCAGCTGCGCGGGTGCTGCGCGTGTGCCGCGCGGGTGCTGCGCTGCAGCTGCGCGGGTGCTGCGCGTGTGCCGCGTTCGATGTGTGTTTGAAGTGTAGTTTCAATGCTTTACAACTTGCGCGTGTGCCGCGCAGCACACGCGTCCGGTGGGCGTGCCTTTAGCCGTCTCATGATAGACGTGCAGTAACAACCTTTACCCATCCAAAGAGAAGTAGGAAGCTCCACAATTTTCACATGTAAATTGCCACAGTGAAACTAGCCTTAGGTGCCTACCTACATCCTTAACTTAAGCCAAAGGTACATCTTTGTGAGTATTCCAATCTCACAAAGTCCTTTTAACATTAAATATACTGCTTGTTACGAGACGTGACTAGGCACTCCAAGGGTTCATTACATGTGATGTTTGACCAGAAAAGGGACCTTATTGACTCTGTCACTATATCGTACACTATATGGTCATTTTATGTGTTAACATGCGTAGAAAAACGTAGGTAAAAGATAGCGAGCAATCTAGCGATGGATGGAGTCACAGCGTATGATAGGAACCTAGTTAGTAAGATTAGAAAAAGCATGCGTTAATCGTGATGCGATTTCAAGGCAAACCATTTCCAAACGCACAAGAACAAGTATGGTTATATTTGGAAAGCACTTAAAGATTGAAACATGGTTGAAATAAGTAAAACTCGTACAATATTTCCTTTTGATATCCTAGATAAACGAAGAAACGTCGACGAATATGTCCGTTCATCATCATCCTCCTAGCGTTATTCCCGATAATGCCCCTAAAGGAGCCCGGGGTCCGTTTTGACACCTAATCCCAAGATTTGGCATAGGCACTAGTTTTTACGAAAGTGACTGCCATCTGACCTTCCAACCCAGAGGGAAAACTAGACCTTATTGGGATTAGACCGATTTCCTCACGATGTTTTCCTTCACCGAAAAGCTAACGGTAAATATTCCGTACATAACTTCCGAAAAACTCATTGGTACGAGCCGGGATTCAAACCCACGACCGCCGCATGCCTGAACCACTAGGCTACCGTAGCTACAATATGTCCGTAAATATTCAAATTATATATTATACTAGCTTTTGCCCGCGGCTTCGCCCGCGTAGTAAGTGTAATTTTCCAATAATTGTTGAATTGCTACGCCGGCAACGGCCTACTACTACTAACTTCCCCTATTATGAATAACCCTTCGTAATAACCCATTAATGGAAAATTAATTTTTATTTATACTATAATTTTTGTGCCCGTGTGGTGTCGGGTTAGAATGTCACCACCCCCTTTCCTCCCGTGCGTTAGTGTCGTAAAAGTCGACTAAGGGACCAGGGTTGACGTGTGTTGTGGGTGATGGGCTAACAACCTATGCAATATCACATTTTGTCGATCCTTTATACCCACATTTATGCTAAAAGTCGCGCTGGAAAATAAAGTTCATGTCCTCTGCCTACCCCTTTTGGGAATAAACGCGTGAACGTATGTATGTATGTACGTATTTTTGATATTAAATTTACAATCATGATTAATGAGAATCTGTCCTCTGGAATAAAAGCTAGTTTATGTTCATGATAATATTGAAATACCAAAATATCTCCACGAATTTCAAGTCAAATTTGTGGCCTGGACATTGCTATAGACTTGTTTCCTAAGATTTTTTTCCATGCCATTCGAACCAGTATTTGGAGGGGAACAACAGTTTATATGGGAGCAACTACAATTAAATAACATAAATACCCAAAAATTTGTTTTAATTCTGCGGCGGCCAAAATGATTGACTTATAAAAATTAAGCAGATCTTCGTGCAGCACCTTGAATTTATTTATTACGGATACGGGCACTTTCCCAATATCTCGATCCTACCCTCCCGTCCCGACGCGCCGCCCGCACTCGCCTAGGTACCTACTGATTGCTGACGATCGAGATGGCACCAAATACAAACTTTAAAACCTATAACCTATATAACGCGGGTCTCGTTCCATACCTCAAAAGCAAAAATAGAACCCTTAGTTATAGGATCACGTGTGGCTGTCTGTCAGTCCGTCTTTTACAACCGATTTGCTACGAAAAAACTGGACCGATTGAATTGCAATTTGGCACAAATACTTTCATGAATTTTCATGTCCACAACAGTACATTTCAAAATCTATGCGATTTTCGTGATTAACGTCCCAAAAAACCGTAATAATACGCCCATATTGATATTTAGACGCCACGTTGGAATGTAAAATCGTAGTTGTTTTCGTAATCAGCGACCCGATAAACCATAGAAACAATAGATGCCAATGTTGATTTTCAGATTTTGTCACCACATGTCCCCTTTTAGGGGTTGAATTCTCAAAAAACCGAAAACACTTTTTTACTCATTTATCGTTAGGAATTATCCTGTGAAGTTTCGAAGACAATTGTCTATCTAGTCTTTCTTCTCAATACAAACTTTGGACCTCCTTTTTAACCCCTTTAGGTGTAATTATTTCCAAAACGCTGAAAGTACTTTATTTGTAAATGAATAAATAATATTTCCACAAAGTTTTAAGTACGTAGCTAAAAATAAGTTTCCCTTATACAAACTTTGGACCCTCATTTAACCCCTTTGGGGGTGGAATTTTATAAAACGCAGATTTTTCTTTAATATCCTAATAAGTAATCTTCCTACAAAGTTTCAAGTCTCTAGTTCAATAAATAATGTTTCCCCCCATAACTAAACATTGCATCCCTATTTAACCCCCTTAGGAGTAGAATTTTATAAAACGCTGAAAGTACTTTATTTGTATCTTAATAAGTAATATTCCTACAAACTTTCAAGTCTCAGTACAAAAAAATATGTTTCTCCCATACAAACTTTGCACCCCTATTTAACCCCCTTAGGGGTAGAATTTTATAAAACGTTGAAAGTACTTATTTGTATCAGTAAGTAATCTTCCTACAAAGTTTCAAGTCTCTAGTTCAATAAATAATGTTCCCCCATACAAACTTTAGACCCCCGTTTCACCCCCTTAGTGATAGAATATCCGAAAATCCTGTTTTATCCCCTGCCTACGTCATTAAAGGAAGTTCTGGTGTAAATTTCAAGTTTATAGTCCCAGTAGTTTTGAACACACACTTTGGACCCCTATTTTACCCCCTTAGGGGGTGAATTTTGAAAAATCCTTTCTTAGTGCTCCCCTGCACCTTATAAGGAACCTACGTGCCAAATTTGGAATATCTAGACCCAGCAGTTTGACCTGTGCGTTGATATGTCAGTCAGTCAGTCAGTCAGTCAGTCAGTCAGTTTCTTCTTTTATATATTTAGAAGATAGAAGAAGATGGTATAGTGCATGTGGAAATGAAGACAAGGTATGGTCAAAAAATTGTTATGAATACAACTAAACTGAGTGCCAACTAGTTATATAATAGTTATTTACAATGCATGTGCTCGAAAAGAGCATTTTCTAAGCACCCAAATGGTGTGGAAAGTAACTTCAAAATGTTATGTACGAGTATAGGCTAGGTCTTAATGTCATAAAAAAATATTTTTTAGAGGAAGACTAGCTAAAGCAGGAACGGAGATAGTATGAACATATTAGCAGGCTTACTTTCGCGGTAGGACGTATTAAATTCCTGGGGCTCAGATGCAAAACTTTGTTTCAGGCATTTTACTCCATATACTTATTTTGACACCACGAAATTGAAATTAAGGCATGTCGCCGTAAATACTGGAAATGTCTGTATTCATAACACGGGTCATGGCATGGGGTACACGTTGAGCATGCCCCTCGCGAAAGATTTTTTTAATACCTCGCCGGTGGCAAACAATCATTGGCAAACACAAGAGGACACCGTAACCTATGGACGCCTGTCACTTCAGAGGAGTTGCTCAGTGCCGACCTATTATAATACGATACGCCGCATCCTTAGGAGCTTCGGTGACCACGTCCTCGTTAAGCAGACCTTATACCAGTAAACAACATCATGGGGTCGACTCGAGATATGCGTTACGCATTTCCAATTTGATATTGTTTTTATTTCAATGCGTTGCACACGAGGTACTGCCACTTGCACCGAGGTAACTGGCCAGAACATGATGATTCTAGCTAAACTGATACTTATAACACCAACGTCCTACTTATATCTGTGTTTTACAAACAAATATATGAATTATAATTTATAAAGTGTCTGAATGAGCGCACGAAATACATAACACAATATTCGCCATTAATTAACGGTGATATGGGCGCGCTTACACTTCACCTATACGAGTATGTAATAGGATCATGAGAATGTATTAAACAAAAACTATTATTAAGTGCCATAAATTAAACGTCCCTGTTTCCAGATTCCAACATCCAGATAGTTCGATTAAGTAGAAGGCAATTCCGTGATGTGCCATGTCTTCATGGAACCGTCTAATCAAACTTTCTGGATACAATTCGTCAGAACCAATTGCAGTTTCTCAGAACCTCGCTACACTGTAGCAAATGAATGACGATGAACGTAAATAACTCACAAAATTAAGAAATTTTTGGACAAAAATTTAAGGCACAGGGACACCGGAGGCGTTCCGCCGCAAACAATCGTGTAATATGCCGATTATTTATTATCATTATGCGTCATTACCACCGCTAATAGTCCACGCCATCGCCAAGGGAATGACACGCGTCAAAAATAATTTACCGAAATGAATTTTCATTTTAAGTGTCAGATATTTCGAAAATGCGGATGGTCTGTGTTGTTATAGCAGTTAAGTAAAACGTGAAGCGCTAAGAAGAGGTAGTAAACGGGTATTCCATGTGCAATTTTGATCTAAGGACGTTGGATCTTTGTATGATCAAGACATTAAAGTGATGATAACTTTAATGTCTTGATCATACAAAGATTCAATTTGCTTCTGACAGTCGAAGAAAAACTTTAAGAAGGAGAAACTCGTAGAAAGGATTTTCGCAGAACTTACAGAACGATCCTTGCGTTCCATTTATAGATAAGCCAATAATAATACTTCCATGGAAGCAAGCATACGGCTGTCAAGTGTGGGTTCGAATTCGGCTCGTACCAGTGAGTTTTTCGGAACCACACTTGATATTTACCTACTAATAGCTTTTCGGTGAGTTCCTTCACTTCACAAGTTCGTGAGGAAATCTATGTACCTTGCGAAGCGATTAAGTAGTGTAGGTATGTGAAATTTCCCGATTTCTCAACCCGAACTACTAACTAATGCCCATTCCCTCTCATTCCCATAGCTCAACAGAGGGACATCTATACGCGTAGGCTGATACTAAAATAATAGATGATATACTTCTAATTAAATCCATACTTTCCAATCTTGGCATTTATTATCATTGAAATGAATCTCCACTCAATAATTACCTCGAGGGTTTCTTCATTAAGCATAAGGGATGTGGGATTGAGGACGGAAAGGATCATGTTTCCGTGTACATCGATTTCAATCGGTCGATTAATGATTAATCCTACGTGGTTTCCAATAAGGCTTGCAGCAACATTGGCCTTTGTGCCGACAGCTCCTTTGGTGGGGTCCTTCTAGGGAGCGTTTACTATCCGGAATTATGAACACGTTGGAGGTGGGATTTCATTTGCGTAGACAGAGCTTGTAATTTTGATTTGTATTTACGAATACGCCATCATTTTAGTATAGTACGCTAAATGGGTGCTTTATGTGGAAGTGACATGGCTTTCATTCAAACGAAGAAAAGTTTTCTTAATTCGAATGTAATCCTCTTTCTCGAAGTTGGACCTACCTAACTGGATAGTCTGTCCTAAGCCTAAGTATACATAAGCGTCTACAACTTCGAGCGTAAAGTGTCCGAGTGTAATGAATCGCTAAACTTAAGTGGCAGTGGGCAGGGCACATAGCGTAGAACTGATGGCCGTTGGGGCCTTCCACTAGTGCAATGCCGAAGACTAGGACGTTTAGGTAGTATGTTGTTTTATGATAGTTCATCATCAGCATCATCATCCTCCTAGCGTTATTCCCGATAATGCCCCTAAAGGAGCCAGGGGTCCGCTTTGACATCTGCAATAGCGGACCACTTCATGACTGGGCTTTCTTTAACTGGTCTATCAACTAAACAGAATAACGTGTACAACAAACTAGATAATAACATGGTGCAACAGGAGCTCACCAATATAGACTGGGAGCCTGCGTTAAGAATGAGTGACCCAAACTGTATATACGAGTTCATATGTAATAAATTCAACAACATATATAACAAATGCTCAACTCAAAAATCATTGAATAGTGATACTAAGGTAAATTGTAACTGGATAAACAATAAACTTATAGAAATGTCACATACAAAAAATAAATTACTGCAGATTCACCTAAAGGATACCAATAACAAGCAGAATGAACTGCTGTATAAAATATATAGAAATAAAACCAATAAATTAATGAATAAAGCGAAGAATAACTATACTAAGAACGAAATATGCAGTAATTTTAAAAATCCTAAAAAGCTATGGCAAATTATAAACCACTTAACAGGCAGGATTGTGAAAGCAGTTGATGAGGTATTGCTGAAGTCATTCAAGATAAAGGCAGCTGCATTATGCAACAAATTTTCCAAAGACTTTGAGAAAAATGTTATAAAAATATTAAATTCATGTGACACTCCGTTGCTTGATCAAAACACATACATAAACACTCCAAGTGTAACACTTAAAATAAACAAAATAAAAAAGGAATCCATGTGCAAAATCATAAATAATCTAAATGTCAAAAAAAGTGCAGGATACGATAAAATCAGAGCCAGAGACTTAAAATATATCAGTAAAGAAATATCACCTGTTCTCACCCACCTAGTTAATCAGTGCATAAACAGCTCCACATACCCAGACAATTTAAAAATTGGCCTAATTAGACCCATTAACAAAAAAGGTACGTACACTGACACTAACAACTATAGACCTATCACAATATTACCAGTAATAGACAAAATTATAGAAAAATATCTCGGCAAAACAGTAAATGATTTTCTGTCAAGCAACGGAATAATACATGGAAAACAGTTTGGATTTCAAAAGGGGAAAAACACCACCCAACTCTTATCACAATTTACAGATGAGATAAATATGCACCTAAATAGCAAAAAACATGTATTAGTAATCATGATTGACTTCAGCAAGGCATTTGATACCTTAAATCACATGAAATTATATGATAAATTACAGCAAAATTGTATACAGGGGCCGAACCTGAACTGGCTGAAAAATTACCACACAAATAGATACAACACAGTGAGCATTGCAGGCGAGCAAAGTGAGCTGCTTATGGCCATGCATGGCACAGCACAAGGCTCAATAATCGGCCCAACTGAGTATCTAATCTACGTCAACGACATGAACAACATATTCAGCGAGGCTTCTGTGTACCAGTTTGCTGACGATACTTGCCTAATAACAGCTGACAGTGACATATCTGTGGCTGAAAGCAGAATGCAGCGCGAATTTGATACATTATGCAGGTGGTCACATGATATGGGTCTATCCATTAACTACCAGAAAACTAAATTAATGCACATCCATTCATTCCATAATAAAACTAACATAATACCTAAAACAGTTGCCCACAATCACCCCTGCATGCATGACCCAAGTCCGTGCTGCGACTGCGAGCCCTTAGACTTAGTAAAACAACATACATACCTTGGATTAATAATAGATGATAAATTTAATTGGAGCCCACACATTGACCATGTATGTAAAAAACTAAGAGGGATACTAAGTAACCTAAAGATACTTAAAAATAAAATGCCATATAGCACACTTCGCCTAATATACCTGGCCATGGCTGACTCAGTGATAAATTATGGCATATCTAGTTATGGAAGAACATACAACACATACCTACAGCGTATATACAACTTACAATTAAGGCTAATTAAAACAATTGTACCACTAAAAGTTAAATATAAGCACAAAAGCAACTATGATAACCTATTCCAATACTGTAGACTCCTTAATGTATATGACAAAGTTAAAATGGCAGTGATTCTAGAATATAGACAATACCTAGGAAAGCTGAATAGGTATAGCAGACCACAGAACCTCCGGACACTAACAACCAGTAAAACATTTACAGTACCAAGAAGCAACAACTTTTATGGGCGAAGAGTCTGGTCCAGTTATGTGCCTGCTGTCCTAAACAGTCTCCCTACAAATATGATTGAAAATGTAATAGATAGTATAACAGATAAACCGCATAAGGCCAAATGTGTAACTAAGAAAGCCATACTAAGTGTGAAGAAAAAATCTTAATCTTAATTAAATAACAATATATAAAGGTCAAATCTATAATATATAACTAAAATATGCTTAGCAAATAATCTTTAAAAGTTAAGATTGTGCTAAGTAATTAAGAAAAAAAAATGTATGTAAAACTATTATTGCAATAAACAGTTCAAATTTTTCAAAAATTTTTTTTTTTTTTTTCAACCTAATCCCAGGATTTGGCATAGGCACTAGTTTTACGAAAGCGACTGCCATCTGACCTGAATGTGATAGAGATAGTGAGATACATAATCATTAAATGTGTTGGTAGTGAGAGAGTTATGACGCGCGGGCCCGCGCTGCTGCTGCGCTGCTGCCGCACGGCTGTCGTTAATATGCATCTCACTATCTCTATCACACTCAGCAGCGCGGGCTTTACACGCGACGCGCATGTCACGCGGTGCGGCCGCGCTGCAGAGTTGTAACATGCCGCGGGCCCGCGCGGGCCTGCGTTCGGAACGCGTTCGCACACGCGCCGCGCACGACACGCGTTCGGTGGGTGGAGGCCTTAAATATGGACGAGATATTCCGCTGTGTCCTACCTCTCGCTTCATGCACTTTCATGACATATTTCATGCATAGGTACTCGTCTCGTGTAATGGGGTGTATACATATCATGATTCGTCAGCCCCAATTTATCAGAATCTGGCTAATTGCTATCGTCAAACGAGTTGTACTGACAAATTGTATGCACACAATCAACACAATTGACAACATTTCATATTTTCATGTAGGCCATTTTATGATTTAGTTCGCTAGAAAATGTTTTTTTAAGCGACACGTGTTTTTTTTTATTTCTCCCTTAATTGTAATTTTCATTCAAAACTATCAAATTGAAAAGTAGCGAATTCCAGAAGGTTGTAAGTAAATTATGACGTCAATACTACGACTCTGTATGGCAGTTTGGACACCTTTCATATGGCAGCCATAATACTGACGTCACACACGGTGAAAACCACTTTTATACGTTTTCGCGATTTTCTTAATAGCGAGCAGGAAAAAAACACAGAAAACTACTTTATTACGTTCAGATAACATAATTACCGAAATGGTTTTCGATTTAGGCGTCATTACATATTTTGAAATATTGTCAATTTGGACCATGGAAATATTTATGATCAGTCAAGTTATCGATTAGATATGTAATTTTCAAGTAAAATATTATATAATAATGTGTAATAAGCATTTCCACAAATAGTTTGTATTTTAATGCGTTTTAGAAAAGTTTTAGAGCTATAAAAACGCGTTTTATAGTCGATTTGCATCTTACTATGAAAAGCGATATCTTTGGTAAAATAAATAATAGGTACCCCAATCATAAGACAGTGCTTTGGTATGGTAATATTTTCATTTTCAGATTTTCATATGTTTCTAAAGTAATTGTTGTTATTCATTAATCGCACGTCATAAAAAAATATTTTTTAGAGGAAGACTAGCTAAAGCAGGAACGGAGATAGTATGAACATATTAGCAGGCTTACTTTCGCGGTAGGACGTATTAAATTCCTGGGGCTCAGATGCAAAACTTTGCTTCAGGCATTTTACTCCATATACTTATTTTGACACCACGAAATTGAAATTAAGGCATGTCGCCGTAAATACTGGAAATGTCTAACACTAAATTCATAACACGGGTCATGGCATGGGGTACACGTTGAGCATGCCCCTCGCGAAAGATTTTTTTAATACCTCGCCGGTGGCAAACAATCATTGGCAAACACAAGAGGACACCGTAACCTATGTACGCCTGTCACTTCAGAGGAGTTGCTCAGTGCCGACCTATTATAATACGATACGCCGCATCCTTAGGAGCTTCGGTGACCACGTCCTCGTTAAGCAGACCTTATAGCAGTAAACAACATCATGGGGTCGACTCGAGATATGCGTTACGCATTTCCAATTTGATATTGTTTTTATTTCAATGCATTGCACACGAGGTACTGCCACTTGCACCGAGGTAACTGGCCAGAACATGATGATTCTAGCTAAACTGATACTTATAACACCAACGTCCTACTTATATCTGTGTTTTACAAACAAATATATGAATTATAATTTATAAAGTGTCTGAATGAGCGCACGAAATACATAACACAATATTCGCCATTAATTAACGGTGATATGGGCGCGCTTACACTTCACCTATACGAGTATGTAATAGGATCATGAGAATGTATTAAACAAAAACTATTATTAAGTGCCATAAATTAAACGTCCCTGTTTCCAGATTCCAACATCCAGATAGTTCGATTAAGTAGAAGGCAATTCCGTGATGTGCCATGTCTTCATGGAACCGTCTAATCAAACTTTCTGGATACAATTCGTCAGAACCAATTGCAGTTTCTCAGAACCTCGCTACACTGTAGCAAATGAATGACGATGAACGTAAATAACTCACAAAATTAAGAAATTTTTGGACAAAAATTTAAGGCACAGGGACACCGGAGGCGTTCCGCCGCAAACAATCGTGTAATATGCCGATTATTTATTATCATTATGCGTCATTACCACCGCTAATAGTCCACGCCATCGCCAAGGGAATGACACGCGTCAAAAATAATTTACCGAAATGAATTTTCATTTTAAGTGTCAGATATTTCGAAAATGCGGATGGTCTGTGTTGTTATAGCAGTTAAGTTAAACGTGAAGCGCTAAGAAGAGGTAGTAAACGGGTATTCCATGTGCAATTTTGATGGAAGGACGTTGGATCTTTGTATGATCAAGACATTAAAGTGATGATAACTTTAATGTCTTGATCATACAAAGATTCAATTTGCTTCTGACAGTCGAAGAAAAACTTTAAGAAGGAGAAACTCGTAGAAAGGATTTTCGCAGAACTTACAGAACGATCCTTGCGTTCCATTTATAGATAAGCCAATAATAATACTTCCATGGAAGCAAGCATACGGCTGTCAAGTGTGGGTTCGAATTCGGCTCGTACCAGTGAGTTTTTCGGAACCACACTTGATATTTACCTACTAATAGCTTTTCGGTGAGTTCCTTCACTTCACAAGTTCGTGAGGAAATCTATGTACCTTGCGAAGCGATTAAGTAGTGTAGGTATGTGAAATTTCCCGATTTCTCAACCCGAACTACTAACTAATGCCCATTCCCTCTCATTCCCATAGCTCAACAGAGGGACATCTATACGCGTAGGCTGATACTAAAATAATAGATGATATACTTCTAATTAAATCCATACTTTCCAATCTTGGCATTTATTATCATTGAAATGAATCTCCACTCAATAATTACCTCGAGGGTTTCTTCATTAAGCATAAGGGATGTGGGATTGAGGACGGAAAGGACCATGTTTCCGTGTACATCGATTTCAATCGGTCGATTAATGATTAATCCTACGTGGTTTCCAATAAGGCTTGCAGCAACATTGGCCTTTGTGCCGACAGCTCCTTTGGTGGGGTCCTTCTAGGGAGCGTTTACTATCCAGAATTATGAACACGTTGGAGGTGGGATTTCATTTGCGTAGACAGAGCTTGTAATTTTGATTTGTATTTACGAATACGCCATCATTTTAGTATAGTACGCTAAATGGGCGCTTTATGTGGAAGTGACATGGCTTTCATTCAAACGAAGAAAAGTTTTCTTAATTCGAATGTAATCCTCTTTCTCGAAGTTGGACCTACCTAACTGGATAGTCTGTCCTAAGCCTAAGTATACATAAGCGTCTACAACTTCGAGCGTAAAGTGTCCGAGTGTAATGAATCGCTAAACTTAAGTGGCAGTGGGCAGGGCACATAGCGTAGAACTGATGGCCGTTGGGGCCTTCCACTAGTGCAATGCCGAAGACTAGGACGTTTAGGTAGTATGTTGTTTTATGATAGTTCATCATCAGCATCATCATCCTCCTAGCGTTATTCCCGATAATGCCCCTAAAGGAGCCAGGGGTCCGCTTTGACACCTAATCCCAGGATTTGGCATAGGCACTAGTTTTACGAAAGCGACTGCCATCTGACCTGAATGTGATAGAGATAGTGAGATACATAATCATTAAATGTGTTGGTAGTGAGAGAGTTATGACGCGCGGGCCCGCGCTGCTGCTGCGCTGCTGCCGCACGGCTGTCGTTAATATGCATCTCACTATCTCTATCACACTCAGCAGCGCGGGCTTTACACGCGACGCGCATGTCACGCGGTGCGGCCGCGCTGCAGAGTTGTAACATGCCGCGGGCCCGCGCGGGCCTGCGTTCGGAACGCGTTCGCACACGCGCCGCGCACGACACGCGTTCGGTGGGTGGAGGCCTTAAATATGGACGAGATATTCCGCTGTGTCCTACCTCTCGCTTCATGCACTTTCATGACATATTTCATGCATAGGTACTCGTCTCGTGTAATGGGGTGTATACATATCATGATTCGTCAGCCCCAATTTATCAGAATCTGGCTAATTGCTATCGTCAAACGAGTTGTACTGACAAATTGTATGCACACAATCAACACAATTGACAACATTTCATATTTTCATGTAGGCCATTTTATGATTTAGTTCGCTAGAAAATGTTTTTTTAAGCGACACGTGTTTTTTTTATTTCTCCCTTAATTGTAATTTTCATTCAAAACTATCAAATTGAAAAGTAGCGAATTCCAGAAGGTTGTAAGTAAATTATGACGTCAATACTACGACTCTGTATGGCAGTTTGGACACCTTTCATATGGCAGCCATAATACTGACGTCACACACGGTGAAAACCACTTTTATACGTTTTCGCGATTTTCTTAATAGCGAGCAGGAAAAAAACACAGAAAACTACTTTATTACGTTCAGATAACATAATTACCGAAATGGTTTTCGATTTAGGCGTCATTACATATTTTGAAATATTGTCAATTTGGACCATGGAAATATTTATGATCAGTCAAGTTATCGATTAGATATGTAATTTTCAAGTAAAATATTATATAATAATGTGTAATAAGCATTTCCACAAATAGTTTGTATTTTAATGCGTTTTAGAAAAGTTTTAGAGCTATAAAAACGCGTTTTATAGTCGATTTGCATCTTACTATGAAAAGCGATATCTTTGGTAAAATAAATAATAGGTACCCCAATCATAAGACAGTGCTTTGGTATGGTAATATTTTCATTTTCAGATTTTCATATGTTTCTAAAGTAATTGTTGTTATTCATTAATCGCACTGACAATACTGACACGTCAAAATGCTGAATTTGTAATTTAATTATTTTTAATGTATTGAAATGTTAGAATAGTTATGGAAAATAATCTACTTTATTACATTATTTACCTATTTCAAATACAATGTACATTGTTTATGAATAAAAATTGAATTGAATTGAATTGAATATAATTTTTACTAAATGGTATACCCAAATTTCCACATTTGTCAGAAATTGTATGGTTTTTACAGCCCAGCTGATCGCAAATAAGGATGCCGTGAGTCTCGCGAGGTCGCGCATCACCCAAAGCGCGAAGGAGCGCATTCGTCTCGCGCTCGCCTTTTGTCTCAGCCTGCCAAATCGCGCCGTCACCCTTTTTTGTCAGCCATATCACGCAGAGAAATGACGTAAAAACAAAATATTACTTTTCGTCACGCCTGTCGACAGCACATACCTATTTATTTTGAGGAAGGTAATAAATTAGCTCGCTAGTGGGAAACTTTAAACGACGATTCCGTGTCTAATTCGGCCCACAAAAACAATTTAATGCTAACACGAACCCTTGTTTCGATTTATTAATTGAAATCCTGGGTCCTAGTGTTATTTTTTGTGTGGAATTAACCGAATACTTATTACTAGTTTACATATCTGTTGTATCGCGCGAGTAATTTAATAATGAATGGAAATTATCCATAATTTTGCCGCTGAAAAGCTGTCCTTAGTCATGATTAAGAAGTAGGTAAAGAAACTATCAAACCACACGACACATGTTGCGACCTCTTCGCACAAAAGGGGTCTAATTAAGAGGGCGTCGAACGAAACACGGCTTTAATTACACATAACACACAGTTTGTACCATTTTACCTACTTATTTTTAACCTCGGATAAAGATTGTTAATCATATGTGTAATTTTCAGGCAAAAGGTATTTAGTCCGTCGTGAATAACCAGAGGGCTACCGCGAAGTGAAAACGAACTTCGTTCGAGTATCTCCCTCTCTGTCGCTCGTACTAGTAAGTGCGTTGTTTGGCGTCTCGCCGTCGATCGTCAACCGAACCGACATACATAGTCAAAGCATTTTCCTGAGAACGAGACATATAAAGGTACGAGTGCAATGTCAACAAAAACAAAGACTGTAATGTAAACAAAAACAAAAATACCAATATGCTTCAACATCTTACAGTGGCAATGGCAGTAACCGAAGGTTCCACGATCCAGGGCGGCATCGCGTGCGAGGGTGCCTCCCGACATATGGGCATGACCGCTGTCAGGTGCCCGACACCTGTCAATTTCGATCCGAACCTGATGTTCGAGTTGCCTCTAGTTTTCTTATCTATACTTACCTTCATACTGTTGCACTTTTATTTCAATTTTTCGGTAAATCAACCGAATTTTCAAGCATAAGTAGCTATATAATAGTTCGAATGGTTTATCTTCGAATAACATACCTACTTCAAGAATTGAATACATAGATAGGATAGGAGGTCCTAACCTAACCTAACCTACCTACCTACCTACTTGTAGGTACGTCTCTAAATTCACATAGACATCCCACTCAGCATACATCCACTCCCTACTTTCAAACTTGCGGTGGACAGGCGACGATAACCACAACTGTAGCGTTATTCAATTGTCACCAACGAATTCATTTCACAAAACTCATCTTGCGGCGATGACAAGCGTAAGCGGCCACAGAAATCAAACCAAAACTTTGCTCTTACTGCCCATTAGACTTGACATTACCAAGTTAACTTTGCTATTAAATAACACGTCACTATATTATCACTCTTTAGATTCCGTTCCGTTTGAGTGTAAATCTGTATTCATTCTTGTTTGTGCCAACGGAAAATAAAAAATTGTGGATGGATAATAGATTTTTGAGTAGCCCTCTCTTTAAACTACGTAGCATTTAGTGTGCCCTAATGTCACTTCGTGTACAATTATCTTGACCTCAAAATGATTCTAAAATTATCGAAATGGGTACGTATGGAGCTTTCCACTTACCTAATGTTAATTTATTTAGCGAAGCAAAATATCGGACCACAGCCGTCTTCCTCATTCCAGAAATTTACTGCTTGAGAAATTTATTGCTGAATGTCCTCATCGTTCGGTTAAAAACGTTTGCCAATTTTTCTTTCAAAAAACACAAAATGTCAGCAAATAAAATAGGTATGACATTAGTTTTAATTTGGCCTTGTCCCTAGCGTTCTGTTAAATCACAGAAAAAATATGGGGACATATGGTGACGAACGATGCGACTCGACTGAATTTCGCTCCAATTTGCAGTCTTGAGCAGTCTGATTTCGTGATTTAAACTGCGCTTATTGTATCTACCACTCTGCGCCCATAAACCTTCCAGAGCTCGTATATCAAGGAAGGCGGCGGCCCCGACGCACGGCCGGACGCGTCATGCCCGCATGAAGACCGGAAATGGGCAGGATGACCGGATCCTATCTCCGCTCCTGCCTACCTGCCGGCCATGTTGTGACGTCACACAATGCCAGATTGTAAATAGATTTCGGTGTTAGTTGAGGAAATGTTTTTATTTTTTGGTGGATGTCAGGAGCAGGTTATTACGAATAGGTCGTGACATACCGTGACATGTAACCATTGGAAAGATGTTGTGTTATAATTTTACCAGTGTGCTATTGTTTTAGAAGTTTTCGCCGGTGATACTTATCTGTGTTTGAGAAACTGTGAAACGATAGCTTCCCTCTTACTATGCAACAAAATAAGGAGTCGGTGCTTTCGGCGGCATATTTAGTGACGAACGAGACAGCATTATCCGACTAAGTGCTTAAAATCCCAACTAAAACCCCGCAGCGGCCTGATATCTCCGTTTTCAGGCGGTTTCCGAAGCTGTAGCATCCACCGGTTATCATTCCGAAAGTATGTAATTGTTGGCAATTTCGCGTTTCCATTCAGAGCATGAATGGTAACCATTAGCCGGGCTCTTGGCGTACTCCGCGGCTAATAAGTGCTTTTCTACAGGACTCCTTAGTGCCTGCTAGTTTTTTAAAAATGGCCGTCACGGCACGCGAGTTGCAAGCTGCCATTGTTTGTTAAGTCGTTATTAAATCGTTAAGCTTAATTAATGAAGAGGTTAATTGTTACTGGTGTTAAGCCTAGACTCCGTTTAGCGTACCTAAGTTACAATTAGGTGTACCTAATTTCAGAAATATCACGTTCTCGTTTTATTCTTAGTGATAATGTAAGTAATACCTTTCTAACATTGGAATGAGAAATAACAAAGTACCGTTTAACTTTTAGACGATCCGTCCATCACGCAAGTATTTCTCCGTCGACATCGGAATTCGACAGCCTATTAAAAGTTTTTTTTTTTCATAATGTTGCGTACCTACCCTACCTTCCTAATTGTATACTGACAACTAAACGTTATTTAAGAAAACTGAATAACGCCATAACTCCAATTACATGGCACGACTATAGCGACATTGGCAAACTGTAGATTCGGTTCCTTGTCTCGGAGCCCTACCTCGTTGGCCTTCGTTTCGTTGTGCTCCGCCCCCGTCTTGTGGTTTCCAGGCTTCTCATCGCCCACCAGCTGCTGTTTAAGCGCTATCCGCCATATTTACCGTAAAACATAGCAAATTATAATAATGAGCCCTTTCGAAATATCGAATTATTAATTAATCTATATGTATAAAATAAGACTTCCTGACTGATTCATCAACGCACAGCCGAAACTACTGGGCCTAGAAACTTGAAATTTACACCAGAACTTTCTTTTATAACGTAGGCAAGGCATAAGAAGGGATTTTTTGGAAATTCAATCCCTAAGGGCGTTAAAAAGGGGTGCAAAGTTTGTACCTATAGGAGAAACTTTTTTTTAACTAGAGACTTGAACTTTGTAGGAAGATTACTTATTACGATACAAATCAAGCACTTTCATAGTTTTAGAAAATTCCACCCGTAAGGGGGTTAAATAGGGGTGCAATATTTGTAGGGGGGAAACATTATTTTTTGAACAAGAGAGTTGAAACTTTGAAGGAAGATTACTTATTACGATATTTACGATACAAAAGCACATTCAATAGTTTTAGAAAATTCCACCCCTAAGGGGGTTAAATAGAGGTGCAATATTTGTATGGGGGAAACATTATTTTTTGAGCAAGAGACTTGAAACTTTGTAGAAATATTACTTATTAGAATAAAAAAAAAGTACTTTCAGCTATTGAGAAAATTCCACCCCTAAGGAGGTTAAATAGGGGTGCAATATTTCTATGAGAGAAACATTATTTTTAAACAAGAGACTTGAAACTTTGTAGACAGATTACTTATTAGAATATTACAAAAAAGCACTATCAGCGTTTGAGAAAATTCCACCACTAAGGAGGTTAAATAGGGATGCAATATTTGTATGGGGGAAACATTATTTTTTGAACAAGAGACTTGGAACCTCGTCAAAAGATTACGTATTCAAAAACAAGAAACGTACATTTACCTTTTAAGAAAATTCTAAAAATTAAAACGGGTGTTCAAAGTTTATATGGAGAACATGATTTTTTTTAAGTAAGAGATTTAAATAAATAAAATAAATAAATATTTGGGAACAATCTCAAACACAAATCTATCTAGTCCCAAACTAGGCTAGCGGTCGTCAACCCTGCGTTAGCCTGTATACTTACTTATGGACTGCACAACAAAGTGGTTTTTATTTATCTCCTAAGAGGATTATAAGGGGGTTTAATTAAAGTTTGTATAGAGAGCAAAACATTTTTAAAGTAAGAGATTTGCAACATCGGTTTTAGACTGCTTATAAATATTTCAGTGTTTTATTTATTTATCCTTAAAAATATCTTGCTCGATCTTCATACTGGCTTTTGACCCCTCAAAAGCCAGTATGAAGATCGAGCAAGATATTTTTGTAGTAAGAGATTTAGACTATTCTATTTTTTCTCTTCTTTTCATTCATTCTATTCTTTGAACACTAAAAATATGGGTGTTAAAAGAGATTAACAGGACTAGGGCTTGCGGAGGGCTAACAGGACTTGGAATCAATTTCCATATACGGGGAACAAGACAATTTTAAAATAACAGAACTGTAAATTCTTTTTCACTTCTCATGCTCAAAAAGTGCATCATATTAGACCTGGCAAGCGGGGCTAAAGTAGTACATTTAGCCCCTAGGGAAAATATGTATACATATTTATGATTTATAAAACATTTTAATTTGACCACTCACAACAGTTCAATATTACATCCACCAATCACAACTCTTTAAAAATACATTAGTATTTGCTATCTACGAACCAGAATACAGCTAGACATTAAAATCGACCAATCAGGAAACAGAATTCAATTCAAACATTGGGTGTTTTTCAAGCGTGGTTAACTGCATACATGAGTCATGTATGCAGTTAACCACGCTTGAACGTTTGGATGGAGCTATAGTCGGTCAGAGGCGTTTATTTTTGTAATTATTGTAAATTAGGGAATGAAAAACTCCTAATGTTTGAATTGAATTCTGTTTCCTGATTGGTCGATTTTAATGTCTAACTGTATTCTGGTTAGTAGACAGCAAATACTAATGTTATTTTAAAGAGTTGTGATTGGTGGATGTAATTACATGACATAAGCTATGAAGATTGAGCGGGATAGACTACGCCGCTATTAGACGGTCAGAGGCGTTTATTCGTCTTGTGAATATTTTGTATCACAAAACAGTTTATTAAAAAGAATGGTGCCAAATTGAACAATCTTTTCGCCTTGGTAGAATTGTTGATTGTGGATGGATAATCTTTGTTTTTACTATTTTCTCGCAGTCGAAGTGAAAAGTAGAGTGTATAACTCTGGTCTAAAAGCCATATTACCCCTCAAACTATTTCCCCTCACTTCGTTCGGGAAAATATCCATCTCGTGGTAATATGGCTTACTTTAGACCCTTGTCATACAATCTACTATTATAACAAATTACTGGTTTTTAGGGTTCCGTAGCCAAATGGCAAAAAACGGAACCCTTATAGATTCGTCATGTCTGTCTGTCTGTCTGTCCGTCAGTATGTCACAGGCATTTTACTCTAAAACCATAAGGTGTATTTGAATAAAAAATTGAGAATAGGGTGTATTTTGTTAACCGCTACATAGTTTTGTAATGAAATTACTAAAAAAGATTTTTTTAGGGGTGCACCCCATACATAAAACTGAAAGTCAAAAATTATTTTTTCATTGCAAGCCCACTTGTGGTACATCAATCGACAGGCCTTTCAAAATAAATATAAGGTTTCTAAGCAATTTTTTGGATTAAGTGAATAGAGTCGGAGATAATCGCCCCGAAAGTGACTAAAATTGTGTCCCCCCCCCTCTAATTTTTGAACCGTGTATTTTAAAAATATGAAAAAAATCATGCTCATAGGGATTATAAAATTCTACCAGCGAAATTTGTTTTGAACAAGATCGGTTCAAAGGTTTTCGAGATATTTATAAAAAACTGCGTTGCTTAAAGAAAAGGACGTAAGTGCCATAAGTATTCAGTAACGATATGACCTTTTTCATGTCAGACCCATCATACCCCGAGCAATACCCCTGGGTGTAGGATGGGACTGAACCATACCACCGTAGTGCTGTGCACTATATTATGCTTTATAATATCTATCCCAAAAGTCCTATTACCGTTATCAGTATCACGCAGTGTAGTTGAAAAAGTTAGACTACCGTTATCTGTACGAGTAGGTAACCTTTGATTTAGTATATAGAACTAGATGCACAATGTCAAACAAATATGCCAAGAAATGTGCCCCAGAACATGAACGAAGAATACTCTGGACAGGCTATGGTAATAATAATACCACGTGCGAGCGAGCTGGTAGCATACAAATCTCTATAAGTGTGACAGAAAGGGGAATATCATTCATTGTCATTGTCATAGTTCCACTTTTTATTTTATTTGCCACAACTGATTTAGTATGAAGTTGTGCCACACAAACCATTACCCGTCCCGTAGTAAGTTGTTTATGACAAGTCATCAGCTATTTTAGGACCGGTTCTTAATTTAGCTGCATAAGAGCTTTTCCGTCCCTCACCGTGGCAACACGTACAGCCCGTCCATAGTATTCTAGGTTCATGGCCCCAGAATGATAGCTCTAGCTACATTTCAGTAGTTGCTAATAGCGTTAACTTTATAACCTGCATCAAGATATATGTTTCATAAAAAAAGAACTCAGTGTTTTAGACCTTAAGCACCATATTAGCAAACCAAAATCAAAAGATTAAATACTTTTTTAGTTTATTGTGACATATAATGTGACGTGACTGCTCACGTCAGAACTTTAGCGTTTAGCGTTTAGCGAATGAATGGTCGCGTTATAAATTTGATTTATTTCAACAGAAAGCACAAATACATCTGGTTTCTTTATTTTACAAGTGGAGAATAAACAGTTTCAAATATTTGTACAAATATTATATACAAAACAATTGTTGAGATTTCCGTAAGTACATATAGTACAGCTGACAGAGTCCATAAAAAGAAATCATTTTAGTTTCCTTGAAATAGATTCCGTCTGTTAAATAATTGTATTTTCGCCCTGCCTTTACTTTAAATACTTTCTTTTTTGTGATGTAATGTAAGCGTACAGTCAAGTAGCGATCAGCTGTCGATTTTATTAAAACGGTCCTGGGGTTTGAACGTCACTCTCATGATCACCGGACATCTATAAAACGAGTAATACGAGATACAAGGTCAAAAATGAATGATGATGAAAATTGGCAACAATTAGCGCATTTCCAAATTATGTGATGGGATTGTATTATAGAATTTTAGTATAGTTCATTAATGCTATTAATTACCTTTTGCAAGGTCATGTCTGTCTGTCTATCTGTCTGTCCGTCCGTATGTCACAGGCATTTTACTCGAAAACTATAGGGTGTATTTGAATAAAATTTTGACGATAGGTGTATTTTGTTAACCGCTACATAGTTATGTAATGAAATTACAAAAAAAGTTTTTCTATAGGCGTGCACTCCATACATAAAATTGAAACTCAAAAAAGAAAAAAAAAGCATGCCCACGTGTGGCACATCAATCGATAGGCCTTCCAAAATAAATATAAGGTTTCTCAGCAAATTTTTTGATTAAGTGAATAGAGTCGAAGATAATCACCCCGAAAGTCACTAAAATTGTATCCCCCTCCCCTCTAACTTTTGAACCGTGTATTTCAAAAATATGAAAAAAATCATGCAAATTGTTTTGAACAAGATCGGTTCAAAGGTTTTCGAGATATTTCTAAAAAACCCGCCTTACTTAAAGAAAAGGATGTAAGTGCCATATGATTTCAGTAAAGATACGACCTTTTTAATAGGCACGGAACCCTTGTTGTGCGTGGTAGGACACGCACTTGGCCGCTTTTATTTATTATTCTTCTAAGCTTGGAGTTTAAAAGGGGTTGAAAGCATGGGGAACAAGTACTTTTTGAAGTTAGGCAATTCTTCGGTCAGACATAATATATATACCTACTATTTGGTAAGCCGTTGATTCAGAATACATAATCCTATTGCTAGCAGAAAAGACGGTTAGGTTAGAACTGCGATGCTCACAAACCGACAAGAATTCATGTTATATTAAAACTGTGGATAATTTTGTTAATTTTGGGTAATCAAAATAATTATCTAACAACGTTAAATGGGGACTGGGGATGGAGATGGAAAGTTCTACGTCTTTTGGCGTATGATAATTTTACTTTCAAAACTATGCAGGCAGATCGGACTAACTGACTAACGTAGCAATAACGCAAAAAAAAACAGTAGGTAATGATTGTGATGAAGCTTATAGTAGACATTAAATAGTAGATTGTATGACAAGGGTCTAAAGTAAGCCATATTACCACGAGATGGATATTTTCCCGAACGAAGTGAGGGGAAATAGTTCGAGGGGTAATATGGCTTTTAGACCAGAGTTATACACTCTACTTTTCACTTCGACTGCGAGAAAATAGTAAAAACAAAGATTATCCATCCACATTCAACAATTATACCAAGGCGAAAAGATTGTTCAATTTGGCGCCATTCTTTTTAATAAACTGTTTTGACACAGATACAAAATATTCACAAGACGAATAAACGCCTCTGACCGTCTAATAGTGGCGTAGTCTATCCCGTTTCCGCTCAATCTTCTTAGCTTTTGTCATGTAATCACATCCACCAATCACAACTCTTTAAAATAACAACAATACAGCTAGACATTAAAATCGACCAATCAGGAAACAGAATTCAATTCAAACATTAGGAGTTTTTCATTCCCTAATTTACAATAATTAAAAAAATAAACGCCTCTGACCGACTATAGCTCCATCCAAACGTTCAAGCGTGGTTAACTGCATACATGACTCATGTATGCAGTTAACCACGCTTGAAAAACACCCAATGTTTGAATTGAATTCTGATTCCTGATTGGTCGATTTTAATGTCTAGCTGTATTTTGGTTAGTAGATAGCAAATACTAATGTTTTTTTAAAGAGTTGTGATTGGTGGATGTAATATAGAACTGTTGTGAGTGGTCAAATTAAAATGTTTTATAAATCATAAATATGTATACATATTTTCCCTAGGGGCTAAATGTACTACTTTAGCCCCGCTTGCCAAGTCTAATATGATGCACTTTTTGAACATGAGAAGTGAAAAAATCATTTAATACATTATGAAAAACAAACAATTTAAGTGGTTAGAAACGTGTGATAATACTTAAAATATGTATATTTTAAAACACGAACATTTCAATTTAGGTTTAGCAATTTAAACCTTTTACGCCTACACACCCAGAACGGAATTACATGAACATTGGCATAGAGCTAATTTGAGACCCTTGGAAGGATTTAGGATAGTTTTTATCTCGACAATCATCCCTTAAGACGGTAGAAGTTGGGACAGCGATAATTGACAACATTTCATTTTTTTAAGTTTTAGTTCGATAGAAAATGAAGTTTTAAGTTATACGTGTTTTATTATTCCTGCCTAAATGTTTATTTTCATCCAAAAATATCAAAATTAAAAGTAGTGAATTCCAATAGGTCGTAAGTAAAATATGACGTCATTATTATGCCTCTCTATGGCACCTGTCCACATCTTTCAATCAAGAGTCGTAAGAATGACGTCACGCACGGGGTATACCGCATTTTACAGATTTTCGTGATTTTCTCGGAAACGAGTAAGAATGAAAATGGGAAAACCACTTTATTATGTTTAGATAAGATAATTACCGAAATGGTTTTCGATTTAGGCATCATTACATATTTTGAAATGTTGTCAATTGAGGTTACGCCTAAAATAATTGAATAGCAATCTTTTATCTCTAGTTCTACGCGGATGAAGTCGCGGGCAAAAGCTAGTGGACTTATAAAATAGATAGGTATCTATTTTTAAATTAACAATTAGTACGCTAATAAATGAAACAATTTGATTTTTATGTTCGTTCATTCAAAACACTATTAGAATAGTTAGATGTTCTAAGTTCTAGTCCAAGTACCTAAGGAACAATATATGCGTGATAGCCGATAGCCTACTGTTGATTCTAAGTCTTGGATATATTCTACATATGTAAATGTAGACGTAGGTAGACAGGTATGTCATATTAAACTGTTCGGATCACCTATTTTATAAGCCTTAAGGTTAGTTCATTACTAGTTTGATTAGATTATTCTCCCTAATTGATTGATCTTTCAAGGAACATGTTAAACTGACATGAACTGATATTATTAATTTTATTGTTAGGATTTAGACAGACACTACTTATAATAAGTTTAAGTACAAGTACCTATTGCCTGCCTGTGTTACCAAATCAATGTTCCAAACTATCGCAATTAGTACATAAATTTACTTCCCTTCATGCCCGTGTTACGTAACTGGGGCTTGAACAGTTTCACCTAAGTAGGTGCTTTGCATGGTACTCCGGTATTTTAATTTATGTTCATTATTCATTGTTACCATGAAAAATATTATTATCCCTGACAATACTGTGCAGAGAGTAAGTCACGACGCGCTGTCCCGCAGGCGTGCACCTGTGCTTCCCACGAATTAAAAAAAAAACTTTACATTTTTTAAATTCGCCATTACCGAGGATCGTGAGCTGCCGAAAAAGCGGCAGCTTTTGAAAGCCTTATGGTGCGCGTAATATTGATATTAAAATGCATTTCAACTAATTAGTCCAATTTTACTAATAAATACGAGTTAACCAAGACTTGTGATGCGGTACGTTATCAAGTTGTTACAAATGAGGTCAGTCATCTGTGCAGTTGGAACGGACATGACTAAGGAAGAGGTTCCCTCTTTTATAGGTACCTTTCTTACCGTGTAACGTTACGTGAAGTCTTCGTAATTTGTTAACAATTTTTTTAGTCTTTCATATTTTAGGGGTTATTCATTTACGTATGCATGTAACTAATTAAAGGCGGGTTGCAGTAACTTACGATTACAGACTAATCAACGTTAAAAATGGCGACGGTAGTTGTCATCCCATAAAAACTTGGCAAACTTTCCACACATTCAGATTTTAATGAACACCGCTTACAATTTACAGACGGTTTGGTGCAATTCACCCTAAGTGGTTCAATTACGTTGCTAAAGATGAATAATATTTTTCCAAACTTATGGCAAACTGTTATAATAAGAAACCAGAATCTGTTCTGTTATATTTATTATTATATATAACTTATACTAAAGTCTCAGTATCAGGAACATCGATGGTTTCTTCGTCGGAATGTCTCGGGTTGTACAGTTTGGTCTCAAGCCGGATCACCTCACTCCTTACTAGCACTATCACGTAGCATTGCAACACTGAAACCAATATAATTTGGATAACGTAAACGACCTATACTTGACGCCGTTTATAGATTCCAAAAAATAACCTTAAAATTAAACTCTTCCAAATTATGGACGTAGCTAGTTTTTAGCTACGTCCATTATTTGCAAGAGTGTAAGTTTGCCAGTGTCGGTTTTTTCATTTTAGGAATCTATATACGGCGTTAAGTTTCGTCCTCGACGTTACACCTGGCGACTTTATATGTCAAAAGTAATAGGATTTTATCTTCATTCGAATTTGAGCCCCGTCACTTGGAAATGTTGTGATTGAGAAAATCGTGCGATGAGATTGAGAAATATATGTTTAATAAATGTAAATATATTAGGCAATAATACAAACAAGTTGAGCTTACTATGGGGCTATAGTAAGCTCACCATGTGTTATTGGTAAGTAGTCACCGGCATTACCTGCCACAGCAAATCTCGCATACTTATCTGACACGACTCTATTACTTACCTACCAGGCCAAAATATTTGTCATTCCTAACACGTGCTACATATTTTTGGCCTCTACGTTATATCAGATTTTAATGCTGGTGACTGTACCTACTAGTATTAATTAGATAACGATACATATACTTCGTAAACATCTTACTCTACTCAACTAAGAAACATCGCACAAATATTTACCGATTAAAGACTTCGTGATGATAATTTACATTAAAACCATAGTTTAAACCGACTTCAACTCGGTACTACAAGTCGCATGGGTCGTACATGAAAATCTGAAAATCGGTCCACATTTGACAGAGAAATCGATCGAGAACATACTGAAAAAAAAACCATTTAGTGCATCATCCTGTATTGCAGTCTATTAAAAAACGCTCTACCCACTCGATTTTTGCTCTACATTAATTTAGACATGATGGATCCCACTATGTTTAAAAAGTTTCATGTTATTCTAGCATGTCGTTTTAAAATGAGAACCAAACTAGGTCTGTATGGAAATTCGACCGTCCTGGCAACACTTAAAAGAGGCACACCTATAGTATTCCGACTGAAGGACTCTGTATCCATGGTCATGAAATAAATTTAAAAAAAAGCATACCTATAGCGATGAAGGCGGCCCAGCACTCGATGAACTGCTGTCTGAAAAGCAGTACCAGCGCCGGTACTAGCATGGCGAACATGGTGGCTAGGGCGAAGAAGTTGTACAGCCTAAGCATAGGGATGTCCTTCTGCAAATTTGATAAGTATTTGTTGTTATTGTGTTCATTAAGGGCGGGTTGCACCGACTTACGATTACAGACCGATCATCGTTAAATATGGCGCTGACAGCTGTCAGTCCATAGAAACTTGTCAAACGTTTCATACATTCAGATTTTAACGAACAACGCTTACGATTACATAGGGTTTGGTGCACGAAGTAATGAAACATATTATTTCTCTTATTCAGTGGCGTGAAAGGTGATAAATAGTTGTTATTACAGAGTGCAAACTCTTTCCTATAAATCTGTGAAGCCGGCGCGATAGCCTAGTCTTGAAAGGCCTGGCTGGCCCCAGGCTCTATAAGGCCACACACTGGAGCGGCCTGCGGTGGCGGACAATAGTAAATTTGACAGTGGCGGACAAATTTATTATTGTCCGCTGCGGCCAGGCCGCGGCAATCTGAGAGGCCTAAAAGTTCACAGCTTCACAGCTCGTCAAATATTGTCCGAGTTTATAAATGTAACCGTCAACTTAGGATGGGTTCCACCAAAGCGGCTGTAATCGGAAGAGGTGTTCGTTAAAACTTAACACCTGAATGTATGGACAGTTTATCAAGTTTCTATGGAATGGCTGCCGGCGCCATATTTAACGTTCATCTGTCTGTAATCGTGCTGGTAATCGTACGTTGGTGCAACTCGCCCTTAATCACTCTCAACCTTGATAGATACCTACGCTCTGAAAAAGTAAGTACTTATTGCATTTTTATGATAAACCCAAAAATCAGTTGAACAGATTTTAACAACATCGCACCGATAGTTCTTTTCCTCGGCACGTGTATTGAGGCCCTATCGCGAAACGAAAACGAGGTTAATTCGTGTATCTCCTCACTGTCATTCGAATGTGCAAGAGCGACAGAGAGATAGTGCCCCTGTCTCCAGAACCAATTTGTGATGCTTACCTGAATACCAGCAACAAGTAGCATGGCGTTCAAAAGCACGCTCATGCCCAGAATGCAGAACAGAACCGTGGATGTAACCGCCTCTATCGAAGCGTCGTTGGTCACTGTTCTCTTCTTCAACTCCACTGTGACCACGAGGCATGCCAGTGCGAATAACGAGAACGCCTGAAAACAAAAGACAATCATTAAGATGATGCACAACAGTGACAAGTAAAACTCACGCCCCAAGTGAGATTGGGATAATATACGAGTAGAACCTAAATACGTAGATACCCTTCCAGATTCAAATTGCCTTCCATAAATTGTAAGTCCGTTAAAAAAATGCTTATTGCAAGCGACCAGTGCCATATATATGTCATCACTGGCAACACACACTGGTCAAAAACTCTCTTGAGGCACTGCTGGCTGCTGGCTAGAGGCGGGCGGCGCAGAACCGGTCACTTCGGCATTCTTTGGGGGTCCTATGTCCAGCAGTGGACGTCTTTCGGCTGATATGATGATGATGAAAGCTTATTGTTAACTTGTGAAAGAGCCCATGGGGTCTACTTGCAGAATAAACATTTGATTTTATATTTGTTTTTTTAAGCGCCCAAAAGTGTTACGCATGCTTATTTGAGTTTGCTCAAAAGATGTTTCCAAATAGCACGCTACTTACTAGCAACTTTGCTAGTAAGTAGCATGCTATTTGATCGAAACTATAATGTCTAGGTATAGTTAACATGTTGTAAGAGTAGGTACCCTAGTTACCACCACGCTGGCCAGACTAAAACAAGTGTTATGAATTATGACTCAAATCTAAAATCCACGAGTAAAAATTAAAATTGAAAAAAAAACTGAAACTTACAACATTGATGTATCCGCACAATATGACGCCCGGTCGCAGAGGGATGCAGAAACAGCATTTCCTCATTTCTGGCACTTTTAAATGCATCTTGGCAGTGTTAGTAATGGCACTAGCAATTGACGAATAAAACTATATTGTTTATTAAGATTGTAAGGTGTTTTTGTAGTTATTAATAAACGGCCAAGTATCTAAAAGTTCAAACAATGCAGACGAGCGGTAAAAACAGCGATAAATAAAACGCAATGTCATGCAAATTTTCGTTCATTCCACATTTGTTTTTAGGGTTCCGTACCGTAAAGGTAAAAAAGGAACCCTTATGGTGTGACTCTGTCCGTCTGTCTGTCTGTCTGTCTGTCTGTCGCAAATTGAAATATCTCACGAACTACTTAAGCTATCAATTTGAAATTTGAAATGGTTATAAATGAGAGTAAGGTATCCACGTGCATGATGGAAAATGAGAAATTGAAATACACGTTTGAAATAATTACTTGTGATTAAGATAAACATAAAAATTACTGGATTACTGGATTTAGCGTATTTTTCGTTTTATTTCCTAAAATCATTTCCTAGTTAAGTTTGCAATTTAGTCAACTTTATAAGTATTTTTTGTTTTGAAATTCCTATAAGACTATAGTAGAAGTACTCTCTTTCAAATAAAAAAATAATAATCGAGATCGGTTCACGTGATAAACAATAATCGCTAAAACACCAAGATATACATACTAAACTGATTGCCCTTGCACGTTAGTACCAAATGGGGCCGATAGATGGCGCTCACGCCATTCCTACTTCGCGCTGCTAAATTTTTCTAGAATTAATGGGGTTGGGACGCGTATATTTCAATAGTAGGTCAAAAAAAGGTCGCGATTCAAATGTCTTGGTAGTTTGATGGCTTGGTGTAAAAGTTATATTCGTTGTTTGAAATTGAATTCTGTTGTGATGGGTATAAAGGCCGAGTCACACCGACTGCGTGTGCAGCACGTGTGCGTGTGCAGCACGTACACCACTGCGTTGTAATGTATGAATCCCCATACGACATGACACACCGGATGCATGTGCGTTGACGTGCACGCACACGCAACGCGTGCGCACGCAGCGCAGCTCCAGGCAGACAAACAGGCTGCGTGCTGCGTGCATGCGTACACGGAGCGGAGCGGCAACGTCGCTTCGCTGCGTGCAGTGATGACGTTGTATTGGTCGACGTTCCCTATGAGATGACACACCGGACCGGTTCGGACACGCGCAGCTCGGTGCTGCGCGTGTGTACGCGCAGCTCTCTTGTAATTATTTACAAATTCGCTGGTACGCGTGATGGTTTCCATCATTAATATGGAGACCAAAGGAAAACTAATTGATGTTGTTCGACAATATGAGTGTATTTATAACATTAGGTAGACACAAAGACTACAAAAAAGTGGCATACAAAAAATTTATATGGGAACAAATCGGTGTATCAATCATTACGAGTATCTAGTCTGTGATCAATCGGGAGTCCAAGCTTGTATGTTAAAATCTTGTCGTGTTTTCAAATAATTTTACTCTAGATTAACATACGAGACCAACTTCAAAAGAATCTCTTGACATGTGGAAATACAAAAACATCAAATATCTTCGAGTGATTCAAGTTCACGACATATTATAAGTTGTGTTATTCACTGTGTTCTCCTCTTCTTCCGTCAATTTAATAAACCCAAACCCTTTGGATGTCGCAGGAGTATCTTTAAATAACAGTAAGAACAGTGCTTCTTCTTCGTCAGACTAACTGCTATCGAACATTATGCTAATATTATAAGTAATGGAATGCAAATCGCGGCTGGTACACCGCGGAGCTGCAGCGTGCGCACGCGTTGGGTGTGCAGCTCTCTGCAGCAGGTACGCCGTAGACACGCGCGTAGACGAGCGCGTCACCCGGTGTGACAGGGGTGCTGTGCACGTCTACGCTGACGTCGACGCATACGTGCTGCACACGCAGCCGGTGTGGCTCGGCCTTAAGTAATTTAACAAATATTGGGACATTTACTTTACCTTGAGTTAATTGATAGTTTGTACGGAACCCTCGGTGCGCGAGTCAGACGCCCACTTGACCGGTTTTTTTCTTTATACCCTGAGTCAATATCCCTGACTAGGTAATTTCGAAAAAAAGAAGAGACAATTTTACGGCACTTACAAACGCATTCAAACGGCAAAGGACATACATAACTGCTGAAGGGTAATTAAAACACCCTTTTGAGTCTCATGCTCTAGACTAAACTATCTGCTTCCCTTTCATAAAGTTCGTAGATTCGCTAACCTAGGTATATGGAATGTTTGTATGTAGTATGGCTAAAGCTAAGCATGTTAGCTATATTATATCCTACTCATCATCATCATCATATCAGCCGAAAGACGTCCACTGCGGGACTTAGACGTCCCCCAGAGAGTGCCAAAGTGACCCGTCCTGCGCCACCCGCATCCAGCGGACTCCCGCAAACTTTACCAGGTCATCATCAGTCCACCTTGTCGGGGGCCTACCCCCTTGGTAGTGCTGCGGATAGCCTCATTTTCTGATACGATCACGCAGAGAAACTCCCAACATGGTCCTCTCCCTTTTTAATCCCCTTCGGGTGACTTTGAGCCTTCTTACGAGGCCGATAGTACCTAAGCGACCACGTTTCATTGCTATATTTCATCAGTGGTAACACACACTGGTCAAAGACTCTCGTCTGTCGTCTTGAAATACTGCGGAATATTGGACGAAAAGATGTGCCGTAGCTTCCCGAACGCTGCCCAGCCGAGTCGGATTCGACGATTGACCTCTTTCTCGAAGTTACCTAACTGGATAGTCTGTCCTAGGTATACATAATCGTCTACAACTTCGAGCGTGAAGTGTCCGATTGTAATGGAAGTTGGTACTACATGGGCATTTGACATGATCTTCGTCTTATCCATGTTGATTCTTAGACCAACTCGCTCGGAAGCTTTACTGAGGTCATCGAGCATCGTACTTAAGTCCTGCATGGTCTTAGCCAATATCCCACTATCCTACTAATATTATAAACTAGCTTCTGCCCGCGACTCCGCCCGCGTGGAACTCGTTTATATCGCAGCTCCATACAAACTTCCACCCCCCATTTTAGGAAAGTGGGGGGTCAGAAAGAGACAAAAAGTAGCCTATGTCACTCTCCATCCCTTCAACTATCTCCACTTAAAAAATCACGTCAATTCGTCGCTCCGTTTTGCCGTGAAAGACGGACAAACAAACACACACATGCACTTTCCCATTTATAATATACTAGCTGTACCGGCGACTTCGTTTGCATGGTAATGTGGTGGGAGTTAACGAATTTCTTATTTTCAGACACATGCAGTTCTAATTTAACCTTTCAAGTAAAACGTTGATCAAACCTATTTTGAAATTTGTTGATACATTTATTGAAATTACGCCTCAATACGAATTTAGCGCGTATAAGTTTCCATATCAGAATCGATTATTTTTTTATGCTTTAGAATTTAATATGCGTTTTGTGAAGGTCTGCACAACACCGGATCGAAATTATTACTGTTAGTTAGATATGGCAAGTCCGCCATTTTGACGTCACTGACAGTTGACGGATATGGCGGCTATGATTTCATGCAGAAGAACTGAATAATTTAATGAGGTCAAATGTTTCCGAAAATTAATTAACTGTCGCAGTTGGATAAAAACTATCCTAAACGGAAGCTAGAGTAATAATGTACTTATGAAAAAATCTACATGTTTTTCCGTTCATGAGAAGCCGAGATCATTCGGGACACGTAAATGCTTAGTTTGGTACTGGCTGATCCCATTAATTAGAGATTTATTATAAGTGAGAGATTATTATAAGTGAGAGATTAGTATGGATGCGAAAGTTTGAATGTTTGGATATTTGGATGTTTAGATGGTTGGATATTTGTTACTCAATCACGCTTAAACGGCTCAACCGATTTGAATGAAATTCTGCACGAAGATAAGTACGAGTAGTTTATAGCCTGGATTAAAATATAGGATAGTTTGATTCCGGTTCGTTACAGCCAAATATCATAATAACGTGTTCCTAGAATATCAGAATGTCAAAACAGATTTTCCTCATAATGTCTAAAGCTCGAAATGACGTACGCCTACTTCCTTAATTACAGTTTGACTGTTATTCATTTAGACTCTATCGCGTTTTGATAAATTTTCAATTATACCAATTCCCAAAATGTCTAAAACTAACTAGATACAGAACATCACATTGTCAAAATATCAAAAATTATGTTGAAGTTTACAGTTTTAAAGGAATGAGTAATTAAATTAATCGTCAACGGCATCCCAATTTACGTCTTGTTACTATTTTTATAAATACGTAACGCTAAAAATACTACGTGGTTATAATTTTAGGTATTATAAGATTGTGTCATTTTGATCTTTGGGCCTGTCAATAAAGGCATTTTTGAATTTTGGTAGTTATGAAACTGATACATTTTGGATATCGGATGTGATGTGTAAATGTTATTATGACATTTTGTTGTATTGAAAATAAGTCAATTTGGGAATTTAGGCATTTTGGAACTAAGTCAATTCGAGATTCAGTAAAATATGTAAAAGGCCATTATGATTTTTGATTGTAACGAACCGGAATCGTTTTTTTTAATTGCGGTTACACGCAGACGAAGTCGCGGGCGGAAGCCAGTAATGTAATAGGTATATAATCTGGTATAGCAACTATAGGTATGCAAAATAAACGCTCGTCTGCATAACCGCGTAATTATTACGGAGAAATAAATCACCCGGGTTACATAAATAAGGTGGATGCACCGCCGTTACTACACGTCACTAGAGGACGTTGTCGAACAATGTCGGTCGGTTCATTCACACTGTGCGTATCTAACGCAGCGATACCGATTTGGATATTTTGACGAGACAAAGTAATTTAACCTACAAATAATCGAACACGACAAAACGCTAAAAATATCTGTCAGCATAATAACACGACTAATTGCTCTGTGTGTGGGTACCTATATTGTGCTGTTGTGTTCCTGGTGAGTAGGTAAAGGCTACCGAGCTCCCAAGGATATGAAGTGTTTAGAGTGAGTGGCCTGCGTTCATTTCTATCTATGAACACAACGAATCCCCAAATCAATAAAGGCCAACGCGCTTTTCATTCTTCTGCCCCCCTAGCACGCTAAGTTTTATGTCCGACGTAAAGCATTTGTCCCTCTTGCACTCGCATATTTGGCGGTATGGGACGAATGCTTTATGTCCGACATAAAACATAGCGTACTAGCCCCCCAAACGCAAGCGTGCATAGCTTACCATCAGGCAGACCGCATGCGTGCTTGCCAATAGTATGAAATAAACAAGTGCGAGTCGGACTCGCGCACGAAGGGTTCCGTACCATTATCTATAAAAACGGCAAGAAAATCACGTTTGTTGTATGGGAGCCCCCTTAAATATTTATGTTATTGTTTTTTAGTATTTGTTGTTATAGCGGCAACGGAAACACATCATCTGTGAAAATGTCAACTGTCCACGGTTCATGTGATACAGCCTGGTGACAGACGGATAGACAGACAGACGGACGGACAGCGGAGTTTTAGTAATAGGGTCCCGTTTTACCCTTTGGGTACGGAACCCTAAAAAACACTGCCGGCTCTACAAATAGATATTTTGCGGTATCTTGCCCTGTCAGATATTATTGCAGGTGGCTGTAGGTACCTACCTACTGAGGTTGTTGTTATTAAATGTATACCAGCTAGCTTATTTACCTGTACCTATATACGTTACTTTACAGTTGTGTTGTAAGGAAGTATAAATTTTCTGCCCAGCAATGTGCTCTAGTCGCCGTAGCTGTAGGCACAGTGTATGGCAGCAATTTCCTTTGCCCTGGGCCACAAACGCTTGGTGCGGCCTGTGGTGGCGGTCAATAGTAAATTTAAGTTGACAGCTAATGACAAGTTTACTATTGACCGCCGCGGCCAGACCGCGCCGGCCTGCGGTGGCGGTCAATAGTAAATTTGAGTTGACAGCTAATGACAAGTTTACTATTGACCGCCGCGGCCAGACCGCGCCGGCCTGCGGTGGCGGTCAATAGTAAATTTGACAGCTAGTACAAGTTTACTGTTGACCGCCGCGGCCAGACAGCCAGTCTGTGAGAGGCTTTAGGGGTATTCTTACTCTAAGTTTCCTCCATTTAGGAAGGTATCTACCCAAGGAAAATTACGTTTTTTTTCAAACATTAATTTATAACAGCGGTTTTTTTGTTTGTTTAATTTTCAAATGTTATTCTAAGATCCCTTATCCAAGAATCCACCAAAATTTCCATCGGGAAGTAAATATATAAAAATAAATGACACATTCATTATGTTTTTTGTGTGATTTATTTATTATTCTTGAAGAGCTCCTGTAAATTAACCAAAAAAAATTAAAATATCTGTTAATATATTTCCTCTTTTTTCAAGAATTGGTTAAATATCGATTTTTTGATGAATTAGTCATCATTTTGGTGGATTTTGAGTCTACGTAATTACTAAAATGATAATATATGAGTTACACACAAAAAAGCTGCTGTTATGAATTATTTCCAAATTTCCATTTTGTTCCATACTAATGAAAATAAAGTTCTTGGGCTAATCCTTACACTAATAAGATCTACGAGCAGGTGCAGTCGACTACAAAAGTCTGTGTTCAGATAGTTTTAGGGGGTTTTGGATATTTGCACACACTGCCTATATTTCCAAAATGGTCACAATACCATTGTCTCGTTTCAGTTGACACACTTATTTTAAGTAGGTACCTACGCAATCTACCGGGAACAATTTGCTCTAATGGGAGTTATTGCATAATTGCGCCACCCAGGCAGACCCCCAGCACGCCGGTCATTGCTAGTTTGTTTGTTTGTTTTTAGCTCAAGTACCGTCTGAGTCTACCTATTCGATTTAACGATTGTATTGGAATTGGTTAGATATTTTTCACGCGCGCTTGTTCTGACAACTGGCGCGCTGAAAAGAAATGCAAAATCAATGCCAATTCCAGAGACTCTGATAGTAATAACCCTGAGGCAAATAATATAGAATAGGAGTAATGGGATGCATTTTAATCTCAATATCGACTCTATGTATGGCTATCGGCTATCGGCTTACCGTGCTACCAAATGTCTGACCCTTGTCAATAACCTCCTGTTCGAAGGCCCATATTTATCTACTGAAGCTGTTTAGCACTTGTAAAAAATACATTGCATCATTTCTTATCTAAGTATACTACGGAGCTTGACTCTATGACATTAGACCGGAATGGCGTAATAAAATCAGAAATATGTAGCTCCTTTTGAAGAAGCTCGACTCGAGAATCTGTATCAAAAGCGCCATTTAGGTACGCGGAAGACTCGACCCAAGCCTTCCTATACCTAAGTATAGGTACTTTCAATTACAAGAGGCCGTAGCACGATAGGTTTTATCGCAACGTTTTACGGCGAAAATGTACATCGTCTATAACAAAAACGTAACATCGTGCCATCGTGCTCGCTTGGCAGTAGCTGTGCGACCGAACATTGAAGTAAACCTAAGTTCGGCTTTGTGAGCCACATACGAGCTCCTCAGAGGCTCAGACCGGCACGATAGACTTTATCGTCACGTCTTAAAGCCGGTTCATTCATACGTATTAAGTTGACAAGTAGTTAACTATTTCTTAACTTAATTTTAAGCGTCTTAAAGCGTGTAAACAATTACTAGTTATAAGTTACAAGTTAAAATTTAGCGTGCAAGTAAACAAGTAGATTAAAAATTTGTCTATTTTTCGGTTAAGTGGGTGGGCGTGAATTATAACTTGACACGTTTGGACAGGCACAATTTAGTTAAATATTACGAGTAGGTATAATATATTCTCAAGAATTATTGAATTGAGCGTCCATCTCGGGCTAACTAAAGAGCTTAACTAATTCGAACTTGCAACTTGATTACTTTAAATTAGGTAAGTCGCTTAAAATTAAGTTAAAATTTAGTTCACTACTTGACAACTTAATACTTGTAAACCGGCCTTTAAGGCAAAAATGTACTGAAACCAGTGTTGCGGGTGCGGATCTTTTGGTCCGATTTCGGATAATTCAGACCTCCGGATCTTGTGCGGATCCTGACTCAAATCGGACTATTTCGGATCCTATCCCACGGGACTGTTATATTGTATATTTTTTTTTTATTAAATCTGTATGCATCAATACTATACCTGCAATCCAGCACGGCGAACGCCGAAAGACGGCGCGCGAGCCTTCTCGATTTTTCTCGCACTTTACGTCTATTTCTAAGTGTTCTAATAAGGGAGAGACGGATAGTGCGAGAAAAATCACAAAGCTCGCGCGCCGTCTTGTGATAGCTGTGCTGGATTGCACGTATAGAATTGATGAAAAAAGCGACATAGGGAGATGAATGATTTGCTGCGCCTATAGGTCTTAAACAAATAATAACTTATTGTTTTGCTTTAAGATTTAGGCAGAACATTCACGATTATTAGAAGACGCGGTTGGGTTAGGTTAGGGGGGTCAGTTTTTGCACTTAGAACATTTTTGATAATATTGTTATTTTTTTATTTAATTTTCTCTTACGCATAAAAACAAGTATGTATACGTAAAACCTTTTCTCTCATATCGGTATTTACCTAGATATTTGGGTTCAAAGGTTAGGCATTTAAACGGTTCTGGGACTAACAAAATTCAAAATCTTGAACCGACTCGGATGGCGGATGCCTAGGTACTAGGTTAGAAGATGGTGGCGGGAGCGGAGCTTGTTCGTGGTTATTTTTTTTAATAGCGGCGAGCGGAAAAAACTTCTTTAGAGAAATTTTTTTCAAGTAAAAAATGCTTATTTTGATGTGTTCTGTACGCAACAATCATTTAAAATAGGTGTTTGACACCACTTTTGCAAAAAATGTAAAGTGCTGATTGCTCCACCCAATAATGAACTTTGAACCGCTCTAGTCCATAAAAGTTCTAGTTAATCAAAAAAAATATCAATAGAAGATGCTTGTTTTTATTTATTATATAAAGTTCTTATAAAAAACTAGTAAAAACGCAAAAAAGTCCGAAAATCGTCTGCCATTTGCTATACTCTGACGTCATGATCAAAAATACGACTTGTGAAAGTTATTTATTGTAATCTACAATAATGCTCATGCAAACAGCATGGCTATCACGAGCCGGCGCGGTTCGCGAGCTCTCTGGATTTTTTTCGCATTATCCATCTCTCTCTTATTAGAACATTTAGAAAGAGAGGTAAGTATAGTGCGAGAAAAATCGAGAGTATGTCGCGGCCGTCTCATGATAGACGTGCTGGGTGAGTGAATAAAGAGCTAAATTGTTTATCTTTTAAAACGTCTTTTCATGGTAGGTACCTCCGCCTTGCAGAAGACCACAGCCATAATAACACTACTACTTGCTCTGTAGCAGTGTTGTGTTCCTGGAGGTGAGCAAGGTCGCCAGAGCTCCCGAGGATGCGTTGTGTTGAGAGCGAGGGAACTTGTCCCGTCAGCTGTCAACACGAACCTTCAAACATAACAAGGGTCGGCAAAGCCCGTGTTACTCCTTTGAAATTGCATGCGTCTACAGGCTGCGGTCTCCGCTTACCATCAGACGGGCCGTACGCTTGTTTGCCACCGTCGTTGTATAAAAAATATACTTAATACCTTTTAAACACTAATATATCGAGAAATTATGAAAATGTACTTTGCGGATCCTCGCCACTATTTTCGGATCTTTTCAAGGCTCAGATCGCATCGAATCGAATTCCAGTGCTGGCAACACTTACTGAAACGTCACGTAAAACATAACGATAAAACGTAGGTATCATGCTACTACGACAGGGAGGACTAGGTACTCGTATATATAAAATATTGACCTTTCATTATGTTAGGTACAATTTTACATGTTGCATTATGGGTTATGGGCCATCCACATTAAGTGATTTGTCAGCCCCAATTCATCAGAATCTGACTAATTGCTATAGTGTGGATGCATGTTCCAACCGTCAAACGAGTTGTACGTGCTAATTGCATGAAAATCACAATTTGGACCATGGAATTTGCATGATCTGCCAAGTTTTTTTTTCTCACAAATTTCATACAAATAAATTTAAACGATAATTAAAAAACATATGCTAAAGAACATTGTATTAATATTTTACACAGTGATTTTGTAATTTTTTTTAAACGGGTGTTTTGCAACTACAATTTCATTCAGTGTGGCCAGTTAACAGTAAGAATAAGAAAGCGAAAATTGCCACATTCAAACGGTCCTGCGAAGCGGACTGCAAAATTGTTACTAACCGATGAGATAGGGCGAGACAGCACGTCGATCATGAGGTGGCCGTGACATACTCTCGATTTTTGTGTGCTGCACGGCTATTACGCGACGGCGCGCGAGCTCTCTCAATTTTTCTCGCACTATCCGTCTCTCTCTTATTAGGACATGCGAGAGAAATCGAGAGTATGTCGCGGCTGTGTGTTAGACGTGCTGTCTTGCCCTATCTCATCGGTTAGTAACAATCTTGCAGTCCGCTTCGCAGGACCGTTTGAATGCGCCAATTTTCGCTTTCCTTCTGTTAACTGGCCACACTGCATGAAATTGTAGTTGCAGTTGTTACGTCTGTACGCTACACCCAATTCTGACTTCGACATGTTGTACTGACAAATTGGGGTAAAATCACTTAATGTGGATGGTCCATTGTCTAAGTTAGGGTTGCCATCTCTAAAATTTGGCAACCAGGACAAGACGCGTGAAACCCCGAAACAATTTTGGAGCCCAGAACCCGGACATTGTCCGTCGCGGCAATTGTCCACCCACCATTGGCGGCCCAAGACTTCAAATTTTTAAACTCGGACTACAAATGAAGCCCCGCCCGGACGCTCCCGGGACGCCTTTTGAACTAGGACAAATCCGGGGAAACCCGGACGGATGGCAACCCTAGTATAAGTAAATGGTCCGGTACGGTACGCGATCGTTGACCTTTCACTTGTTTGATGCTAGAATCGTTTCAAACCTCCGCTTGATATCGGTGAAAAATCCAAAAACAGCTGTCTGAAGTTCTAATAAATGTATGGGATAATATTATATTTGCGGTACATTTAGTCGATCTTTTCTACCCACATTTATGCTAAAAGTGGTATTGGAAGTTTCATGTGCTGGTGCTCTCCCTACCCCTTTTAGGGATAAAGACGTGAATGTATGTATGTATACATGTATATTTGCGGTTTTGTTTATTATCCGATTTATCACTTAACGTTTCCGAATTTACCGATGCGAGTAAAATTAAAAGGCCTTCTACACGATCGGGACCAACCGCCAACCACCGTGTCCTTGGTCGGATCAACGGTTGGCCGACAGCGTTCCAGACGGTTGGGACCAACCACCGACGCAGCCTGTCGCGAGGGATGAG
This sequence comes from Epinotia demarniana, assembly GCA_945867215.1. NCBI lineage: Eukaryota > Metazoa > Arthropoda > Insecta > Lepidoptera > Tortricidae > Epinotia > Epinotia demarniana. Next base: position 9,035,225 of record OX244264.1, read on the forward strand.
CTCACGACCAAGGCCGTTGACATCAACCAAATATCGGTTGGTCAACCGCTTTCTACACGGTCCATTTTTATATCAACCCGACCAAGGACACGGTGGTTGGCGGTGGGTCCCGATCGTGTAGAAGGCCTTTCATGGATTCGATTAAGATCAATTGACAAGATTCTAATATAAGGGATAAAAAAAAGTTGAATTTCGCTCTAGTCTATGGACTCTGTGGTTCGTTTCGTCGGCCTGCCTTGCGAAAAAGTTGTGCAAGACATTTGAGGTTTTTACTGTTATTTTCATATTAATACGAGTATTCGACTGATAGAATTACAAAATTATAAGTTTACACATAAAATAAAGTGAGTTGGTGATTAATTATACTAAAACTGTTTGTGTAATCTTGTCACCAATTTAGAGGTTATGCGCGAGTGTTGCGATATTCTGAAGTTTATTGCAGTAAAAATACTTTTAAATGTTACATTTATAATATACATTTGCTACCGAAACTAGTAGTTTATGCCTCTATTCAGTATTACATGCAAATTTGTGAATTTTGTGGCTGATTCAATAAGCAATAAAGGTGCCCCAATAATAAGCAAGCTCGTATTAGATATGAATAGGAGTGACTTCTGCTAACGAATTGCAACCGTTCTTTCCAGATATGGCTCAACTATTCAACCGAATTGGCCAAGTAGGCCTTGGCATGGCGCTAGTTGGCGGAGTGGTCAACTCTGCGCTATACAATGGTATGTACTTATTGAAAACCTTATACTTCATCAATGTCCCGCATCTGCATAACAAACATTCAACTCTTAATTGACTGCTACTGATTTTGAAACATACATATTCATTCAAATTTAAAACATTCACTTTACACTTAACTTTGATACTTATATAGGGTTTCTGTACCAGATACCATAGTTGGTAAAACCTGGACTAAACTGGCATGGAACAGAGAAGTTTGTTTGGAGGAGCCTTTGCTACCCTTAGCAAAGGCTGCACACAGAATAAGAGAAATAACTCCATCATAGTTTCTGTTTGTCTGTCTGTTACCTATTCACGCTGAAACCGCTGAACCGATTGACATGATAATTGGAATCCCAGGGAAGGACAGATAGTCTTTACCCCAGAAATCATGCCGTAACAGCTTGAAGTGAGGGGTGAAAGTTTGTGGCTACAATATCAATGAGATTCATGCAGATGGACTCGCGGGCAGAAGCTAGTTAATCATAAAAAATCTACATGTACTTTAAGGCTATGAAATTCAGATGAAACAGCCTGCATTATGTCTTAATCTTATCTATAAAATATTTTAACTATGTATAAGACAATTTATTTAAATAAATTTTATTGTAATTCTCAACCTACATAATATTGTTTTAAACTTTCAGTTGATGGTGGGAACAGAGCAGTGATCTTCGACAGATTCGCAGGAGTCAAAAACTTGGTGGTTGGCGAAGGGACTCACTTCTTCATTCCTTGGGTACAGAGGCCTATCATCTTTGACATCAGATCAAGACCCAGAAATGTACCCACAGTTACTGGGAGCAAAGGTGAGTTTGTAATGATCTTACTATTGTATATCTATCTATACTAATACTATCTATACTATTATACCTCTTCATGCTTAAACTGCTGAACCGTTTTAGATGAAAGGTATAGAGATAGTTTGAGTCCCGGGGGGAAGGACAGGAAAGTTTTTGTCCCGGAAATCATCGCGTAATTTATAAAACTTAATCAGTATTCATGCATTTTTTTACTTACTACTGACTTCCTGTTGTATTTTTTATCAATATATTAAGATAAGATAAGATAAGATAAGCTTTATTTCCTTAAACAGAGTTTGTAAATAGATTTTGTGCACTTATTTAATATAATTTATTAAGTTTCTAAATTGATTGTTTTTTTCTTATTTCACTTATATATATATCACTATTTTTAACATCACTGATTTAAAATTATCACTCTTCTTCTGTATAAGGACATAATTAAGACCAAAGCAATACCGACACACACACACACTCCGAGATTACGTTACTGTTTAAGAAGGGGGATGCCACATCAATATCCAACTACAGACCTATCAGCCTCATGCCGTGTCTATACAAAGTTTTTTCAGCAACACTACTGAGGCGACTAACAAAAATTATTGATGAAAACCAGCCAGTCGAACAAGCCGGATTCATACGTGGCTTCTCTACGGTGGACCACATACACACACTAAAGATCATTATGGACAAGTACAATGAATACAATAAACCACTGTACATCAGCTTTATCGACTACAGCAAAGCTTTTGACTCTATATCTCATGAATCAATATGGGAAGCGCTATCAGCGCAAGGTGTTAACAAGGACTACTTGGATATATTAAAACAGATATACAGAAAAAACACAGCTAGTATAAAAATGGAAGACCTCGGACCAGTATTCAATATAGAAAAAGGAGTAAGGCAAGGGGACCCTCTGTCCCCTAAACTGTTCATAGCGGTCTTAGAACATGTATTTCGGACCCTACACTGGGAGCACAAAGGACTAAAAATAAATGGCATGTACCTGAGCAATTTAAGATTCACAGACGACATAGTACTGCTCTCCGAAGACCCCAAAGAACTAGAAAAAATGCTACAGTCACTAACAACTCAAAGCAAAAAAGTGGGACTAGGTACATGTAAATGAAGACAAAACCAAAGTTATGACAAACAGGCAGCCTATACTGATCATGCTAGATTCCTCACCACTAGGGTATGTCGAAGACTATATTTATTTAGGTCATTTAATTTCCTTCAAATCAAGCACTGAAAAAGAAGTTGAAAGAAGAATAAAACTCACATGGAGTAAGTACTGGTCCCTGAAGCAAATTTTCAAAAGTAAAATGTCTATATAATTGAAAACGAAAGCCATGAACATCTGCCTACTTCCATGTCAAACTTATGCATGCCAAACCTGGCCCCTAACCAAAAAAACGTTGTCAAAACTTCAGAGAGGAATGGAGAGAAGTTATCTAGGACTGAAACTTAGAGATAGAGTAAAAAACAAGTCAATCAGAAAAGTAATCAAAGCCACAGACGCAGTAAAACAAGCGCTACGACTCAAATGGAAGTGGGCAGGGCACACACAAAGAACAATAGTCAAAAGGTGGACAAAGATAGTATTGGAATGGTACCCCATGGACAGCATACGGAGAAAAGGAAGACCACTCTCAAGTTGGAGTGATGATATCAAAAAGACAGCAGGATGCTATTGGGGAAGAAAAGCTAAGGACAGGGAAACCTGGAAAGCTTTGGAGGAGGCTTTCACCGTTATAGGCGGTCCTTATACAGAAAAAGAGTGATACGTTTAAATCAATATATTTTAATATCATTATTTCCAAACTACATGATCATTTCGAAAACAAATATAGAAACTTGATATTTTGGATTTTCTGTTATGAGCTACGTCAACAACCCCATCTCACATGATTGTCTATTGCAAGAAAATGACAGTTAACATCATCTCTTAGGCAGTCAACCTTACTATACCTATACTATAATATTGTTACGTCCACGGGGTGGGTAACGTGATAGAAAATACACGAATTGATCACTAATTAAAAGGAATGCAAACTTTATTACAAAATTACTAATTAACAAGGCTTACTTAATAAATCACTTCACTATGACACACTTTTCACTCGCTTCGCTTTGAGATTCGCACTGTTCGCAGTTTAATTCAAAACTCTCCACCGCTGCGTTGGCGTGCGGCTTATATATGCGGAGAACATTCCGGAGAAATCTTGAATAATTGGTCCAAGGTCCAATTCTAGGAACGGCGACTCCTCGGTTCGTGAATGTTCCAGAGCGTCCAGATTGTTCGATGCTCGTTCGACCCGAATATGCTGTCCCTTTCTAGTTCTCTCTTTCACACACTTCTCGAACCTTCTGAACCTAGATGTCTCTCTCTAATAGTGCTATCTATTTCACACACTTCTCGAACCTTCTCAATCTAGATGTCTCTCTCTAATAGTGCTGTCTCCTTCACTCCTTCGAGAAATTTCGCCATATACTGAAGTGTACTTCAAAGGCCCATAAGGGGTCCTGAAAACGCCTGAAAACGGGTTTTCAGGTTATTGCGCCATCTGATAGAGGCTGTCCTGAAACGGACTGAAAACATGTTTCAGGCGCCTGAAAACAACGGCAACTAAGGTGAATTTTCAATCTTCTAGTATGTGGAAGAGCCACCTCTGAAACGGCCTGAAATCACTTTTCAGCCTGCTGAAAACGCTTCTGAAGCATGGAAAATCAAGTTTGAAGTTTATACCACCGGCGCAACACTACCCCCTCCTAAGACATGCTCGTCCCGAGCATCATTGTTTCCGTGGTACTTCGCCAGTCGGTCAACATGAACAACCTTGCAGGGACCACGTGGATTTCGCTGTATCCGATATGTGACGTCATTAATTTTCGTGACTACCCTATATGGCCCTTCCCAATTTGGGGACAGTTTTGGAGATTTTCCCTTTTTCCGCATCGGGTTATGTAGCCACACCCAAGAACCTTCCTCGAATCCAGTTTGGTTAGCCTTCCTATCGTATCGGGTCTTCATTCTCGTGCTAGCTTCAAGCCCGTGTTCACGAACAAGACTGTGAACGTCAGCAATCCGATCCCTTAAATCACTTGCATACTCTGTGATAGATCTTGGAGCATCAGGAGGACGTCCAGTTAAAAGATCTGCCGGTAAACGAAGCTCTCTTCCAAAATTCGCATATGCTGGGGTAACTGCCATACTCTCATGGGTTGCTGACCTATATGACATCAAAAAGAGTGGAATATGCCGGTCCCAATCCTTTTGGTGACTTTCAACAACCTTGGCCAGATGTCTCTCTAGAGTCTGATTGAATCTCTCCACCATTCCATCCGATTGTGGGTGATATGCCGTAGTCCTCGTCTTATGCATCCCCATGATTCGACAAGTCTCTTGAAAAACTGCAGATTCAAAGTTCCTGCCTTGATCGCTGTGAATTTCCAGAGGTACTCCAAATCTACAACAAACTTCATTTACTAACTTCTCTGCTATAGTGACTGCTTCCTGATTAGGGATGGCAAACGCTTCAGGCCATTTGGTGAAGTAATCCATCACGACCAGAATGTACTTGTTTCCGGAGTCAGATGTCGGGAACGGGCCTGCGACGTCTAGCGCAATTCTCTCCCAAGGTGCTCCAACATTGTACAGTTTGAGCGCTCCTACTACGGGTGTGCGGACCTTTAACTGCTGAACAGTTAACGCACTTCTTGCACCAGTTTTCGACATCTTCACGGCAGTGAATCCAATAAAACCGTTGTCGGATTTTCATTAAGGTTCTTTTCACTCCTAGGTGTCCACCAGAAGTACCGTCGTGGAAACTTTCCAAAACATCTTTTACTCTTTTCCTTGGAACGACTACTTGTAGATGAGCATCCTTCCCATTCGCCGATTCCCATTTCCTGCATAGGACGCCATTATGCATAACCAAACTGTCCCATTGTGCCCAATAGCTTTTCGTTACCGAACTCATCGGAGCTACTTCACACCATCTTGGTTTGGGTATTCCTGCATTAATCCAGTCAAAAATCGGCTTTACATCAGGATCCTCTTGCTGAGCTAGTTGCATGACTTCATCACTCCACTCTTCGCTGACTGTGTCAGTTCTCAGCATCCTTAAACATTCCTTAGCCTCTTGTCTAAGACAATGCTTACAGTCGTCGGGACAAGGTCTTCGAGAAAGGGCGTCTGCGTTTCCATGTGATTTCCCACTACGGTGTTCGATGACGAAGTCATAATATTCCTGAAGCTGTTCAATCCAGCGTGCCACCTGGCCCTCGGGATTTTTAAACTCCAGCAACCATTTCAGAGCAGCATGATCAGTCCTGATACGAAACTTCCGCCCCAACAGGTATCTACGGAAATGCTGTAACGTCTTGACGACTGCCAGCAGTTCCCTTCGATTTTTTCCTGTTTGCGCAGCCCCTCTTCTAGCTTTTCTTCCTGTTTGCGCAGCCCCTCTTCGATTTTTCGGGCCTGTTCCTGTTGTTGACGAGCTTGCTCTTTTAAGAGAACTAAGATGGCATTGACGTCTATCTCTTGCTTATATGGGGTCGGTGAGTCTGATGGGCCAGCGCCCGATGCAGAGTCCTCACCTGCTGCAGCTCGGCTCCGGGTCTGCACTCCCTTCTGCTCGTTCTCACGTGATGTAGTCGACATTTTCTATCCCACTTCTGACACCAAATGTTACGTCCACGGGGTGGGTAACGTGATAGAAAATACACGAATTGATCACTAATTAAAAGGAATGCAAACTTTATTACAAAATTACTAATTAACAAGGCTTACTTAATAAATCACTTCACTATGACACACTTTTCACTCGCTTCGCTTTGAGATTCGCACTGTTCGCAGTTTAATTCAAAACTCTCCACCGCTGCGTTGGCGTGCGGCTTTATATATGCGGAGACCATCGCACTAGAACATTCCGGAGAAATCTTGAATAATTGGTCCAAGGTCCAATTCTAGGAACGGCGACTCCTCGGTTCGTGAATGTTCCAGAGCGTCCAGATTGTTCGATGCTCGTTCGACCCGAATATGCTGTCCCTTTCTAGTTCTCTCTTTCACACACTTCTCGAACCTTCTGAACCTAGATGTCTCTCTCTAATAGTGCTATCTATTTCACGCACTTCTCGAACCTTCTCAATCTAGATGTCTCTCTCTAATAGTGCTGTCTCCTTCACTCCTTCGAGAAATTTCGCCATATACTGAAGTGTACTTCAAAGGCCCATAAGGGGTCCTGAAAACGCCTGAAAACGGGTTTTCAGGTTATTGCGCCATCTGATAGAGGCTGTCCTGAAACGGACTGAAAACATGTTTCAGGCGCCTGAAAACAACGGCAACTAAGGTGAATTTTCAATCTTCTAGTATGTGGAAGAGCCACCTCTGAAACGGCCTGAAATCACTTTTCAGCCTGCTGAAAACGCTTCTGAAGCATGGAAAATCAAGTTTGAAGTTTATACCACCGGCGCAACACTATTAATGATTCTATGGTCAAACAGTGGTGGCGTTAATAACTTCTTGTGATAGTCAAAGTCTAATTTTCGCCATGTTGATTGACATAACTCTATGAAAAAATCTTAAAACAAATATGTGAAGGGTATCTTTCTTCAAATTTACCAAGATATTAACTTGCTGGAATGGCTAATGAGCAGACCCCAATCAGTGGTGAAAATTTATTGAAATTGTTATTTAAGAGTACATGTGAGGATTGGTTCTAGCTATTGCTCAGCTCTACGAATCATTTCCGCGTCGTAATCGGTTTATTTCCAATTTCGCTATCAACTCCGTTTTAAACTGAGAAAATTCATCAGGGTTTACCAGGAAATTCGTATTTTTACTGAATAATAAAATTATTTATATAGAATTAAACATATTTTGACAAATAAATGAAAATTAAGGACCTACCTAATATGAAGTTTAACAAATGAAGACTATTTCAAGCCAGTTGGCTCAACATATGTCATCTCGCCTACAAATAAACTAAGTATATTGACTGTTTACATCAAATTCTACAGGTTAAAATAATAATGTAGGTAATAATTATTATGTGTAGTGCCAACCCTAATATTTTCAATATATTTTCACCCCTGATAATGGGGTCTGCTAATGAGTAGGTGATGACAACATTAGATTAGTGAAACTGAATTATATTTGAATCTTATCACACATTTTTCCAGATCTTCAGAATGTGAACATCACGCTCCGTATCCTGTTCAGGCCGCAGCCTGACCAGCTGCCCAAGATCTACACCATCCTGGGAGTGGACTACGATGAGAGGGTGCTGCCCTCTATCACCGGCGAGGTGCTCAAGGCGGTTGTCGCGCAGTTCGATGCTGGGGAACTCATCACACAGAGAGAGGTGAGAAGACTGCTAGAGAACTCGAAACTTACTATAACTCCTAAAGAAAGAAGGCAAAAAAATATCAAATCATTTATTTCGAGCAACATAAGACTCATAATACATTGTTCCATAAAATTATAAAATTTAAAAATTTAAAAACTCAATAAAGTGTCAAATAAAATAAAATAAAATGAAATAAAATGTCAAATAAACGCGGCGAGCCGCGTCGACGGCGGCGCCGAACACGATGTGCAAGGCACGTTGCTGTCTATTAGTGACGTCACAATCTTCAAGCGTCATCGTGCATTCTTAAAACTTTAGACACTTATGTTACTTCGTGATTATTTAACCTTTTGCGTTGATTTTTTCTCCATTTGACTACATTTTTAATCCTTTTTGAGAAAATATTACATTATTGTTTATTTTATTCAGTGTCTACACCCCTATTTGAGCAGCCATGGGTTGAGGCACGCACGGCTCACCTGTTTTGCTCAGGGTGTTATTCCACTTGTCCAAGACCTTTGTCCAATGTGCATTGCGTCTCACTCACTCTTTAAGAGGGGGCGCTCTGCGAAATCGGAGTTCTTTGATTGATTGTTCTTGTTCTTTGACCTATGACAAACTAAAGCGAATGACAGGAAAAAGAACATACAGAAACTACATCATATTTGCAATCTATTTGTCCGAAAAAAACCATCCAAAACCAAAATTGCCTCGATAGAAAACAATCGCCAAAACATGTCTTATATTTACCTAATTTCAATTGTGTGCCGTTCCCGTGCATATAATTTACGTAAAAATTTAGCGTATAATAGCTTTTGATATTGCCTAGTGATTTGACCAGCGAGGTTTTTTTATGTTGTCCCTTTTCAGACTTATTGAGGTAAAACGTATTTAGCGTATACGTCTTTTTTATTTAGCGCGATACCCTTTCTCCCGTCGCGTGTTTCGTGCAGTTTGGTATATCTTCTGTTGCCGTTTGCGGGCGGAGTCAGTCGTAATCGCTCCGCTGAGACCAGAGGACTACGTTCTGTGCTCTCACGACAGCACGGTGAACATAATTATTTGAATAATATTGTGACCCAGTGTATTCGTCCAGTGAATGAATGTATCATTACATTCCAGTAGATACTTTGGTATATTTGGAAATAACATATTTAAAAGTCAACTTTAACATGTATACCTTAAAGTTCAAAATACAACCATAAGATTACGCAACGATCGGCCGGCGACCGGCTTCTTAGAATAATTTGTGCAGTACATGCAAAACTAGACGAACATTTTTCTGTCGAGCGTGTATTTACTTTATGAAAGATTATCACTATCACTGCAACATACTATAAAACAAAGTCGCTTCCCGCTGTCTGTCCCTATGAATGCATAGATCTTTAAAACTACGCAACGGATTTTGATGCGGTTTTTTTTTAACAGAGTGATTCAAGAGGAAGGTTTACATACATACATACATAAATTCACGCCTTTATTCCCAAACGGTTAGGCAGAGCACATGAAACGTTTGTTCCAGCGTCACTTTTAGCATAAATGTGTGCATAAAATATCGACAAAATGTGATATTGCAGTGATAGGTTGCTATAATAAGGTTTATATGTATAATATAGTATCCGTGCGAAGCCGGGGCGGGTCGCTAGTTGAGAATAAATCCGGTTATGTTCAAAATCGATGTCCTCTCGGTCTCTAAATACGAATTCGAAGTCAGAATTATTTCAAAAAGTGGTCGCATTATTTAATTTTTTTGAAACATTTGTTGTAAATTACGATGCGCGTTTTTTTTTAAAGAACAACATACGTTTTTAGGCTTTTCGAGGGTGCAGATTCTAGAAATGATGTCCATTTTGAATTCCAAGATGGCGGACATTGTTTTTCGAATTTAAACTTTCGTGAGACATTTTGAAATAATACTTTTAATTACAAAGTTCAACTCAAGTATTAAATGTCACTACGGGCGACATGTTTCGAACTCTCCGGGGGTTCTTCAGGATGAGTGTTTTGGCGGCGGTGTCGCTTGAATCTTATCGTGATTCAAGCGACACCGCCGCAAAAACACTCATCCTGAAGAAGAACTCCCGAAGAGTTCGAAACATGTCGCCCGTAGTGGCATTATTGACTTTGTTTTTCTTCAAAGTCATCATGGGTGTCGCTTTTAGGGTAATCGAGGGTGCAGATTCCAACAATTATTGCCTGCGAAATTGGTCATTTTTATATTAAAAGAAGTGAATACAATTTAGCAGTTTTTCTTGAATACCAGTATGTTCAAAATTGATAACTTAAGGGCCAAAGCGTCTCCATTGTCTCCAAGCACGAATCCGAGATCAGAATTGTAAAATTTGGCCGCCTCACAGTGGCCTGAAAATCTGGCTTTCATAGACATGATCGAAGGTTTCATAATATACAATATAACAGTTTTTACAGTACATATGGTGCTACTTTCTCGCACTAGTGCGGAATAGAGCACTTTTCGTGCATATGTCGAAACTTTAAAGAGCCATATGTACAGTAAAACGTTGTACGATACACGTGCGAATAGGTAATTCGCATCTTGTGTCGATTAAAAACACTCCCTTCGGTCGTGTTTTAATTTATCACCACTCGTTGCGAATTTCCTATTTTCGGCACTTGTATCGTAAATAACTATTTTAATGCTACTAATAAATTCACGGTTAAATTCACGTATTAAATGACATGACAGGCGACATGTTTCGAACTCGAGTTCGAGTTTCGAGTTCTTCTTCAGGATGAGTGTTTTCGATGTTTGTTTTGAAGAAGAACTCCCGAAGAGTTCGAAACATGTCGCCTGTCGTGACATTTAATACGTGATTTTAACCGTGGATTTATTAAGTAAGTATTTTAGACATATCTCACAAAAGTTTAAATTCGATTATAGCTTTGTTTTTGCTTTAGGCTTTTACTAGCCATTGTTGTGCTAAATAGGGAATATGCATGTGATTCAGAAATGGACAAAAAAAATCATGAGTAATCTTTATTGCTTATTAAATATACACACATGATTATTTTTACAAATAATCATGTTTCTATTAACAAATTTAATTATTTAAAAGTAGTAATTTTCAAATTCTCTCACAAATTTCCAAAACGCAACGCTATTGACGGAGCGAATCGTGACGTCACCGTACACTCGGTGTCTACTGTCAACAGGTCGTTTGTATGATTATTGAAAGTTATTCGCAATGTTTAGCCGTTGTTTATGATAAATAATCAGTGTTTTTTGGGAATTATTAACTGAAAGCAGTGACTCCTTGTGAAAAAAGACTCGCCACAATGACTGGAAGCGGTTTTGTCAAGGCACAGTCGGATAATCTGCCTAAAATTAATGTGTTCATGATGACTAAGTACGTAGGTACCTCGTAGAGGTGTCTTTCTTAAATAAGTGTAATAACAAACTAGTACATATCTATATTATATAATCAAAGATATGTAGGTATTAGGTATCTTACATGTTGAGAACATCTTTATGAACATAACAAACTTAGGTTGTTTTCGTCAAGAGTTATAAATAAAACAAATTTGTGTAGGGCACTCAGTAAAAACAAAGAAACTTAGCTAAAACGTTTCGTGATAAAAATCAACACACGTAGTCAACTGTTGATCAACAACAATCATAATATTTGTAACATTAATAACTAAAAATTGGGACTCAGAATAGTTTTATGAATAAGTACCTATATAATTAAATTTTTAGGTCAGGTTATTGTTTATATTGTTCGCGAGTCGTAATAAAAAAGATTTTAGGTACAAACATATTTAATACTCACTTCGAAATGATCTTCACAACAGTACCTATACTATTCAAGCACGATACATTATCTCTCCTCATCGCCTTACACTGCTTTGGGGCATATGAAAATATATCACGTCAGGTGCAGTTTTAATGTTATTTTCACACATAGGGGCAATACAATATTTATAATAAGCTTTTGTGTGCTCTTCCGTTACAATCAGTTGATCTTACAAGCTTTTATCACTCACTTTTATTAAAACTGTGAATCAAACACTTCGTTGTTAATTTATTCTAAGTGCACGGTGACGTCACAAAATGAGCGCGCCAAAATGGCGGCGTTTCAATCGTCCGAAAATGATAGTAGTTTTAATTAAATTTTTTTAGCTCAATAAATGATAGTGTGAAAGTGTTATATTTTTTTTCCGGTTTTATAATTACTTATAGAATCGTTTAAAAATATAAAAAAAAATACATGAATATACCCTATTACAACCCTAACGTGATTTAGTAAATAAAAACCCGGCCAAGTGCGAGTCGGCCTCGCGCACGAAGGGTTCCGTACCATTATCTATAAAAACAGTATAAAAAAAGTTCATTGTATGGGAGCCCCCCTTAAATATTTATTTTATTTTGTTTTTAGAATTTGTGTTATAGCGGCAACAGAAATACATAATCTGCGAAAATTTAAAGGTCACGGTTCTTGAGTTACAGCCTGGTGACAGACAGACATACGGACAGCGAAGTCTTAGTAATAGGGTCCCGTTTTTACTCTTTGGGTACGGAACCCAAAAAAACGGAAGGTCGTTTTCAGTTATAGCTCTCGAAACTCTGACTTACTAGCGAAAATTATATCTTCAAATATAGGTACAGATTTTGTCTTTCTTCCCACTTATTATAATAGGGATGATGACTAAAAAAATTTTGTCATGTCAATTGAACCAGTTTTTGGGCATGAAAAAATGTTTGTATAGGAGGAACTACAATTGAAGAACATAAATACCCAAAAATTTGAGACAAAGATTGACCTCGCTGGTAGCAGCGCAAAACGCTTAATACTGAAAGACAGACAGGCGTGACGTTACAGCCAAAATTTGTTAGTACAAAGTACATATTTTATCGTATGGAAACTCAGGTAAATTGTTGTTTCATTCGCGGAATACTGCGTGTAAGTACATAGTTGTCATACAATTTTTAAGTACCTACATAGTTGTCGTACAATTTTGTTTCTTTAAAAGCGTAAGGATTCTATTGGTGCCTTTAAATTTACTCTTGGACAATAAAAAAAAACATATTTTTGTAAACTTTCAATGTTCATATCTTTTTACAATTTTAATTATATTTTATAATTTATACTTCAATACGGTAATTTGATGGTTTACTATCCATTTAGCATCACTACGTTATCAATTTGAACATGAGTCATCATGCCTATTATCTATAGGTATTCATCATGTTTCATCTGATTGTCTGGGCCTATACTATGCGAGGAGGAGCGGGGCAGCAATAGACGCATCAGCGCAGCAGGTGCGGGGCGCGCGGGTGATTTCTGATTTTTCCCTGGCGGTACGCCCGCTCTTAAGCAAATTGTGAGACGCAAATACATATTGCACAAAGATCTTGGACAAGTGGAATACCACCCTCAAATCGTACACGCATACGCGCTGGGGGCCGATTTTTATTATTTATTTATACTATTGCATAACAAAAAGTACAAATGGCGGACTTAATGCCTTAAAGCTTTCTCTAACGGTCAACCGCAGGGCTAGACAGAAAAGGTTATAGGCGCAGGCAGTTGACTAATTAACACAAATGAAAAGGATAGGTAGATCTTTCGAGCGCTTGAAAATTCAATACGAGTAATACTTTCCACCAATAGAATGCTCAATGCCACTCGGTTCAAAATTGTCTATTGCTATTCCAAATTGCATTTCTTCGTTTTCTGTTAGTTTTCGAGTGAAAGAAAGCGCTCGAAAGTGAAAAATCGCGCCCCTGTGTGAAGAAAGAGTCGGTCTTTTGACGGTGCTCGAATAAGGCGCCTCAGTGTGCGTGCTTCGTGTAATTTGTACATCATACTTATTATTAAAGTGATATATATATATAAACTCTATACAAGGATTTATAGAGTATTATTCTATGTTGATAACAGCTCTGGCAATTTTCCTCACTATCAGGATCTACACTACATATAAAAGTAATATGACACTTTATAACAATACTGTGACTCAAAAATGACGAACCTTTTCAGTTTGTGATTATGCTTCGGTCATAGAGCACATCCATTTCACTGGCTCGCAACTGATAAATTTTACATAAAGTTTGGATATGATGATGTTGAAGTTTAGATAAAAACTAGTCCGTAAATGTGTCCTTTTTTAATTTCAGATTGTCTCACAAAAGGTGAGCGAAGGTTTAAACGAAAGAGCGGGCCAGTTTGGCATTATCCTAGACGACATTTCAATCACCCACCTTACCTTCGGCAAGGAGTTCACACAAGCTGTAGAGTTGAAGCAGGTCGCCCAACAAGACGCGGAGAAGGCGCGCTTCCTCGTGGAGAAGGCTGAGCAGCAGAAGAAGGCGGCTGTGATAGCGGCTGAGGGTGACGCGCAAGCGGCCATCTTACTCGCTAAGTCCTTCGGCACCGCTGGTGAAGGTCTGGTCGAGCTCCGACGTATAGAGGCGGCTGAGGACATCGCCTACCAACTATCCAAATCACGCAATGTCACCTATCTTCCACAAGGACAGAATGTCCTCCTCAATCTGCCGTCGCAGAATTAAAAATTGTGTTGGTGCCATATGTTTTGTTCCAAATTCGATCGATGCCATGTTCGGCCTCATTTGTGAACGCGGAACTATTCTATGTGACTGAAATTGATTTAATCTATCGAATTTGGAATGAAACTCGATGATATTCAATTAGTGCAACTGTTGATAATAATGTACAGGATTTCTGGGACTCTGTTCTGGTGCAATTGCATTTGTATTTACACACAAATATTTGTAAGGATATGCATTGAAAGAGACAAGAATGCTTTATTTCCGCCAATAGATGTAGTCACGTTTTAGTTATATGAAAACTTAATTACGCATTAAACTATACTTGTTGACATGTATCGTTTTTATTGAGCACTTTCCTTTATTATAAGATTCGATTGATTATAGACCTCAATACATTACATAGACACACATTTTAACATTTCACGTTACAACTACTTAAACACATAGTTCAAATACACTTTATAAACGTAATTCAACAACAAATCAATCACACAAAACTAAAACTTCCTATTAGATCATATATCACACGCACATATTTTATGGCAGTAAACTGGCCCAAATTTTCCTAACATTGACACCATAGTGAGATAACGATAAATGGTCTGTGACCTTGGATAGCTAACATGGTGTGAATCATAATGACACCGAAGCCAGTCTTCGCTCAGACTAGGTATAGTTCAGACACTAGTTAGAAATAAAGTCAGAAATTATTGTTTTCTGTCAGCATTTATGCCAGTGATATAAGATTGAATTTCGCCTGGCCTCTCAGGTCTTTTCACTAACCTGCACAGCAAGTTTTGGAACAGAGGCTCTAGTATAAGTTTTATCGAAACAAAACGTTACGACCGCGTTCGCGTTTAGCTGTCAAATCCCATACAAATTGAGGGTAAAACGCAAACGCAATCGTAAAGTTTTGTTTCGGTTAAACTTACCTATACGAGAGCCTCAGGTGTCAAGTTGATTGATCATGTAAACAAAAGACGACCTTAGCTGATATCAGACCTTAATTAGCATAATCTAGTGAGGAGCTGTGAACATTGCATTGGTGAAATAGTTGGTTTTGCTATGGCGGGAAATATTTTCAACCGTCTAAGCCAGGTTGGGTTGGGCATGGCCCTCATTGGCGGCGCAGTTAATTCGGCGTTATTCAATGGTAAGTACTCCTTACTCGTCTATACTATTTAAAGAGGAAAAGTCTGATGTTGTAAGTAGGTGGTAATCTCCGAAACTAGTCATCCGATTTTGAAATATCTTTCACCAGTAGGTATATACTTTTTATTCATTTAGGTAAGTCAGGCAACAAAGCCGATATTTACATATACCTTACAGACTAACATACATATCAATAAAAACTTATATTAAAACATAACAGGAACACTATAACCGAGATGAGTTATCTACGCAGCTTCGTAGTTCGTGGTGTCAGGTAGACCGCAAAAACGCAGGAACTTGATAGACTCCCTTCGGCCAAATCTCTTCCAGAATGTCGATAGATGGTCTGTTGGAACTCTCACGACCTTCAGGATGAATCCGGTCTTCACGCGCAGATACTCTACAACTTCCTCTGCCTTAGTAGTGTAGTGCAGCCGGGACACGTAAAGCCAATGATGTAATATTATTACATCATTGCGTATTGCGTAAAGGCCGAGCCACACCGACTGCGTGTGCAGCAGGTGATGCGGTACCGCTGTAGGTACTATTATCTATTCTGTGGTACCGCGCAGATTCCGTTCCGAAGCAGGGTTCTTCTTCTCCTGTACCCCTTCTCGTGCCACTATTTGGAATCCGAAATTGAAATAGGCTACCCTATAGGTTTATCTAAAAATGGAACGAAATTAACCATTCGGAATTTAGGTGCAGATATAACTTAAAGCACACGTTTTAATACAATAAAGTGTGTTCAATAAATAGTTTGAACACGCACAGCTGTTTAGGGTTCCGTACCCAAAGGGTAAAACGGGACCCTATTACTAAGACTTCGCTGTCTGTCCGTCCGTCTGTCACCAGGCTGTATCTCAAGAACCGCGCTAGACAGTTGAAATTTTCACAAATTATGTATTTCTGTTTGCGCTATAGCAACAAATACCTACTAAAAACAAAATAAAATAAATATTTAAAGGGGGCTCCTATACAATAAACGTGATTAATTGCCATTCTTATAGATAATGGTACGGAACCCTTCCTGCGCGAGTCCGACTCGCACTGGGCCGGTTTTTTTTAATTAATCTAAACGTAGACAGAGTGATCAAATCACTAGAAATAATTATGTAAACACAAATTACGACCAGTTAACGTGTATAATTCCAGTTGACGGCGGTGAGAGAGCGGTGATAATGGACAAGTTCACCGGCGTCCAGAAATGCGTAGTGGGAGAAGGCACCCACTTCCTCATCCCGTGGGTGCAAACGCCCTATATCTTTGATGTAAAGTCACGGCCAAGGAACGTCCCGACACTTACCGGGAGCAAAGGTGAACTTGATACAGATTTTCTCTGTGAGATGCGTGTAAAGCCTTTTCATCAACGTTTGCAACACCAGAAAGGTCGATATCTGAACGAATTATTCCGTTACGAGAATAAGGGTCCCACACCTATCGACGCGGAATCGGCGTTAGCCGATCAAAAAACTCTTTATGTCCACGCAATAAGAGCGAAAAAGACGTCGATCGGCTCGGACGACGCGAAGCGACGTCCATCGACAGGGTTAAGTACGAACAAAACACGAGGAATGTGGTACAAACGACTCTGCGAAAGCAGATTCCGCGTCGATAGGTGTGGGGAGACCCTAAGTCGTTCAAATGGCGACCTTTCTGATTGACACAAACGATCCTCGCATGTTACGAGCGTAGCTAGCGCCACCGTTGGCACTGAATACGTAGGACGGTGAAGAATCCTTCAATCCATACTACTTAATATTACAAATGCGAAAGTGTGTCTATCTGTCTATCTGTTACCTCTTCACGCCTAACCGCTGAACCTATTGAGATGAAATTGAGTCCCCGGGAAGGACCGAGTCGCGGGCAGAAGCTAGTTTCTAATAATTTGAACTAGAATGTTTACTAAATAATACTTACAAATACTTAGAACCTTGTCATATTCAGTGGTTCTTGGGCCTAATATTTCCAGATCTACAAAACGTGACCATAAACCTGCGTATTATATTTAGACCGGTACCGGACGAGCTGTCCAGGATCTTCACGGTGCTGGGGGTCGATTACGAAGACAGGGTCTTGCCTTCAATCAGTTCGGAAGTGCTCAAGGCAGTGGTGGCACAGTACAACGCTGAAGAACTTATCACGCAAAGAGAAGTAAGGCAATTTGATTATAACAAAATTGAAATACTGTTAAGAAGATTATTTTTTGCTTGCAATAAATCGCTGGCAGTGAAGTTCAATAGTGGAACAAGAAGGCAAATATCGAGAGACACTCGGTATATCTGTCTAACCTTTTTACAAAACTGCTAGGAAACTGATCTTAAACTCTAAGATCACCCTTCATTACCTTTTACGTATAAGAGAAGTAATAAATACCTAAGTACCTACCTGGGAAATAAATGGTATATAGTTCACTCAGAGTTGCATTAGGAAACCAACTTTATTATATAGTTAAGTAGTTAGTTGCAGAGGCGTCTTTACCTATGGTGCAGTGTGTGCGTTGCACACGGGCGCAGCGGTCCTAGGGGGCGCCGAGCGCCGTCCGCTACCATTCCATTTTGACCGCGCGCTTATTACTAGGGGGCGCTAGAGTAATGTTTGCACACGGGCCCGCGGGCACGCGGGCGGGCTAGAGACGCCTCTGGTTAGTTGCCATGTTTAAGTAGAAATGGGTTTAGTAGCACAAAATGTCATGTTGTAGGTAACTTGATTTTGGGATAAAATAGATTAAAAATTTGACAGAATAACAACAATAAATAGTTACTTGTCCTACGTATATTTACATTTCGATCTGTTTCTAGATTGTCTCCCAGAAGATAAACGACAACCTGACTGAAAGAGCGAAGCAGTTCGGCCTAATACTAGACGACATCTCAATCACTCACCTCACGTTCGGAAAAGAGTTCACCCGAGCCGTCGAACTCAAGCAAGTCGCGCAGCAAGACGCGGAAAGAGCTAGGTTCCTCGTCGAGAAAGAGGAACAAAAGAAAAAGGCAGCGGTCATTATGGCCGAGGGCGACGCGCAAGCGGCCATTTTGTTAGCAAAGTCTTTTGGTAAAGCCGGTGAAGGCTTGGTAGAACTCCGACGCATAGAGGCGGCAGAGGACATTGCGTACCAACTGTCGAAATCCGCCAATGTCACGTATCTACCCGAAGGGCAGAGTATACTGCTAAATAAGGGGGTAAAGTAAATAAAAGTTATGTAGTAACGTGTTTATTACTCTTGATAAGGATAACAAATATAAATTCTCGAAGGCACTGACTTACCCTACTCGTAACTAGTAATATCTTAAACATATCAACCTATGTGTATTTTGATGAATAAATTCAAATTAACGTCAATGAGTGTTTTGAACCCAATTCGAGTGTTAATGGAGTATTTGTACTTAAACTTATTCTGTATGCTTACAATGGCACAACAAAATGTATATTTCTGGAAATCAAGGTAAACTTTGAATTTTCGTCATTATTAAATCATCATACTCCCAATAGAGAAACTAGAAGTACAGAAGGCAGGCGTCCATAATAAAATAATTATCGTCATACTGAGGGGCTACCGCGAAGTGAAAACGAACTTCGTTCGAATATCTCCGTCTCTGTCGCTCGAACTAGCAAGTGGGACAGAGACGGAGATACACAAACGAAGTTCGTTTTCATTTCCCGGTAGCCCCTCAGGTCACCGTATATACCTACATGCGTTCTATGCGCGATGCGCAAAACACTTTCAACTCTCAACCCGTGTATTTAACGCTCATGATCGCTTGTAGTTAGATATTCCTCATTCCTGTAATAAGCCTTCGACATCAATAATGTTTTTTTACAAGTAGTTTTTAAGAGCTGGAAAGGGTAAAGCCAAAATTTCTTTAGGTAATTTATTATACAAATGAATACATTGACCCGTAAAAAACTTTTATACCTTACGAACACGAAACTTTTTGGTTGCTATTTTATTTTTATTTCGTGTTTTAAAATTATGGGTACCAGATTTTTTACAGAATGAATCTTCTTCTTAATGACATAAACAATATTTTCATAAATGTGTAGGGACGCCACTGTTAAAATGCTCATTCTTTAAAGAGTTCTCTCACGGATTCTCTTGCTCTCAAGAACGAATGGCTCTTTTTTGTAATACAAAGATTGTTTGTATGTCAGCTGCTTTACCCCAAACCAGAATACCGTACGACATAATACTATGAACAGGAGAATGACCAATCGGTAAACCCAAAGAAAACCGACACAATTCTCTTTACAAATAAACTAAAATTGGGTACCTACGAAATGCCAACTCTATTTGGCACAAAACTAACACTCTCGAAAGAGGTGAAATATCTAGGTATAACACTAGATGACAAACTGAACTGGAGCAAACACCTAGAAAGTAGACTTAACAAAGCAACAGTAGCCTTCTGGCAATGCAGAAGGATGGTGGGGAAGAGATGGGGCCTGGCCCCCCACATCATACTGTGGCTATACAAAATGGTGATAGTACCAATGATAAGCTAAGGTGCCATAGTATGGTGGCCGCGCACCCAAACCACGAGTGCAATAAACAAAATCCAGAAAACACAAAGACCAGCATGTGTTGCGGCTACAGGTTGCATGAGAACAACCCCAACAGCAGCACTAGAAATCATGCTAGGACTCCTACATTTACACATGCATATACAGAAGGAAGCGGCAGCGACGGCAATACGCCTAAAAAGCCTCAACCTATTGACGAAACTTAGCGCACCCCACACAAAGATCCATAACAGACTGATCACAAGCCTCCCCATCATGGAGGCTTCAATCGACAAAATACCAAAAACCCCAGTCTTCAGGAAAGAATATGACATATCACTAACAGAAGACTCGAGAGACGGGCTAAACCAAACAGACCTCAGAATTTTTACAGATGGGTCAAAAACGAACACGGGAACGGGGCGTGGTGTGTTCTCAGAGGATATAAACATACACATATCCAAACCACTAGGTGAACATAACACAGTATTCCAGGCCGAATGCGTAGGGATAACTGAAGCCTGCAATGCCATAAAAAGACGACAAATCGAGAATACAAACATACGGATACTCTCAGACAGTAAATCGGTACTACAAGCACTGAGCAGTCGCAGCGTCACATCTAGCTTGATATACGAATGCCACCAAAGCCTCACAGAGGTGTGCGCAGATAAAAACAACGTTACTATACAATGGATCAAGGCGCACAGTGGCTCAAGAGGGAAACAACAAGGAGGGAGGGAGGGGGGAGGCTCAGAAACAACGGCATACGGACCGGAGCCAATTTTACCCCTGCCACAAAGCTACATATATAAGCAACTGGATTTATACACCAAAGACCAACACCGAAGATACTGGGAGGAGATATACACATGCAGACAGACTAAAGAGATTTTGTCGAAACGCGACAACAAACTCACTACCGCACTACTGAGGACACAGAGAAGCCAACTACGCAAGATAGTTGGAATAATAACAGGACACAACACTCTGAACAGACACCTCTACACCTTAGGTATCACAGACAGCCCCATGTGCAGAGCGTGCATGGAAGGAGAAGAAACAACCAAACATATTCTACTGGACTGTAAGCAGGTAGAAGTATACAGGAAAAAACACCTAGGGTCTCCGGACACACTAAAGGACGCAGTCAGCAATACCAAAGCACTCATAAACTTTCTGGAGGAGCTGGGGTGGTTAGAGTAGCGCTACCCCACCGATTCATGCAAAATAGGCGCACTGGATGTAGACTTGCAGAAACGCCCAGTATAACTAACTAACAAATAATTTGAAAATAACTATTATAAACTAGGCGAGCTGTTTCAACATTGGTCAGTTATCTAATTTTTCTAATAACATATACGGCTGAAGTTAGTTTACGCGCCAACCCGGCTATATGGGCACTACATTGTAGATTTTTGTCTAATGTTATACCCAAGAATATAGTTTTATCGAAAATTATACTAGTTTCCACTGGTACAACATTAGGCAAAGAAAATCTAACACATTTCGTTTTCTTGGCATTTAATAGCAGATTGTTAACGGTAAACCAATCAAGTACTTTGACCACTGTGAACTTTGCTATAGCCTGTTAATTTTCGGTTTGTCTTCTGTTAAAAAATTACAGCTAACATCTTCGCTTAGGCAGTAGACCTTCTGTACAGTCAAGGGCACCAATATGTATACACCACAAAGTCCCAAAAATATGTATTTCTGCAAAAAGGTTGTAGTATACATATTTTTGAAACTTTGAGTGAATACATATTGGTACCCTTGACTGTCCCTTTAGGTACTATTAATTATTCTGTGACTCCTGGCAAACGGATAAACCTAGCGACCCTTCACTTTCTTGAGGACTGTCCTTCTCATCAGTCTTGTCTAAAGCGAAATCCTTTTCTATCCTACTATAAAATAAATTCTCTCTTATGCAAGCCTCCTTTATATATTTCATTTCTTCGATATTCAAGCCACCAGGCAGGGTCAACTTACACAAATTTACATTTTCTTTAAAATTCTTTATCAAAGTATCCACTTCTTTCTTAAAATCATCACTTACTAACTCTAAGGAAGGTCCAACAAAATTCTTAGCAATCAATCTGTTTTGATCACAGACACTTCGAGTTTTTTCAAGCAATATTAATTCCTCTTTGATTTCATTATTATCCGGACATAACTTCTGCGCTCTTAAAAGTCTTTTCTCTGCTGCGTTAAACTGGCCAATCATTCGTAGAGCTTTGGCATGTTGAAAGAGCGCTTTGCTGTTGTTCCAAAGGCTGCTCAGTCTGTTAAGCTCGTTGCAAGCAATGCAAGCTTTCAACGGTTGTTCTAGGGCATTTGAGCAAATAGCTAGATTTAAATATAACTTTATCAGCATTCTCTCTTGCTTCCTTTCTTCCACCTCATCTGCTAATCTGCATTTGTGGAGCATGGCTATAGATTTCCGGAAGAGGTGCACGGCAGCCATAGTGTTTTTGGTTTTGTGTAAGGTCACACCAGAACTATAGAGCTTAGTTACTTGGCTGAATACCCGCTGGAACATGTTGGGCTCCGAGTAGTTTATATCCCTGAAATCAGAAATCCTTTTTTTATTTTACTGCCTTTTTAGGGTTCCGTAGTCAACAAGGAAGCCTTATAGTTTCGCAATGTCCGTCTGTACGTCTGCGGCTTATGTAATTCGGTAAGGTTATATAAATAAATCGCGCTGAAAAAACGGTATCGATAGAATAACATCTTGAAAATATTAAAAAAAAATATCTCTTCATACACATGATTGGGTGGGTATCATCAACTCAGTCAGTGACCCGTTTACGTGATACTGGGCTTTAAAACCCAAATTTATTGTTCGCCCTCCCCTCCCCCCCTGTCGCCTAAATAGTTACTAATGGGAATGTGAAAAAATTGGTGGTTTTTTTTCTTCTTATTCAAGAGCTAAGCTCTTGTCGGTGTAGCTCAAAGTAGGCCCTCCATCTAATCTGATCCCAGGCAACCTCTTTGACATCTTGATACGACCTAACATCAACTCACTTTTTGAGTTGCTCTATGTAGTTTATTCTAAGTGTTCCTCTTCCTCGCTCCATACAAGGTGTAACAA
This sequence comes from Epinotia demarniana, assembly GCA_945867215.1. NCBI lineage: Eukaryota > Metazoa > Arthropoda > Insecta > Lepidoptera > Tortricidae > Epinotia > Epinotia demarniana. The sequence continues at coordinate 9,058,388 of OX244264.1, forward strand.
AAAAAAACGCAAACCAGTTTAAATGGCATACCAGGTATCGTGTTCTGATAAGAAAAACGATGAGATTTTTTTTGACGAGATTTTTTTTTAGATCTGGAAGTAGATTTGGAAGGAGCAGGTCACCCCAGTCATGAGTTTTTTTATTTGGGCTAGAAGGATTCATCAAGGGATCTGATTGCAAAGTGCATTTACCTTTCGTAGATATGTTAGGACATTGTGCTGAAGGTACTTATTGACTTAGCTAAAGAGTAACCTTTCGATGGCTAAAACTTGTGCTGAAGGTACTTATCGACTTATTTAAGTACAGAGTAAATTTTCGATGGCACTGATCAGTAAAAAAAACAGCAGCAGTAGAGCTACGGTAGCCTAGTGGTTCAGGAGAGCTACGGTAGCCTAGTGGTTCAGGAGAGCTACGGTAGCCTAGTGGTTCAGGAGAGCTACGGTAGCCGAGTGGTTCAGGCATGCGGCGGTCGTGGGTTCGAATCCCGGCTCGTACCAATGAGTTTTTCGGAACTTATGTACGGAATACTTACCGTTAGCATTTCGGTGAAGGAAAACATCGTGAGGAAACCGGTCTAATCCCAATAAGGTCTAGTTTTCCCTCTGGGTTGGGAGGTCAGATGGCAGTCACTTTCGTAAAACTAGTGCCTATAGCAAATCTTTGGATTAGGTGTCAAAGGGGGCAAAGTTGTTCGCGTCCGTAGGAGCTACCTAACCACAACCCTACACGTGTCCCCCGGGTGGTGCTAAAGAACAACAAATGCCGAGTCGTAGGCGGCGGTCAACTAACCTACTAGGCAAGCTTAACAGTCAGCCAGTGTGAAGGTAGGAAATGACCTTTACAAACCGCATCCTTGTGGTCATGTTTCGCAAGACCGGTAGCCTTGGCTTAATTGCCTGGGCTATGAGGAAGACAACCTCTATAAAATAATTACCCCAATCCCAAGGTGCGTGCCGAGGGGATGGATGGCTGAGGGAATCCAGTCGCTAGCGCTAACCTCGATGGACCTGGCTCACATCGTTGTACTGTGCCTTCTCACAGGAATGGGCGTTACCCTGTGAGCGACCTCTATTTCGACCCTTCTCGTGGGAACAATAATTATGCATACGAATACCCAAAAAAACCAAAAACTCCAACCTCAACTAACTCAACAAGTATTTCACCCCGGACTGTTTAACAGACCAAGATCATCATCCATGACTGACCCAGCTCAAAATACATCTAAGAGCTCTGAAGACTCTCCAAAAGATACTGCGACTGACATGACAGAATTACCATCACAAGACAACCAGCCTTATCCTGCTCCACCGTCATGGCAGAAAGTGATTACACCGCGCCACAGTAAAAAGAGAAAAACCTGCGGGTCCCCGCCTGAGCAAGAGGGAACATCCACGGAAAATCGCTTCAGCAACCTACCGCTGGACTCAACAGACGAAACACCCATCGAAAATGATAGGAAACCCAGCAAACCCCCGCCGATTGTTCTTAGTGGAATACAAGATGTCAATGAGCTACGAAAACTCCTTCTTACTGCCAGCACGGAAGATAAGTTTAAACTCAAAATCCTCAACAAATACACTCTTCACGTCCTTGTAGTAACCCCTGAAGAATATAAAAAGATTATTACTGTCATCAGATCAAACGGGCTTATTGGCCGCACATTTACGCCAAAGGACTCCAAATGCTACCGGATCGTTATAAAAAACCTACACCATACTACTCCACATGAAGCAATTACCGAAGCAGTAGAGGCAACTAATAACAAAGTTAAAGGTGAAATTATCAACGCTCGCTACGGCCCAGATAAGACACCCATCTCGACATTCTTTGTCAACATTGAGCCTAGTGCTAACAACCCGGCAGCTAAAAAGATCGAGTATATCTATAATCAAAAGGTCAAGATAGAGGATCCTCGTAAATCAAAAGGCATTGTACAATGCCAGCGTTGCCTACAATATGGACACTCCAAGAACAACTGCATGAGGCCATATCAATGTGTCAAATGCGCTGGACCTCACAAAAGCTCTGACTGCAAGAAAGACAGAGCTACCCCTGCTACCTGCGGCTTATGTTCCTGCGATCACCCGGCCAACTACAAAGGTTGTCAAATATACAAAGATCTTCTTGCTCGAAGAAACAAGAATTCTAGTCCTAGAGTCCGACCACCTGCACAAACTACCCCGGCTTCAGCTGCAATGGAAAACCCGATTCCCAACACATCTAAAGATAAGAGCTCTACTGACAACTCACAACAAAAATCATACGCTGAAGTTACCAGTGGCAACAATGACCAAAAATACCACAACAAGCTAGAGGAAATTTTAGTTAAACAGAGCGAAAAAATTGGATCTACTAATACAACAAATAGGCTCCCTTGTGGGGCTTATCACAACCCTCGTCACAAAGCTTGCAAAATGACTTTTCTACACATAGCTACTTGGAACATTAACGGCCTTGCTCCCAACAAACACGAAGTAGAAATGTTCATAAAATCAAACAATCTTGATATCTGCCTTATATCTGAATCACACACAACATCACGAAGCAGAATATGCATTCCTGGTTTCTCCGTTTATCTAACCCCTCACCCTGATGGGGGTGCCCATGCTGGCTCCGCGGTCATTATCAAGCATAGTATAAGGCACTGCCTTTTGGATCCATTCACGGCCCCCTACCTACAAGCCACTACGATACGCGTCGAAGATCGATCTGGACCTCTTAACCTCTCCGCAGTTTACTGCCCACCGCGTGACACCATAAAAGAGGCTATGTTTACCCGTTTTTTCGAATCCTTGGGCAACCGGTTCATCGCTGGTGGCGACTGGAATGCCAAACATTCTCACTGGGGCTCGAGACTAACAACCACTAGGGGTCGTGAACTAAAAAAGAGCTGCGATGTCATCAATCTGACACCTATGTCAACAGGAGAGCCTACATACTGGCCAACGGATAGCCAGAAAAAGCCTGACCTATTAGACTTCTACATAACCAAGATTATTTGCAAGCAGAACACAATCGTCAAATCAAGTCTTGATGGCTCGTCTGATCACACCCCCGTTACTCTAATGCTGAGCTCCGTGCCTATGCTCTACGAGCCCTACGCTGATCACCTGCACAACCCGCACACAGACTGGCTCTACTTTCGAGAATACCTCGAGACGAATATCAACCTCAAACTTCCACTCAAAATTAAAGAAGATGTGGATGATGCCTGCCTGTACTTCACAAATACTTTACAAGTAGCGGCTTGGGTTAGCACACCGGAGTTAAAAGGAACATCATCTGGCACCCCGATACCCCTTGCAATAAGGGAGAAAATTAAAGAGAAACGATGCCTCCGAAAAATTTGGCAGCAGTCTCATAGGAGCACCGACAAGACCAAACTTAACAGGGCAATTAAAGAACTGAAAGACCTCCTTGCTGACTCTGTAAACGAATCAGTCAGGCAAAGGCTTGTAAAGATTACTCCAAGCGGTCGTGGGGCTCATGACCTTTGGAAAGCGACAAAGGAAAACCTTCAGCCACAACAATGCTCCCCACCAATTAGAACTGGTCAAACTTGGGCGCGAACCGGCGAAGAAAAATGCGAGGCCTTTGCCAAACACCTTGCCAGCATATTCAAACCAAAGGACACCGATGACCCTGAAGACCCGGAAATCGAGAAAATCATCCAACAAGACTTCCAGCTCTGCCTGCCACTGCGTCCTACCTCACCCAGAGAGGTGATTAGAGAGATTCGCAAGTTGGACTCAAAGAAAGCCCCTGGCTTCGACTTAATAACCGCAAGGTTACTAAAAGAACTCCCGAAGAAGGCCATTGTATTCCTTACCATACTCATCAATGCCACGCTAAGGACGTCCCATGTACCCGCCTTGTGGAAAACATCTGAGATTATAATGATCCATAAAGCCGGTAAACCACCTAATGAACCGTCGTCATACCGCCCAATCAGCCTGACGCCAGTACTGTCCAAATTATGGGAACGGATCTTCCTTGCGCGACTAAATCCCTGCCTAGATATGGATCAAATAATTCCGGACCACCAATTCGGCTTTCGTAAGAAACACTCCACTATAGAGCAGGTCCACAGAGTCTACAGCACCATAAGACAAAGCCTAGAAAGCCAAAAATACTGCTCGGCTGCCTTTCTGGACGTACAGCAGGCATTCGACAGGGTCTGGCACAAGGGGCTACTCTGCAAAATCAAAACTTATTTGCCACACTGTTTCTTCCCTCTAATGGAATCATACCTTAGTGACAGAAAGTTTCGAGTGAATCTTCCTTGCTTACCTGCAGAGCAGGAGTACCCCAGGGCTCAGTTCTAGGCCCTATCCTGTACAACATCTACACTCTTGACCTACCCCAGACACCTCAGGTCTCGGTAGCCACGTTTGCTGACGATGCAGCCTTTCTCGCCTGTAGCCAAGACCCGAAAGAGGCAAGCAGCTTGTTGCAGGTTCAACTTACCGCCACCAATGCTTAGCTGTCCAAATGGCGCATAAAAGCAAGTGCTCCTAAGTCATACCATATTACATTCACACTCCGGCGTGAAACTTGCCCACCCGTTAGTCTAGGCCCAGCTAACCTTCCCCAGTCGACATGCGTAAAATACCTGGGCTTTCACCTTGATCGAAGGATGACATGGAAAGAGCATATCAAAAACAAGCGCGACGAGATCAACCTCCGGTTCAGGAACCTGCTCTGGCTCCTGGGAAGGCAGTCTGTACTATCCTTAACCAACAAGTTGCGAGTTTACTGCGGGATCATCAAACCAATCTGGACGTACGGGATCCAACTGTGGTCATCAGCAAGCAAATCCAATACAATGCGAGTACAAAGAGCCCAAAACAACATCCTCAGGGTTATAGCGTCAGCACCCTGGTACGCTCGCAACTCGGAAATCCACGAGTACCTGGAAATACCGACTGTCTCCGAAGAAGCGAGACGATACTCAATCAAGTACAAGGACAGACTTATAGCCCATCCTAATCCTTTGTCTGCCAAACTATTGGAGCCTAATCCAATCAAGAGACTCAAGAGAGCCAACGTGCTGCCTGAATTAGACGAGAGTTAGGACAGTGGTCTCATCTCTCCAAACATCTACCACCTACTAGCTATCTGATTATAGTCTTACGACTGATCGCAGATATATATATATATATACAGGTGTCAAAGCGGACCCCGGGCTCCTTTAGGGGCATTACCGGGAATAACGCTAGGAGGATGATGACTGATCAGTAAAAAAACTTTTTTCCTTTTCATTAGACCTCGGGTCTAACAAGGTGTTAAGAGACTGTAGTTGAGATACTGCTTTAGCTAGCTTTAAGTTGTTTACTGTGTCAATGCTGCATACGAAAGATTATAACAATTGGGTACTTTTCTGGGTAAAAAAATTAAAATAGATTTTTCTAGGAAACTAATCAATTGATAAAACAAAAGTAAAACTTCTTACCCTTCAACAGGAGTCAAAATACTCTTAATAAGTTTTATGTAGAAAACACAATCTCCTTTAGGTCTGATCCTAGGTGGGACTCCTAGCTCTCCAAACATCACTTGGTATGACAGAAGAAACACAGATTCTTCGCCCACTAACATAGATTTGACAGCAGTTTGAAAGCCCGGCAGCAAATCATTATTCTTCAGGTCCACTATCTGTAAATAAATAATATTTCAAATTATGCAAAAGGTGGTAAGTGAGCTGTAAAATATATTGGTTACTTTATTATACCTACACAGGATTGTTGCCGAATTAACACCATAAAAGAAAACAAGATTTTTATTTCGCTCGGAATGCACTTACATAGTTGTGAAATAAAAATACAATAGAATAGTCCAATAGTCCCGTGTATTCAGCCTGCAGCCTGCGCGTGCAACATTTTCGAGGAGTGTTAAAGTCAATAATAATTTAATAATTAATTATACAAATTTGCATTAACAGGTCTAAATTATCGAATTTAAACAAAATTTCAAGGTCATATAAAAATTCAATAAAAAATGTTGTTATCAACATTTATTTTATAATCATGAGAAGCAGTATAGTTATTTATGATACAAGTGCGGAAAGTAGTCTCCTGTCGATCAAAAACACTCCCTGACGATGACGGTCGTGTTTTTGGTCATCGCCACTCGGTCTCGTTGGGAATTACCAATCCGCACGTGTATCATACAACATTTTACAATGCATCATGCGAGGAAATTAAAAATTATACAAAGAAGGTTACATTTTAATTGTCATGAAATCTCATTCTCACACGTGTGTTGGAATATTGGCCCGAAATCCATTCCCGCACGGCCGCCCCCCCGCCCGGCCCGCCGTGCCGGCATGGAGGGCTTTTCGTGTTTATGCTGACCCATATGGGTCGAAGGTCAAAAAGGCGCACTTTTAGAGCAAGTGCATTGTAAATACAATACAATATCACTCACACAATCACAAATCATTTACTCAATAAAAGCATTTTTCCAGAAACCAGGAAAAGTAAAGTAGTGTTTGAATGCACTATGCAAGGCCATATGTATAATCAAATATTTTTCCTTTTATATGCAACAACTAGCAACCAGTTGCATAGTACAGTTGGTACACATGGTTACAGAACATTTGTTTGAACCATCTATAATATCCATATCCATTAAACCCTGGCCTGTCTGTTCTGAGTTTATTGGGACATAGATACAACCAACTTTAGCTTTAGCTTTTGCTTTGAGCTACGGTAGCATAGTGGTTCAGGCATGCGGCTGTCAAGCGGTGGTTGTGGGTTCGAATCCCAGCTCAACCAACGGGTTTTTCGGAACTTATGTACGGAATATTTACTGTTAGCTTTTCGGTGAAGTAAATCATCATGAGGAAACCGGTCTTATCCCAGTAAGGTCTAGTTTACACTCTGGGTTGGAAGGTCAGATGGCAAGCACTTTGGGAAAACCTAGTGCCTATGCCAAATCTTGGGAATCGGTGTCAAAGCGGAATTGGGCTCCTATATAGGGACATTACCGGGAATAACCCTAGGAGGTTGATGAGATACAACCAACTTTGCCTTATAATGTAACAAATGTGCCGCTAGTTGGTCTTTTTTGATTTCAAAAATATTTCAAAAAAGACTATTTACTACGCTTTTGGGAGTTATGATGTTGATGGAAGACATTGTTCTAAAATACTACTCAGGAAACAAAAGGGTAATTGTATAATGCTGTCATATGAAACAAAATGAAGAGCAAGAGCAACCAACACATATTAATGATAATTGTTATAGGAGTAAATGAAGCAAAATATGTTAATGTCAAATGTAACTACTGCAAATCCATGACCTCTACTTATCCTCCAGGAAATGTTGAAAGTACTGATGTATCACTATGTGCACAAGTCTTCCTTACCAAGGGTTTATGATACTTTCGAACATCGAAAGGTTCATCTTCATTTTCCCAGAACCCACTGTAGGCTATATTGACCGTGCAGCCTTCATGCAAAGGAAAGCCTCCTCCTTGCTCAATCATCTTCTTTTTCACGTAACCTTCTTCGTCTATAGATATCATTTGCTTCTCTAAGGTTTTCAGACATTTTACTGGTTGTCCAATGTGGTCGAAAGTCCTTGGTTCCTCTTTCTCCGTATCTAAGCCATGGATCTCTTCGGAATCATCATTGATATGGAGAATGGACCCTGTTGTGCAAAGTTGTCTGAAATTTCAACTACAAATAAATAATTCTGTTTTACTCATAACAGTTTATTATTCATACATAAAACAAAATACAGACCTCAAATCTAATCCATTTTCTAGAGCGACACTTCTATTTGTAGGCATTTTAACAAAAACAGCTGTTAAATCAATGAAGAATCCAACTAAGAAGGATGACCAGAAAGTGGGTGGATGGTAGGTATGCCAATAAAGAAAGATCAAAGACTAAGAAATTCTTCAAATATTTCATACAATGCAAGTAGGTAAATCAATGCAACACCAAACACATACGTTAGTATCTCTTATTAGTTAGTGCCTTGGTTAGTGGCGTTAGTGCCAACCAAACACCATTACACATGACCATTACACCTTTACACCAAAGAGGACATGCCCACAGAGTACTTTTCTATATATAGTAACCACAGACAGACTAAAAAGGATGACACTTGGAAGTTGGATGACACATTTTAAATTGACATTACAGATACCTTTTTCAAATATGTTAATTTAACATGTATTATATTTATTATGTTAAAGAAATATCACATTTTCATTTTATTGAGAATATGCAATGTTTTTTGGGTGTTAATTAATTTTCGCCTCTTTAAAAGTTTTTAAATCCAACGTAATGAAATTTTTGAAGACACATTGACATACGTGTAGTCTTGCCAACTTATAAAATATGACACTAAATATCTATGATTCAGCACGGATATCACGCGACAGCGCGCGAGCTCTCTCGATTTTTCTCGCACTATCCGTCTCTTTCTTATTAGAACACTCTGAACAAGACGTATAGTGCGAGAAAAATCGAGTGTGTCGCGGCCGTCCCATGTTAGACGTTCTGGACGAAATGCATCAAAGTGGTCCATTAAAACAGCAACTCTATCTTAGAAGGTAGAAGATTGCAATTCTAATAATAAATGTATAAAAAGTCAGCCATTTAATGAATCTCAACCAAACATCCGTACGTTTGTATTTTCAAGCACACTAACACGATTGCAATTTTCACACCAACTTTAATGAAAGATATGTAAGTATCTTTAATGATGCTGTCTTATTTTGAGATTGCAAGCCATCCGCCAATATCATTGATATCACGACCGCCACTACGCAAACACTACCATAAAGTTGCGTTTCAGTGGCGTTTTACGGCATTCCGTTAATTACTTAGGCCAGCCTAAGTATTTATTACAAACAAAAAAAAACTTATGGGGTTGTAATGAAATGATGACTCGAGACATTAGTATTACATTATAGTCTGGCTAGCAACAGTTGAACTAAATAAACGGTGTTAACTCTCCGCCAAAATGCATAAGTAAGTATGTTTATTACGACTTAACTTCATTTCCTTATTCATTTCAACTTTCAGAACCCAGACTACAAACGATTTATCACGATATTTTATCTTATTCACAATATTATGATTTATTATTTTTGCTTCATTGACTGCCGAAGAACAGCAATATAAGAAGAAATCAAGTCGTCCATTTTGTATCCCAAAGAGGTTTCGCACAGGATCTTTGTCCCCCGCAGGAAGTTGCCCATCGTCATGTGGAAGAAGGTATTTCCGGAAGACCAATTCGAAAGTTGTGAGAATGGATGGGTCACCAGTATATCCTAAAAAAACAAAACAAATGTGTTAGAAATGATACTTGTCGTATTTGGAATACTTTGAAAACAATTGAAACTTCAGATTATACTTACTCGACTTTGAGGGTGAATAACACTGACGCCGTTTTTATTGATTCCAATTATAACCAACTCAGGATAAGACGGATCCGAAGTCTGCTTGACTTCAAAGAACGCAGTTCCGAATGTTGGTAACTGATAGATTTTCTTTAAGAACTGTTCTTTGGCTTCGTTTTCAGTCATAATCCCGTGTTTCAGGTACGCGGCACTGATACTCGACTTCCATGACGATGCCGATTGAACCCGGACCATGTCAGGAGGGATCAAATCTTCCAGCATTTGACTAATCTGAGGGAGTAAAGTTTGGTCGCTTCCAAACCGTGCTCTGTAAATGAGGCTGGCCAATTCAACAAGATCCTGTTTGGAGGTTTTGTGGTACCCTCGCAAGTATTTAGGCAGTTCTTGAGGGAAATAGAATATTTGATCAGCGTTCTTATCTCTGCCGGGAACTGTGTTGATCCAGAGCTTCTTCATGAAGAATATCTGGTAATTGAGTTGTAATTGGGAGCCCGCTGGAAAAGAAAAATAATTAATAGTATGAGTAGGAAGTAAACAATTATATAATTAGAAATGAACGTCGGGTTGAATTAAACTTACCGCTCCGAACAGGGTGCGATGCCTTCATCCATTCAACAAGTTCGTGCACGAAATCGAAGAAGTAATAATTTTCCGGCACAGAGAATACTTTGTCAGTTATTTTGACGAACAAGCTGAAGCCATCACTATTCTTTATGGTTAGTCGTCCAGCAATCTGTTCGCAAAGGTCTTTGGCTTTAGTAGACGAGTCTACTTCGAATGCTTCATCTGTGTCATCTGGGAAGTACACTTTGTGGTATATCTGCATACTTCTGTGCTGTATCGCTTCAACTTCTACGACATATGGCGCATACATTCTGGGGCCACTTTTTTGTATTCTAAATACTCGTTTCAGGCTTTCCTTGGCTATAGGATGAGGTCTAGTCTTCAGGAATTCTACCAGTTCTTTTATCAAGGATTGCCCAGGAGCAAAGACGCCGGTAACGAGCCACATGAGTTCCCAACCCCGTTCCTCACTCAGCTGTATTCTGTTGTTCGTCAATTGTTTCATGATCTGACAATAAACTTCATCACGCAAGCTAATATCGTTTGCACCTGATCTGAATATTTCATCTGTGTATTCAGTAACAGTCCTTGCTTTAGGAGCTGGCATGTCCCCCATGTATTTGAGGATACCGATGAACATGGCGACTGCACATTTCTCAACTTTTTCATCTCCTAATAATTTCTTCAACAATGGTTTTCGAATAGGGTCACGAGTGTGGGCCCACAGGTTACTGGCAACTGCTTTCTTGGCTGTAGTTAATGTTGAAGCATGTGTATTTGTCGCATTTATATCATAGTTCTCCCGGAAGTTGTCTTTAGCGTATTTCTCCAACGTGTACATACGTTTTCTCTGGATAGTATTATACTTCGATGCTTTTTTGTCCGGGTTGATATTACCCTTTTTGAAGATTTCTAATATAGTACTTGATGGTGCTGTCATGATAGGTAAAATATATACTTGCTCAGTTGGGAACAGGCCTTCTTGTCCGTTACAAGCGCCGTGTCCCCACGTAGCGTTCATTAGCGTTTCTCCAGTACAGTCTTGCAAAAGTGTTATAAGATCGCCTTTCTTATATAGCAAGAAGGACGAAGCATCGCTGTATCCCTGCGCATCGCTTTGAGCGACAACATAAATGGATCGTCTCTTCAAACCGTCAATTAGGTAGATGATTAGTGAACTCATCTCACTGGCGTCCACACTTTGGAATACCAATTCTTCCTGTCGTATCGTTCTTAATGTTATCGTTCCTACGTTGTCGAAATTTTTATCTGCGTTGTACGCAACGTACGTAACTTCAGCGAATGACATTTCTAGAAGAATGTGCTCTAGTTGATCGACTACGTAGATTCCAGTCCAGTTTACAGCAATTATTACGACTTCCTTGTTTATCATTTCCCCTTTAATTTTAATCGCCTCAAAGAATCTGGAGAACAGCATAGGCCACTTTAATTTAGCAAATAAAACTATGTCTTCTTTGCATCGCAATGGATCTATCTTCGACTGTATGCTTTGTGAGGATTCAAATGCTTTAGTAACAAGGTGTTCCCATTTCGTTAATGCTACGTCATTCGACTGAATGAAATGATTCGGTATGTAGTTGACAATAACTTTTCTCAGAATATTTGGATCGATACGAGGTCCGTATTCAACGTAGTGCTGTTGGGCGGCTATTATAGCCAAATCTCTTTCCGCGTCACATCTATACTCTCCAAACTTTACACCTTTAGCGATCTGGTGGTAAATTAGGTTGGTGGCCACAGCATCATCGGCAGGATTGTGCCACGGAGTGAAGACTTCCTTTCTAAAGAACAGTCTCCACGGGGCATTCTTTTCCGGGGTACCTTGCTCTTTAGCAAACTGTTCGCACTGCGAAATCGCATCCATAAGGTGTTCTCCTTCACTGCCCAACGAAAGCACTTTGTCATAAAGCGTGATATACAACGAGAACCCAAACATGTCATTCAAGTTAATGTTTTCTGCGATCTGCTGGCATACTTCCTCAGATGTTGTCGCTGAATCTGATTGCACAGTCTTTGTGGATTCATCCATTAAAGTGACCGTTAGAAGGATGGGTTTCTTAGTTTTTGTTGCCTGCAACTCCAACCAGCTGGGTGGTTGAGCCCGGGGACCGTTTTTAAACGTTCGTACGAGTCTGCCTTCGCAATACGGAGCGTAACCCGGAGGACCGCTGCGTATAAAGGAACGGAGGTACTTGACGAATCTTTCGGACGGTGGGAAACAGCCGACGCACAAGGAGAGTAAGATCCAACCTCTCGCGTGAGATGCTTTAGATGGGTTATTAGTAAGCTGCTTGCACAATTGGCAGAATATTTCATCTCTGAAACAAACACCGTTTATCAATTCTAAACCAGACAAACCCTAGACTAAGAGTGAGAATATATTATTAAAATTTTAAAAAAATAGGTTGAACAAAACAGATTTTTAACGCGTAAGGTTGGGGCCTCATTTTAAGTAACCAACCATATACATTTAAGCATATATAAATATCAGTATATATTACACACAAGCTTCCACCCGCGACTTCCTCTGCGTAGACCCGGGATAAAAACTATTCAAAATTTCATCCAAATCGATTTAGCGAGCCGTTTAAGCGTGATTGAGTAACAAACATCCAAACTTTCGCATTTATAATATTAGTAGGATTACGTACCTTAGTTCTTTCCTGATGATGCCATGGCCAATTATGAAGTGTAGTTTTTCCAAATTGGTACTTCTTCGAGCGTTCAACCAAGTATTGTACATATCGTTGCTTACGTCATCTTTCATCAAATTCATCATCAACTCGTCGTTGAATTTGTTCTGTCGTTTCAGTGTCTTTTGAATCAGTTTGTTCCTATTGCCATTACTATTGCTACTCTCTTTCATCATGAGTTCCTGTAAATAATTATAATTATAACACACCATTTATTGTACACTAGGCATACCTTATACGCAGTTAAAATAAGCAATTTTACTTGATTTACAAAAACTTACTTCAAACTCTTTACTCTTCTGGAATGCTCGACCAAGGGTGTCAGACAGTTTGGTCATAACAGGAACATTGTCAATTTTATCATCCACATATTTCGGCTCAGCCATGTCACCCATGAATCTCAATATTGTGATCCATAAAGCATGAGACGCCAATTTGTCCATTGGAGATGGAAGTTCCAGTAATGATTGCTTCAGAGGCTTTCTTGAATACTGATGACTGGTGTTGCCCAAAAAGTAGGTGGCTGCGAATTTTCTGAAGTTGAATTCATCAAATGCCTCTACGTCCTCTTGCTCTTGTGCCATTGGAATTACGCTTGATACTACAGGTTTGGAAGTCTAGAAATTCAAAAAGGGTTTTTAAGCACAAATGATTATTGGTATTGACTTAATAGCTATGCAGTTTAAATTATAAAAAACCCTTACTATTCCGTATCTTGGTACACGTACAGTACCAGCCGGCGTCGCAGTATCCTTCAAGAATCCAAACACATCATCAACGTATCTGTCATCAATAACCGCTGTGCTATGAGTGTGGTTCTCAACCGGAATGTCCTTGACGATCCAAATGGATCTCATAAGGTCTGTCACCTTCCTTTCATGATCGTCCTCGGCACCTTTAGTATCAGCCTTACCAGACTGTTCCAGTTCCTCCTTCTCTCTCTTGAATTGCGCTAAACTGGCTTTTATGACGTGGCTTTTATCTTTGAGGAGTTTCCTAATAAGGAAACCTCTACTGTGTGCTTGAAGTTTTCTGAAGAACTTCCTCAGGTTTATGAAGGTCTTCCTGAGTTCCCTAGATCTGATTACAGCCTGCACCCGTAGATAGCCTCTCCTCATTGCCAAGTACCTGTTCCTGTAACCTCGAGCACGGAAGTGCTTCTGCAGTGTGATAGCAGCCTGTCGCATATTTAAGTACCTCGTTCTACAAATGAATCTTCTAGCACTGGCTTGTACTTTGATCACAGCATTTATTAACACTTTGTGCCTCAACTCTTCTAGTATCGCATCGTGCATGTCTTTGAGGAAAACTTTCGTATGTCCAAGACGAAACTCTTGGTCTTTTAAGATTTCCATGCATATCTTCTTTGTGGCGTTCTTGCAGTCTGTTTTTTCGGCCGGGGGAATGTCTGGTACGATTAACCTGTATCGGTGAACGAATTCTGAATAAGAGTAACGAATTGGGAATCCTGCTTGTCTTATTTTAGCGGTTTCCATTAAGCCAGCATAACGCAATTGGCGAACACATAGAGCTCGATCAAATATCTGTAAAAAAGAAAGCGATACGTAAAGGATGGTAAGTACAGTTCAAACACGGGCTTTGCAAGACACCTTGCAGAGCCTTCATTAAATAAAGATACATACTCGTGGTTTTTTGAATTCATTGGGTTTGATACACCTCACGAAGGAAGGATGACACGCGTACAGAGTCTTCATCAACGCGTCAAGGGATGTTTTGAATTTGTGACTAAGTGAGACCGTTTTCCGACTGCTGCTCTGGGTCGCCACGACGTCATTACCAAACAAACTCTTCAAGAATGCGTTACTAGAATCCAGAACCATCTCTTTAACGTCAGCTGTCAGCAAATCTCTATTTTTATCCACAAAGCCTAAAACAAATATTTTAGGTAAATAACTTTTGCACATATACTAACTTGGTCGACTAACTAATACAGAGAGTTAAATTAAATTGCAAAACATACCATTTACTTGGTAAGTCACATCTCCAGCAAAATGTTTGACACCGAAGCTGTGCTCATGAGTTGATTTTGGAGTAATATAGCAACTTTTGTTGCTGTGATTGCTGCTAAGCTTTGATAAAAGTGTCACATCTGTCCCCTTTGGAAATTTTGATTCTTCGTCGATAAGTGCCAGCAAATTCATTGGCTTAAGCCCAATCATATCCAGATTCTCCTGATTGTCCTTGTAGTTAATGTTGTTCCAAGTAATTCCCTCTTTCTCGTACTGTTCTTGTTCAAGCTTGAAAATATGCCTCACAAAGAACTGTTGCAAGTTTTCGTTGGCATAATTGATGCATAACTGCTCAAAACTATTGTTATCGAAATTTTCGAACCCAAAAATATCCAATATACCAACGGAATTGCTGGAGAGTTGTTGGTCTTTATGTAACGTTCTGTTAATAACTTCGACTATGTATTCGAACACGTGGCCATAGATAGCTTTAACGAGGGCATCCCTGCCTTCCCCGGCCGCAGCCACTGTAAGAGTGGAAACCACTTTGTCGCCATGCGCGACAAAAGTTTTCCTCGTCAGAGCATCGCAGAGTTTTGTCTTGTTTACCCCTAAAAGTGCTGCTATTCTATTCGCGTTTATCGCATCAGAAACTTCCGACGACTCGATGTTGTTGAAATTGAAAGGTTTAAATTTCAGATTACCCAAGTGCAATATTGCTGCCAGAAGACTTAAGATTCCCCACACTTCGTTGTCAGGGAAGTTAAGTACTTTGAACGCCGATCTAATGTCGGCGAATTCTAAGCCGTCGTTGCGACCGTCGGCTGTCAGCATGCTGCCCGAGTTCAAATAGTTGTACTCTGCTGGCTGGCCCAGCTCTAGTTTCTTTTTCTCCTCGGCCGACAGTCCAGTCACAAGAGAATAAAATATGTGGTAATTCCTTTCACCTTTGCTTTGAGAAACTAGACGGGTTTTCTCTAGCAGATATTGTTCTATGTTAGCCCCTTCAATTACTCCTTTATTGCTGAAGTATATGCTGATGTATTTGCCGAATCTGGACGAATTGTCATTCCTTACGGTTTTGGCGTTTCCGAACGCCTCAAGAATTGGATTTGTCTCTTGGATTTGCTGCTCAATCCAGGAGTGCTTTCCGCTAGCGGCAGCTAGATATTGCAACAATAGTTTTGTACTCTCTGTTTTACCAGCACCACTTTCACCACTGAAAAAGGAGAGTTTATGTAAATTGGGAGATTCAAAGTGCACCTATTTTCATTGTTCCTAAATGTCGTTATTTAAATACCCACTTAAATTTAAATATTATAAAAGAAAACAGGTAAGTAAATAGTATTCCTTCTGGATGGACATAAATTTACCTACGGCTTCGCCCGTGTTCTTTGTAAATTGCGGGGCGTAGCTGCGGGGACAGTCAAGACTCTAGAGGGAACATTACCTGACCGCTTTTTCAGATTAAAGTATTGTTGATCAGTATTCCTGGCGCACAGTACGCGCGCTCACCGCGCACTAGTTCGATAACGAGAGTGGTTCAAATATTTCGCTCGGTAGGGTCATTTCGCCGGTTAGCGACCACTTAATTTCATGTGCCGGTTGGCGACCACTTAGCTGGGTTGGTGAACTGAAAGGATATTTTCTCGGTTTTTTAGTAGATTTCTATTATGATACACCAAAAAGAAAGCATGAAAAGTAATTGTCTCAATAGGGTCTGTAGAATTGATGTTATCTTCGATAGGAAAAACCTTCTCCTTCAGGTGGTCGCTAACCGAAGGTGGTCGCGTAACCAGCGTAATGACCCTACCTGTGCCGCCATCTATGAGTTCTCTTTAGTAATAATTATGCGTTGTTCGAGTTGGGAGGCCATGCCAGAAGTGATAATTGTATGGATTGTAGAGCCCATTAGAGAATTTTCAAAAGTCTCGTGGTTCGATCGATCGGACAAGATAAAATTTTAAAATCCCATCATTCCGATTGTAGCAGAAAATCCAATCGATCGGAGAAGCCGGTCGGACCACGTGCCCTAATATAAAATGGCACAGATATCGATGATGTTAATATTATTTAATAAACACACTCGCACACTTTTATATAACACACTTACGACTCCTTACTGTCAAATGCCTCAGGCGTAGACCTGGCGCGCCTCAAGGCACTCGCGGAACCGGAATCAGGAGCTTGGCTGCACGCGATACCATCAGCCCAACTTGGTACTTTTCTCGACAACAATTCGCTGAGAATTGCGACAGCCCTTAGGTTGGGTGCTAAAGTGTGCGAGGCCCACCGTTGCCGCTGCGGGGCAATGGTGAGTGAAAATGGTCACCACGGACTAAGTTGTCAAAGGTGTGCAGGACGATTCCCGAGGCATCACGCCATCAATGAAGTTATTCGACGAGCCATGGTTTCTGCCAATATTCCGTGCCTGTTGGAGCCACCGGGCCTCAGCCGCACAGATGGCAAAAGACCGGACGGCCTTACGCTGGTTCCATGGCGGAGAGGGCGCTGCCTTTTATGGGATGCTACTTGCGTAAGCACTTTTGCAGCATCGCATTTGAGGCAGACTTCACGTAGTGCCGGCTCGGCCGCAGAGGCTGCTGCCAAGCTGAAGCACACTAAATACTCCGCCTTGGAGCCGGTGTACGACTTTGTACCGGTAGCCATAGAAACCGCGGGACCCTGGGGCTCGGAGGCCCGCCGACTTTTCAAAGAGTTAGGCCGGCGCTTACAGGAGAGGGGCTGTGACCCCCGCTCCGGGTCGTATTTGGTTCAACAGGTCTCCATCGCCGTTCAGCGGGGTAACGCTGCGGGCATCATGGGGACCTTTGAGCCGGGTGCGATGCGGGGTGGGGAGGATTAATATTTATCTTAGTTACACATATTTTGTTTTTGCTTTTATATATATAATCATATTCACGCTTACTAGTTTTAACGTTATTTTTATTTAGTTTTAGGTTTATTTAGTGTTTATCTTTCGTTGTGTTTTTAATTCTAGTAAAAATGTCTGTAAAATGATACATGAATTAACCTACATATTAAAAAGGCAATAGTACCTACGTTAGACTTGTATGAAATAAAAATAATTTTGGTTATAATTAATTTATAAAGCTGTGTTTTCATATATTATATTTCAAGCGTGTTTAATAAATATATATTCTAAATTAGGTCAAAATCTTCGGAGGAAACAGTCGAGAACGTTTGTATGGAAAAATGGCCGCTGTGCAGTTGTATTATATAGTTACATATATCCGGGAATCCCCTAATCAAAGATGTCTACATACTTACTTTCATCGAAAGGTAATCTAATCGGTAATAACAATATAAATTACTACTTATATGTATGCATAGGTATCTTATCAGCTCTTGGATGAGTAGGTAATAAATTCCATAATGCCCAATCAAGCTCATTTCCTTAGCGCATGGAATATTGTTATTATAGTTATGAAGCTCTTACCTGTATTAATAGCATAGCTTTTAAATTTAGGCCAATATTAAAACTAGTTCTTGTAAGCTTGTTAAAAATTAAGTCTCCTCAATATTTAATTGCTTGAATTTAGAAGGGTCGAATAAAATGAGAAAATTGATTCTCTGGCGGCCATTGCACAGAATATTGAATTTCACCTGGCCGACGGAAAAGGAACCCCGGGCATTTTAGTATAATGACCGCCTAAAGCTAGTTGCTCAGGGGTCACACATCAACCCCCATAGACACTTCTTGAGCAACAGAGTGAAAGCTTGGAACGAACTGCTTACCTACTTGGAGCTTGTAGTCTTTAGAACGAACTGCCAGACGATATGGTCTCAGCTCTCAATGCCAACCAATTCAAGAACAAATTAGACAAGTAGGTACTTACCTACATTTCTACAAAAACGAACATTTTAGCTTCGTGAAACGGCTGAACCTAGGCGGCCCATGCATACCATGTTAGTCGATCGGCCCTGGCCAAATTTTCAAAACAGCTCTGGAGTGGAATCTAGGAACTAATTTTAAAATATTGGCACCTTGTTTGGTTGTGTGACTCATTACCTATGGTGTAGGGTGTGCGTTGCACACGGGCGCAGTGGTCCTTTGTAATCATTCCATTTTGACGGCGCGCTTACTAATAGGGGGCGCGAGAGTAATGTTTGCCCATGGGCGCTACATGGGCTAGAGACGCCTCTGGTTGTGTCATATGTATTTACATAAGTAATTATGAACTTGTATATACCTGATGACGATGCACTGGTTGGACGCTGTATCCAGCAACTCTCTGTAAGAGCTGTCTCCGATAGCGAAGATGTGCGGAGGAATCTCGCTCATGCCTCTCTCTTGGTAGAAATGTATCTGGTCCATGGTGTATATCGGCAGGATTTCGTACGGATTGATTGCTATTAACATCGATCCGGTATATGTCTAGAATGTAATATAAAATTCTATATTCTAGTGCTAAAAAATAATATATTTACTAAATAAAGTTAGTAAATATATTATTTTTAGGTGAATATCACTACAATATAAGCAAAATGTATAGGTGACAGGGTTGAAACTATCATAACATTGAAATTGTAAATGCCGTTTATAGTACCTACAAAAGTAGGTACCTAACTGATCGAATTTGGATCTCTGGGTAATAGGTATATTAACACCACAACATGTAGCTTATTGTATAAGTATTGGGGGAGTAACGCCACCACTAGTTCTGTAGGTAACTACTAAACTAACCTACTCAATTTGGACGGGTAATGGTTTATGTGCCACAATTTCATACTAAATCAGTTGTGGCAAATAAAAAAAAGTGAAACTATGAGAAAATTGAGAATTATTTCCCTTTCTGTCACACTTATCGAGATTTGTATACTATAGCAGCTAGCTCGCACGTGGTATTATTATTACCATAGCCTGTCCTGAGTATCATACGTCCGTGGTCATAATATTAAAAATAACCGGCCAAGTGCGAGTCAGACTCGCGCACCGAGGGTTCCGTACAAAATGTACGGTTTTCGCAATTTTTCCTTTATCTGTGCTATAAGACGTTGCTTCGTACCAAATTTCAAGATTCTGAGTTCACGGGAAGTACCTACCCTGTAGGTTTTGATTCCCTTGCGAGTTTCGAAAATTTGGGGAAATTTGCGCAGCGGACAGTAGACCTGGGTATTTGGTATAAATTTTAGCTTGATACCTCCACGCGTTCCTGAGAAAAAGGTTCTTGACAGACGGACGGACGGACGAACGGACAACAAAGTGATCCTATAATAGTTCCGTTTTTTTCCTTTTGAAGTACGGAACCCTAAAAACCATCTAGCAGCGTCTGATAAGTCTGATTCATACCCTAGTGACCTACGTGCAAAATTGCTCACTAATTTATACATTTTGAATGCCATGAACGGATTCCTACTTCCAGAGACTTCAACGGCCCAGTGCTACATCAGGAAACTTTACTTACATAGATGAGCTGTTTATTGTATCGAATATGAAGATTTCTCAGGATCGTGTGCTCCTGTAGCTCTCCCAACGTGATCATATCTTCTACCCCGGTGACGGAGGTGGCGTGAAGTGGCTTGATGACATTGTGTACCGAGGTGGAGAATACTTTTCCGTCATCGTCTTTTACTTGGATGAGGTCGCCGGAACTGTTCAGTATCTTCACTGCTAATGGGATATCGAACTCTGTGGCGTTTTCTGGCTTAAGCCAGACCAGATCCTGGAAGGAGTTGTGATTAATGGATGGGTAGGGAAGAGTTTATGTTGAGCTTTATGATCTGTAGGTAGTATTCGTATATCATTCACAATTTTAGCTTTGATATGATTAGAATACGAGTTTTATGCAGGTACCTAATTTAATTAAGATTTTTGCTTGGAACCTTTTAATATCATAATTTCATCGCACCAATTTAGGGTTTTAGCCGAACAAAAGATTCCTATAGAAATTAAGTTATTAGTACTGTAAAGTTTAAAAGTTCTACATCCATTTATTAAAATTTCCGGAAATGAAATCAAGGTTACCTACTAATCATACTAGTACTACTTATGAATCGAATGATACAATTTTACGAGACCATTTTGGGGTTAAAAAAGAAATGTTTTTTTTTAACTTACCGATAATTGGATCCTATCCGCCATTTTACCGTTCCTTTGAGATTCTCCTCATAAAAACTTAAATTCCATCACAACATTACCTGTATTGGGTTTGCTTCAAGACTGTCACTAATCAATATTTCACTGTTATCACACCATCACACTGATAAAATGGTGCTTATCATATTATTGAGATATGTTAACACTCAACTATCATTTGTAATATACATTGATGAGTTCGGCATTTCAAATGACTTTACCTAATCAGTAATCACCTAATGAGACTTTTTAATTAATTTTTATAAACATATTGATCATGAGATCGAATCATTCAAAGATCATTTTTTATCATTCATTCATTATCCGAAACAATAAAAATGCGCGAATTCTTATACAATATAAGGTGGTAAGTAAATGGCCTATTAAGGTGGTTCGACGACCATACAAAACGTTTTTTGACATTCGCAGGTTAACGTGATATTTTAAGAAACTTATGTAACATAATAATAATAATAATAATATAAGCCTTTTTATTCCCATATTTTTAGAGTATTACAAATATAGTTGTTTATAAATTTAAGTTTGTTGGGTTGCCCATTGTTGGACGAAGGCCTCCTCCATCATATGCCAGCCGGTTCTATCCGCGGCTAGTCTAGGCCAGGTTGGCCCTGCCATTTGGATGATATCATCACACCATCTGCGGCGTGGGCGGCCCCTTGAGCGCTTATCTTCGCGTGGCCACCAGTGGAGCACACGCTCACTCCATCGGCCATCTTGTGACCGTGCCACATGTCCGGCCCATCTCCATTTTATTTTGCATGCTTCCTCTGCCACACATTTTAGTTTTGTTTTATGTCTTATTCGACTGCTTCTTACTCTATCTCTCAGTCTTAGACCCAGCATACTCCTCTCTAAGGATTTTTGGAAGACTTTCAGCTTATTAATTATCTCTTTAGTAAAAGCCCAGGTCTGACATCCATATAGTATCACTGGTAGTATTGCGTTGTCAAACACTTTCTTTTTAAGTTTCAGTGGCAGTTTGCTCTTGAATATGTGCTTGAGTGCCCAGTATTTATTCCAAGCCTTTTTTATTCTGCGTTCTACTTCAAACATAGTTCGTCCTTGGAATGATATGCTCTGGCCGAGATAGATATATTCATCAACATATGTCAAGACACCCTGGTTAATTTTAACTGGTCTATGCTCTCCGTTCGTCATGACACAGGTTTTACTTGTGTTCATTAGGAGTCCACACTTTTGACTTTCGACTTCTAAGTTTTTTAGCATTACTTCTAGGTCTTGATGATTTTCACTTAGGACGACAATGTCATCTGCGAAGCATAAGTGACTCAGATATTCTCCACTTATTCGTAGGCCCATTGTTGTCCAGTCTAGTTTTCTGAAGATTTCTTCCAGTAGTGCTGTGAAAAGTTTTGGAGATATCGGGTCGCCTTGTCTCACACCTCTTAATATGTCAAAGCTGCTACCTCTTCTCTCCAATCTGACGACTGCTTTGCTTTTGCTATATAGTACCTTATGTAACATACTTTCCTAAATTGCCTTGCCTAATTGCAGCATCATCAAAGTATTTAAAAACTGATTGACATTTTCTCAAGTCATTAGGCCAATTATTAGATTGAATTAAACACCTTTGAAATTAGTAAATACAATTTATTTTAAAATAATTCAGCATTACAAACAACTTACTCTAAGCATTTCTTTCTTTCATTCTAAATTACTTCTTTTTTTCATCTTTCTTATCAACTTTCGCTTTGTCTTCTGTTTTCTTCTCATCTTTCTCTTCTTTATCCTTCTTCTCCTTCTTTGCCTCTTCTTTCTTGCCTTCTTCCGCGTCTCTGTTAGTGATCTTATTGTTGATAAGGTTGTGTAGTGCAATGATGGATCTTACCAGAGCAGCAAGATACACAACAAGAGACTGATCATTAGTCTTAATGTAAAGATTGTCAATGAAATTGTCATTGGCAATATCAGGGAGCAGATTGAATATGTCCTGCAACTGGTAGATGATTTGATGGTTCATGGGTAAGGAGCCTTGACCAACTTGGAGTAAGTAGTCTCTAATTTCAGTCAGTTGCGAGTGGAGACCTCTTAAGCCAAGGAGTTGGTTTGTGATCCTTTGAGAGAGACTTCCAACTGTGGTGTCCTTGATATCTCTCAATAAATGCTCGACACCAACCTCCTCTGCCTCTTCAGCACCAATTTCGCTCGGGACATGTTCAAAGGTGCGAGTTGTTGGACTGCCATCATCATGAACCTCTTCCACAGCCCGGTATGCTTCAGTAGGCAGACCAAGATCTTTAGGCTTAGCATCAATGATGACTAGAACAGAGTTGGGGCAGTAACGTCTAATCAGCTCATTGATAGCTACATCATTTTGATGTAGTTTAGGGCCAGTGTGGTACCAGCCCACTACTTTCTCCCTAGCATTAACTTTCTTGAACATACCATACATGTTCTCTAGGTAGTCATGGTCCAGGAACCAAACGGACTTGTCTTTGTCATCTTCATCGAATGGAACTGAAATAGAGAGAAAACCATATTAAACAAAACAGTTCATTACTGTGTGTGATTGCTGTGCTAAATTACAGAGGTTCTATTATTTTCCGTGACCTAGCTTGCTCAACAGCTTAGATCACTATTATGGAAAAAAAATATTACAGGTGCAGTGAATAAACTTATTCACAGGCCAGGCGCAATTAAAATAAATGTCATAAAGAGGACAGGGAAAATGTTTTCTTAGTTTATCTACACTTTATCTCAGGAGATGGTCTGATTCGCAGCAGTTTCTATCAATGTCTTAAGTTCACCCGTGTTTTAATTTGGGTGGTACGTCTTCGCACAAAATCAAACGATGCAGACCAGAATGCTCTTTAATTAGGTACCAATATTATGATTATAAGACGCTGAAACATTATTGTTGAGAATTTATAGCTATATGACACTGAAGTTACATCAGGCGTGTAAATATTAAGTATGTCAAGTCATTGCGGGGTTACGAAAAGCTTTCATTGACATCGTAAGGAGTGGAATGAAAAGAGACTACAGAGAATGGTTACTAACCTGCAAAACTGTTCGAGACGTCCAGGACTCCCTTGGCTCGCCAACACCCGAGAAGGACACCTACTACACGCTTCTGGTTACCAATTTTACCCATTCGGTTAAAATGATCCACGACACTAAGTAAAACTAGCGGATGAACAACCACTTTCGTGGTCACTACTTCTAGGCTAGGCATCTTTAAAATAAGTTGATTAGTTACTTTACTAACTAATTATATTGGAGAGGTCCAGAAACTCCGGCAAGTAGCAATAGAACAAACAATATCACAATAAATAATTCTCCAACAACGATGCCAGATTCGCTAGTCAAAACTAAAATTTGACAGTCATCGCTTGGTTGTCGATGGATGGTGGAAAAAATAATGTCTATGAAAAGAAAGATTAGTTGAGATACAGTAAAAAACGCTGATAAAAATAAATTAGTAATTTACACCACACCATGTTCAACAACTCATGGGGTATACAGATTGATACAGATTATGTTGGTGGCACTACACTTGGGAATGCGTGTTCGCGTTGCGTCGTTGCCTCTCTCTCATTTGCCGTAGGAAGAAAAAAGATGCAACACGAATATTTGGGCAAATACCGCCAAGTGTAATCCGACCATGTGATTTTTCCCTAATTTGTCAGTACAAAGTACAACATGTCGAAGTCATAATTGGGTGTTACTGTGGGTGTGATGCCGCGTTTATACGCTTGCCATGGCTTGGCGCGTGAGCAAGACGCAGCTATGCGTTAGAGGGAGAGGGCTATAATTCGATCTCATTCGTTTACATAGCTGCGTCCTGCTCACGCGCCAAGCCATCGCAAGCGTATAAACGCGGCATTACACGCTACATTAGCGTACAGATGTAACAATCCGACCATTTCCGACCACATGTGCACACAATTTCTCAGTTCAACTCGTTTGACAGTTGCCGTTGGATCAGCAGCCGCTGCTGAACCGCGCAACATGCCTCACGATATCTAGCAATTAGTAGTAGTAATTACACGATATAAATTGGGGCTGACAAATCGTGATATTATGTTTACATCCCTTTAGAGACGCAGATATAAGATGGAAAGAGACAGCAAACATCCAATTCATTCGCGTTCAAGCAACTTTGAAGGCGGTTGTTGTAAGAAATTGCTCGGCGTGTTATACGAAGTCGCTACATTCGCGCGTTAGCGCGCCAAAACTACGCGCTAAACCATGAATGTGGAGCCGATTCGCTTATTTTTCGCGGCTTCGCTCCTGTAATATAATATAAATTATAGTTCACCACCTTTTGTTGGTTTTTGGCCCGCAACAAAGGGCCTGCGAACGCGAACCCTGTGACTATTGTCAGTGCTACCTAGCTGCACCGTGGGAACTAAGATCTATACCTACACTAGGAACCGAGGTCGGTTCATTCAGCCAGTTTTGGACGCTGCTTATGCGCACAGAGGGGCTACTGCGAAGTGAAAACGAACTTCTTTCGAATATCTCCGTCTCTGTCGAACTCTAACTAGCAAGTGCGACAGAGATGGAGATACACGAACGAATTTCGTTTTCGTTTCGCGGTAGGGCCTCAGGTATTGAAAATGACTTCGTTGCGAATAAATTCGGTTCACTGCAGCGTTGTGGGGTGTGACAACAATAAAACAAATAAGTAGACATTTATCCTTTTTTCACTGACGATGACAGATTAGTAACTTATCTACCTACTTTTCCTATATAGTTACCTAAGTACTAATTATTTCCATGACAGGTACGAACTAGTGAGTTTTAACAAGGACGTAATGATTTTTACGTCACACCTGGCCATAATGCGAGTTTTACTGCACGCTGCGCGTATGGGAAAACTCGCATTGTGGCCAGGTGAAGACGTAAAATTTTGTACTCAACGCGGGCGGTAATTCGTAAAGCCCCAGAGCGCATATTTATGGCCCGAACCGAAGGTGAGGACAAACACCTGCGATCTGGGGCATTCATGAATTCACCGCCCTAGTTACGTAATGTACTATTACGGAACATTGAATCTTTAATACCTATTTCAAATACGTAATTAATTTGTAAGGCCTGCTTGGGTTTCGGTAATTTTGTATACATACCTACCCCGAGCCTCAGACAAGATTACTCCGCCACTGCCATGTTGTCCAAATTATTTAGTTGTTTTCGTAGATTTCATGTTTATGTTTTATCCCTGTACTGTATAACAGCAATTAGTATAATACTTAGTTTACTTAGTAAGATTCGCACGGCAGCTTAAGAAAGGGCGTAAACATCGTCGTTGCTATAGGGACTTACGACTTTTTGGAAGGGCTGGAATTCACTCGCGAGGATGAAACACGTAATCAGAATATTTTAAAACAATACATTAAAACAAATTATGCCTAGTGTCTACTTTCAAGTTTGTAATGCTACTTTTAAACTATTACGTTATGCATATACTTACCTACGCTATAAATAACGAAGATAGGTAGGTACCTAACAAAGTTTATTTCGTACTATCGTCGGGATATATTTAAATTAAGTTACTTACCTACACAAAAGGTTTCGTTTTGTTATATGTTGTAGATTAATAATAATAAGTACCTACATTCGTACTGTCGTATGTCGTAACCATAGACGTAAACTCATCCTGAGCGATAGGTAACATGGCTTCAATTGTATTTAACATGCTGCGTTGATATGCTTGTATGTAAGTGACTATGCAGTTCAGATACTGGAAGTATCTCCGGAAACCCCGGATATTTATGTTTACCTATTTGCTTTTTAGGGTTCCGTACCCAAAGGGTAAAAACAGGACAATTGCTTCACCATGGTGTACTCACACATTATTGACATTATAATAGAAATTTATGTTTTTTAAAATAATTTAAAAAGAAAGTAAACCGTTTTTTTATATCACTTAACTATTAATTATAAAATCATTTCTCAGCGGTGTCAACCCTAGCGTCGATTGGCCGGCGCATGCGGGCAACGACCCGCACGTTCAAGGTTGCTCCATTGTTAAATTTCGTAAGCACTTAAAGCAGTAGGTATTGGCATTTTTATTCAGACCTGAGTATCTATTCGTAGAACTATTATATAATCTGTGCTATTGAGGAGCCAAGCAGTTCACGCGCGATTCTCACCGCGATTCACGCACTTGCGAATCGTACGCGAATGTGGAGCGGCCTTAAAAGTGAGCCCTTCTGTCAGTGTCACTGTCAGATTCTAACGTCAAACTTTAATTCAATATTCAATTTCACCTTAATCCTTGTTTAATAAAAAGCGTGGTAAATTCGGCAAAAACTATATTATAAGAATAAGAAACACAGTACCGAACAACATCGCTTATTAAGCAAGCTTGACATTGGCGAAATCTTAGATGGAAGATATTTTTTATAAGAAACAGCATTCACGCAATTACTAGTGCACACGTGCTTCACATAAATGTTGCTGTAATCATGGCGCAACGAACGTTAACCTTTGTGACCGGCAACGCTAAGAAATTAGAAGAACTCCGAGCTATTCTGGGTACAACATTTCCCTTGGAATTAGTCAGTCACAAGTTAGACTTGCCAGAACTGCAGGGCGACGTTGACGAAGTATCTATTAAGAAGTGCCAGGAAGCAGCGCGTCGTCTAAAGAGACCGGTCATAGTGGAAGACACCTGTCTATGTTATAATGCATGGAAAGGTCTGCCGGGGCCATACATCAAATGGTTTCTAGAAAAATTAGAGCCAGAAGGATTGACAAAGCTGTTGACCGGATGGGAGGATAAATCTGCTCAAGCTATAAGCACTTTCGCGTATAGTCCCGGGGAGAGCGAAGATTCCGAAGTAATCTTGTTTCAAGGAATTACGAAAGGAGAAATTGTTGAGCCTCGAGGCAGGAGGGACTTTGGCTGGGACTGTGTCTTCCAGCCAGAGGGATATGACAAAACTTATGGTGAACTAGCAAAAGAAGTGAAGAACACAATATCCCACCGATATAAGGCTTTAAACAAGCTCAGGAAACACTTTGAAGAGAGTGGGTAGTATGTTCATTAATTTATCTTAGTGACGGTAATTATTGCTTAGAATGTTGGTTATGCTGTAAGAGAATAAATATGATGTGTAAAATAATACAAGTATTGTATTTATGTTCATTTTATTATTTAGTATTTTCCTACAGTAAACTTAAGTATCTTTGAAGCTATTTGTAGTTTTCAAATTAAGTAGTTCTTTGCAAAATTGACCACATCTACACATACATTGATACCAAACAAATAATAAATTAGTAATATGATTCAGTATGGAAAACTTTTTATGGATATGTATGGAAAATGCTTTCCTTATTGGCATCAATGGCAATCATAATATGGTCTGTCAGCATGGCTATCACGCGACGCCGCGCAAGCTCTCGATTTTTCTCGCACTATCTGTCTCTCTCTTATTAGAACACTTAGAACAAGAGGTATAGTGCGAGAAAAATCGAGAGTATGTCGCGGCCGTATCATTATAGACATGCAGATGGTAAGTGATTACTTCAAAAATACAATGATATCAAAAATGACTGATCAATTTCTAGCATAATGGTTGATTGAGTTACTGATATTGCAGCCCCATATAAAAACCTATTGTTGTATTCTGCTTTGTTCAACTAGCTACAAAATACATTCCTAAGTATACAGATTCAAACATAATCCAACTAAAACTATGTAAATCTTAATTTTAACAATATTGCCACCTGAATTGTGCACTCCGGGAGCAATATATGGCTCTAAATTAGAGTTATTATAATTCTTATAATACCAGTCTCTCTCATCTGCTTGTCTAGTCTTCGTATTTCCTACACTAGATAATTCTGAAAATCTTGTTTTAGCCTCTCTGTTTATAACTGGCAAATAGTTGTCCTGGCTGTCATAATGCTCTGCGTGTGGCATGCTGACTTTTGTTATAGTTGCCGGTCTTTTAGTAAAGTTCCTTCTTGCCAACTCCTCATTATTTGGTACCAGAATAGCTGACAATGCTGTTGGGGGATTATTATCTATGTGCTTTTTGGAAGGAGGTTTAGACGTCACAGCACTAGGGCTTATGAATGGCTGGGTGCTTGTTTCCAGCCAGGCCTGTAGAGACATGTCATTGCTGGTGTCAGTAGTTATCAGAATACCCTCTTTCTCTGTTATATGATTCACTGTCAGATTAGATTCCATCAGATTGTACTTGCTGATATTGTTGGGGTCACTTTTTTCTTCTTCTATAGCCTTTGTCCTGTTGTAGGCTACATGAGTGCTGTTGTCATCATTTAAAAATGCTTGTAGCTCATGAATTTCACTCTTCATTTTCTGATGGGTTGTGTTCCTTTGGACTGTGTTTACTGGTGGTCTTGCTGATGATTCAACTGTACTTTGTTGAACACTGCCCTTAGCACTGTATATTGCATCGCCCACATTTGCGGCGACATTGTGGGAAACATTCATATTCGGATTTGTCATTGGCTTGAAACCACTGGCTGTAGTTGGGAGCATGGGTGAAAATCCGCCTGTCTCGAACTTTGGAGGCTCCTGAATTTGGTACTTGTCTGCAGAATTCTGTTGTTTCTTCTCCTGCCAGTCTATTTTGCGCCCCGTATTGAGAAACTGTCCCATGTTGATGGTAGGTAGGGGCATTCCGAAAAACGTAAAACCGCTAGATGGCGCATTAGACGTTGCGGCATTCTTGTTAGTTGTATTCTTCATTTCAGCATAAAGAGTAGGCGTGTCTCCAGGAGTGTAGTGCGACTTATTTTTTTGAAGCGAGTTTATCTCATTGAGCCCATCGATAAGGGTTTCGTTGTACGGATAGTCTACGTATTCGTCGTAGAAGTATTCCGACTCTTCTGGAGAAGGTCTGTTTAGTTTGTTTATGTGGTAGTTATTTTTGATTTGCGTGGTGTAATCTTTTATTTTGTCCATTGTAGAGAACACTTGTGATGTCGCCAAGTTTGGTAATAACGCTTCGTTTTCAAGAGCTGCGCATGATCTCAAGTCCTCGGCCCCAGTGGCGGTGTTTGCACAATCGTTCCACGAGAACGGCATGCCTTTGACGTAGGTTCCGTCTGCACATTTGGGTCCAATAGATGACGACTCTGCAAGCCAGGACTTCAGCCAAACTATTCTGCAGTTACAAATTAGCGGGTTTCCTGAAAATTAAATAACGTTTTCAGATTAGTTTAACAATAAAGATGAATTGCTTTTTGAGGTTTTTATGACTGTTATAGTCCGACCGCTTCACTCAGCCTCGCCTACGCGGCGCGCAGGTTCGGAAAAACGAGGAAAACGGCAAGCGGGACAGGCGTCGTGCGGGAGGCGAATGCTGCCAGGGGTATGACCATGACGGACCCCTGCACACGCGCGCCGCGCAGGTGTGGATTGATTTAGGCGGTCAGACTATAGTAAAAGGTGAGCAAAATATAGGCAATGGTCTAGTTTTAGTCTTGCTGTACGGTGTACGCGTTAATACGTTATACTTATAAATAAAAAATAACAAAGATTTTTTAAACAGGTTAAACCACGGATAAACTCACCATCAATATCCAAAATGGCGATATTATTTCTTAATTTTGTAAATGCTAGCTCGCTGACGGTTGTTAATTTGTTGTGCTGCAGCGAAAGCACCTTTAGGCGTGGCATGAAGTCAAACGGCTGCCCACCTATGTAACAAATTAAGTTGTTGTCAAGATTCAGCTCTACCAACCATTCCATGTACTGAAACGAAGACTTGGTGATTTTGTTTAGCCTATTGAAGCTCAGATCGAGTACCTCCAAAGACGAGAGCTGCCGAAGTCCCGAGTTATCGATATTAGTAAGCTGATTATTGCTCATGTTCAGATACTGTACTAAAGGGAGGTTCTCAAATGCACGTAATCCGATGTATTGCAACCGATTCCCTTGCAACTCAATAATCCTTAACTTTGGAAGATTTGAGAAAACCCTATCCGGTAAATCTATTATGTGGTTTCTACTCAAATGTATGGAAACCAGATTAGGCAGGTTATTGATAGCTTTCGGGTGGATGATTTCTATTTGATTACTCTCGAAATGTAGAGTTTCCAAATCTCCCAGCTCTTCAAAACTACCTGAGCGTAGTTCTATGACTTTGTTGTTCACCATATTTATTTCCTTCAATGTGTGGATGTTATTTATGGCATTGCCATCAAAGAATTTGATATGGTTGTTACTTGCATCTAATAATCGCAGTTTAGGTAGCATATTTAGAGATATAGGCAACTCTACAAGATTATTAGATGAGATATTTAAAGTCTCGATGTCGAGCGCTCTGCTAACAATATTCGGACTTATGCTTTTCAGTCTATTTTTACTAAAGTCCAGCGTGGATAATGCAGCGTTTTCTTGAACAGCCATAAAGTCAAAATTCTCTATCGTATTACCATGAAGATTCACTTGTTTCAAATATTGCAGCTTGCTAAAACTTTTAGGGTGAACCGATATTATCTGGTTTTCCCCTATGTCTAGTATTTCTAATTTCTCCAGATCCCCGAATGTCGTCGCATCGATCTGTCTTAATCCATTGCGCCTCATGTAGAGTCTGCGTAGATTATGCAGAGTTTTCATACTTCCACGGGGCATTTTTTGGATACCATTGTTCGAAATATCTAATGTTCTTAGTGACGGCAGATCTAAGTCAGGAGATGGTGGCACTGGCAGGCTAGTGATTTGATTCCTTTGCAAATATAATTGTTCTAAACCTCTTGGCAGTCCAGGGACAAATTCTATCAGCCGGTTGGAACTCGCATCAATTTCATAGAGACTGGCCAGATTTCTGAAAGTCGCAGGATGTATGGAAACCAAAGCATTGCCTGATACGTTTACGTACTCCAGCAATGGGGATTCCATGAACGTAATCGGGTCTATCATTGTTAAT
Source organism: Epinotia demarniana (assembly GCA_945867215.1). Taxonomy (NCBI): domain Eukaryota; kingdom Metazoa; phylum Arthropoda; class Insecta; order Lepidoptera; family Tortricidae; genus Epinotia; species Epinotia demarniana. The sequence continues at coordinate 9,090,007 of OX244264.1, forward strand.
TGATTATTACACAAATTAATTCTTCTAAGAGATGGTAAGTTGTAAAGTAACTTTGGTTGTAAACGATGGAAGTAGTTGAATGATAAATCTAAACCCTTTAATGCTGGTAAATTCCAAAATGGCCCTTCGTTAAAATCAGTCAAGGAGTTGTTACTTAAGTGCAGTTCCCTTAGGGCGGGCATGGCCATAAATGCATCAGCTTGTATAAACTTTATGTTATTCTTGTTAAGATGAAGACGTTCCAAACTTGGGTGGCCTCTTAGAGCACCTCTAGGAATTTCCTTTAGTAAATTTTCACTCATATCCAAAAACCTCAAACGAGGTAGTGCATCTAGCAAAGCTCTGAACTCTGAAATATGTGTTATGTGATTGCCAATGAGATTTAGTTCCTCAACGCCACTGCCAGATTGCTGTAAGAATGATTCGGGATGAATGCGATTAATGTTGTTATAGTTTAGGTCTACTATCCTCAACTTAGGTACCCTGTGAAAAGCTCCATGATGTATTACATTAATATTATTATTTGCTAGGAAGAGGTTTTCCAACATTCCTTGTTCTACAAATGCCCCTTCGTTTAACTTGTCGATTAAATTGTGATTAAGATTCAAGACAGACAAAGCTGGCAAATCTCTTGTTGCTCTACCGACCATGGATGCATCCGTTATTCTGTTACTACTAAAAGAAAGTTCAGTCAGCATTGGTAGGAGAGATAAAGCTCTCATGTGAATAATATTTACGCCGCAGTTTGTTATTTCTAATTTTTTCAACTTGGGTAAATTGTAGATTGCATTTTCTTTGATAATGCTCAGATTTGGACTGCCTTTAATAAATAGCCTTTCGACAATAGGTAACCCTTCAAATGTGCGCTCGTTAACTGCATTTAAACTGCCAGATTGGATGCTGATATAGCGTAATCTCGGCATTCCTGTTAATGCCGGTATTCTCTTGAGATTGTGCGATTGTATGGTGATAGCTTGAAGGTTTTGCAGTTTCATTAGACTCTCTGATGGAATGCTCTTTAAATCGTTTTCAACTATGAATATTTCTACTAAATTAGTCTCTTGAGTTTCCAACCAAGCTACAGACACTCTTTCCAGTCCGTTGTGGCGCAACATCAGTCTAAGGATCTTCACATTTTGGAATATCTTGCCCGGTAGAGACGGCAAATAGTTGTTTTCAATTATAAGTTCATCTATGGGCTTTCTGACAGAGTCTCCGATCTTTTGGACTCCCTTCAACACTTGCGGCAAATCGCTGTGCGTGCACCTGAAATCACGAATTGAAATTTAAATAGGTGCCGAGATATATGTACTCGTGCCTCTTTGTTCATTAGTGCGACAATTTCAATGTTTTACCTACCATATTTGGATATCTTCGTTTCGATTGGTGCATATGCATGGCAGAATTGTCTCCGAGGCTGGACATACTGTTTGCCCAGATGCAGCCGATATTACAAAGACCAGCCATAAGCAAACCTTCTCAGTCTTAAGTAGCATTTCTTCTCTGCTTCGCCGCTCATTATATCAATTAATGCTACATTGGAATGCAAAAACTCAAGATTTACGCATCTGAAACAAAATGGAGACTTAAGTTTCAAAAGAGGATACATATACATAGGTCGTAGGTCACTGCTGACATATCGGAAGTTGAACAATGCAGAATTGTGTCGAATAAATCACGATTGCAAGAAATTCTGTATACCTACCTACTGATTGCGTCAAGGACTCTAGAACAATGAATGGTAGAACAATGCCCGTGGTCCGGTGCCTGATGCACTTTCACTGTTGCCATTGTTCTTATTGGCGATCTACGGCGTTTACACACTTTATTGTTATTTCCACGATTGTTCTAGCGGAGGTTACACAATGCTCTTAATCCGGAGGTTATATAGTTTTTGGTGATGTAGGTCAGACAGAGCACGTAATCACACTGGGGTTTGTTTATTGAGGCTAAGTATATTGTTCATACTCTAATTGTTATTGCAAGTGCATTACTGTATGGGAGATTAATCATGATATCTGGGCGCCTGTATTAACTTATAGGCAATTTCACGACACAGCCACTGGGTTGCCCAAAGTAGAGGAAATTTATCAGGAAAGCGGGCCCGAGTAAAAGAATGTAGGTGAAGATTAGTTCAATTTAGATGCACCCAGATAATAGGGTGGGTGGATTGAAAATCCACAAAATACCCTCACCCTTATAGTTTTATTACCTAATGATTGCAGGCAGATGGCGTTCTCTAAAATCATGTCAAATTAAGTCAATCACCTTCGTCTTAATTTAACTGACTGTGCCATGTAGATAAAAATTAGATGCCATAAGTACAAGATCAAATTAGCTCAGTTTCAAGGCTGTTATAGGACTGTTCTAAGCTGTGTTCTATTGTTTGGAAGTGTTTCATAAAGAAATGGCGGGATATGAACTGTAGATCTCACCAGTGCAACATAGCCAAGCAGCAAGACGAGCAATCAACGCGGTACAGTTACACAAGTTATATCTAACTGTCAACTGTCATCCTACATACTGGGGAGCAATGCGGAAAATTGGAGTGAGATTTGAGTACCTTGGTGCTTGTAATAAACGTTAACGGTTGGTAATGAATGTAATGATAGACGTTATGTTGTAGGTAGTCTATGTTGGGGTAGGTTGGTTTTTACAACGCGATGGTGGCAAACAAGCAAAGCTAAATGATAAGCATACACCATAGGGATTTGAGGAGCTCTTGTTTTTAAAAAAAGTTTATAGTTAAATGTTGAGGTTTCCGTAACGCACGAGGAAAAAAATTATAAGCATAATACACTTCATTGTCAGTCTGTCTGTCTGCCAAGATCCTTTTTCTTAGAAACGTGTGAGTATCAAGTTGAAATTAATATCGAATACTCAGGAAGGCAATCCATTGAAAATGAAAAAATCAAAGTTCCCAGTCAACCCAATTCAAATATAGCCGTATAATGCCATTAATTTGGATATCTACTCGCAGAAATCAAAACCTATAGGTCGTGATATTATTGGGCGTGTCAATAGTTAAAACATGCTGGCTAAATAGACTCGATGTTAAGATTTTTTTTTAAATGTAAACAGTTTTACGTCACACCTGGCCATAATGCGAGTTTTACTGCACGCTGTGCCTACGGGAGAACTCGCATTGTGGCCAGGTGAAGACGTAAAATTTTGTACGCAACACGGGCGGTAATTCGTAAAGCCCCAGAGCGCATATTTATGGCCCCCACCTTCGGTTCGGGCCACAAACACCTGCGATCTGGGGCATTTACGAATTCACCGCCCTAGTTACGTAATGTACTATTACAGCTGCGCTCGAACTTTGGAGCAAGTTCTAGATGCGCGGACGATCTGCGGACGCATCAATAATGGCGGGAAAAGACATGTAAGTAAGAGTTTATGCATCACCTATTCATTTTCTATAGCTTACTTATACCTAATTTACTCAGAGAGTCGTTTATTTGTAAATATTACTTTACTAGTTTACTTTCACATCACTCAGAAATATCCGTAGAATATGCAGATTATAAATCATAAAAGATGAAATAAACACGCAAATGGGTAGCTATCTATATTAAAATGTTGCTGGTATTAGTAAGATCAGTATATTTATCTCGAAGAAAAGGCGAGACGATAGAGATGCAACACAACACGCATGGCTCGGTGGCTCCACAAGTGGACAAATCCGTAGCGCGATTTGTATGAAAAGTGGTTTCTCTGTAGTAGACTTTCTTTTGTAAAATTAAACGTATTTCATGACTATTAAGAATAATTTTGGATTCAATTCAATTATGATATTTCCTAGAAATTCTACCGAGGGAGTGATAAAAATGTAAGATATTTACCATAAGTATTACAGGATACTATAATCTGTGATTCTACGCTTATGTAACTTGTATTTAATTAGGCTTAAGATCATTTACCCGAAATATTTTACACCTACTGTTTCAACTTCAAAATCCGATAACCTACTTAGTTAGCAGCTACAGCACTCCAGAATTTAAAGGTAACTCAAAAATATTCAATAAGTACCTACCTGGAAAATATCCCTTCAAGCACTCCACAGATGAGGATATTGTCAGAACGTCACTAGCGTTTAGCGATAAAATTGCGTAATTGATTGACACTTGTAAACAATCCAGAGCCAAGCGGGGCCCGTGGCGGCTAGACATGAACTGGGATGCGAAGTCTATTTCGCATGTAAACACCAGACTTTCGGTTCACAGCTCGATGCGCACCAAGTAACTTATCTTTCACCATTGTGGCGTGTGCCGTACCAACGTAACTTGCGAGCTTGGAATACGGATGGGCAGTTAGGCAGAAATGGTACCCGCTGACGTTTGTAGCAATGCGGGGTATGACCACCAAGACACTTCTATATGTTCCCTTACGTGCACTAGACGGGTTGTATACACCCATATCCTGAATGTACGAGGTGTTTACGGTAGCTTTAGTATAATTGTTACTTAAAAAATTTGAAAAACCCTCGTCATTTTCATTTCATAGTTCAATGTCTCAAAATCTGCTGTACCGATTTTGTTGAAACATCTCGCCAAAAACCATCTCGATGGCGTCAGCTATCGGAAAAAAATGTGCCTAAATTAAGCGTTGTTTGTTGGGAAACCTATCCTTACAAGTAGGTATAGCAGCAGTAGCTCTCCTTTATAACCCAACGATGAACTTGTCGCGTCTGACTATATTCTAATCTTTGTCTATCAAATTGCAAAACAAGGAATGTTTTGGTATTATCTCGATGAAATCTTACGATGCAGTAACAAGGAAGGTGTTTGCCGTGTGGACAATACAATTGACATGTCGTTTAATTGTGCCAACTGGCATGTAATTTGAAACTCAAGCAACCAACGACCGGCTGGGCTCGCATCGTCCACGAGTTTTTATCTTTTATTCTATCGCCTACTGTATTATAAGATATGTGCATATAAAACAGTTAAGTAGTTGGGGTACTGGCGCATAATGATGGAATATTTTTCCGCGTTTGCACATTACCATCGCGTTCGTATAGATATCTACCAGTATTTGTCTGCGACTTCGCCCGGTTCAAAGCCCGTGGTACTGTAACTGCCATCCCAAATTTCACTGGACACAATGTGCTAAACATTTAATCTACCATAGCGATAAAGGTGACAGGCAAGGTATATATTTATTCATACCTATACACATATTTGTTGGAGACATTAGAAGTGCACTGTTAGCTCTACTAGCAGCACGGCTATCACGAGACGGCGCGCGAGCTCTCTCGATTTTTCTCGCACTGTCCGTCTCTTTCTAGAACACTTAGAACAAAAGATATAGTGCGAGAAAAATCGAGAGTATGTCGCGGCCGTCGCATGATAGCCGTGCTGTTGTACTCACATCATTGTACGAATTAAAATTTTACAACATGACGAAAGAAGTCATCCCATTGCAAAATATGAAATGTTTTGTAAAAACTTTTACATAATCCTTACTTTCCCGTGAAGCATCGTATTTTTTAATTATCATATCATATTATTATTTCCGAAATGGCTGATTAATATGTAGGTTACTAACACAGAAACTAAAACAATCATAATTTTGGATGTTCAGTTATTTATGTGGTCTGTCGAGTCGACCACCCTATCTCACTCTATGATTGTATATTCCCAAATAAATTAAACCGCTAAAAAAAACTGAAAAGCAAAAAATAATAAACCTTTCCTATTTAGTTTAATAACTAAGTTCTTAAATTAATCTAAGTGTACCTAAGTAATTTTGAGTCGGCGCCAACTCAAAATTAATTTAAGAACTTAAAAGCGGTTTATTATTATATTTATTATATAAATAGGAAAGGTTTATTATTTTTTGCTTTTCAGTTTTTATTCGGCGGTTATTTTTTTTTGTAAAAAAGTTTTTATTTTTAAATTTTCTGTGGCTTACTTTAGTTAATTACTTACTTAATTACTAGTTACTTACATGCAATATTTTTGATTATTCAATCAGTAAGTGAACAATCTATCATCCCCTGTTTTCCTGCCCTTAGGGTTGAAATTTTTACTAAATTTTAGTTATGTGGGACCAACTTCGAGGTATACCCTTTCTAACAAAAAAATAATTATCAAAATCGGACTACTCTGTAAGAAGTTAAGCGTGATCATACATAAAAAAATATATAGGTACGCGTTGACTTGAGAACCTCCTCCGTTTTTTTCGTCGGTTAAAAAATGACAGCTTACTTCATCACTTAGGCAGTGGTCCTTCTGTACCTTTAGGTACTATTACATATTTTGTGGTACAGTCAAGGGCACCAATATGTGTACACCACAAATTCTCAAAAATGTGTAGACACCTTATTTCTGCACCAATAACACAATATGTACACATATGTACTATAGTACCATATACATATTTATGAAACATTGAGTGAATACATATTGGTGCCCTTGACTGTACCTACTAGGTACTTTACTACGCTAATTACCTATATAATAATATAGCGTTAGTCTTCTGTTCTGTCCGAAACTCACACTGTAAGCGGCATCATAGAAGTTTAAGAGTGCACAGCACACGAATGTTTGTATAGGTCGGGATTCTAATGAATAACGCCCATATCTATGACGTAGCTTACTTATAAGGAATATGCCTACCTGCGATTTTCCCATACAAACGCTCTCGACTGTTTCCTCTCTGGTTTTTGAACATAGAGAAATGAATTTTTCAAATAAGATCAATATCATCAATATCTATGCCGCTGTGTTTTGCTTTTTTGGATATTTTTATTTTAAAGAAATTTACAGCGCCTTGAAAATCGCAAAAACGGCTTAACTGAATTGGCAGCCAAAAAAGGCGCAGTATACAAATATGACAACATACATACGTACATTCACGCCTTTATTCCCAAAAGGGGTAGGCAGAGCACATGAAACGTATGTTCCAGCGCCACTTTTAGCATAAATGTGGGTATAAAAGATCGACTAAATGTGATATTGCAGTGATAGGTTGCTAGCCCATCGCCCACAACACACTTCAACCCTGGTCCCTTAGTCGACTTTTACGACACCCACGGGAAGAAAGGGGGTGGTGAAATTCTAACCCGACACCACACGGGTATGGGTATGTAAATATGACAACAAATATCAAAAAAATCAAAACATAGCGGCGTAGATTGTTTCTTCTTCTTGCAGTTCCCAAAATTTTATAATGATTGGGTGTGTTTTGGAGGAGGAAACAGTAGAGAGCGAAACCTCCATTTTTGAGTTTTTTGTGTGAGATTTTTAGTCCGAGCTGCAGTTGTCCTTATCGCACGAATTGGAGCTCCCGTCCACAGCAGCGCGACAGACACATTGAGTCAAAAATTCGAGATTTGAAAAGTTGCTCAGCTAGGCATTGCTCTTAAGTGGAAACGTAGGCGGTTAGTAGAAAGTGTAAAGAACTACGACCGGACTACTCTGTTTCTGGGCTGTTATTCGCTGCGCGCTAAAGCAGCCCACCCCGCCGATCACCCGTCACGAAACTAATAGAACTCTACGTGCGCTTAGTTACTAAGCATCGCGGTGTCAAGATATATTTGTGAGTGAGCTACGAGGTGAGCTTAAAACAAGTAGCACATACTAGAGGTAGGGCACAGCGAAATTTCATCCCGCTTGAATTTGGAGCAGCCCTACTGGGTAAGTACCTCCGCCTTGCAGAAAACCACAGCCATAATAACACTACTACCTACTTGCTCTGTACTTGTAGTAGTGTTGTGTTCCTGGAGGGGAGCAAGGTCGCCAGAGCTCCCGAGGATGCGTTGTGTCAAGTTCCCTGGCTCTCAACACAACTTGTGTAGAGAGCCGCACACAACTTTATTGCAGATAATAATATTAATAATTATTATTATTGCATTTATGGATACCTAAAACTATGTAGTATTGTGTAATTGCCAAGTCACAAAATTTTATTTAATTAGCAAATAAAGAATAATAAGAATGCCTGAGACTTGGCACAACATAATATCTCACAGATTTCATTACTTTTTAGAGATAAACAAGCAGCTCCATCGAGACTTGGCTAGTTTTTTACAGAATGTTTTTGGTGGGATTTCACTTCTTTTTGTAGAAACGTGGGCTTATTGATTTATTTTATTAGATTTTCTAATTTGACACCGTTTTTTTCTTTTTAGGATAATATATCTCTAATAGTTTTTTTTTGCTAGTTTTTATAGTTTTCCCTTTATGTTCCCGTCTTAAAACTAAATATGACCGACGGAGGAGGTGGTTCCTATTAAAAACTTAAAGCTATGGACCTAATAAGTGCCTGAAACAAAAATGGTGCTATTGTCCAGTGTCCACATTTACGACAATTTGTTCGAGCACTCTGCCCCACTGATATATTAACATTATTATATTTTTATTACTCGTTATTATAGAGGCTATAGTGACACATAAATCTCCGGAAATTTCAAGTGTCTACATATTACGGTTCTAGAGATATACCGATTGTTATGGCCAGGCAAAAAAACGCCATAAAATTACGTTTCATGTATGAGAACACTGTTTAATTTTTTATTTTTGTGAATGTATGTTAAAGCAGCAATAGAAACACTACTTCTGTGAAAATTTTAACAGTCTAGCTATTGCTGATACGCAGACAGCCGGATGGACAGCGGAAGCTCAAGAACAGGGTTCCGTTTGATATCCTCTGGGAACTCGGCTCTAAAAACTATCTACCTAGTTGAATTCCTTGACCCCAAATATGTAATATTTAGACACTCAGTTTGTCATATTCTACGTTAAATAGAACTAAGGATATTGATAAATTAACTAAAATTCAAAATGGCCGCCATAAAATTAAAGATGGCCGACGACGGAGCAGTTGGTTCCTATCAAAAACTTAAAGCTATGGACCTAACAAGTACCTGAAAAAATTTGGTGCTTTTGTCCAGCGTGTCCACATTATCACCTGAAACTGCCCTACTAAAGATCACTATATACTAGTCAACAAACCTGCGGTCACATTTGACGACAAAATGTTCAGAAATGCGACGATGTAGGACAGCGGGACAGCTGGATATCGGAAATACGTAAGAATTTTGGCGCAAGCACTGCCCAAGCTGACGCGGAGAACTTCGTTCGCTTCGCTCGCTCATTCTAATAGGTGACTGACTGTGACCTTGATTCTTGCCAAATTTCACGCGTATTTTCATGTTTTGATGGAAAATGAGCAGGCCTCGGGTCAGAACCATTGTGCGACTCCAAGTCGCACTTGGCCGATTATTTTACATCTAGTAACTTAGCATATCATCTGAATATAAACTCAGTTGTTGTTCCAAATGCTACCATGAGTGACAGAAACAATTTAAGAAAAAGCCATTACGCCCACGTGCGTAATAAGGGATATAGTAGCTCTGTATGCCTGCGCGTTATGAAGCCTTGCTGCGCCGCCCGCTCCATGTGTTCGTCGGTGTGTTCCTCGCCTTAATCAACTAATCCGAGAATCCGCGACTGGTAAAAAACCAGTTAGCCTTGAGACTTGTTTTGCAAAACTCTAACGAGTAGAAGAAGCTTAGAAATGTTAAATGTTAGATATGAAATACTGCGTGTGCACATGTTCCGATAATAGACAAATAAAAACAGACCCCTCTTTCCCAGTGGGCACTTTGGGCAAGTGCCCAGGGCCCCGCGATCGATAGGGGCCCCCCTCAGATCTAATACAAAGTCCCTAGTTCCTGTCAGATCACCAAACGATAACCAATCTCTAATATGCGCAGGGCCTCCAATAGGTTAAAGACGGCCCTGGCTAAAAACGTATCGCTCCTTTCGGTTCTGCCTCTGCCGTAGTCGGCAGCAAGCTGGTTATACTGAAAATATTTAGATACTTTACAGACGTGATCGCGCCACGCGAGGAAAATCATTTACGACACTTCAGCCATAAAGGGGTAATAAGCGCCCGCTACGCGTGCGGATAATCCCGCTTCTTGACATTCTTCTCTTCGTTTTACCGCCCTGAGTACTATTTATTTTTTATTTGTTTGTAAAAGGTTATCGCATTCGCAACTCTTGAACGATTTTGGTGAGTTTTCATAGGCGCGAATCGAAATCGAGCTAGCTAAGTCACATTTCGGGGAAAATTCGTTTTCCCTGTTTTTCACTTACGATGCTGTACCTAAAGCCGTCTCCCAGGCTGCAATTAAATTTTTAAAGAACGAGCGAAACGAACAAAGTTTGGGTTCATTGAGCTTTCCAGGTTACCTTATCGTTAGAGCAGGAATAGTCTTCGATACTACATTTCTGTAGGTTAATACCACATTATAGAGGTCGGTATATATTAAGGTATAGGATATACTTAGAGGTGCTCGACCACCCGAATATTATCGTAGCTATGCAAATTATTTTTACATAACTACGTCGTATAGCGAAAATTGAAGGTCATGATTGACATAAAAACTTAACATAGCATAGCGACACACCTACTCCGACCAAGTTTAGAATTTTAGGTGAAAACATGTCCAACTTGCCTACGAGTTAAGGCTCATTTTCCTGTAAGTTGCGATGTGCTAGAATTACGTAGAGGCTCGACCGACAACCTGTTTCCAACACCTGAGCACGAAATCTAACCTAATACTGTCTCAAGCCAGTCACCGTTCGTCGTACGTAGAGTTTTATCGTGTTGCTGTTCTGGTGGCATTATGTTGCTAAAGAAATTATGTCGGAATTCTCGCGCAATTAATATTTATAGGACTTACTGTGTTAATGGGAATAAGCAGGCACCGCCGAAAATTTTGATCACCGGTGAGTTTTTACGTTGATTTGAGATTGAGATGACCTTTGTTTGCATATGTTAAAATTTGAACTTTTAGGGGTTGAAAAGTGTACTTAATGACATTGAGCTGGGAGCTGGGACTGGGCTGGGAGGAAATTGAGGGAAAATATCACTTGTGGAATCCTTTTTCTACATGAATACACGTTATAAGAAATAACGTCATAAGAAAATGTTGATGAAAATATGCATAGGTAGTACCTATGCAAAGAAAGATAAAAATTTCATTGAATTTTTATCTTTCTTTTGTTGTACGTCACAAAAAACCATAAAAACGACACCAATATTGATATTTAGACATTTCAACCCCATCGCACCCCAACTTGGGAGATGGTATTTCACTTCCACCACGTTGGATTTTAAAATCGTTGTTTTTTTTTCGTAATCAGCGACCCGAAAAACCATAGAAACGATGCCCATGTTGATTTTCAGACTTTGACACCACAGTTACCCCGATTAGGGGTTGAATACTCAAAAAACCTGAAACAAGTATTTACTCATTTGTCGTTAGAAATATTCCTGTAAAGTTTCGAATAAAATAGTAGATCTAATTTTGTTTACCCATACAAACTTTGAACTCTTAGAGGGTGAATTTTGAAAAAACCTTATAAGGCACACCCCTAGACCTTATAAGATGCAACAAAATAAAAAAAAATACAGAAAAAAAAGAAACAGAAAAAACAACGATAAAAGAACAAGTAAAACAATTGTGGTACGGAAAAAGAATTATAAATTAAAACTAAGACATAGTAGGTACTTGTGCGTTGCAATAATGCCAAAAAGGTACTAACTCAGTTTTGCTTTGCTCGTGTGAGCAACCACTGATAACTGGGGGTCGATTTTTGAATCTCACCAAGTGACTAATTCCCACCGATGTGAGTGATTTCCGAAAGTTCGTATTTTTGAAACTCATCGGTGACTTACATTTGTCATACCTATGATATCGATTTACGAGTGCCCCTCCCTACCCACTCGTAATTGAAATCACCATGCGATTGTTTTTGACAGTTGACGTATGTGACATCTGCCAAGAATTTTTCAAAACTTTAATTTTCGGTTACATGACACTGACAGATACGCTACGTTTTACGTTTGAATCTGTTTTAAGTTATAGTATGAGAAAATAAAAACCGGTATCAAGGACAACATCTGCGTAAAAAGGAACGTAACGGGAAGATTGTCTCTGACTGGCATTGTAAAATTTCTGCATGTTGGTAAACAGCGTGTGACTTTCAAAAATACGACTTTTGGAAAATGGTGACATTAAAGTCATCGGTGATAATTTTAGTCACCAGTGAGATTCAAAAATCGCACTCCAGATAAGGAACCTACGTGCCAAATTTCGAATCTCTAGAACCAGTGGTTTTGGGATGTGCGTTGATAGTTCGGAACGGGACAATGACGTCACGCTTTTTCGTGCGTCCAGCCGAAGTTCATCAATTTTTAACCCCCGACGAAAAAAGAGGGGTGTTATAAGTTTAACGTGTCTGTGGTATCGTAGCTTCCAAACGGATGGACTGATTTGAATGCGGTTTTATTTGTGTCATATATAATTTTATCCCGTGTGTTCTTAGCCATGCTTCATCAAAATCTGCTCAGCTGTTTTTGAGATGTGGACTTTGAAATGAAAATGTCGGGAGTTTCTCAACTTTTCTAAGTTGTAGTTATACAAGACGTTATCATGTCAAAAATCCTTTTATACATTATGAAAAAAACCCGGCCAAGAGCGTGTCTGGCCACGCTCAGTGTAGGGTTCCGTAGTTTTCCGTCCGACACAGTAAGTGTCCCCACTTAAGTGTTAAAAAAACAGGCCAAGAGCGTATCGGGCCACGCTCAGTGTAGGGTTCCGTAGTTTTCCGTCCGTCACAGTAATTGTACCCACTTAAGCGTTAAACAAGCAATACTTAGCGAACAATACAAGCAATACTTAGCGAAAATTTTTATTATTAGACAACGAACGACCAAAGGCAACTAAGACAATTCGAGCACGACAAATTTTCGACCTAATGTATGGGCGCACCTGCTCCGACCCCATTTAATCAGGAAAAATCTTAACACCGCCAGGTACGAAATGAGCGTTCTGCGTACAGCGACATCTATCGGAAAATTAAGTAAACTATTGCGCACGAGCTTAAAGTATGGAAGATGATTTTTATAGGATAATAATTCTTTATTTCGTGAAACGATTTTCACCGTTTTTACTTTATTTGAAACCACGTCATTTCATTGTGATTTTGTAGAAATTACAGGTACAATAAACACCTGCTTGTACGGTTAAATTACAAACTTAGTTCAGAAATTATTTTGGTTTTTTTTCAAAAACCATTGAACCTATCAATTTCAAAATATTTTTCCTAGAAAGTTTTTATAAAGTTCTACTTTTGATATTTTTAAAACTTATGGTTCTAAAGTTAGAGGGGGGGGGACACATTTTTTTTAACTTCTGGAGCGATTATCTCCGAAAATATTAACATAATCAAAAAAATATTTGAGCAAACCCCTATTCATTTTTAAATACCTATCCAACAATATATCACACGTTAGGGTTGAAATGAAAAAAAAAAACACGCCGCACTTTACGTATAGGGGAGGTACCCTAATAAAAAGAACACTTTTTCTTTTACCACTTTGTCGGCGTGATTAATATCCCATTAAAAACATAAATGTGAAAGGCTGCCAAGTTCGATACTATGGGAATGCTTCGCCTATAAAAGAAGTGAGATCTGAATAAGTCATTTTTTATGATGAAAGAATTGTAAATTTACAAAGTTTTAGTTTTAGTAATTATTATTGTTTTTTTTCCTTCTGTGTACTAATGTAACTTGCCAAGTTACATCATTAAAAAGTACTGAAAACAATAAATGTTATCAGGAAACTGCTAAAAAAACCGGTGTGCGTTTCTCTGACTAATATAATTTTAGGTATTTCTATGTAACGTGATACTTATTCAAAATGTACCTTAAAAACTGCTGGAAATCAAGTGTGCATTCCTATAACTATTTATGATTTGAGGTATTTTTATGGAACTTGGTACTTATTCAGATCTCACTTCTTTTATAGGCGAAGCATTCCCATAGTATCGAACTTGGCAGCCTTTGACATTTATGTTTTTGATGGGATTTCATTTATTTTTGTTAGGTGTAGGTTCTTTATTATTTTTTTATCACTTTTGCTTCAGCAAATGTCTCATTCCACTTAGGTATGTACTTTATACTATATACCCTTTATACTAAGCGTCTAATTCTTTTTTCTACGCTTGCGTGGCACTGTCTGGATCCCTTTATTGGAAATGGAACAGTTTTATTGTTCTTATCTTTAAGACAAACATGTATTGTCTTAAATTGGTATGTATCTAAATTTAAATAAGTCTTATCTCATTTCCACTCCATACCTACTTATAGTAGAACCAAATTACATATTCGTTGTTTTCGAAACTGACTCACACTTGGCCGTTTTCAGATTTTTACTTTGTTTCGACCTAAAGACAAACCTTCGAGCCAAATTTCAGGTCGGTACGACCATTGGAAGATAGACCCATTTAGTTCATTATGACTTCATAGTAGAACAAAGTTACACCTTCGCTATTTTTAAAACTGACTCACACTTGGCCGTTTTCAGATTTTTCCCTTTACTTTGACCTTAAGACCTATCTCCATGCCAAATTTCAAGTCAGTACGACCATTGGAAGTGGTCTAGGTTTTTGATGAGTGAGTCAGTGAGTCAGTGAGTCAGTGAGTGTATAGTAAAAATAGCGATTTTCTGACGTCAATATCTCAAGAACTGCTATAGGTAGAATAATGAAATTTTGTATTCTAGACAATTAAGGGGATGTCAACAGACACTCGAAATTTCATATGCGTAGATAAGATATGTTTTGAGTTATAGGGTGGTCGAAATTGGCCCGAAATGGTTCGTGTAATATAACCCACGGCCGGTGTGTCGCTTTTTTTTTGCTCGAACTTGGCGGACACACTGCCGTGTGTCTAGATACATATTAGTACCTAATTTCAGCTTTCTAGTGCTAACGGTTACTGAGATTATCCGCGGACGGACGGAGAGACATGGCAAAATTATAAGGGTTCCTAGTCGACTACGGAACCCTAAAAACACTCTAAGACAGTAGTTACAAACGTGTGATGTAGGTACTTATATTTTTAAAAATATTTCAATTTAGGTTCAGCAATTTAAACCTTTTATGCCTAAACCTAGAACGGAATAACATGAACATTGGCATACAGATAATTTGAGACTCTTGGAAGGATTTAGGATAGTTTTCATATCGAAAATCATCCCTTAAGACGGTAGAAGTTTGGGACAGCGATAATTAAGGTTACGCCTACAATAATTTAATAGCAATTATTTAGTCGCGGGCATCAGCTAGACTAGTATAATTTGAACTATAGATTCGTAACATTGTAAGTAGTTAACTATATACGTAGTTGGAGACCAGGGGACCGATTTTTGACTTTCAAGCGCTCGAAAATCAAACAAAAGTAGGGTAGACCGGGGTTAATAGTACCACGGGTCAATAGTACCATCGCCTATAACTCTGCAACCACATCGAAATATGCATGTGTGTGTATGGGCGGATCAACTATTTTATGCAAAAACGTGTCTGGTGCACTTCAGTAAAATTAAAAAAATAATCCTTTTTTGTTTTCAAGTTTTAAGTGGACGCTTAAAATATCAGACAAATAATGATTGTTTTGATCCTGATTGTATTTTTTTTATGATATTATAACAAGCAAAAAAAATCGTGACCCAGGTGACGAAATTTACCCACTATAGTAAACCGTACTGTCCCCGAGGCATACTAATGTACTATGCATTGATATTTTGAATATTTTTTCCTTGGCGTGTTACATATTATTGCATTTTAAAATTAGAAAAATACATTCAACATTTCACTCTAATTTGAATTTCGCGCTGTTGTCATTTTTAGTTATGCAAATTGTTATTTTGATGTTTGTCCTTGCTTCTTCACTCAAACACATGTCTGCTGAGTCACAAGATACAGAATACCGCTAAGTGCGAGTGAGACAGCCTAGTGACGCCTCATCCAATAGGAACACGATCTGTTAATCGTATGATCGCGTCCACCATTGCTGCTAATTTGAATTGGCTCTGTCATTTCGTCCGTGACTCGAGAAGATAGAACGTGTGTTTATTGCGTGTCGGCTGGGTCACATGCGAATTTCGGTAAGTTTATCCTTTGTTAATGTGATTTTATCATTTCTCTGTTTACTTTAAGGTCTAAATTGCCTATCACACAATAATTTTACCATAATTTAAATATTTTTTAACAAAAACCGCATCTTACCGATAATATGTCTATTGGCTCACGTTCCTTTGAGTCACGAAAATCGTTACCCAAAAGACAGTATTGTGACCCCAGAGACATACAAGTATTTAAAAAAGAAGTCTGAAAAATACAAAAAACGTCTGCAGAGAATTATCAAGAACAAGAAAGAAAAAAAGTGTCCTGATGAAAATACGAAGTTCAAAGAACTTTCCAGTGCGATTAAGGATACGTATGCAAATATGAAGAGACACAAAGAAAAAAATATATTGAAAGGAATATTTGAAACGCATTTGAAAAAAACAATAGAGACATTCTTTTTTATAGAGGATGTCTCCCGAGCGACAGCAGGTAAAAAAGAGACCCTTACTAAGCATGGACACAAAGTTCAAAAAAGATTTTTGCTGGACACTTTAAAGAACTTGCACAAGACTTTCGAGTCTGAAAATCCCAGAGCCAAGTGTTCCTACTACTACTTAACAAAAAACAAGCCGTTTTACATTGTAAAGCCTTCGGTGAGTGGACGAGAGATGTGTCTCTGTAAGACTCACACAAACCCAGCATATAAAGCAAAAGCTTTAAAAAATCAAGGCATTATCAAAACGGACGATATGAACCAGCTAATTGCTGCTACAGTTTGCAATACGAAATTGCAAGCTTGTATGTATAGTACATGCGATACATGCTGTGATTTAAATATAGAAATTGACGCCAACAAATATAACTCCAAAGTTCAGTGGAAGGAGTGGGGAAGAGTAGAGGAAAGATACGAAAAAGATGGAAAACAGATTAGTCTTTGAAATGTGAAGCAAGATAAAGAGGGAACTGTTAAAGGTTTAATGACAGAATTCAATAAAGAACTAAAAATATTTAAAAAACATGTCTACAATATGAAAGTGCAATTCACAAATTTCAGGATGGCCATTGATAACTTGACGCAGACAGACGTGGTCATAGTAGCAGACTTTAGTGAAAATTACAATTGTAAACATCACGAGGAAATACAAGCTCATCACTTCGGTGGTTCGAGACAGAAAGTGTCAATGCATACAGTTGTAGTATACCTTCTAGTCGAGACCAAAAAAAATTGAATCATATTGCACTGTATCGTCAAACACGAATCATCAACCCTCGGCCATATGGGCACATCTTGATCCGGTTTTGAAGGACATTCGTGGTTCCTATCCAAATATTACAACAGTTCACTTTTTTACTGATGGCCCTTTCAGTCAGTATCGGCAGAAGCAAAACTTTTATCTCGCCTCTACTGCTCCATTTGATCACGGGTTTCACGCTATGTCTTGGTCATTCTTCGAGGCAGGGCACGGCAAAGGGCCGGCAGATGGCATAGGCGGATACTTGAAAAGATCAGCAGATGACCTGGTAGCTAGAGGTGAAGATATTTCAAACACAGACAAATTCTATGATGTTTTAAAAGATGTCAGCAAAATAAAGCTCTTTGTGATCTCATCAGCGGATATTGGCAATGTTGCCGAAATGATTCCTCCGAAAATTCTACCCCTCGCTGGCACGAAACATGTACATTAGTTCGAGGAGAGTTGAAATACAGAAACCTAAGTTGTTTCTGTAATAGAGGTTTTTGCGAATGCCTTTCACCAAAAGAATATCGGCCACTTGTACCTGTTCCTAAAAATGGACAACGGAAGAAACGTGCTACTGAACACATCGTCTCTGATAATGAGGTTGAATGTGAGGCCACCGAAACTGAGAATACTAGTATGAAAATTATTCACAATGATCAAGAGATGCTCGAAGTGCACACAAGTATGAATAACATCAATGTCAATCCATCAACGGGCAACTCTGTCTGGAGCTCAGACGATGACCAGGTTTTGAGTAATTACAAAGAATCGCAAGCGAAATCCCCTTTAAAAGAAATCGGGTTGTTAGAGCTGAGCAAAACCCACAACAAGAACTGGTATGATGTTGTTTACACTGAAAGTTCTGACAGCGACGACCCTAGATTGCCACTACCTGGGCCTTCAAGACAGTACGCAAAGGATAAGGAAAATAGATGAGTGCAGTTCGGAGACTTCTTATTAGTTAACGTATGTTCGAAGAAGGGCAAACCTTTTAAATATGTTTGTGTAGTAGATGAATTGTACGACGATGGAGAGATGAAGGTAACATTTTTACGTTACGTTAAAAACAAAACTACATTTATTATGGATAAAAGTGATATTGCTGATATCGACTACACAGACATAGTTAAATTTCTCGATAAACCAACTACTAGTTTAAAACGAGGCCTGCAATATTACATATTTAAAGACAAGTTGGAAGTTTCAAAGTATTATACTTATTTTGGAGATTTATTTAGCTCAAGTTATTGTTTTTGAGTTGTATAACTTGTAACTTAAGGGTTCATATCACTATAATTATAAGTGGTTTCAGTTATTGTGTCTCTGGAGTAACACATTTAGTCTCTTGGCTCACATTTTGGTCCCCTCGTAATGTAACAGTTTATGTAATTCATTTTATTTTATAATATCTAAAGAAGTATGTTTTCTATGAATAATATTTAAGTCAGTACTCTGCAAAGTACTAGAACTTGCATAGTTTACTTTTAGTGATTCCGCGCTCAAATATAAAAAATATACCCTCGTTATTTTACACATGTGACTCAGGAGACACAATAACCCTTAATAAAATAACAATGAGACTGTTTTTTATTGTTTTGTTAATTTCTACAAGTTAATTTGTGATTATTACCAGTATTAAGAGAGGCTACATTTCAATTACATATTGTTTTATTACCGAAATCCAATATCTCTTATCTGTTACCCAGTAGACATTTCAAAAGACTCAGTTCTCAAACATGCGGTTTTAATTCGTAAATGCTTGGATCCCATAAATGCTCTCATCACATTCGCCAACTAAAGGGATTAATTAAATTAAAAAAATCATAGTTTTTGCAAAAAAACAATTTTTATTTTTAAACACAAATAGTTTATTCGGTACAAGAAATAGTTGATTCGCCCGTATACACCAGTGTGCCTTGAGCGTGTCTCTACCTGCTCACTAGTCGGCCACTCGCTGCCGTGCGAAAAGAATGTGCTATACGACGATTTATGAGTGACCAAAGTAAGTATTTACGATTTACGTTTTGTACTAGTGTTTATAATTAGATAGTCGTAGTGTGAAACTTGTACTGAATTGTGATTCTCTAGTTATTGAAGTTTTTAATGTGTCACAGTGTGAGGGTCAGTTAGATATAGAAATCGAGATTTGTGAAGGTTAGTGAGTGCGAGTAAAAAAGGACAAATGTACCACAACAATCGGGGTTAATTGTAACGTTACAATTGACCCCGTGCTACAATTGACCCAAAATTTTCACACAATAAAACAATTGATACTAATTATTTTTGTAACAAGTTACATATCGGGTAGGTATTTTATGTTATACCTATGATTCATACGACACTTCGGGATGTATATACATTATAATACCCGCAATGCCATCCGTTTCAGTGGTATTATTTAATATTTATTTGTGGTGAAGGATGGGGTTGATTGTACCAGGGGTCAATTGTTACCGTATAGAATTAGTAATTTTTAAAGAATTCGTTATTTTGTTGTATTGAGATGTTGTTATTGTTTGAAAGATGTGTGCTATGAGCACCCCTAAGTATTTTTGTATAATAAGTCGACATGTTTCAAAAACTTGGAAAATATCGTTACTTTTAGTTCAACTGAATTGCTACCTTTGGCTAGTGCAAATACGGGTCTCTTTAATTAAGGCTGATGTACGTAACAGACTGATTCGTCTGAAGAAATTAACAATAATTACTGATTTATTAAGACATTATTTTGGGTTTTATTTACCTCTGATTATCTGGTACAATTGACCCTTACTAGGGGTCAATTGTAACACAAGGACTTCATGAACAAAAACTCAATTTGCACCATTCTGATGCCATTCAATGAAAATATTTTTCAAGATTCTGATAGCCAATGAGACTAGAATGTTATATCCTAAGCGATTTTTACGTGGTAGCGTTAGATTCTGAGTTACAGGTCATTATTTCTAAAGTGGTACCATTGCCCCCGGTCTCCCCTAAATACGTTTTTAGTGTCAAAATGGCAGACTCGTACTTTCTACCAATAAAATTGAATACGAGTGGTCAATACCACTCGTATTTCAATTTACTATCGCTATTTCAAAATAGCATTTCATAATTTTTGTCAGTTTTCGAGTGAAAGAGTCGAGCGCTCGAAAGTCAAAAATCGGTCCCCAGGGGATTCCGGCTATTTTGACACTCCAACGTATTTCCTTTTATTTGACTTTCGAGCGCTCGACTCTTTCACTCGAAAACTGACAAAAATGATGAAACGCTATTTTGAAATAACGATAGAAAATTTAGAAACGAGTTTATTGACCACTCGTATTCAATTATATTAGTAGAAAGTAAGTGCCGGCAATTTTGACACTACAAACGTACCTATTTACTATAATTTGATTCTCGAGTGCTCGAAAGTCAAAAATCGGTCCCCAGACTTTACTCTGGTCCACTTCCACAATGCTTAGCTTTGAGAACAGCTGCTGCAAATAACATTGATACGCACGAGGTACAGGTCGACACACGTAAAAAGAGCCCTGGCGGCCATATATAATGTATGGCCGCCAGGGTTCTTTTTACATGTGACGACCTGTAGTGTAAATAAACATGTTTACCTACAAGTTCCAGGAAATACTCATACGTATTGTTTGTCTGTTTTAACAAATTTAATAGAGATGACGGTCTCAGGTAAGTAGGTAGTTTGACGTGATATGCTGTTACGTAGGCAATAAATATGTAACGTAGTATATAAACATAAACGTAACGCCGTTAGGATTAGCTAAGCGCGTTGAATAACCAGTTTATCCATAAATCAATCCATACTAATATTAAAATGGGAAATGTATGCGTTTGTTTGTTTGTTTGTCCGTCTTTCACGGCAAAACGGAGCGACGAATTTACGTGATTTAAATGGAGATAGTTGAAGCGATGGAGAGTGACATAGGATAGTTTTTATCCCCGAAATCAACCTCTAAGGGGGTGAAATGGGGGGTAAAAGTTTGTATGGAGCTGCGATATAAACGAGTTCCACGCGGACGGAGTCGCGGGCAGAAGCTAGTACTAATATAGATGTACTAGTGGCTCCGTGAACAGTGGAATAAGCGAGCCAGTCTTTATACAAAAATATATATTAGGTAAAAGGTATTTAAAAATTCCGAACAAGTGACTCGACAAAAAGTCCATAATAAGGTACATGCGCCTTGTAAGGCCCATTTTTTGCAAGACTGAAATAAATCAAAAATAATAAAATATTTCTGAAATCTAACTTTACTGGAATATTCCTTATTAATTTGCGAATAAAATCAACATAAAGATTAACAAATAAAATTAAATTTCATAAAGAAAATAATCATTTTTAAAAACCTCGAATGTGGGCTTTTTTAGGAACATAGGCACTTATCATGGCCCAATTTAACCAAGTGATTTCTAAACGCTATGGAAACAAAAAATATCTTTATGCCATAAAATTAACGTATCTAATGCGTTTCTTCGGTAATCAGTCTCATATAATATATTTTTTGGTCATAATTGGACGGTGGGCCATCTTGGGCTTAGCAAAACTTAATCTATCAAAAAATGAAATATTTTTTTCATAAAACATAAAAACAACATTTTTCCTCTTCTTGTTCTAACATTTGTTTAAATTTAAACAACGAATAACCTTACAAATTGCAAACTTTTTTTAACAAATTTGAGTGGGCCATATTAGGAGTATAGAAAAAAAAAACAGTGAAATTGTAACGAAAATAACTAACTCAGGTATTTATACTTAAGTAATTAGACGCAACTAATAAAAATCAAGTCTTGTAGGCCCTTTTAGGTGCATTCTAGACATGAAAAAACTTCTACGTCGTTATTAGTTAGCCCCACACATTCCACAACCATTGGGCTATCTTGGGAGCCCGTGTGATGGGCCTTTATAGGCACTTCTCTCGGCAACGAGTATTGTTTCCATAAAATGACAATAAATACAAAATATAAACAACGTTTAACTTCATAGGAATGTCCTTGTATATTAGCAACTTTTTATCACATAGGAATATTAAAAATGTTTGTTTTTTTAAAGAAACATTTAAAAAGTATGTGAGTGTGAGGTTATAGGTAATCAGCAAGCCGTTTGCGAAGTGACTGAGAAAGTGTCAAACGCTACAAAGATGGCGGCATCTACCATTTGACATGAACTTGCAGTTATGTCTATGGCATTAACCGAACATGGGCGCGAAATTTAAAATCATTCGAACGGTTGTAAGTATTTTTTTTTAAAGCGGGACATCTTAGGAACAGGGCCATCTTTGGCGGAGGTAGGTACCTTATATAGGTATGTGGTGCCGATGCCGGTTAATGTACAGCCATGATAATGCACGGCCAAATAATGTATAGCCCAATAATCCGCGTCCATACTGTACGTGGATTATCAGGCTGTACATTATTGGGCCGTGCATTACCACCCTGAGCAAACTTGGTAACGTACGGGGCAATAATTGGAAGCCAATTTTGTCCGGGCTGATAAATAAACCACCACCAATAATGACAAAACCTCGAAACGTGTTTCGCCTATCTACGAGGCATCGTCGTAGGTGGTCGTAGGGTAGTTACTCGTTCTTGGAAAAATACTCAAATACTCGTAGGTGCATCTTGTCGTCGCTAATAGACCTGCACGTTTTTAGCGGAATAATAATATAATTAATCAGCCTGTATACGTCCCACTGCTGGGCACAGGCCTCCTCTAATGGATGAGAAGGAACGGACAGTAGTCCCCAGTCCCCACGCTGGCCCAGTGCGGGTTGGGGACTTCACATACACCTTTGAATTTCTTCGTGGATGTATGCAGGTTTCCTCACGATGTTTTTCCTTCACCGAAAAGCTAACGGTAATTATTCCGTACATAAGTTCCGAAAAACTCTTTGGTACGAGTCGGGATTCGAACCCACGACCGCCACCGTTTCCCAGCCGCATGCCTGAACCACTAGGCTACCTAGCACTAGCGGAATAGCAAAGGAATATTGTTCTCGTGTCCTACGTAAGCAGTCATTCTATTTGGTTGGAAAAGTCGCCTAGAAACCATAATTGACTTGCAAGAACCATAGCAATATATATGTATTGTCGCTATGAGTCAATTGTAAACACCTAAACGTAAAAAAAAATTGTTCGAGGACATCAGTAAAAGTTATATTCTAACGTGACAAATAACGTAAATAAATAAATAAATAGTGACTGTATGTAGGTAGTGTAGGTAACTTATGGATCGATGCATCTGGTCATACCTATTATATAATCTGTGACCACTCTGTGACCCTGCCCTACTAAATAATCTTATTTATTATCACACTGCACTCGTACATATTTGATATGGTCGTTGTTAACATCGCTTATAATGATTTGCAGGAGGCCTAGGTCAGCTCGGGGTCGAATGCGCTAAGTATCTACGAGGAAAATATGGCCGAGAAAACGTCATCCTCACGGACATCATCAAGCCAACTCCAGATGTCGTCAAAGACGGGCCCTACATCTTCGCAGACATCCTCGATTTCAAGGGGCTCCAGAAAATCGTCGTCAACCACAGAATCGAGTGGCTCATTCATTTCTCGGCATTGCTGAGTGCTATTGGAGAGCAGAATGTTCCCCTAGCTGTACGAGTGAACATAGAAGGAATGCATAACGTTATAGAACTAGCTAAACAGTATAAGCTAAGAATCTTCGTGCCCAGCACGATTGGAGCTTTCGGGCCTGATTCTCCTAGAAATCCTACTCCTAATATAACTGTGCAAAGACCTAGAACAATTTATGGCGTGTCGAAGGTGCACGCAGAATTAATAGGAGAATACTATTTTCATAAATTCGGTCTGGACTTCCGATGCTTGAGGTTCCCCGGAGTAATATCCAGTGATCCACCAGGCGGTGGCACCACCGGTAAGCATGCAGATATTACTTTGTTCGGTGTATAGCTGGTATCTGTAGCAAAATATCAATGCTATCAGCACCAACCATAACGGTGACGGGTAATATTTTGATTCCCAATCAGCTTGTCTATGGGTATACCTTTTGCTGTATTCCTATAGCTCGTGAAGAAAAAGTAGGTACTTACAAGTCTTATTAGGTCTTTCTTGCCTATCGGTATATTATAATTGACACGACACCCCCGAATCCCGATGCCAAGTCATAATTTTACCGACCCTTATTAATAATTTGAAAATTTGTTGTGTTGACAACCGGGACAAATGCAGTCTGAAGGTGCCGTACTCTCGCAACCTTCGTCCTGTCCATACAGCCTTATTTATGTCATCATTAATAACCATCCCGTGAACTCTTGTTGTAGAAGAAAAAATACAAGAGACAGCTACAATATTAGGTACCTAGTCGTTTTTCCTCTTTGATAATATACTCGTTTTTTCTCATTTCCAGATTACGCTATAGCAATATTCCACGATCTCCTCCGAAAGGGTAACTACGAGTGCTACCTGAAGCCCGACACTCGGCTACCCATGATGCACGTCAGGGACGCCCTTAAAGCCCTCTCCCAGTTCCTTGAGACCCCCAACGAGCTGCTCAACCGAAGGGTCTACAACGTCACCTCCATGAGCTTCACCCCTGAAGAACTGTCGGACAAAATAACCAAATATATCCCCGATTTGAAGATAACGTACCGGCCTGACAGCAGGCAGGATATAGGTGAGTTATAATAGTAATGGCTTTATCGGAGGCTGCCAACCGGAAAGTAGGCTAAGTTGTTCTGATAGAGGTTGGACCGTGAAATTCTAGATAATATGCCCGCTCAGGCTCACTTTGCCGTAGGTAAGTTAATCGACTGTACGAACTGACGTACGTAAAATTACTAGTGAAAATCCGGTTCACTCATAATATGTTCAGTCCACTGCACAAAACTTTCAGAGCTAAGTAAATATGTGAACGAGGGTGAATTAGAGGTAGGTAATGATCAGGAACGTAGTCTGTAATGCAAACGGGTCCATCTGATTTTCCCTCTTTAATTACAGTTAACTTAATGGCCGCTCCACACGATGGGCCATGCTGACCCATCATACAGGACGCAACTATGCGTTAAAGGCAGCAAGACATATTTGTCTCGTTCTACCGCATAGCCGCGTCCTGTATGATGGGTCAGGATGGCCCATCGTGTAGAGCGGCCATAGTAGTCCGCGAAATATCATTTTGCACCTATTCCTCGAACAACTTGTACCTATAGCTACCTACCAAAATATTTCTAGGGCACGATAGAACCACCGCCGAATCAAACTGATGGGCAGTATAAGTACCTCCCTTTTTTAGGGTTCCGTAGTCAACAAGGAACCCTTATAGTTTCGCCATGTCCGTCCGTCTGTCTGTCTGTCTGTCCGTCTGTCCGTCTTCGGCTTAGCTCAGTAACCCTTACAACTAGAAAACTGCAATTCGGCGTGGGTATATAAACCAATCACGCCGACAAAACAGTAGAATTAAATCCTGAAAAAAAGAATTAGGGTACCTTTTCTACATGTAAATTGGTGATGTATTTTTTTTCTCGTTAAACCTATAGTGTGGGGTATCGTTGGATAGCTTGTTCAAAATTATTATGGGTTGTCTAAAACTGTTTTCCAACTCAATTATGCGTTTGCGAGATAATGGGATTTAAAGCCCTAATTTTTGTTCGAGTCATGTGTCCCCGTCCCCCCCTGCCGGCTAAATGGCTTCTGCTGGGGACGTGAAAAAATTCATGGCAGTAATAGGTACATATAATTAATTTAAAAGGAAAACTATCACAGTTAGGTAGACATAACTAGTTAACGAGTCGTAGACATAACTAATTAACTGATAAGAAATGCACTTAATCGACTCTATATATTGGTGTGTTATGAAAATAATCATATTTACGATTATTTACGAGGGTAAGCTATGATAAAAACCCCAAAAGGCCCTTTTAAGTCCGCATTCTGTGACAGACGGGCAACTACTTGGCCGCTTTTGAAGCTTCGTGTAGAGTCGAGTTTTCAAACCCAAACAGTATCTGTCTGGATAATACTAGAGAGCCCATATTCACGAACACGGCACGGTAAATAAATAAAACACACAAAGTTTCGTTCGTCTAGCTTTTATCCATTCTAATTGTCTGATTCTATATTGTTTTGTAGTGTAAGACAATCCTACTAATATTATAAATGCGAAACTTTGGATGTTTAGATGTTTGTTACTCAATCACGCTTAAACGGCTCAACCGATTTGGATGAAGTTTTGCATGAAGATAGTTTATAGCCTGGATTAAAATTTAGGATAGTTTTTATCCCGGGTTCACGCAGACGAAGACGCGGGCGGAAGCTAGTGTTCATATAATTCTGCATAACACTGTCATAGCGTAGGTAGACAATATCGCCAAGATTTTCAGATGCAAATGTATCTATATCATTGATATAAACTTGCCTTCGTGTAAACGATTGAGAGATAAAGTAGTTACTTAGTGCTCATCTAAACTAGTTACCTAATTGTTTCTCATTCTGTTCTATTTCTAGTTTCTTTTGTTGATGGAGCTTTTTGATCCGTTCGTGCTTCCCACCAACCTCACCTTATAGCCCGACCCGGTCCAGACTATCTGGCATATTCTTTGTCCTTTCTGTTCTTATTGTATACTCTCCATCCACAAGCTTCTCAAACTAAAAAAGACACTCACCAGATCATCCTGCTGACCGATCTGTCACTTCTCTGTGTCTATTAACACTTACATCACATTTCAATTTCTTCCAGCTTCTAGTCGTCCAGACTAAAGAGTGCACTCGTGCGCTTTTCGAACTGTCACTTATTTTTCAACTTCTGTTGTAGCCAAATAGACGACCATTGTCGTCCAAACAAAAACATTCCAAGTAACTTCTATATTTGTAAACATTCTTAAAAGGTAACAACAACACGAAACAATTTCTTTGTTCTTCGTCTCTGAGCCTACGTTACATTTACATGTCGTCAGAGAGTGTGTTCGCCCGCACATTGAGCGACAAGTGGCCGCCACAAGCAGAGGCGTATCTAGGTACCTATGGTGCAGGGTGGGCGTTGCACACGGGCGCACCGGTCCTAGGGGGCGCCGAGCGCCGCCCGCTACCATTCCATTTTGACCGCGCGCTTACTGGAGTAATTTTTGCACACGGGCGCTACATGGGCCTACAGTAGGGACAGTACAGACGCCTATGCCCGCAGCTTGTTTCGGTCGCGGCACTCGACGCCCCCTAGGACCGCTGCGCCCATGTGCAACGCATACCCTGCACCATAGGTACCTAAAAATGCCTCTGGCTGCTAGTGGTAGCGTCTGCAGTGCTAAACGCAAGTGTAAACACTAGTTGCTGTAATGTGCGTGCGCTCTATATTACTTTAACCTGCATAATTTGAACGCTACATGTTAATTTTCCAGCGGACTCCTGGCCCCAAGTGTTTGACGATAGCGAGGCTCGCCGGGACTGGAACTGGAATCCCGAGGTGGATATGGACGATTTGGTGGGACTCATGGTCAAGGAGGTCAAGGAGAAGATTGCTGCCAACGGCTTTTGACAATATCTTGTTGAGTTAGGTCGCGGTTACGCACAGACGCTATTCAAACGCTTTGGATGTCCATACATTCTGACGTAAAGAATCACGAGCTCTTTCGATCCTAATAGCACAGAAAATGTCCCAAAGGTATTTTTCTCATTGTGCTACCATTTCCGACTTGCTTTGTATGGCGGTAACACAAAAGGAAAGTTCAAAAATGTATGGAAATTTTGATACTCTTTTTCTCTCCTATTGGGATGAAAAAAGCTCGTGAAAAGCTCGAAAAAATCATAAAAAATTTTGTTGCATTTTTTCAAGGATATGTTCGAATAAGGTCTGTGCTCAACTGAGATTTTCACTTTTATAATTCTGAATGTTATGTAGGTATAGTGTAATGTGTATATTCTATTAGTTAAGTCTAATAGTGTGTATCTATTGAGTTACAATAAATAAGGGATAATGTAGGTACCAGTGGCGGCGAGTAAAAAATTTCGATGGTCACAAAAAACAAAAAAAAGTTTGCTTTAAAATAAGCCGGTCGGAGTCGGCTTGTATGGCCGCTTCGCCACTGGTGGTACTATATATATTCTCTTAAAATATAAGAAAATAATAAATATACATTTTAATCCTGTAATGAATGACTTTATTCAAAGCAGACATAAAACAAATTAAGTAAGTAAATGTTAAGTTTAGTGAATTTATAGAAACTATTTTATTTATAAGCTGGTTGAAGCATTGTGTTGAACTAAATTCTTAAAATTACGAATCAAATGAAATCTGTCTGCCAAACAAATATGTTGCTCCTGCGCCGCCGGTACTACCTACTCGTATTGGCAGGCGCGGGACACTCCGCGATTTACTTTCATCGCTACAAGTACATGCCGATGCCCCAACGTTGGGGAACCGGCATGTACTTGTAGCGATGAACGTCGACGTTGTCGTCGACGACGTCAGAGGACCACAAATCTTAATGTTTTGGCTGAGAAAAAAACGCCTTTTGCAAAGATCAAAGGAGTGTCCCTTCTGTACTTGTACTATTATCTATTCTGTGGTATTGGTCACAATCACAATAGATGATACTTTATTATATTATTATCTACAATATCTTCTAGTGTACACATCCGAACAGGTCAAGTTACTATAAAGCTTGTACCTAATAAAGCTGTATTAAAACTATTCAAATACCTATATTAGTAAAAGGTGGTGGTCATCTCAGACAAGGTATTTTAAGTTACCAAAGCAAAATAATACAATACAGGATGTAACATTAATGGGGTATGAACCGATCAAGGGCATTACAGGCAGGTACCGTGTTCTAATAAAAAAAAATCAGAAAAAAAAATGACCCGATTTTTTTACATTTGTATGGAGCAAGTCGCCCCTGTCGGCGAACGCTCCATACAATTGTGCAAAAAAAATCGCGTCAAAAAATTTTCATTTAGTTTTTTTCTTATCAGAACACGATACCTGTTATGCCCTTGATCGGTTCACACCCCATTTATGTTACACCCTGTATTGTGCTAGCAACTTACCATGGAATTGCGCAAAATAATGCCTGATTCAAATTCAATTACGAGGAAGGTTTAGTTGAAATGGTTCTAAAGACATGTAAAATCGCGAAGCGGGATTGTTGAGCCACTTGACACTATCGTAATTTAGCCGTGTAATGCGAATCGGTCCGTGTTCAAAATACGAGCCCTTACAACCTATAGTCTATTATGCCCGATACGCACAATACGGCTTAATTAAGACAAGTGGCTCAATCTCGCTTGGGCCCCGTGTCATTGGAGTTTGAATCTTTTATCTTGGAAGGTAGAGTTGCTTTTTGAATTAACTACTTTGGTGCAATTCGGCCAAATCAAATAATCTCAAGTACAAGGTCATCTAGATAGGTCCTTTTTACGAAACTATAGCATTTATATATATTTGCTTGGCAAAAAGATTCATTAAATCCAACTAAATGTATATAAATAAGAATAATTTTAAAATACAGTTCATGAATAAAACATAGCCTACATCGTCGTTGTAAATTATTGATTTTCACATTACTGTATTGTGACACTACTGTAGGTACTCAATTTCCGAGCATTTTATTTTAATGGAATAATAAATACGTACCTTTCAACGTCAACTTGGTACGACATATTATATTATATATCTAATTAGCAAAATATAAACTTCCACACAAGTTTTACTGTAACAACTCGTTTCATGAAACCCAACAAACCTCTGATATATAAAATGTGTTTTTCCATTTCTCACAAACACAAATGTAGAAGTAGCAGATAACGACAAAATAATTTTAACGGTATTTTAGATAAAATCGGTTTGTTGAACGTTTCTAAGGCCATGAGCTAATTATAACAAAGTGCTATCTAACAATCTACTGTTCACGATTCCATCAGAATAGAAAGGATATTATAGTATGGTACTACAGAAAAAATATTCCCAGTCATTCAGTAGGAATGATATTAGAAATAATAAATACCACAATCACCAAAAAAATGATGGTAAGGTAACCACTGTAACCAGTTCTTTTAAAGAAAAATAGGCACCGCCGGTATTAATCGCGGTATCACACTAATTAGCTGCTCTCCTTAAAAAATCTATTTAGTCCGTCAGGTAGATTTTGAATTTTAGCATATGATTCGACGCCATGCGGAACTTTAACGCGCTAGGTATAATTTATATCTTCTTTTGACAGAATAAAAAGCACGTGTCCAATATTTTTTGATAATCTAAGTTAGATTATCTAACTGACGGACTAAATAGATCGTTTGTACGGAGAGTCGAGGGTCCTCCTGGCGACTCTTCAGAACAAATGTAGACAGACAAAACAACGTAGTCCCAAACGCCGTCTGCGTTGTGCATTTTGGAAAATTTGACGTGGCAATCCATGTCAACAGCCTTCAATTATGATGAAATCGGATACTATACAATACTTTACTATAGTCGATGATCTCTCGAAACAATTTAGTGCGCAATTTCATTAGCTACGTACTACAATACTGCTTAGGCGATCCTCTTTTGTCTTAAAAGAGAAATAGAACAGCATGAGCTCTCGCAGGCAGCATTGTCTTTGGACCAATGTAAATTGCCTTATGGTGTATATACATGTCTGGATTTGTCAGCCCCAATTTCTCAGAAGCTGAAAAATTGAATGCACATGTGGTCGGATTGTCACATCTGTACGCTACACCCAATTAGGACTTCGACATGTTGTACTGACAAATTGGGGTAATATAATATCATATAATCTGTATACCCCATTAGGACTAAGGTCGCGAAATCCCAAGACATCTCCATCTCGTAATTCGAGCGACAGAGATAAAGATATTTGATCTTTGATCTGAAATTTTCTCGTAAGTCCCCCGAGCGCTTCAAGACAACGTTTTTGCGCCGTAAAAAAGGCGGACTACATTTCATTTTATTTTTGTTTTATTTATTCAATCACATCTTCTAATTACCGCAAAATTGATATAGCCATGAATACAACTTTACTTTAGCGGTTTTAACTTCTCACACAAAACGAATAATGCGAAAATATATACTTACATATAATATTAAGTATAATAAAAGGCTCATATTTTAGGGTTCCGTAGTCAACAAGGAACCCTTATAGTTTCGCCATGTCCGTCTGTCCATCTGCAGCTTAGCTCACTGACCCTTACTATAACTATACTAGAAAGCTGTAATTGGGCATCGATAATGACATTTGGACATTGACAGCCGCAGTCAGGTAAGTCACCGACGTTTTAGTGCGTCCACAAAGACTGTTATTAACAAAATGACTCTTTGAGTTAAGGTATAGAAATTTCAACCTTGCGACTTAGAGGAGATGGTAGCTATTTGTATGAGTTTTATTGTTACTTGCTTAATTTTATCTGGTCGGAGGATTTGCGGTGGGCTTATACAATAGGAAACAGGGCCATTGTTCACAAGATAATCTTTCAAGTGCTAAACGGACAGCTTATATAATTTTAACTATACCTACTGCTACTGCTTTCCTATAGCAGTCTATAGGAAATTTTATGGAGAATGTTCCCACCCTCCGGGGCCCCACATGCCGTGACCCCCAAGGAAAGGGCGCAGGTCGTACTACATGCGCGGTTTTTTGACGGAATCTAATTTTGGGTTGCGTACTTGTTGAGAGTTTAATCCGAAAAGTTAACTGTGAGTAAGTTTTTACGGCGAAAAAACTTGTGTATAGAAACGCTCTTTAGGTAAGTCATCACTACGATGGATATCGCGATGACCATGCCACATTTCTTTTTAGATTATTTGATCTGGGACATATTATTATGTCATATAAAATATTAATCAGACAGTTTATTTTTAGTCAAAAATTATCAGCTAATATTTTCATGTTCCAGGTCAGTAGCAAATATATTATGAATCACAAACATGTCAGTCTTCATATTACTCATTACCTGCTAAATTCTATTAGGAATTAAAATATTGGCATAGTTTGAATCAATAAACACGGTCACGCATGTGAGCTATATATGGTGTTTAAATATTATAACTGAAAACCTCTTTCAATTGTTTGTTAAGTAAACAGACATATTATTTATTTTTAACTTGTTAATTATTGTGAAGATATTTGTTATGTTAGCTACGCGTCATCAATGGCATAGCCGCGTATATTGCGTTCTACTTCTAGTTTGACTGTAAATAAATGTCTAAACCTGATTTTAAACATACTGGTTGTACTTTTAATTATGAACAACGTACAACTATATAAAGGTTTCCAATTATTTCATTTACAAGTTGTATACGGCTAATAAAATCGAAGGAAATGTCAAATCTAAGACTACTCTCATGAAGCTCATTCGCGAATATACAATGAATGTATGTATTAATATACCCCTTAATCAGGACCGAATAATGTCTATAGCAATTGCTATCGTATGGATGTAATTAATAATTGAATATTTATTTATATATTACGATTGTTTTGAACGTTTACAACTTATAAATCAAAACACGACAGATTATTAATAAAATCAAAGCGATCTTATATGTAATTCAGATATAACTACTTAATACATATACTTTATCTGATCTTCAGAAAACTTTCTTCCAAACAAAATATGCCAAAATTAAAAACGAGATTCAATTCGGCTGTAATAGCAAATTTATGACCTAATAAATAATAATACCAAAACAAGAATCGGTAATGATGTGCAGATTATAAAAAAGACAGTTATTGACAACTATATACACATACAGGCACATACTGAAGTATTGTCTGGAATGAAACAATATATCCATCAATGTAGATTGTACAAATCGTTTTTTACATTTCAGAGAAACCTATCTCTATAATGGCATTTACTCTCATAATTTTTGTTCACAGCCTCATATATGTCAGCCAATACTCCAAAAATAGAGGCATAGTGTAGCGGCAACTATATTAAATTATTATGCTTTATCAGATAAACAATACTAGGTCATTTGTGTTCCAGGGATTTTTTAAATATAATTCTATAGGTATATTTCAATTTTCACTAGACACTTTATCACAAACTTAAACGTAAACAGTCATTGTGAATGTTTAATAATGTTTTTTGATTTATACGATATCAAAAATGACGATAACAGTTAAAGTTTCCATAGAGGGCAATGGCGCGGTGTCAAATACAGTGTGCAAGTCTCATACGGGCGAATCTCTTAACGGTGGTTAGTATAGGACAAAGTAAAGCTAATTAGATAACATTTACTTAAAGTTGCAACAATAATTTTGTCCATACAAAATAATTCAGCCCGCAATGTAATGCAAACACACTCACGTTAAACGCTCGTTGACAACTGTCAACTACATTTTGTACAACTGTCAACATTAGCAACTGCTAATGAACATTTGACATTTCGGTACCGCAACCATGTTTACAGTACATTGCTGTTGAGAATTTTAAAAAATAATAATTATGGGGTCGTAATGACCTGCAACTTAAAAAAACCTTTTACTTCATGATTACACTAATGAATACTATGTCCGATTTAATTTATCGCCCGTATTAGACTTACACACTTTATATCTATAGGCAAGCATTAGCTGATCTGGCCTTAAGCTTTTTCAACAGCTAAAAGATAAAGTACGTAAGTGCCATAAATTAAGCAAGCTGGTGGGAATCGACTTCTATGGACACCACGCCACTCATAGTGGGTTTTTTATCCGTTTTATTTTGGTGTTCAGATAATGCAAGTGTATAGATTTAGCTTAAAACTAAAATAGACAAAATAAAAAATATATATACAAATCAACAAGTTGGTTAAGATAACAAATAATTTTGACACTGATCCTTAAATAATAATTATAAAAAAACATTCACAATAACAAATAAAAATAAACCTATTCTAGCGACTTCTCGTGACAACTAAATTTATTAAACTTTTCTATATTCGCATACGAAACCTAAAAAATACATGGCAACAGTTACGGTTTCGTATCGAAAAACAATGCAACTGGGCGTTTTTCGTATAAAAGCACTTCATTTGTAGGGTGTTTGGACAATCACATTGTACCTGGTACCTAATGAACAATCTCGTGCTTCAGTAAAAATACAGAGATACAAACGCTCCAACACACAGCAACACTTTTTTATAGGAAAAGTTATTAATCGATCGATATCTTAAGTACAAGAAAATGCAAGAAATACAAAGGAAAAATGCAGTTGGAATACACGCGCTGTGCTACAACTACAAGAACACGTGATTAATGCTAGGCAAAGTGTTTCACTCAGAAAACCTTATGAACAAAGCTAGGGCTAATGCAGCTAATGAAATGAAAGAGTTTTACATTATTTCGTCTTTTAAAAATGAACAATCTACTTCAATACCGTAACCCCAAAACCGTGGTAATACCGTGTTATGTAAACGGATAGGCGGGTAATATTTATGTTGCAACAATTATGCTATCAATTTCAATCCCAATAGACACAATGAATATTTAGGAAACACAACTACCGGAATGGCATTGTATATGGTTCTTTACAGGTTACTTGGTTATACCGTTCATTTTAGTGCCATTCATATCTTTTACTATTAAACAATAAATGTGATGGATATTTTCTACTTCTATATATTTACAATAGATGATCATATTATTAATAATAGGCCAGAACTGGGCCAGCAATGCACCTTGACTATTAAATTATTATTTCCAATAAGTATTTTATAGCCCTTTCAACAGTAACATATGGCAATATCTGCACATGGTGGCAAGTGTAATTGTGTAATGTGGAATCAAGATGCATAGTCATTATGAAATATAAACTGCTATATGTCCAAATTATAACATTATAGTTACATTTCTTAGA
The DNA here is from genome assembly GCA_945867215.1 of Epinotia demarniana. Classification (NCBI taxonomy): domain Eukaryota; kingdom Metazoa; phylum Arthropoda; class Insecta; order Lepidoptera; family Tortricidae; genus Epinotia; species Epinotia demarniana. The sequence goes on from OX244264.1 coordinate 9,124,980, forward strand.
CCGAATTTAGACAATCTCACAATCCTCTAAAACAAATTGAATTAGGGATAACGGAAAAAAATATGTCACTTTTTTACAACAGATATAAACTAATTTAGTATGAAACAACTTAAAATGGTTCTGCTGGTATTCAATTTATCAACGATAATACCATCTTTGTCATTTAAAATGATCCCTGCAATAATTGCAAATTTTCTACCAACAGCAAAACCTGATCGAATAATAAATCGTCTATTATTCAGGGTATTCTATATATGAGTACCAATTGAAGTCTTGTTGTAGTATGCCTGTTTTCTTTCCTTACTTTTATATGGAACTATTTGAACAATTTAAGTAACCATGAATATTACAATTGATGCCGTGACCAGGATATTATTTCACAGTTTTCTCAGTTGATAAAAAAATTGCAAATTGCATAAGAATTTACTTTAAAAAAAGAAATCTGTCCAAGTATTTATTCTGCTTTGATGTGTTGCTGTTGTTCTCTGTTTATGTGCAGCTCTTTCAGACGCTGCCGAAGCTGTGCCTTCTTGATGTTGGTCATTATCTGCGTTGATTGGTACAGCCATGATCCCTGCAATAGGTAACATTTACAACGTTAGCGAATGCTCTATCATGTTTAGTATACACTTTTTATAAAATTAAAGTATTTGTACTTGCTTGTAAATAATAACAATTAAAGCAGTGTTGCGATGGTCGTTTTGTAGATCTTTAAAGGAGTCACGATCGATATGTGGTTATAGGCCGAATGCCAACATGCTCTTGCGGTTGTAGTACGCGGAAAAACAATTCAACTTCGCACATATTTCAATACTTAATTGTATATACAATATTTAGAGTGAATGCAGGGAACCGAGTGAATGGGGCACTGAATGCCTTTATGGGCAGCCAGAAAATATCACAAAAAGCACGGATGGCTGTGCATCGGGGAGTTTTGGTGCCCACACTTACGTATGGTAGTGAAAGTTGGGTGTGGCAGAAAAGACATCAAAGTCGATTGAATGCAGTAGAAATGAGAGCGTTGAGAAGTATGTGTGGAGTGAAATTGAGTGATAGAGTCAGAAACAGTGTTATAAGAGATAAGTGTGGAATGGATGGAGATATAGTCACAAAAATTGAGAAGGGTATGTTAAGGTGGTTTGGGCATGTAGAGAGGATGGATGAAAGAAGATTAACGAAGAAAGTGTATACAAAAAGAGTGGAAGGGCAAGTTGGAAGGGGAAGACCTAGGCGAACTTTCTCCGATCAAATCGGAGAAATCTTAACAAAAGGCCAGGTCAAAAGTACCCTAAACCGACGAGCATGTATGAGAAATATTATGAAAGTGAGTGAAGCGAAAGTGGTTTGCCAGGATCGTAGCAAATGGAGATCCGTGATCTCTGCCTACCCCTCTGGGAAAGAGGCGTGATTGTATGTATGTATGTATGTACAATATTTCAAGGCGAAAACGTACGAAACACCGTAACGAACTGTTAGCGAGGCGTATATGTACTTATAAATATTTTATGGAGAACCTAGTTTAAGTTACTCTAACTGCTTGAAGGTCAATATGACAGCTAAATGTAGGTATATAGGTACTTATAAATATATACCGCAGCGCAGTTTTTATATGCAGCTTTGTATGTAGAAAATATTCGCCTTTTCAAATTTTCAGTTAAGTACGAGACTTATGTCACAAATCATACCAGGTAGAAATAACCTTATACATAATTAATATCACAACTTTTTCATTTTATACATTGTACATATTTTTGCCGAAACAGTCAATCGACCCATCATAATTAGGGCGGTTGTTGCATCAACTACACATTACTGGCCCGTAAATGTCAAATATGGTCCAGTGGCCATAATCTCTTACGGCCGTAATCATAAACGTACTACAAGCCTATTTTAACTAAAATTGCGTTAAAATTCGTTTGTCCTTGTCTGTCACTTTGACATTTGTGTTCGTAAGAAAGGAAGAAAGCAAATTTTATTTAGCAGAGCCATTTTAAGTTTTATGAATAAGGGAGTTAGAGAACTGTCCCATACTAAACAGATTTTTACTTTTAACGGATGTTAATTTAATTACTATCATCGACGGTCTGAAACAACCAAGTCATTATATCGACTAGTTGATGTGTGTGCCAACGTTTCTAGAACCTTTCTATAGCCAGGCCCGGACTTAGAGGGCCAGAGCAGGGCCCCTAGGCACTTGAGCCCCCCTATTCTGTAACTTGTTTTAAGCTCACCTCAACGTTCACCCACAAATATATCTTGACACCGCGATGCGTAGTAACCAAGCGTGGTCTAGTTTCGTGACGGGTGAACGACGGAGTGTCTAGCGAATATCAGCCCAGGGGCCTTAGACAAGGTTACAATCGACAAGCGCTAACGCCAATAGAAAATAATAAAATGTATGGGAATGACAGATGCCGACGAAACATTTTTCGTTAAAATCTGTCATTCCCATACATTAGATACTAGTTACATACTAGCCCCCAGGTCCCGATTCGTCGTCGTCCCGATCGATTGCAAGCATATTTAAGAACTAGTATTTTCGGCAATACGAAATTTAGTACCCATAAAATTAACATGCCAATTTAACTTGGAAATGTGATGATAAGAGAAAATGCAAAATTAGTGTGCGTAAGTCATTGTTGGGGCTTACGAGGGCTGTTCCGAAAATTTTTAGTTAAACAAAAACTATAAGGAATATAATAAAACTTTATTTACAATTTTTCAAAGTATTCCCCTGCTACATTTATGCACTTAGGCATTCGACTGAACCAACTTTCAAAACAGGAAAAAAACTGTTCTTGCGGAAGGTCAAAAAAAAGTCGCCTGAATTCGTCTACTGCTTCATCCGCCGTCGAAAACCGTCGCCCACGTAATGATTTTTTTAACGTGGGGAACAGAAAAAAATCACACGGAGCCAGGTCAGGGCTGTACGCAGGGTGTCGTAGCAGTTGCACTCCTGATTTGCTAAAAAAATCCATGGTTCTGGCAGCCGTGTGAGCCGGATCATTATCTTGATGAAAAATTATGCCCCGGGTTCCAGTACTTGGACGGCTGACGTTCAGCTCCTGGAAGGCCTGTGGCAAGCAAACTTCACTGTACCATTGGCTGGTAACGGTTTTATGATCTTCAAGTGGAATTACGGCTACCGGTCCACTACGTCGAAAAAAAACAGCAACCATTTTTTTGTTGACGCTTCGGCCGCGAACTACTTTAGTAGGTAAATCATCTTCTTCAAATACCCATTGTGTGGATTGCTGTTTTGTAAATGGGTCGTAGCTATATATCCAAGATTCGTCGGATGTCACAATGTAGCTCACTTGTTGTAAATCGCCTTTATCGATTTTTTTTAGCATAAATTTGCACCAATCGACACGTCTATCTTTTTGCTCCTGTGTGAGAAAATGTGGTATCCATCGAGACGAAACCTTCCGAACTTGAAGGTGGTCATGCAAAATGGTAGAAACTGCCTGGGATCCAATCTTCAGTTCATCCTAAATCTCTCGGTGGGTAATGTTTCGAGATTCCTTGATTAGCCACTCCACCTTGATAACATTTTCTGGAGTGACTGCCGTTGGCGGTCGCCCCGGTCTAGGCTCATCTTTGACGTCGCTCCGCCCACGCTTAAATTCACGGAACCAGTAACTGACAGTGGCAAGAGATGGGGATAATGCCCCAAAAACTCTAGTTAAATTTTCATGAGAATCCTTGTAAGTTAGCCCTCGTTTATAATCATAATATATCATAGCACGAAATGCTTCCCGCGTTAGCTCCATTTTTGCGAGCAAAAAGTGGCAGACATGTTTTTTTTCTGATTTCATAAAAAAATAACTGAATGTCACTGGCCAGTGACATTTACACGAAAAAGTTTGTAATGAAATTTGCCTTTGAGCTACAGTAAAATTATATGAATACGATTAATAGTACGCTGTTGACTAACAATTTTCGGAACAGCCCTCGTAACAATGACATAAACACTTACATTGCCAATGGCCTCTTAAGGTGTTCAACTGAGCGCGACATATTGGGTTTAATACTCACCACCATTATCATGCAATTCAGCAATATGGGGATGGAGAACACGACAGATATGAACAGCCCTTTACTGTCGAAATATTGTTGTCGGGAAAACAGGGCCCAATTCCTTGCTGCCACCTCGTTTATACTTTCCGAGAAATATACCAGGAGTACTGGAATGAAAACAGTTAACTTATTAGTTACTAGCGACCCGCCCCGGCTTCGCACGGGTACTATATACATATACCTTCCTCTTAAATCACACTATCTATAAAAAAAACGCATCAGAATCCGTTGCGTCGTAAAGATAACATAAAGCATACAGGGACAGACAGCAAGAAGCGACTTTGTTTCATATTATGTAGTGATTTTATTTGTATTGTATGTATAGTGTCTGGAGAGTCAAATTTCTGATTATTGTTCATACTATGTCACTATTCATTATCCTTTTAGGTATGTATCGAATAACAAATAAAATAAAAATTGAGGAATCGCAACTTGTAGTTTTTTTTTTACACGCTTTGTAAATTGTCTAGATTGCCAATTAAAGGGTTATTGTTATTACAATAAATAAAAATAGGACATTATTTATTTGTTGTTCCAGCTAGCTAAACAAAGACGATAATGGTATACACCATATTCGGAGGTCAGTGAAATGTAAGGATATTTTTTCAACATTTACAGGTGTTCACTGCCGGCAACCCGCCTAGCGGCCTCGCTTTCCAAATCGCTACATACGAGGAAAACCACGGGGTCGGCTACGAGTGTAGCGCCTAGCGATTCTAGACCGTAAATGTGTTATTCCAAACAGCTGCACGGCCGTAGGTACCATCCTTTTCTCAGGCCCTTTTAGATTTTTTTTGACCTCAGTTCAATTGCAGCAGCCTGAGGGGCTTTCGCTGCGGGTCCTGGCTGGCCTGTGGGTAGGCGCCACTACGGGGCTACCCTTGCTGTGGATAAAACTAGAAGCCTGAATTTTCAGTAAGCAAGCAGGCGTTGTATAAACACGGTATATTTCAAATTTCATTCAATTTGAACTAGTAGTTTAAGAATTATAACTAGTCAACGTTTCCGATCATCGGAACTCTAAGGCACTTCTAGCAGACATAGAAGCTTCAAATTTAGAATTCAATTAGCGTTTAGTGTGTTAATCAAGGAAGTAATAAAATATTTTAAAGGAAATACTATAATTTCCGTCCAGTTTTCTAGATACAACAACTGCATAAATAACTTCGTAATCCCATATATAGGACAAAAATGCATTAGAACGGTATCACAGGTCCATGTTAAATGGAGACCAAGTCTCGAAACTCTTCCACCGTAAAAAGTTGTGAGGTATTTCGTAGTGGGTGTCGTACTTTGATCCAACTATCGATTTCACTCGGACGTGTAATGCCCTAAAACGATACCTACGGTTCAAGTAAAGCAGCTGGCGGCCTTGGCCTCCTACGGTCGCCAACGACGCCGTTACCAATTACCATCTCTTTACTTATTTACAATTCTATCGGATAATGTGAGATAAGTATGTACATTTCTTACAATGTACTTACTATTACTACTTGCCAACGCAGCTTCGTCCGCGTAGCGTATTACAAAGAACTCAGTCGGACCCACGGGATGAAATATATCCTTATTACAAAGAACTTAGTCGGACCCACGGGATGAAATATAGCCTAACTACAAGCTTCTGCCCGCGACTCAGTCCACATAGAATTCGTTTATATCGTAGCTTCATAAAAACTTTCACGAAGAGGTAACAGACAGGACTGACAGATAGACAGACACACATTCGCATTTATAATATTAGCATGGATGTCCATCCTGCAGGTCCATTCTTTACTCGTGTAAGTCGTTTCGACTTTCGACCCACATACAAACTCAGCAAATCAATAAAATAATACTTTCAGTGGAACGTCGAGGAAGGAGTCTAAGTTTTATTTCGCTAAAGTATTTCTTTAAATTTTATAATTCGTATATTGGTTGCTGCCGTTGCTGGATTGTAATGGATTAACAATTTAAATGACCATAACAAGTTTATTATGCAAGCGGTCATTACCATTAAAATACACCACACCTCATTATTCAGTCAATGACATGCCGTATTGCCCAAGACCTTGCAGTGCAAAATAGCATGTAATGTAATTATGAAGTTAAGAGTTGGGAGGAAAAAATACATATAGAATTAGTAGGTATTTCCTGCGATTCATCCTGCATAATAAGCTAGTATAAAAATTAGTTTCATACTATATTTCTTGCATTTTGCTTTGACGAAATTAGAATTTACCGTCATAGACTTCACAATAATAGGAACGCGCCCAGTCAACTTCGAGGAATGCAACGACAGCACGGCTATCAGAATACGGCGCGCGAGCTTTCTCGATTTTTCTCGCACTATCCGTCCCTCTCTTATTAGAACACTTAGAAAAAGAGGTATAGTGTGAGAAAAATCGAGAGTATGTCGCGGCCGTCTCATGATAGACGTGTCGTGTAGTTCGTTTTATTTAAGTTGACGAAATTCCATCAAAAGAATTCCATTAAAATGGCAACTCTACAGTCCAAGACTGAGAATTTTCAAATTTCAATGACTGTTTTTATAAAAAAGTTGGTAACATTACAATCTCAACTCAACTATACTATGACTTTTTAAATATTAGCTGTGCACACGGCTTCATGTGCACTATCTTTTACTTTTTTTTTTTTTTTTTAAATTTATTTGGGTAAACAAACGGCCACTACAAGGGGTACTTATGAATACTTATATAACTAGTGATTACAATATGTGTGACCCACACCGTTTACCACATATTAAAAAACATGTGTTTATCATTCAGGGTCATTCATAACACGTTTAGTCTTAAGGACTGCTGGTGTCAACAATAGCAACATAAAAAGCGACTTACTTACCTAATCCTTTTATGGATCTATTTATTTTAAAAATCAAATCGGATTGTTTAAATTAACAATTAGTGAATATTAGGTGTAAGTACGTCGATGATTAGTTTTTTATAAACAAAGATACTATTTCCGAAAATATCTACCTCACAAAATGTTTACGGATCCTCACATACCTCACAACTTTTAAGGATTATGAAATATAAAAATGACAACTTTAAAAAAAAGAAGCTAGTAATAAACTCATGATTCTAGTCCTTTTAGTGTTATTATTACTACTTGTTGAGAGGGTTCCAACTTAATTCCAATAAGCCCAAATGGTTTTTTGCCCTATACTCCTTGCTGATTTTACCAAAATGGTGGTGGTGGAATGGGTATATCTTGATTATCTTGTGTAATTTAGGACCATCAGAGCAGCTTGATGTTACACCATAATGTTACATTGTTATTTGTCTTCAAGTGTAATAAAATTCAACTTGATTGGTAAAAATTCAACTTACATTTATCAGTGCAATTTAAAAAAAAGCATGGAACAAGATGTTTTTATTTGAAATTGTATGCAGTTAAAATACAAAAAAATATGCTTACAATTATAATAGTGAATGTCAAATGATATCCAATCTGTTTATTTACCTTTAGTACAGTTATATCAGTAGTGATTGATTAATTAATATATGTAAATCATTGAAAACAGTTACTATCAAAATATTTATTATCAGTAAATTGATTTATACCTACGATATTTAAAAGTATAATATTGTTTTTCTGATCGATAGCTTCAGAATGGTCATTGCCTTGGGCTGTTTTTTTTTACCCTAGTCAATTTTATAGCTATGGTGGTCATGTGTTTATGAAACAGCAGCAGCACCAAGCTCTTAATTTATAAAGGATTTGTTGCCCATGGGGCTTTGCTTGTATTACAAATATTAGAAGTGAAGCAGCATGATAAAATATAGCCTATGTCCATATCAATGTCAAAAGAATTTTCAAAACAGATATGTAGATTATCTCTAGAGATTACCCTTACATAGAAACATACAAACTATCCCTTTTTACAGTTAGTATAGAGTCATTTCACTGGTAAGTGTGCAAAATTGACAGTTCAATGTAATAACTAATAAACTTGCAAGATCATATTGAGTCGCTTGTAAAGAGTTGATGAAAAATGAAATTGAAAAAACTTCGCAGGTGGTCGCTAGCTGAAGCTAACCGGCATAATGCCCCTAGTTATCCGAAAATAAAAGAAAATCTACTTACATAGTGTTATAAACAGCATCACTTGAAAATTTCCATAATTCCTTGTTGAGAAACAGGTGAATGTTACGATTATGTGAAACGATAATAAAGCTATTAGCCAGGGATCGCGCCATTCAATCTGAAAGGAATAATAATATAATATTACCCCAAACGCCCGAACAAGTTTCAATTTCAGTACTTTCAATCAATAAATTAATTAATTTCACTGCAGATTACATTTTTGATGAGGCAATTCAATAGTTTACTCAAAGTTGAATAATAGAAAATGAAGTAGCATTTAAGGCACTTAAATAAGAAAACTTTTTAAAACCAGTTTTCAGTTAAGTGCCTACCTGAAAATTGCTTCTATGCTATACTTTCTAAGCTCTAGTATAGTTATATTTACACCATTTTCTATAATTTACTCCTCCAAAACGGTAGAAATTCTACTACAGAATCAAAGCTGAAATATTGCCAATATAGCCAAGACATCAAGGTCTTACTTACACTGCGGATATATGAAACAAAATCCGATATTTCATTCACTTCGATGAATCCTTCCATATCTCGTAATTAGGATAAACCTCGCACTAATTAAAAATGGTCCATTAACTAATTTCGATCACACAACAAAAAATATTTTATCAGTTAATAAAAATATCAGTGACATGCATGACATTTGAATCCACAGATAATAATCAATTCAAAAATATATGTTTTAGGATATGTTCCGAAACACATAACAACATGTTATGGGGTATACAGATTATGTGATTTTACCCCAATTTGTCAGCACAACATGTCGAAGTCATAATTGGGTGTAGAGTGCAGATGTAACAATCCGACCACATGTGCATGCAATTTCTCAGTACAACTCTTTTGAGTTGAATCAGCAGTGCAACATGCCTCGACGATAGCAATAGGGAAGGTGCAGTTGTAATGTGTCAATCTATACTAACATACTGTATAACGTCATGGGGTGGGGCTACGAAGAGAATGGTCTTCGTAGATTGACAGTTGAACGTGCTCCAAGAGCCATTTTGAAAGTGGCTACCTTCCGTCAAAGAGTAAAGTAAGTATTAAGGAGAAAAGTGGCAACTCTGCCTTTTAACTAGCATGTATGAAAGGTGCTGCTGCCAGTGTCAAGGAAATGAACGAACGCAGTTTACTCGCATAGCTATATATATAGAAGGATACATGTATCCCGCGCGTGTGTATATTTAATATTTATGCAGATATACGTATGCATACCTGTGATATGTGTGTATAGATTACGTATGGCTAATTTAAGAACTGAACGCAATGATGTACTATTTTTTATATTACATTTATTATTTATTTATTAGAGAAATGGCAGCCTCTAGAGCCTTTGCCAAAGACAAGTACAGAATTAGAAAAACATTTCACAATACACTGTATTATTAGCATGATGTACGGTAGAAGGGCTTCACGATTCACTGGGTGATAGCTGGAGCAGTACAAAGCACAATGGCGGCCGCGACCACGAACCGCTGAATGATGCCCAAGACTTGTTTATTCGCATTTCCAGGAAAATTCTTCATAACTGTAGCCGTCACGTTTGCTATTCACTGCATAATACGCTATCGATGCGACTCGGTTTTCGTGCTGTGAGGTTATCTTAGACAACAGGTGCAGCAGCCGAAAGGTTGTTGCTCGTTTGGCGCCACCCAGGGGACACGTGTAGGGTTATAGTGGCAGATCCTACGGACGTGGAGCAACTTCGTCCCCCACGATACGCTATCCAATTATACATTAAAAAGCAGGATGCAGAAAATAAAAATAAAATGTCTGGAGCACGATCCGCCATGTTCCATAGACAGAGTTGACATTGACAATGGGGACCGTTGGCGCCTTGGCGGTTGACACCTAGTCTTTTTTTTAATTTCTAGTTCTTCATCCGGCCGCGAAGAGGCGCTGCAAACTGTGAAAATGTAGGCCTTTTTAAATGTGCCCCCCCTGGCCTTCCGTCCGTTTTATTTTCCGACCACGGAATTGTACCAATCATGTAAAGTATTAACAGTTCGACAACTATTCATCAGGAGCGTAATTCTAAAACAGCACAACCCTTATATGCACGCCAAAAGACGAATGGATATAATTTATAAGCGGTTTCGCACTAAACACGCGTTAACTAACAGTTTCTTTTCTTTCCTAGGCCCTTTTCTTTATAATAAAATAAATAAACACTGCTTCGTGTACGATCAAAATAGCAAAGTATGTCAAACCAAAATAACAGCATGGTTGCTAACCCTGACCTGACCTACGACGAGACAGAAAAATTGCTAAATATAGTAAAATAGTTCTGCAATCGCAAACTTTCTTTTAGTTAAATATATTTTTGTTTTCTTGATGCGAGGTAACAAATGTTTAGATAGGCTATATATATATATTAGACTATATATATATATATATATATATATATATATATATATGTAGGAGTATCCTAGGAGGCCGGACAGGCATGTGTGACGGCGGATCCGACATTACGGACCGTGTGGGCATGCATGTGCAGGTGCCCTGCTGGCACGAAGTCGGTTGTCAACAAGCTTGGTGTCAGCAACGAGCTGGCAAGGGAGGACTCCACCCTGGTACTGAACCTTCCTCCCCCTGACGTCTTGGTCTCCCGCGAGGGAACCGACCGTGCGGTCGATTATGTTACGGGTGGCTTGCGCGATATAATCTCGGCCAATACCAAGGAGGCCCCAGTTGATTCAGGTTGCTGGGAGCTCCCTGCGTATATCAAGGAGGTTAAAAGGCTAAAGAACTCGGCCACTCGTGGATATGACCTGTTTCCCTCGCCGGATAACAAGACGCATCTTAACTGGTGGCAAAAGAGGTTGAAAAAATGCATTAGGGAATATAGGAACGCGAGGTGGAACAATCTCCTTGTGGAGCTTGTTCCTTCTCATGTGGCTTTCTGGCAGTTAGTTCGTACATTCAAAATAGACGGTGTCGTTCAAATGCCGCCCTTGACCATTCCTGGGGCTCCCTCTTCTGCTCCCCCGGCGTTCACGGATGCGGAGAAGGCCGAGTGCTTGGCGAGCAGCCTAGAGCTGCAGTGTTCGCCCAGCACAGAGCCCTGCGAACAGGATCATGTCTCCCGCGTTGCGGATGACGTTGCTGCCAGACTTGCAATCGCGCCTACCGGTCAGCCTCTGAGGACAACAACGTTCACGGAGGTCCAGAGGCTGATCAGGAGATTGCAGGTCAAAAAAGCCCCCGGCTCGGACGGCATTTCGAACCGGGCCTTGAAGGCACTTCCGGACGCATTGATCCACTTTCTGGTAGACCTGTTCAACGCGGCGCTGGCCAAGTGTCACTTCCCGGCGGCCTGGAAGGTGGCCTATGTCATTGGCATCCCGAAACCAGGCAAGCCAAGGACAGCGCCGGTCAGTTACAGGCCCATTAGCGTATTGTGCACGCTGGGGACGTTATACGAGCGGGTTGTTCAAGCCCGCTTGTGGGACTTCCTCAGTGAGCACAATATTTATATTGACGAGCAGTTTGGGTTTAGGCCTGGACACTCCTGCACCCATCAGGTACACCGGCTGGTCGAGCATGTCTTGCACTGGTTCGCTGCCACACGGAGGTCGGTCGCCACTGGCGCTGTGTTCTTTGACATCGCCAAGGCATTTGACAAAGTGTGGCATTGCGGGCTGGTGCATAAGCTGTTCGACATGCAGATGCCGGACAGGCCGGTGCATCTGATTGGAGACTTTCTAGCAAACAGGGCATTCCAGTATCGCGTGGAGGGCACCCTCTCGGCGCGTCATCCCATTCGAGCGGGCGTGCCGCAGGGTGCAGTACTATCTCCGTTCTTGTTTGCCCTGTATATCAACGACCTGCCAAGGATAGACCGTGTCCACTACGCTCTTTTCGCGGACGACACGGCTATATACACGTCTTCAACCCATCCTGATAGGTTGCGAGTTCTCCTCCAGCGTGCGATCGACTCTCTCGGGAGTTGGTGCCGCGCCTGGGGAGTGGAGTTAAATCCGGAGAAGAGTGCCGCGGTGGTCTTCTCTCAGAGGTTAGGATACGATGCTCTGACCGCACGGCATGGGGTGCTGTCCCTGTCTGGGAGGGTCATACCGTGGGTTACCCACGTGCGGTATCTCGGGGTTCTCCTGGACAGGCGACTGACTTTCGCCAAACACCTTAGTGTCGTGCGGGACAGGGCGTCTTTTTATCTAAGCAGATTGTTCCACCTCCTTAGGCCGTCCAGCAGCTTGTCTGTAAGGAACAAACTTCTGATCTATAAGGCGTGTATCAGGCCAGTTTTCTGCTACGCGAGTGTAGCGTTCGCGCATTGCGCCAAAACGCACTTGGGACGTTTGCAGACCCTGCAAAATAAGTTTTTGCGGAGGTCTGTAAACGCTCCGTTTTATGTGCGTAACATAAGGTTACACGCGGACTTATTTATGCCTTCGGTGGAGGATCACATGAAGCGGATTTCCACTAAGTACTTTGAAAACGCGGCACTTAGTGGAAATCCACTCATTAGAAAGGCAATTGATTACGTTCCTGGGCCGGACCCCAAGCTCAGAGACCGCCGGCCTAGGCACGTCCTGAGCTACCCGGACGATGTCATCACCATGGAGCGGAGGGCCGAACTTGAATACGATGTTGAGTTTTGAGTTCCGCGCCCGGGAACGGCAACAGAGGCGCCGTGGGGCAGCGCGTGCGGACGGGCTCACTGGCTTATCTTTTGAGGATTTAAATACCGACGAGGACTTGGTGGGAGAGTTTGCGCGCAGCTTCTCCCACCAACCTCCTGACATTGATGAGAGCGTGCGATCTCCCTCCTCCTCCTCTCCTTCCTTCCCATACAGGCCCTCACTGGCGAGGCGCTATTTTAGATCTAAATGCGTCCGACACTACACTCGTCCTCCTTCTGTTTCTGTAAATAACTCTATTTGTTAAATTCTACTCTCGTCCTAAGTCGTGCTGTTTGTGTACATTTTTGTCTTATGACAGAAGTGTGGATAGGCAGTGCGTGGCATTGTTTGCATCCTTATCAGTGTATAATTGTATATAGCTCTCAGTTTGTTTGTACATATTCCTATGTCTTATGTCTGGGTCGAGCGGCTATATGCTGTCTCGCTTACGGCTCGCGCTCACTCGCTTCGCCTTGTGCTGTGGCCTATGCGCCGCAGAGCGCGCTATCGTTATCACCGCACTTAAGGTGTGGCGTCGATTGCGCGCCCTGCGGTGTTTCTTGTTATTAGATTTAAGGTAGTAGTTAGTTTTTGTATGTTGTTAGGTCCAGGACTGCAGGTTTTGCATATTTTTTGTATATAGCTATAGGTAATTAGTTAAAGGCCCCTTCGGGGCCCAACTTAGAAAGATAAGAGGAAAAAAAAAAGGCATGTGCAGGTATTCGCGAAATAAAAGTCACACAATATAAGTCAATCACTAAACTTTTTAATTAAATTCACAAACACTACAAAGATAACAGGATTGCAATAATAAATCTCGATTAAAGAGCCAATGGGTTTGCAAGCGACCATCACGGACGGGGCGCTGTCAACGAATCTCAGTGCATCCCTCGCCGCCATGACACTTACAACTCTATTCGGGGTTACCCGCTCTTAAAATAAATCAACTTGATGTCAACCATTTCGACAACTACCCGCATAAAGAAATAATCAAAGTCTCAACACTATTCACGATTACTCAATAAATTGAATTCCAATACAATTTCTCTAAAATTATTAATCGCGCGCCGTTACGGCCGTCCTGCCTCGTGTGCAGATCCATTTCCCTCGTCTGCACCATCGCGGACAGGCAATGAATAGTGGTTTACACTATGTACCTCTCGGTCACCCTGACCCATGTGTGCCACACAGTCCTGTCAGTGCCACACAGGCTAGTCAATGCCACACAGGCTTGTCAGTGCCACACAGGCTTAGCCAGTGTCACACAGGCTTGTCAATGCCACACAGGCTTGTCACTGCCACACATGCCAGTCAATGCCACACAGGCTAGTCAATGCCACACAGGCTTGTCAGTGCCACACAGGCCAGTTAATGCCACACAGGCTAGTCAATGCCACACAGGCTTGTCAGTGCCACACATGCCAGTCAATGCCACACAGGCTAGTCAATGCCACACAGGCTTGTCAGTGCCACACAGGCCAGTCAATGCCACACAGGCTAGTCAATGCCACACAGGCTTGTCAGTGCCACACAGGCCAGTCAATGCCACACAGGCTTGTCAATGCCACACAGGCTTGTCAGTGCCACACAGGCCAGTCAATGCCACACAGGCTAGGCAATGCCACACAGGCTTGTCAGTACCACACAGGCTAGTCAATGCCACACAGTCACTATGTACCTAACTTATCTAGGTTATGATATTCCACCCACTCTCGATAAAAACTTCAATTAAACTTTAAAGTTACAACCGCCGCAAAGAAAACCCACTATTGTACTGACCAGCGCCGTCAGGGCATCCTGACTCATTTTCGGTTTCTGGTAACGTTCTTTCATTTCAAAGGAAACTCAAACGTTCACGTAACTTGACAATAACTTGGAAACAAGAAGCAAACAATTATTCGTGACACAGTAATAGCACAGTGGTTGCTTGGGTATGGAATGCTCTTCGTAGTACTATTTCTCACTACATAACAAGTGTCAACAACGCGTGGACTACCTCCATCTGACCCCCTAGCACACTAGGTTTTATGTCGGACATAAAGCATTTGTCCCTCTTGCACTCGCTTATTGGCCAGAATGGGACGAATGCTTTATGTCCGACATAAAACTTAGTGTGCTAGGGGGTCTGGTATCCATATCACAAAACATCACATCGCTTCTATACAGCGATTTCGGCAACCACTTACACCTTCAAACCAAACGCACGCCACTGACAGCCGTGGCCGCACAGCAACAGAAAATCTTTGCCCGGTATTTTACGCCCACGTCTTCGAATAACATTGAAGGTCTATGCAGTCTGAGCCAAAGACCTAAAACTACACTGGAGTTTATTAAACCATTAAATCGCACGATGCATTTCCTTTGTTAATTATTTTAACCAAGTAGGTACCTAATACGTCTTTACTATTAGTCTTACTACCCTTTAACTAAATAGATTCTATAGCACGTGAGAGCTCTGCTCAAAAATCCCAATGACTGCGTGACTGTACGCCATGTTGTGTTGCCACGATGCATACGGTAACCAGGAAAGAGAGTCTTCTGTTACATCCTTGCCCACTGCCAAGCCGCCAGCATGCTCGCTGATGTTTACCACGAATAGCACGGCTAGCATACTAATCGGCCATATATTTACGTTCGGACGTATAACTTTACGATTGTGCCCATTTTTACGTTACTTAGTTAACATGCTAATCTCGCAACATATATTTATGCCATAGCGTAAAATATATGTAGCAAAAAGAAGTGTAGTGTTGCCAATATATACAACTGAGTTTCTACCAATTATTACATTCTTTTCATTCGTTCAATCGCAGTCTATGGTTAGAGACCCAATATAATACTACTTAATTAAAGAGTAATAATAAGCACTGCCCTTCTACTAAATAGTTGTACTCTTGTATTAAGTTGTATTATAATCGTTTTTCGTTTTTATTTATTTACTTTACTCCCGCCCCGTTTTTCCCATAATATTTGTAAGTTTGGATCGTAATTCATTTTATGGTACAAGTGTTACTGTTTTCTTTGTAGCATGCTTGTTGAAATTGAGGAAAAGTAATTGTTAACCAAGGCTAAGCTAACAATTGATTTATTAGACGAGAAGCTGCCCGCGCTGCTTCTCCCGCATAATTCGAAGAAAGTAGGCAAACCCGTGGGATAAAATATAGCCTACCACCACCCAGAAACCCCAATCTATACGCATTCAAAGATTTTTGAAACACGCAAACTTGCAAAGCTTCAATCTCACAGACTTTGTCCTCTTATAATATTAGGATAGATAATTTCAACAATTTCAACAATGGATAAGGAGAATTTGTATATACTTAAGTATAATTATTTTCTTTAGTTATTTACTCCATAATAATTTTATTAGGTTTCTTGAAGATGCGCATATTATATATGTTTTCGTACGCCTTTAAATGAAAGTAAATTACCACGGGTCGTGTTATATATGCTATATATCGAAATCCAATTGACAAGCAATAAGTCGTAGAAAAGTAATCCATCCAAACAGCAAACGAATTAATAAGTTTTGAAACTGAAACCGTGTGTTGTGACAGAAATTTTACAGATATCCTGCGGCCAATTGTATTGTTTTCATAGTGTTAAAATTTATCAGAGGTCTCGAGTGACCTACATAAAATTTCGTCCGTCAACGGTTCATATCGTCACGTTTTATGTGCCAAAGTCAAGAGCATGTTAGAATGTGACGTAAAAAAAGTAGTTTTATGTGCAAGACATATAAATGGTCACATTTTACGTAGATGACGGTATACCATGTTAGCTCATGACGGTAAACTGTTATACGTCGGTTGTGGGCATAAAACATGTACATAAAAGACGTCATTTTGTTAGTGTGCTAGGGCCGCATAGCGTTAAATGTATGCAAAGAGAATATAATCACTTCGTTTTAAGAGACGGGACTCTCATACTAGGAGTGTATTCGAAACTTGAATGTAGTTTGCATGGCAAATCAATACCAACATGACCAAGCGAAGCGTCTTTTCTTTGACAGACGTCAAACTGAAATTTCAAGAGTGCCAACCCAACAATTAATACACAATAGTGGCGCATCTATAAAAGTAGTTTTATCGATATCAATAAACCCGCTTTTATCGATATCGACAAACCCGCTTTTATCGATAAAATTGCAGGCGTATTTTAATAATCGCAGTTCATGTTACTTGTACCTATTATTTCTTAAATAGGTACTTTCACATTAGGTTTAAATAGAGTCCATACTTACGAGTCCAACGAAATCTTGTTCAGTAAATGCTAAACCAATTAAATAAATACTACGTTGGCTTTAAATATGAACCCGAACTTAAATAAAACACTTTTACTTTTTTCCAAACCCTTGTAATTGTGTTTTTTTTATTTTGTGGCAGATTTCTTCAACTGGGTCTTTTTTTATTGAAAGCTCTGGAAATGATTCCCACACATGCAATCTTTCAATAGGAACATATATCAGGTCTTTGTTCCCCACAGCCTTGACCCACTGACTGCATCTAAAAAAATAGTTATATTTCATTAATCATTAAGTAAGTTAAAATAACAAATCAGTGGTGAAACGAATCACGGTCAAGAGTCCTTATAAGTAGATAAATAAAAGGATTATTGTACTACATATATTATTTAGTAGTAGTAGTAGTAGTGATATTTTTGAGTCTCACAATTATTGGAAATATAAGAAAATTATTAACTACTTCAGGGAAACGTCCAATTATCGATAGATATAGGACATCACTAGTACTGAATAAAAATGTTAATAAACCATCATAATTTTGTTTGTAGCCAATTGTAATGATACTTAACTAAATAAATGACTAGTTTTCTACTTACCGGTCTTCGTCCAATGGAAATTTCGCCATAAATGGCCTCTTAGTGCTTTTTTCGCGGCTTGCTTTAAGTCCACACACTTTACATCTTATAAACCGTCTTTTCGGTGGCATTTTTTTTGTTGATATTTTAACCAACAACACGAACACTATTTGTAACACATATCACACAAAATAACATTAAAATAGCCAAAAATGGAATCCGTTGCGCAATGACAGACACAATTAACACAGGAAGCAATATGGCGGTATAAACCACAGAGTACTTGTAACAGAAACGACACGCAAATGACAGCTCCGCCATTATTTATTCAGCAAACTCCATACAAAAGTTTTTTTTGTACTGAGTTGCGCAAGACTGAATATATATAGCAAAAAGAAGTGTAGTGTTGCCAATATATACAACTGAATTTCTACCAATTATTACATTCTTTTCATTCGTTCAATCGCAGTCTATGGTTAGAGACCCTATCTAATACTATTTAATTAAAGAGTAATAATAAGCACTGCCCTGCTACTAAAAAGTTGTACTCTTGTATTAAGTTGTATTATAATCGTTTTTATTTATTTACTTTACTCCCGGCCCCTTTTTCCTATAATATTTGCTAGTTTGTATCGTAGTTCATTTTATGGTACAAGTGTTACTGTTTTCTTCGTAGCATGCTTGTTGAAATTGAGGAAAAGTAAATGTTAACCAAGGCTAAAGCTAACAATTGATTTATTAGACGAGAAGCTGCCCGCGCTGCTTCTTCCGCATAATTCAAAGAAAGTAGGCAAACCCGTGGGATAAAATATAGCCTACCACCATCCAGAAACCCCAATCTATACGCATTCAAAGATTTTTTGAAACACGCAAACTTGCAAAGCTTCAATCACACAGACTTAGACCTCTTATAATATTAGTATAGATAATTTCAACAATGGATAAGGAGAATTTGTATATACTTAAGTATAATTATTTTCTTTAATTATTTACTCCATAATAATTTCATTAGGTTTCTTGAAGATGCGCATATTATATATGTTTTCGTACGCCTTTAAATGAAAGTAAATTACCACGGGTCGTGTTAATATGCGATATCGAAATCCAATTGTCAAAAGATTCAAAGATTTATTTTGCTCGGAATGCAGTTACATACTCGTAGTTTTTAAAATTACAGTAATATATCATAGTCCAGTGCATTCAGCCTGCGTGCAGGCGTACAAAACATTTTTTGAGGAGCGTTATATTCCATAATAATAATCATAAAAAATTGCATTAAAAAGTCAAAATTATAATAATAACAAATGCAAACAAGAATAATAATGTCAAATAATAATGAAATAAATAATGTCAGTCAGGTACAACAATGGAGAAGCGAAGAGAAAATTAAAATAATATATAAACACATCATATCAATCAACATGTCAAACATAATCCAAAAATAATTTTACACTATAAAAGCATTTGTCGAGAAGCCAGTTTGTCAATTTGTTCTTAAAGCTATTTTGTCGTAACAATTTTAGGTCCTCAGGTAGTTTATTATAAATTACATGTTATAAACATTCTTATTATAAATCATTTTGTAAGCACGCGGTTTGTATATGAGATTCATAATGTTTCGACGGGTCTGTCTCTGCATTATTTCTCCTCGTTTTTTAAAAAAGGTTTGATGGGTATTTACGAAAACACATATATCTCTTATGTATAGGCAGGGTAAGGGAAGAATGTGCAATTTTTTAAATAACGGTACACAAGAATCGTCCTGCCAAGCATTACAAAGAACACGAACACATTTTTTTTGAATCTTAAAGACTCGCTCTACGTCGACAGAGTTACCCCACAGAATCAGGCCATAACGAAGAACTGAGGACACATACCCATGATAAGCCGTCAGTGCGGTTTCCACAGAGACTGTGTCTCTCAGTCTTCGGAGGGCAAAGACAAATCGATTCAACTTGTCAAGCAAAAAGTCGTAGAAAAGTATTCCAATCCATCCAAATAGCAAACGAACTAATAAGTTTTGAAACTGAAACCGTGTGTTGTGGCAGTAATTTTACAAATAACCTGCGGCCAATTGTATTGTTTTCATAGTGTTAAAATTTATCAGGGGTCTCGAGTGACCTACATAAAATTTCGTCCTTCAACGGTTCATATCGTCACGTTTTATGTGCCAAAGTCAAGAGCATGTTCGAATGCGTTGGTCTCAGACGGTCCTGAACGCAATTTGCCTAGTTGGAGTTTTGCCCACATTGCAGTTTGACCACCGAGCATTATGCCTAAAACCTCCAACTAGGCAAATTGCGTTCAGGACCGTCTGAGACCAACCCGTTCGAATGTGACGTAAAAAATGTAGTTTTATGTGCAAGACATATAAATGGTCAAATTTTACGTAGATGAGGGTAGATGTTAGCTCATGACGGTAAAATTTTATACGTCGATTGTGGGCATAAAACATGTGCATAAAAGACGTCATTTTGTTAGTATGCTAGGGCCGCTGGTGACGTCATTTCCGTCAAAAGTCGAAACTTAGGCCACTCCATGACATCTAGGGACCACAGATTACAGAGAAAAGCAGATAGGCCCTAATAAATTGAACGTTTTCTATACATCCGATCTCTTCTCACTTACGTACTGAACGCCGAGTAAGAAAGGGATAGAACCATGTTATCTGATAGGTCTTCATACGTCATTGTCTCCGCTTTCTCGCTCGCACGATGTAATTCGCTCTCTCGCTCGCTCTTTTAGTGCACAGAAAGATATTTTCTTACAAGTTATCGATATCGATATTTACTGTTAATAAATTCGTAATATGCGATACTCGTAAGTAAATTGTATCTATATAAGTAACACAAAATAACAACGCAATTATATTCCTGAAAATATCTCATTTTAATAAGAAAGTTACATCTAATGCTTTAAATAATAAATATCCAATTATATAGAACTTTTTGCAATCAGTAAACTTGCGTCACCTGAAGAGGCAATGCAGATGTCTTAGGTATTGTATCTGGTAGCCTTTCATTACTGCTCAGCATCATTTTGTTCTAGTTGCCTTCTCATTGTTGATCCCGGTGAGATCCCTGCATTAAACACAGTAACGACAACATTATTATACAATCTCTATCAGTTGAGCTGCTTAAGTATGAACAGGTAAACAACAAACCGACACAGAGTTACTTTCGCATGTATAATACAAATGAGTAGTTATGGATATATAAAGAAAATCAATGTACTAATACAAATTCTTTGCATATACAAAACTCAAATGAAACGAACTCCATCTGGAGGGACCTCAGAAATGTCAAGTAATAAAATAAATAAAACTCACTATTCCAACATACCTCAAGCGGCCAATGAAAAACTGTAGGTATCGCATGTGATTAAAATATTTTGTCTTAACGCCTACATAAATAATTCATGTCGACGAAATATCGATATATACATGGTAACAACACTATCCATGTTTACGACATTTGCATTTTTACTAAATATCCCAAAAATATCAAGTTTTATCCATGTAAAAAGTACTTATTCGATAGTAAC
This sequence comes from Epinotia demarniana, assembly GCA_945867215.1. NCBI lineage: Eukaryota > Metazoa > Arthropoda > Insecta > Lepidoptera > Tortricidae > Epinotia > Epinotia demarniana. The sequence goes on from OX244264.1 coordinate 9,146,162, forward strand.
AAGCATCTGCTGTAATCCCAGACCATTATATTGCGTAATGTACATGAAATATTTGAAAAATAACCAAATGATTCTTACCGATGATACCCGATTCTTTCTCCGGTCTTCTTTAACAATCTAGCGTAACTCCGGCAGTACGGAACTACACAAGCCATTGTGCCACTTCATACGAATTTAATCATTGACTTATCACAGAAGTATATAGTTTTACAACACAATATTCTTGAAAAAACCAACTTTCCTCAAGATTCACGAGAGATTTGACGTTGATTTGACTTTGACAGATTGTTTTCATTGTTTACTACTTTAACACCGTGGTTAACAGTTTTTGGAGACAAGTCGTCAATAGACTCAAAATAGCATACTATTCGTCTCATTCTATCTCACGTCAGCTGACCATAAGCAGTGACAGAGGCAACTATATGAAACATCGTCTTGCTTATACTGCGCGTCTGTATTAGTCTGTGCTAGGGACGAACCACGGACAAACATATGGCGAGTGACACACATGAGTGACGTCACAGGAAATGTAGATCCGTTTAGGCGCGAAAGTTTAAATTTGTCAGTTTGTAACAGGAATTTTTGCTATAAATCATAGCGTTTTAGTTTTTTAAATACTATCGTGGTCTATTCTTGCGATTATTGGTTGTCATTGAAATTGATGGGGCATATACATTACATGATTTGTCAGCCCCAATTCATCAGAAGCTGACTAATTGCTATCGTCTGGATGCATGTTGCGCTGCTGACCCAACTGTCAAACGAGTTGTCCTGACTAATTGCATGTAAATCAGAATTTGGACCATGGAATTGGCATGATCTGCCAAGTGTTTTTTTGTTACAAATTTCATTCGAATAAGTTTAAACGAAAATAAAAAAAAACGTACACTAAAGAATATTATTTTAATATTTTACACTGTAATTTTGTCATTTTTTTAAACCGGTGTTTTGCAACTACAATTTCATTCAGTGCACGTCTATTATGAGACGGCCGTGACATACTCTCGACTTTTGTGAGCTAGCTATTACTAAAAATCAAATCTCGAAGTTCATATATCTCAGTCTCTATCACACTTACGGTGTACTCTAGCGACAGAGACAGACTTTTTGTTCACGCCAATCCGTAAATGTCGTTGTAATGGGGTCTATACATGTCATGATTTGTCAGCCCCAATTTATCAGAAGCGGACTAATTGCTATTGTCTGGAGGCAAGTTGCGCTGATCCAACTGTCAAACGAGTTGTACTGAGAAATTGCATTCACATGCGGTCGGATAAGTCGGATTGTTACTTGTTAATTTGGAACGACCATCAATTCAATCTATATTGTCTTGTCTGTGTAATTAAATATAATTAATATATAAATAATAAATTGCTAATGTCGGGCTGTGTTGTGTTTGCAGTTTCGAGTGATTTGTTCACTTATATATCATATTTCAATGTTGTAATCATAATAAGGAAGTACTGCATTTAGGTGTAACATAACACAAAGCTGGTATTTAAATTATGACACTATAATAGCGTTAATTATAGCGCTCTATTATACAATTTAGCCGGTATCGAAATGTTAACAAATGTAATATTCAAGCTGTTATGGATATTAGCAGCATGTTTTATCAGCTATACAGGATGTGCCCAGTTGCCCGGTGACCTGAAGCGTTCGAAGGGACGGTACACATTGGAATTGAGTGGCTGTGGATTAATTGAACAGCAGTGCGCGCAACTGGACGACGATCTGGCTATCTTATCATGTGCGTTGACCACAGCCCGGAACAACAAGACCCAGTCGCTATCCGCGTGCCAACATCGAGTGTGGTCTCACCAGGCAGAGCTCATTGACAACACATACATAAGTTATAAACTAAAACAACCATGTCAAGACGAATCACTGATAACGGAGTGCCTAAATCCCCCGCTAGTCGCTATAGATTGCGTGCTCAAGAAAAAACCAGGGGTAAAGAACAGAAGTTGCTGGAGGATGATAAATAAGATTGAGTCTATGATCTTCAATGATTGGCAAATAATTGACAGTTTTCTGAAGGCGTGCAATGATGACATTCAAGCCTATACCTGTGGGAGAATTCCACCGGACTTCAGAAGTCTTTCACAGAGTCAAACTTTGAAATGCCTTGAAACTAAGGAGGAAGCTTTAAAGCCTGAGTGCAACACTGAAATCACTGCTCTAAAAGAACTGAAGTATGGTACATTGCAAATGGATAAAATAGTATTTGTGGCCTGTAACTTGGATCACAAAACATTCTGTCCTGACGAAGTGCCAGGCTCATGGTTGATGTACAAATGCCTTGTTCGGCATAAATATGAGAATGGTAAGTTATCATTTTAGTGAAGTAAGTTGCAAATATTATTGAAACTAATAATTGGTTTCTAATAGGACATATATTAAAAGTATACAATTTTCACACCACATTATGCTTTAATGTTTTGTTCATGCAACATATTTCTTAACCAGATTTTACTTTTGAATACAATAATGTGATATTTGTCATTTTTGATCACTCCCATAACAGCCATGGAATATTGTGGCAATACTGTTGCAAACCATTTAGATTACACCTTTTTGAAGCTGTAACTACATATCTATGTAGGCAGATATATAAATAAATAACTAAATATTAGCGGACAATCTAACACAACCTTTTTTTTTATTCTGAGAAAAATCCGTTATGGATACCTCTGCACCACAGGAGGTTATGTTGGATTCGCACCAACTAAAAACCCCCCATGGTCGTCCTCAACGCATTTCGGACGGCTTTGAGATCTATGGAATGCAGTGTCACCCTAGTGTCACGCCTCTGTTAGTCCTACGCTATATTTAGACCTTTTGAATGAGTAGGATAGGTGTCAACACCAAACTACAAGATTAATTAAAATATTTAATCAGGGTATATTATAGCTATGAAATCATACCACAGTTAGGTTTTCGGTGAAGGAAAAACATCGTGAGGAAACCTGCATACATCTGCGAAGAAATTCAAAGGTGTATGTGAAGTCCCCGATCCGCACTGGGCCAGCGTGGGGACTACTGCCCATTCCCTCTCATACATGAGAGGAGGCCTGTGCCCAGCAGTGGGACATATATAGGCTGATGATGATATTATAGCTACAAGTATTTGTTACAAAAAATAACCAAGTCCATCAAATTAAACAGATCATAAGTGAAGGGAAAACACAACATCTATGAAGAAATTCAAAGGTGTATGTGAAGTCCCCAACCCGCTCTGGACCAGCGTAGGTACTACTGCCCGTTCCCTCTCATCCATGAGAGGAGGCCTGTGCCCAGCAGTGGGATATATATAGGCTGATTTATTATTTATATTATTATAATATTATACCATGTTACATGCACAATAATTTCCGTTTTCCGCAACATTATCCCTTCCAAATGAATTTATTTAATTAAATCAATAGGTATCTGAATAAATTAGTAAGAGATATGGATGTTAATCCTCAGAACCAATGAAAATAATATATTCACATACGATAATTCACTACCTGTTATGCCTCTTGTTTAACTAAAACTTATTTAAAAAATACTTATGTCACACCTGGCCATAATGCGAGTTTTACTGCACGCTGCGCGTACGAGAAAACTCGCATTGTGGCCAGGTGAAGATGTAAAATTTTGTACTCAACACGGGCGGTAATACGTAAAGCCCCAGAGCGCATATTTATGGCCCTCACCTTCGGTTCGGGCCACAAACGCCTGCGATCTGGGGCATTCACGAATTCACCACCCTAGTTACGTAATGTACTATTGTAACATATTTATGTTTTCAGCAATGACTAAAAGATGCCAAGATCAACTTTTCTATGATCAAAGAAATATGGTGATGAATTACAAAGTTAGTAAAGGTCTTGTTAGATCATGCAAGGAAGACATAAGGAAAAACCATTGCAGGAAAGGGGTAGTGGATGATAAGGATGTTAGGCTCGCACAAATATTGTTATGTTTAGAGAATGTGTCAAGGTCAGACACTAATAAGCTAGCCCCAGAATGCACAGCGGAAATGATTGACCACCGCAAAATGCTCATGGATGACTACAGGCTATCACCAGAGTTGATGCATGACTGTGCTAATGATATCACCACACTCTGCAGAGGCATAGAAGCTGGAGGCAAGACACTGCACTGTCTAATGGACCATGCCAGACCCAGAAAGAGAAAGGAAAAACGCATCAGCCCGGCTTGCCGCAAGTCTTTACAGGTACTGGTCCAAGAGGCAGACCCTGGGGAAGACTGGAGAGTTGACCCCATTTTGCGCAAAGCCTGTAAACCGGTAGTGGACAGAGCATGCCAAGAAGTCACCGGTGGCAATGGCAGGGTCATGTCCTGTCTCATGGAAAAACTTGGTACTGCAGACATGAGCCCTGACTGTGAGGCAGCTATAATGCAAATCCAATACTTCATATCCCGGGATTTCAAACTAGATCCTCAGTTATATAAAGCATGTAAATACGATGCTGTTATGAAATGTAAAGCAACACTTCAATGGGCAGATGCTAGTGAACACCAATCAGAGAAAGATCCTGCAGTTTTGCCATGCCTTTACAATTTTGCTTATGATCCAGACATAAAGCCAAAACTAAAGCCAGCCTGTGAACAACAGGTTAGAAAAGTAATGAGGCAGAGAGCTGTGAGTGTAGACTTACTTCCAGAAATAGAAGACTTCTGCATAGATGACCTAACAAATCTATGCATAGGATATACAGGCAAAGGGGAAGAAATTGCTTGCTTACAAAAAAACATTAAAGATCTGTCTCCTAAATGTAAAGATGCTGTTACTAATTTTACTGAGACCCAAAGTGGGCATATAGAGTTAAATATGGTGGTTAGCAGTAACTGTAGAGATGCTATAGAGAGGCTGTGCTCTTCTGAGCTGAAGAGTAAAAAGGAAGATGATGATGTATTGGAATGTTTGATTAGTCACAAGAATGATCCTGAAATTAAAGGGAATGTAAAGTGCAAAGCAGCAATTGACCATGAACAATTGATATCTCTTAGAAACTACAGATTTACAAGAAAATTTAAGAATGCCTGTAAATCATATGTGCTCAGGTATTGTCCGAAAGCCCAAACGAAAATCCAAGTTGTGAAATGCCTGAGTGAAATTGTCAGGAATGATACTATTAACAGGAGAAAGCACACAATATTTAAAGAATGTAGACAGCAACTAAGGAGTCAGTTGTTTCAACAGAAAGAAAGTATAGATTTGGACCCAGATCTTAAGGAAGCTTGCAAAACGGATTTACTAGAATACTGTCCCAAAGTAGCCCATGCAGAATCAGCTGCATTAGAATGTCTACAAACAGCTACCGGGAAACTGTCGGATAACTGTAGAAGAGCTATATTTGTCGTGCGCAAACAGGAATTCACTGATAACGCTGTTGATTACCATTTAATCAATACTTGTAATGGTATGATAGATTTGTACTGTCACAATACAGACCCTATCAATATATTTGAATGTTTGAAGGTATATTTGAAACTTATTTACATAGTATATTTAATACAGTGTAATATTGCGTGTATTTTTTATTTATTGTATTGATCTATTTCTGTGTGTTTCAGGTACATCATGACAATCCAGACTTCTCGGAACCCTGTAAAGTCGTCATAGTGAACAGGATGATTGAACAAAATACGGATTATCGTTTTAATATCAACTTGCAGAAGAACTGTGATTTGGATATAAGAAAATATTGTTCTATTATTATTGGTATGTATAGTATTTATATTACTCACCTTGGGCAGTGAAACAGACAAAGTCTTAAATCGCAAGTGTTTGGACACACGAACCGACGGCAAGGGCGACAAATCTCCGAACTGTGACATTCTTTACTACCGGCCGTGGCGAGTACAACATATTACGTCTCCCCCTGACTAAGAAGTGGGATTTTACTGGTATTCAAATTGATTTGTAACTATAGGTACCCTGCTATAAGAATATTTGATTGCATAACAAGCAAAGCACTCTCGTTGCTGTTTGCATATCGACCCTAGCGCGACGAGAGTTTCTGAGAAAAATTGTTACAACATGGCCTTTTAACACACTTAGAGAAGATTGCCCAGGATTAAAAATGTAACAAAATACCACCTAAAATTTGTACATAGCCCATAAAAATCAGTTTTAAAAAGTGTAAAAAAAAGTTAATTAGTCTTCATAAATCAGAATATTAGTTGTCTCTCGCTATGATGGCGGTAGGGAGTTACAAAAGATAGCCCATCAAGCCAGAGTTAAATTCTTGCTCTTTTCCGCTTTTTAGAGAAAATGCGGTCTTGCGCTCGGTTCACATTTTTTTTATTTCAATTATTATTTTTGTTTTGATCTTAGTACCAATTATTTAATGTTACAGAGAGTGAGCCGCAAGATGTGGAACTTCAAGGAAAAGTTCTAGACTGCCTGACGGAAAAGTTCCGGCAGTCCAAATTGACAAACAGCTGTGAGAATGAGCTGACCAACATACTCAAGGAGCAAGCCTTGAACTACCGGCTCAATCCTCTGCTTAGCAAGCTGTGCAAAGCTGAGATACAGACTATATGCGCGGTGCCGAATGATTCTATCACGAAATCTGATGGACAGGTAAATAAATAAATAATAATAAATAATGATTGAATTCTTTGGGGGAGGCCTATGTCCAGCAGTGGACGTCTTTCGGCTGATATGATGATGATGAATAAATAAATTAGTTTGAGTTTGAATGTATAATGTATGAACTGCCGCTCGTCGCCTCGGTGTCCCCTGGCGTCCAGTACGCGGCCTAACACGCAGACGCAGCCTAAAGGACTAAGGAAGACTTTGAGCAGGGCCGTCTTTAACCAATGGAGGCCCTGGGCATATAACGATAATGGGCAGCTATGACTTTGACAGAACACTATTTTGTCAGAATAGACAAAGAGGAACTAGGAATTTTGTATTAGATATTGATTTTGGATCTGAGGGGGGGCCCTATCGATAGTGGGGCCCTGGGCACTTGCCCAAGCGTTTTTTTTGTTGATTTCATTTTAAAATGTTATTCTAATTAAAATGCTTTATTCAAGAATCCGGCAAACTTTTCACCTGGAAGTAATAAGTAGATTTAAATGGAGCATGGGTTTTCTTTTTTCGTATGATTTATCTTGAATATTATAGAGCAACTGTAAATGAACGAAAATAAAGACAAAAATATTTCTTAATATTTTTTTTGACTTCTCAGTGCTGGTTAATTTATCATTTTTATGATCTCTGAAATTTGTCGGTTTCTGTCGCTGGGTGACTATTTAATTGATAATATATCCGTTACACAAAAAAAAGCTATTATAAATTATTTTCAAAATTGTCTTTTTTTCCATACATGTTGTAAGTTCATTTACTGGACTAAGAGTCGCGTTCCAATATCTCGCTTCCACGGTGCACCGCTGCGCCTTGAAGTCGTGGCCGAGGCGTAAGGCGTAAAACGAATACTCTCATAGTAATGGGCTTGGCCGGGCGAAGGTATTTGCAGATGGCGCCAGCATAGGTTTTACCGTCAGTCCTACCAAAACTGTCAAATTCTTTTTTTTTTCGGAATTTCCTTATTTAGAATCAAACCGTTTAAGCGAAATCCCATAGAAAAAGGGGGAAGTCAGGGTCTGGTCTTGGTGGGAATCGCTGCATGTGAGAGCAACGTTACCTACAAAATGCCAAGAAACCATCTGCTGTGTTAGTGGCGGAACACCGAGCAAAAAGCAGAGCCCTGGCCAGTCCGAGTCACCCACGTCCCCGCCGTCCCTCCTGGGTACTGCTGCAACCGCGCCGCCGCGCGGCCGCCAACCCGAGTTGCAGCTGAGCTGAGGGTGCAGGGCGAAAGGCGAATCTTCTGCGCCTCAAAACAGAATCTACTCACCAGGGAGGACACCCGAGACAAAACCGAGCATGCTCACAGGCTCTGAGGTGGCAGCCCCACCAGTGGGCTAGGGTATAGTGGGCCAATCCCTCGCTTACCCGAACCTTACATAGATTAAAGTAACCGAAATAGTGCAAAACCGGACCGATCAAAATACGACGACCTTTGGCATGAAAATACGGACACGAATTGCTTGCTGGAATGTGCGAACACTGAGCGAGGATAGCCGACTAGCCCAAGCAGAAGCAGAAATGCAAAGATATAAACTGCAAATACTCGGTCTCAGTGAAGTTCGCAGAAACGGATTCGGGGAACTGAGAACGTCGAGAGGCCTTACATTTCTTTACTCCGGGAAGGAAGATGAAGAGGACGTCCATGAAAACGGCGTGGGTTTCCTCCTTTCTGATGCTGCAAAGAAGAGCCTCCTGGACTGGAAACCGATCTCAGAGCGAATCATCACAGCCCGGTTCAACAGCAAAGCTCGCAAGATAACCGTCGTTCAGTGTTACGCGCCCACAAATTTGGCATCGGAGGAAGACAAGGACGATTTCTATAGTGCACTCAACCTGACACTAAAGAACACCCGCAAACAGGACATAGTTATCGTCATGGGCGACTTGAATGCCAAGGTTGGCACGGATAACGACGGCTGTCAAAGACACATGGGCAGACACGGGCTGGGAGTCCAGAACGAGAACGGGGAGAGATTCTTGGAGTTCTGTCAGGACAACGATCTCACCATCGGAGGTACTTTATTTATCCACGGAGAACACCACAAGTACACCTGGAACTCACCCGATGGAGTAACCAAGAACCAAATTGACCACGTTGCCATCAGCTCCAAGTGGCGCTCATCGCTGCTCGATGTTCGCAACCGCCGTGGCGCGGACATCGACAGTGATCACCACTTAGTCGTAGCCGAAATGCGGCTGAAAGTAGCCGTAGCTCGGACGGCTAACGCGACTACCAAGATAGGCAAACGGTTTGAGGTTAACAAACTAAGGGATCCAAATACAGGCGATGCCTTCAGACTAGAGCTGCGAAATCGCTTCTCCGCCCTTGAGACGGACTCTGCTATTTCTGTCAACGCGGAGTGGAACCACATCAAAATGGCCTACGTTGAAACCAGCTCCGTCGTTCTTGGACATAAAACACATACACGCGAAGACTGGATGTCACAGAGAACCTGGAACCTCATTGAAGAAAGGCGCGTACTCCATCTTCAGCTCCTGGCTACCAACGATGCGGTGGTGCGTGAAGACCTGAGGCTGCAGTATAGACAGATACGCAGGAACATCTACCGCAGTACCCGCCACGATAGGCGAGTATGGTCGGATAGTGTGGCGGAATGCGCCCAACGTGCTGCTGACTCCGGTAATCTCAGAGAGATGTATAAGGTGACTAAGACCTTAGCCGGAAACCGGAACCAGAGAAAGAAGAAGCCTTTAAAAGACAAAGCAGGCCAACTAATCGTGACATCGGAGGGGCAGCTTCAACGCTGGTGGGAGCATTTCGAGGAGATCTTCCGAGTCCCAAGTGACCCCATTGTGGCGACACCTGCTGTCAGCCTGCCCGCACAAAGCCTCGACATTGACGTGTCTCCCCCCACTGGAGAGGAAGTAGTGAAAGCCATCCGATCACTCAAGAACGGCAAAGCGCCAGGAGTCGACCTCATCACGGCGGAAATGCTGAGAGCTGACGTGCCTACCGCCGCGAACGCGCTGACACCCCTCTTGCGGAACATCTGGTCAGCCGAAGAGCTACCCGACGACTGGAACAAAGGCCTTCTCATCACCGTACCTAAGAAAGGAGACCTCAGTGAATGTGGCAATTGGAGAGGCATCACTTTGCTCTCGATCCCGTCTAAGGTGCTCTGCAAGATTATCTTAGACAGATTATCGAGGGCCGTTGAACCGCTTCTTCGCAAAGAGCAGGCTGGTTTCCGACCCTACCGATCGTGCACGGACCAGATCAATACCTTGCGCATCATTCTCGAGCAGGCATCAGAATGGCAAAGGGGAATGTATTTGACCTTCGTCGACTTCGAAAAAGCCTTCGATACGCTGAGGTGGAGTTGCATCTGGAACCGATTGCGTGAAATTGGGGTCCCCGAGAAAATAACCAACATGATCAAGGCCATCTACGGGAAGTATTCCTGTAGAGTGACTCAAGACGGCCTCGTCTCGGAGGACATACCGGTGCGTGCCGGTGTACGACAGGGTTGCCTTCTCTCACCTCTCCTATTCCTTGTTGTTCTCGATGGCACCATGAGCTCTACAATCTGCAATAAGCGCCGCGGTATAGAGTGGGGACTATCCAGCGTCTTGGAAGACCTGGATTATGCCGATGACCTATGCCTGCTGAGCCACACACACGCCGACATGCAAGCCAAGCTGGACGACCTACAACGAGAAGCAAAGGAGACGGGATTGAAATTCAACACCCGGAAGACCCAGGAAATGAGGTGCGGGGCAACAAGCGCTTTGCCGTTGCTCATTGGCACAGAGGCTGTGGAAAGGGTCCACAAATTTATTTACCTCGGTAGTGTAGTGTCGGAAACTGGAGGGACCGAAGAGGACATCGATTCGAGAATCGCCAAGGCCAGAGGAACCTTCGCACAGCTCCGCCCTGTATGGCAATCGCGGAAACTGACTAGGAGAGTTAAGCTCAAAATATTCCGGTCCAACGTAAAACCCGTGTTGCTGTACGGTTGTGAGACGTGGAAGGTTACAAAGACCATCTCGCACCGCCTCCAGGTCGTCATCAACCGCTGTCTTCGCCGTATTCTCGGCGTTTACTGGCCCGAGAAAATCTCCAACATAGAACTGTGGGAACGCTGCGGTGAGACTCCGATCGACCAGCAGATCAAACGCCGCAAGTGGAACTGGATCGGCCACACGCTCCGAAGGGACCCTGATCACATACCGAGGCAAGCCCTGGACTGGAATCCCCAAGGAATGCGTAAACGTGGCCGCCCTAAACAGACCTGGCGGCGGACGATCATCGCAGAGGCGAAGACCATAGGGAAGACTTGGAGCGAATTGAAGCGCGAAGCTCAAGACCGAACGGGATGGCGGCGCACTGTGGACGCCCTCTGCCCCATCTAGGGGACACAGGAAAATAAGTCAAGTAAGTCATAGAAAAAGGCTAGTGATTAGGTAAAACCTATGATGGCGCCATCTAGTCAAACACAGTTGCCAACCCCATTCTTACTCGCTCGCGAGTAAGAATTACTATGAGAGTACTCGCTGCTCGCCGGCGGTGGGGCAAGTGCTTACGACTCTACAATGGGTATAGGGTTGATGCGTATAGGGTGCGATGAGTCGATGAGTTAAAATTCTGAACACATTCACTGCCTGTAGCCGATCCGGTGGTTTTTATGTTATTTTTTTTTTTAATTTCAGGTCGAAGAGTGTCTAAAGACTGCACTAGTGAAAAACAAAATTGTCTCGTCGGCGTGTGCGCACGAGGTCGCCCAAATAATTGAAGACAGGAAGGTGGATATTAATGCTGATCCATTGCTAGAGCGGGCTTGTACCTTCGATTTACTGAAGTACTGCAAGGATTTGGAGCATGGTGATGGAAGGCGTGAGTAAACTTGGAGACGAATAGTTAACAATTTTTATTATGCTTTGGCTACCTAGTTCAAAAATTGCTGAAGAACAATAGTGGGATTGAAATAGCGGGCGGTGTACAAATTGTAAAGAACAATGCTCGATTGTTCTTTACAATTTGTACAGATAAGAGTGATAAAGTCTGTTTGCTCGCAGCATTTATCATAATCTTCAATGTCTCCTTCCGAAAATCAGCCAAATAAAATAAAAAAACTTGTTATAGGTCTGAAATGTTTGAAGATAATACTTAATGACGACAGCCGAAAATTAGAGGAAGAATGTAGAAAAGAACTAACAAATAGGTTGGAAATGTACAAACATGTTAGTGCTGTGAGTATTGAGTTATTGTAATCATCTTTATTGTTCATTAATAATGTTATTATATTTTCCCCTTTGGTTTTTTATATTTTAAATGGGAAGGATATAAGTTATCTGTGGAAGATTTCCTAGAGAAAATCCTCAGGGATATTAAATATGTTTTAGTAGTTTAGAGATGCAATCAAGCATTTGTTTACTAAACATTTTTTTTTTCAGGCAAGACTAGAAAATATTGGTGATGTTTTAAATGAAATGTCATCCTCTCCAGCAAAGAAATACTTTCTAGTGATTGGCATATCTTTAGTAGGCCTCATTTTTATATTCGGGTTATACTGTGGACGCATGACTAGACGGGCTATGTATGTTAAGAAGAAATAGATTTAAGTAGGTAAATAACAAAGAAATAAATACTTTATTAGTCTTTAAGAAAATGTATTTATTTTTTCCTTTTATTGTATGTTGTATTTGCATGATGAAAAAGACATTACAAAGATGCAATTATTTAATCCAGAAGTTCCCAACCTCTGGAGCACACCACTATGCATTATGTGAACAAAAAATAAAAAAAGGCATGCTTCATGCAAGTGAGAAATTGAAATATTATTAATCTTCCAGGTAGGACAAAAAAACATAGGGAAATTTGATTTAACCCAACAGTATTGACAACTTAATATAAAACATATTTTGATCTATCATATTCCTTATTGATTATAAACATTTATGAATCTTTCCATTCAGATATTTCATCAAAATCCATGTCTTCAATATCATTCCCAGATTCCTTTTTGATGACTTTAATTTCTTTCTTAATTTGCATTTTATTTTCGCCTTTCTTGTCTCCTTGTAGTTTCTGGCTTTCTTCAAAGTACTGATTAGGGTGGTTTATACCCAATCCTAAGTCACCATTATGGACAGCATCAAAGTATTTGCTGCAGGCTATCTGGAAATGACCCTTTTTGACCATATCTATGACATTGTGCACAGCCTGGGCCTCTAACCCATATCCTTGCAGTCTATTTTTCAAACCACTTGGATCACAGTGTTTGAATGGGCACCCATGGCAGTCACCCGGCCCAACAGAAGTTCCTATTACTCTCATACAGCTAAATGGTGAATAGTTTCTCTTGCTTCCTTCTTTACCATAATTATACCTCACATTATAGGCATACTGTTTTTCAAATTTGTCCAATTCCATTATTTTTGTGAACTCATCCCTCCAAAATCTTAATGAATCTTCCAGTGTGACTCCAATGCCCTTAAGGAAGAGCCCGTATTGAAGCCTCCCACCATGTTTGAGATGGTGCGCTGCTCGCAGTTGCTCGTGAAGTTGCCTCATGCAGAGTGGGAATGACTTCACAGACAGTGAGTCCAGGCTCTCAATAGGCACAACTGACTTGGTGTCACTGTAGTCAGTACCGGTGTAGGTCTGGTGCAAGCCCTTGAGTAGCCCCGTAAGCCTCTCATCTTGCTCAATCTCCGCTAGATGGTGCGAAGCAACAGCTAGACTTTGCTTCAAATGTGTCCGATACTGAGCTGACAGCACTGATATGAAGTCCTTATGAGGAATATATGCATATCCACCACTAAGGTAAGCTTTCCTGGCTCTAACAAGGTCTAGCACTTCATAGAATTTGACTTTATAGTATTTCAAATTGTCAATGTTTTGATGAGGAGTTGATTCTCTCAAATAATGAATTATGCTGTCCTTTTCTTCATCAGAGATATTTGTGTAGCATAAATTGTTTAGTTTGAAAAATGCATCTACTGTTTCACCTCTCATGATCATAAATCTCATTCGGAATAATTCTGTCTCTCTCGCAATGTACCAGCGCCGTAGCTCTTCGGTGCGACAGTATGCCAGGCGTAGTATGAAATGTGCAATGTGGTCCTTCCGTCTCGCTTGCAAGTCAGCTTCGGTGGTACCACAAGCGGTCTTTTCACATAGTTTCATGTAGTATTTAAGACCCTGCGTCCTCAACTCGTTCAACACGTAATCCGTCCATTCTTCAGAGTATATTCGCAAACCTTTTAATGTTGTCGCCGTAGCTAAACTACGTAAAAGACTCAATCTCTCCAAAGCTAAAGTCTCGAATTCCTGAAGCGAAATGTTTTCGATTGGAGGCAGTTTATACATCTGGAGATCGTGGGGATACGTTTCGACGAGGCTCCCAGTTAGAGGAGCTTTTGTAGACTTCCTTTTGATTTGGAGATCCATGCTGATTTCTCATTTATTTTATTCACAGAAAACACTACTTCCTAGTTTCCAAATAAACAATGAAAATAGTCGTTGAATTAGGAATCTGAAATCTGAATACTCAACTCAAGCTCTGCTTACGTGCGTAAGTACGTTCGCGATTTTCGCGCTAAATTTTGACATTGAGAGTGCATGCTGACACTGACAAGTGACAGTATTGAAAGCGTTCGGGTACCAGAATAGTTTATTACATCCAGCCCTCGTTTCTATAATTAGGGAGCTGGCGAGCATTTCGGTATATGATTTGCACACGTTTCACGTCGAGGTGGATTGCAGTTTAAATCATTACGAAACTCGGGGTATTAAATCATTTGCACATGTATGCCTCAGGAGTTCATGGTCACAATCATCCTGGAAACGAAGAAAATCGAAGAGGCAGACATTCAGAGGGTCTACCGGGAAATGAAAACGAACTTCGTTTGTGTATTTCCGTCTTTGTCGCACTTGCTAGTTCGAGCGACAGAGACGGAGATATTCGAACGAAGTTCGTTTTCACTTCGCGGTAGCCCCTCAGGACTCTGCATTATCATGGGACGGAAAAAAGCTCTACTAAGTCATTTGCACGCGGTTCTCATTGCGCAAGCTATTATAAATTATTTCCAAAATTGTATTTTTTTCCATACAAGTTGTCAGTTCATTGACTGGACTAAAAGATGTCTGCCATGCAACTGCCATGTTTGCTTATTCGGACCACACTAATGGTGGGTACACACTGAGCAAACGAACGACCAACGAACGCGAAGCATTTATATGATAGCTATTTGTTAGGGTGAGATACATAGCCGTTCATTGGCTTGGTGTGTACCCACCATAACGCACTCGCAAGCGTGTAAATGCCATTCAAGCGTTTGTGAAGGCTTGGAGCGTACCGACGCTTGCCCAGCCACCGCCAGCGTGTAAACCACGGAATAAGGAACCATGGTTCCTTATTCCGTGGTGTAAACGTACCATAAGGATTATTGTTCGGTCAAAAAACAAATGTAAATTTATTTGGTTTCTGAACGCATTCTAGGGTTACCAGCAAAAATATGGCGTAAAAATAAAATAAAACCACTAGTTTATTCACTCAACCAATAATTACCGAATACTGCAAAACAAATTAAATGGTAAAAAAATCAGCATATCTCTCTTCCGGCCATTGATGATACAAATTGTATACATTTATTCGATACTGTACCAACTCGGATCTTATCATAATTTGCTTAAAATGGAACAGAAAACGTGTCACGCACGCTCTTGTTCTTCCTCCTCGTCCCTCGCCTCGGAGCTGTCTGTCTGTTCTGTCAAGTCCGTAAACTCGGCAAAATCGAATTTTCCGTAATATTTTTTTTTCCATTGATTTGTATGAAAGAAATATGCTATAATGCATAATCCCAACTCTTAATTCATAAAGTCGGGTGTACAAAAGCCGTTTTCGGAAGTTATTCGTTAAATTGGCGTATTATGGTGTCTAACAAGATGCAGTCGTCATTAGATGATTTAGTCCAATATACACAGCTATTTAAGCCTTTAGCGACTGTTCTTCAAGGGACAGTGCTGCCTTTTCTCATATTGTACCCGTTAATATTTTATTCGTGGATTGTGGTGTACGGTTTAGAGGATAACATCGAGGCAGGGTTCGTGGTCGTCGCAGTCGTGGCGACGATTCAAATTCTTGTTTGTTTATGTTGCTATTGGAGTGTTCACATTCAGTGTTTCCTGTCGTGTTCCATGGTAAGAAATATATATCTTTCTTGGTCGCTTAGCAGTCAATGGGACCACTTGTTCACTTAAGTAACAAAACCTTGACTAGAATCATTATCATTATAGGTTTATTTAGCAATCGAATTAATGTCGCATATGCTCAAAGAACTACTAATAACCATGTTTTTCTGTATGTGTAGATATGTAGACATTCCAATTTTTTCATGTCTTCTTTTAATTAGTCAAAACAATTATGGTAGTCTAGTCTAACAATATTATTTGGTTTCAGGTAAAAGACCCCATACAAGCAGAAATCGTCAAAGTTGTTCCAACTCCCAATAATGGATTTTCTGAAATTGTCAAGCTGCACCATACAAAGGTATGTTCCAGAGGTCAAACAGTAATTTTTATCACGAGGTGTCATGCAATTAATTAGTTTTCCTGCTACTGTGATTACAGATATATAAGTTGTTGTCTACCTCTCATTTTACTAAGTCTAGTTACAAATAACTATTGTTGTACCATTGTAAGCATCTAATAGTGGCATGAATCAGCAATTATGAATGTGCACTTTTGATAACAATAGCCTAATAACATAACAGTTTTACCACCCTTATTCTGACAAAATATTCTGAAGGTCCATAGTACCCTGATCAGAAAAGATGGTTGAAGAAATTATCTGACATGCCAATTAGAATTAACGAATTTGGTGCCACAACACAGTACATATTTGTAAGTAGAATGCCAAAATAAGTTGAATAAAAGCATTTCAAATGAATTAACTTAATAGTAAAACAAAATTAGTAAAGTTAATTCATCAATGCTTGTTTGTTTTCATTCATTCATATTAAATAATAAATAAAGATGGGTTATGCGAGATAAGGTGCACAGCAAACAGTAAAGGCAACACTTGCGCAGGCAACCTTGCCAAACACAAAATTGCTATCACGATGCAGCAGAGGAATGCTGCCTGTGTGTACTGTGTTGTAGGTGCCCGTCACAAAGGTAGTCATTTTTAATGTTTAGTTTTAGTTACTTTATTATAATACCTATTGTCAAGGTTTAGTTTAATATATTTTTTTACTCATTAAAGTATTAATTAACAATGTTCTAGTAAGTACAGTATGAGTAAAAGCTGATGTGGTTTTGGACCTTTATTTATGTTGGTTTCCTTTAATTTCAGTCCACCAAACGAGGCAGTCTCAACCCAGATGTATGGTTCATGTTCCAAAAGAGTAAATATGTTTACGACTGGGATAAGAAGACCTTCAGCACCGTAGAGTTCCCCATCAACAAAACTCATGATCAGTACTTGGAATCCAAGGGCTATGCGGACGATGAAGCTATTGAGGTGGCTGAAAAAGAATTTGGGAAAAATGAGATGATCATGGTAAATTATTGTATCATTTGTATCTAAAGGGTCACTATTAAATTGTCGCCTACATTTTTATTTTTCTAGCGTGTTGCATTAAACCTTTTTTTGTATTGATTAAAATTTGGAATTTAGAACCCTCGCGTGCCATTTTGACAACCGTAAAATATTCATTTCATTTTTATTCATGAAAATGGCGTTACACGAAAAAAATGTTCGTGAATTAATTTTGCGAGAATTTAGTAAAAATCCTAGTTTATCAACTTTGGAGCTGGCAAAATCTTGTCAAACTACTCGGAGGACGGTACAGAGGACCCTTAAAAAAATTAAGCAAGGTGAAACTACAGATAGGAAGCGGCGTGAGGGTCAACCTACCAGAAAATCTAATGTTAAGTTACAAAGAAAGGTGTGAAAGCTATTTGAGAAGAATCCGAGTATCTCTTCCCGGGATGTGGCGAATAAAGTAAAAACTAGTCAGTGAAATGTCCAAAAAATTAAAAATGATTGCTGCTTTAAAACATTTAAGAAGCAAAAGGCTCCAAAGAGAACTGCGGAGCAGTATAATCGTGCGGTTAGACGATCCAGGTTATTGTATGCGTTATTGGTTCAGAAAAAATGTGGTGTTGTTATTGACGATGAAACGTATGTCAAAGCAGACTAAGTCTTTACCAGGTAACCAGTACTATTCCGCTCGTGACATTTCGAATCTGGACGAGTCCAAGAAGGTTATCGCAGTAGAAAAAAATGCTAAGAAGTACCTTGTTTGGCAAGCTATATGTCAGTGCGGCTCGAGGAGCTCACCATTTATTACTACTGGGACAATTAATACCGATATATATATATCAGAATGTTTAAAAAAGAGACTGTTACCATTCATGAAGAAACACACTTCCTCAACATTATTTTGGCGGACTTAGCGAGCTGCTATTACTCTACTCGAACTTTGGAATGGTATAAGGCGAATTCTGTCGAGGTAGTACCTAAGGAGAGCAGCCCACCTAACTGTCCCGAACTTCGCCCCATTGAAAAATATTGGGCAAATATAAAAAGCAAATTGCGGAAAACTTGTCAACCTGCAACTTCATTGCCAGAGTTTCTACGAAAATGGATTGAATGCACAAAATTGGTAACTGATTATTCCATGCAAAGGTCGATGAATCACATCAAAGGTAAAGTCCGGGAATTTTCACGTCGTTCGTTGAAAGAGCCCTAATATTTTTTTTACAGATTGTACGTTATGTAAAATTAGTTATATAAAGAGTTTTAAGCATTTAAGATTTTTATTTTTTCATCTGCAGCATATTCGACCCGCGACAATTTCGTGTTCACCCTTTAAGCTCTTAGGCCCATACATTTCTCTTCTCTCTTATGCTGCCAAAACTGACTATGCTGTGAGGCATCTTATCTGTTACAGTTTATGTTAATGGTTTCTTTTCCTACATCCTAATAGTTTAGTAAGTTTAGTTTTTCGATATTTGGATGTCTGTTGCTCAATCACACTTCAACTGATTAGGATAAAAATTTGCTTGGAGATAGCATATAGCCTGGATTAAAATATAATATAGTTTTTATGCCAGGTCCATGCAGACGAAACCGCAGGTGGGAGCTAGTCCACAATATTTTTGACAATAATGATGTGTTTCTGATGTGGACTTTTCTTAAGCATATTAATTAGCCTGTATAAATACAAAGTCTTTTTTCTTTCTAAAAACTATGCTTCGTATTTTTACTAGGACAAAGGTTTTAATCTGAGGTTCAATGTCTTAATTGCATGGACTAACAAATCTTGTGATGAACTCTATTTTTGTTTATTCCGTGTGCATTTGCATTTGAATACCCAATTCCTAGATCACATGCCAATTTGATGCTGATAAAGATAGTTGTTTTGAGTATGTTTAATAACATTTTAATTTCCAAATTTTTGTTACAGGTGGTACCAGAATTCATGGAACTGTTCAAAGAGAGGGCGACAGCACCATTCTTCGTATTCCAAGTGTTCTGTGTAGCTCTCTGGTGCCTTGACAAGTACTGGTACTACTCCATATTCACTCTTGTCATGTTGGTCATGTTTGAATGCACCTTGGTTCAACAGCAGCTTAGAAACATGTCAGAAATCAGAAAAATGGGCAACAAGCCATACAACATCAATGTTTATAGAAACAGAAGATGGCGTCAGATAATAAGTGACCAATTAGTGCCGGGAGACATAGTGTCCGTAACACGCTGCCTGAATGAAAACCTTGTACCTTGTGATATAGTTCTGTTGAGAGGTTCCTGTATAGTAGATGAATCTATGCTGACTGGAGAAAGTGTCCCACAAATGAAGGAGGCTCTTGAGAATGAAAAGAATACACAACAGAACTTGGATCCAGAAGGCGAAGGGAAATTACACATGCTTTATGGTGGTACCAAAATAGTACAACATTCATCACCAAGCAAGAGTGGGACATCTGGTCTGAAAGCACCTGACAACGGGTGCATTGGCTATGTTATTCGCACAGGATTTAACACATCACAGGGTAAACTTTTAAGAACCATTTTGTTTGGAGTCAAAAGAGTCACTGCCAACAACTTAGAAACATTTGGCTTCATACTGTTCTTGTTAATATTCGCAATCGCAGCAGCTGCTTATGTTTGGGTGAAGGGCTGCGAGGATCCAACCAGGAATCGTTATAAGTTATTTTTGGAATGCACTTTAATATTGACCTCCGTTGTTCCACCCGAGCTGCCGATAGAGCTGTCTCTAGCGGTGAACACATCTTTGCTTTCTCTCTCAAAACTAGCAGTATTTTGTACAGAACCGTTTAGGATACCGTTTGCTGGTAAGGTTGAAATTTGTTGTTTCGACAAAACGGGCACGTTGACCAGCGACAATTTAGTCGTAGAAGGCGTGGCCGGCATCGGAGACCATAAAGATGCCACGGTCATTCCTCTCTCCGAAGCACCTATGGAAACTATACAGGTGTTGGCTTCTTGCCATTCACTAGTGCAACTAGACGACGGAATAGTGGGTGATCCTTTAGAAAAGGCGACATTGAAGGCTGCCGAATGGAACCTAACTAAAGGTGATGCTATAGTGCCAAAGAAAGGAAAGTCTCCAGGTCTGAAGATTGTTCACAGAAATCACTTCGCAAGTGCTCTTAAAAGGATGTCAGTAATCGCTGGTTACCAGGTGACCGAACGGGGTTTCATCGAGACCCACTACATCAGCAGCGTCAAGGGCGCGCCGGAGACGGTCAAGTCCATGTTGAAGGAAGTTCCTAGTCATTACGACCACGTTTATTTGACGTTGTCGCGCAGGGGCGCCAGGGTTTTAGCCTTAGGTTATAGGAATTTAGGAAAGCTAAGCTCTCAAGATATCCGCGATTTGTCGAGGGAAGACGTGGAGTCCGACTTGACGTTCGTCGGTTTCGTGATCATTTCGTGTCCACTAAAAGCGGACTCGAAGAAAGCCATTGCCGAGATCCTTAATGCGTCGCATTCAGTTGTTATGATCACCGGCGACAATCCCTTGACAGCGTGTCACGTCGCTAAAGAACTGAATTTCACGCAAAGGGAAGAAGTCTTAATTTTAACACAGAACGCAGAAGAGTGGGCATGGAAGTCGATAGACGAGGAACTATCTTTACCCGTGAAACCTTTCAAGACTAGTAAACAGTTGACTGATAAATTTGACTTGTGTTTAACTGGGGAAGGGCTAGCCCATCTCAATGAATACCACAATAAGTTCATGAAGGAGCTAATGCCGCATATAAAGGTGTTCGCGAGGTTCGCGCCGAAGCAGAAGGAATTTGTTGTGGTGACGTTGAAAGCTCTGGGATATTCCACCTTGATGTGCGGCGATGGGACCAACGATGTGGGAGCACTGAAGCATGCTGATGTAAGTAATAAAAATTATGTTTTTTTTTTACAACGAATGGTGTTATTATTACGCTGTCATGCGTTGTAAACGTATTGCCCCCATCACTAGGAAAATTATTGTTACTGAAAGTCAACACGGCATTAATTTAAATAAATTATGAGCTATGCTTATGACGTGGGTATAACGCGTGGATATTTCATCACATGTATTTTTCTTGTAAGTTACATATACCGAATGTGTCGAAGTCGAAACATATAAAACTTGCTCATCTTGTCGACTCCGGATGCCTACGACAAATCGTAACATATCTATAGCGAGTTATTTCGTATTTCAATTTTATCCTAGCAAAATTCAATCATACACATGGGTTAATATTACTCAACAATTTAACCAGTACGTCTAGCGCGCCTGAGCGTCTACCGTCTCACTCGCAATGTGCAAATTAGAAAGAGGAGGTTAGATCCTCCTCGACCCTCGTCGCGGCACTGTGCTAGCCCCGCTGAATTCCTTAAAAATCAGAGAGCCGTTTCCATGGCAACGAGCTACAACAAACTTGATTGTTTTGTTTAGGTGGGTGTGGCGATCCTTGCGAACGCGCCCGAGCGTCTGCGCGAGCGCCCGGCGCCCGCGCCCGAGCCGGAGCCGAGGCGCCCCCGCGACCCGCGCGAGGCGCGCGCCGAGGCCGCCGCCCGACTGAGACGGGCCATGAAGAAGATGGAAGAGGAAGAACAGCCGCAGCTCGTGAGATTGGGCGACGCGAGCGTGGCAGCGCCGTTTACCAGCCGGCTCTCCAGTATATTATGCAGTGAGTATTGCTGTTAAGCGCTAGATGGCGTTGTTGTCAAATAGCTAGAGACTAGGCTGCCGCTCAACTGGGACGGGCCATGAAGAAGAATTTGTTTTGTAAAATAATTTATAAAGTAAACAGTTTTTTATCTTACTCAACTATTAATTACAAAAACATTTCTAAGCGGTGTCAACCCTAGCGTCGATTGGCCGGCGCATGCGGGCAACGACCCGCGCGTTCAAGGTCGCTCCATTGTTAAATTTCGTAGGCACTTAAAGCAGTATGTATTGGCATTTTTATTCAGACATGAGTAACTATTAATCTGTGACTAGATTAAGAAACCATAATTTACGTCACAATCAAGTTAATACTGTAGTATTTTACGTCATTTAAAATGTCACTTGATGAAATTTTACTAAATTTTCACTAAGTTAGGTATTTATCGAAATTTACGAAGAGTGTTACATCTCTTTTTCTCGTGCGCGGAGTGCGTTAGCGTGTATCTGTCTAGAGGGCGTGTTCGACTGAAATCGAGGCATCCCCTTAAGGGCCCTTTTACAATCCAGAGCTTGCCAAAAACTTTAGCATCGCGAACGTACTTGGAAAATTTGTCAAAAATGACATATTACATTTTATTTTCTTTGCAGTTTGTCACATCATCAAGCAAGGGCGCTGCACGCTCGTCACCACGCTGCAGATGTTCAAGATCCTGGCTCTGAACGCGCTGATCTTGGCCTACAGCCAGTCGGTGTTGTACCTCGACGGGATCAAGTTCAGCGACACGCAGGCGACGCTGCAGAGTTTGCTGCTGGCGTCGTGCTTCTTGTTCATATCGCGGTCTAAGGTGAGATGGCAATTTGCATTCAATGGTTTTCGGCACAGATATACACTAGATAACTTAAACACCTCAATCTGTATGAAAACCGACCGTGTCACTTTTTAGGGTTCCGGTACCCAAAGGGTAAAAACGGGACCGTATTACTAAGACTTCGCTGTCCGTCTGTCTGTCTGTCACCAGGCTGTCGCTCAAGAACCGCGACAGCTAGACAGTTGAAATTTTCACAGATGATGTATTTCTGTTGCCGCTATAACAACAAATACTAAAAACAAAATAAATATTATTATAAAATAAAATAAATATTTAAGGGGGGCTCCCATACAACAAACTTGATTCTTTTTGCCGTTTTTATAGATAATGGTACGGAACTCTCCGTGCGCGAGTCCGACTCGCACTTGGCCGGTTTTTTGTTCTGCCTACTATGACGTCACACGGGCGAATTAGTGATGTGCATTCCCCGTTGTCCGCGCAAAATCGATTCTGCAATAAGGCATTTTCTTATGAGTCCGCAGTAAGTTCGGCCGAATTTCACCTTCCCATACAAACGTAGTTACGCTCTCATTTTAAAACTACGTGTTGGATTGTATCGAAGCTTTGCATATACAATGACATGAGGAATATCTGGTCTGTAATTCGCGGATATTTACGAACACCCGGCTACCACAACAGACGCGCGCGGAATGTCAGTCGAAATGTCAACTTGGAGACCGAATTCCGACACGCTAAGTACATGCATTTGCGTGATCTATGTATATCTATATCTGGTTAGGTATGGGTTCGCAAGCTAATCTCTTTAGTTAGAGTGAGGGTGTTAGTTGGCAAGATTTTTCACTCTTTTAAATCTGTCGCGAAAATTTAATGCTTCATTTTATGATAGTAATCTAATTCAACACAACAGTGATGATACTATGCTTCCTGCTGTGCTTCCTGGTTTATTGTTCATTGCCAATGCAAAAACAATATACATACAACATTAAAAACAATGAAGTGAACTTTATGATCACTTGTAGTTTCATGCATGTAATGGTAGATTGTGTCATTTGGGTCTCAAAGGAGCAAGAACGGCAAGGGCGGTATCTTGAATCCGGAAGTAGAAGAGTTAAGAAGAAACTTGAGCGTAACGAAGGGTTCAAGTGTTTACGTCTAAGAATATTTTTTCTACCGGCACACAAAGAAGAAAGGTACAACTTTGATCCCTTGGAGCCTCATTTGCGGGCAACAATGAGTCCTTTCTGAATAGAAGTGGTTAAGATGAGTTTTGTTTCTTGCAGCCTCTGAAACAGCTGTCGAAACAACGTCCCCTGCCCAACATCTTCAACGTGTACACGATAATGACGGTGCTCACACAGTTCGCCGTGCACTTCCTCTGCCTAGTGTACCTGGTTCGTGAGGCCACGGAGCGATCGCCTGGCAGGTAATATAATAATTACCCTTATAAACAAACATCGGCCGGCTATTGAATTTTGTATGGATATCTGCAATGATATATAGCCGATCAATTCGCCGATTGTCTGACTGTTCCATCAATTTGTCGTCGGTTGTGTGAACAATTTTCTATAAAGGAAGGTGGTGGAGCTTGTTCAGACGTTTTTGAGCACCCTAGCATGTGTGGTTTGCTACGCTGTAGTTGACGGCGCATATTTATATATACTAATATAATAAATATTACTAGCTTCAGCCCGCGACTTCGTATGCGTGGGCCCGGGATATAAACTATCTTTGTGCAAATTTTTATCCAAATCCATGAGCCGTTTAAGCGTAATTGAGTAGCAAACATCTTAACATCGAAACTTTCGCATTTATAATAAACGTAGGATATTATATTACAATTTATAGTTCAATTCTAGTCCATACTAGTATTATAAAGAAGAAAAGTGTGTGAGATTGTAGCTTTGTTCGTTTGTCCACCTGCATACAAACGTGCATACGTTGGTACCTGCATAGGTGGTAATGTATTCTGAATGGACATAGGCTATATTCTATCCCCCGGGTCCGTATGGGTTCTCTGTCACAGGCGGAGCCGCGTGAGGTGCTAGTTAGATAAAAATGTGTTATTCATTCATTCACGTTGACGTCGTCGGCAGATTATGATTGTTCACCTCAGTGCCAACATATTTCACCTCGTCGCCATGTTTAATTTTTACCCCGTCGCCAATATACACTAAATAAAATAATCAATAAAGTCATATTTTCTCGAAAAATGATTAAAAATGTAGTCAAGAGCAGTGATGGGCAAAATCGACTAACGATTAACAATTAAGATTATCCTAAAAGTAATCGATTAACGATTAACAGTGACGATTAATCAATCTTAGTCGTAAGATGTTCGACTAACTTAATCACGATTAAGTTAATCGTCGATTAAATACGAGCGATTAAATCTATAATCGATTGATTAATTAGATTAATTTTCTTTCGATTAATATCAGAAAAAAAATTGTAAGTCTAAGTTTCGGGGTACGCTGACAGACTGCTATACCTTAAGGCATGTACATATATATATATATATACCTAGGTCATTACGGGTCTTTTGATGGACGAGGAGATACCTGTTATTGTAAGTTTATACTGCTTGTTTGTGAAACACATTTGAGTGCAACTATTTTCAACCTGTTTCCTTGCAATCGAATGCTTGAAAGTCGCAAGGTATAAAGGTGTCAAGCGGAACTCTTCAATGGCCACTGAAATTTAAAGTATCAATAAATATTTTTATTCAAGTTATTTTTTCTATTCAAAATTATGTTTGATGCTTTTAATATCCAAGGGCCTTCCAATTCCAACTTCAGGTACCCTTACAAAATAAGAACTCATGGTGTTTTAAAAAAAATATCAGATGCTTAAAATTCACGTTTGTTAGTAGGCGAAAGGATAACATTGTAGGAACAGTATTAGAATTTGTTTGAAACGCGGCCGTTTTAGCTAACAAAGAATTCTGAGCCACTACATCCTATTGTTATTGCTAAGTAATGATAATGACGGTTCCGAGTGAAAAACCGTACCGAGATAACACTATACAGTCTAGGCAGTAAATGTCTTCGAATCTAGCGATAAGGGCAAGTTGGTTTTTTTAACTACGGCCCTTTACCATCTCTTGTTTTTCGTAAGAGTGAAAGGAATAGCTTATATGATATTTATGGATGAAATGATGGATTATGTAAATCGATTTCTTATTCAAGTTTAAATTTACCCAACTCATATACTGCCCAACAATTTTTTGCCCTGCTCTAGAATGATTTCAAAGAACTTATTGAATGATAATACATATATTTTTTTTGTTATGCACTGTGTTTCAAAATTTAATCGAGACTTAATCGAGAAATTTAGTCGATTAAAATGACGATTGATTAATCGTTAATCGAATTCTGCGACGATTAAGTTAATCTTTATTAAATTAATCGCTATTAGTTTTGTGACGATTGATTGTTTAGTCGATTAATTAGTTGATTAAAAAAATAATCGATTAATGCCCATCTCTGGTCAAGAGGAGAATAAAAACAACGTCAAAGGTTAAATAATCACGAAGTTAATAAGTGTCCAAAGTTTTAAAAAGGGCTATGTACTGTCCCTTTTTCGCAACGCAGCTTCATATGAAACGATGACGCTGGAAGATTGTGACGTTACTAATAGACGGCGATTTGTCGCACCCATCGTGTGCGGCGCCGCCGTCGACGCGGCACCCCGGCACGGCAGCATCCCATAATGTGACGTCACACACTGTTTGCGTTTTCTCTCTCTAACAAGCAATATTAAAACGGTTCTAGCTTCGTAATTCTTTGAGATATCTGAATGGGATTTTCGTCACCAGTCATATTTTTTCGCTTCTTTCTTTTGGAGTACTTAATAATAATTATTGAATCTACATTCCTATTATTATTTTCTGTTCAACAGAGACAATAAGCCCAAGCTAGACATGGACTTGTCCGAAGACGAGGAGCGCGAGTTCGCGCCGGACCTCCTCAACAGCACCGTGTATATCATATCGATGGCGCTGCAGATATCCACCTTCGCTATCAACTATAGGGTGAGTATTCTGGATGCGTTTGGGAAACTGTTTCTCACGGAATGAGTGATCGTGTGTAACTTAGCTACACAAATTACTGTTACATAAAGCACGGTTTTGACAATTCGCTTTGCTCTTTTCCTATTTACTTGGGGTCGGCGCAGCCTGTCTCTTTCCTCCATACATATATATCGCCCGTCATCTCGTTACCCACCTATTCATATCGGCTCTCAATCTACCCACCTAGTCATTCAATAGAATAGTTTTTAATTCCCGGCTCCATCATCAGATTAACATTCCATCATCCATTCATCATTAGATTATTTTTACTATGTCTGGTGAGCAATAAAGAATATTTGTATTGTATTAGCTTGGTGTCACGAAATTTCAAACTTTGCCAGTATGTCAATACAATTACACACCGGCAAAGTTTGAAATGGCTATCATTAATCAATATCAAACAATATGAGCACACCTCTCAACTTACCTAATATACCGCATCCATCCAACCAAGCGCATCATCGTATTTCTGCTCGTACATCGCAGTGCTGTGGTGCAGTTAGCAACGCGGAGATACGGTCCGAGCGCTTAGCGCAAAAATATTGTAATGATTTTCTACCCACATTGATTTTTAATATGTATTACTTACCTTATTTTTAAACACTGTATGTTTAGTTTTAGTATTAATCTGTATACTTTCTCATGTAAGTGAATTCATGTAATTCTTATGGGAAATAAATTTCTTTAAACACATTAATGGAAGTCTGTGAAAATCGACAAGAAAGATTTAACATAATTCCGACATTCAAGATACAGATAGTAGACTGTGCCATGATGACTTTCTTATTATTATCTAGGCTTATAATATCGCGTTTACGCTGCCGTGGCATATTAGATCACTGTCCAGTATAATATGAACTGTATCCCCCTAAATTACTCGTTATCCACCTCAGAACATAAAATACTATAGAGCGGACAAGCCGCCGGCGGCTGTGTCGCACATGGCAGCTCATTGCGCATACTCCGCCATACATTTACCGTCCGTTGTCCACCGAGAAAGTTCCGTTTTTTGCCAAAATGCCGAGTTGTGCAATAATTACATGCAAACATCGAAGTGATTTGATTAATTTTCACACCAATGGATCACTTCTCAGAGGTAAATACTATAAATACTATTTATTTCAAATAAAACTACGAATTCAGGAAGTTGCGACAGGCATATTCAATACAAATCGCGCAGCATGTCCGATCTCCTTATTTCCTATAGCTGTGTTATCCACATTAATGACCTGACCCTGATCACCCGAGGAACCTTAGCAGCTATTATTTTATATTCAACTAGGAAAAAAATATAATGTTCGGTTATGGCGCTTCGCCGGACGCTGCCGCGTCACGCTCGCTTCGCTTGCTCGGCTCGCGCGCTGTAGGGTCGCGTTTTTTTCCCCCGTGTGATCAGGCTAGGGGCATTCTAGTGGACAACAACCTAAATGTGTCGATATTCGCAGGGCGAGCCGTTCATGGAAGGGCTGCGGGACAACAAGCCACTGCTTTATAGTATCGTGGTATCGGGCGGCGCCGTGCTCGCGCTCGCCGCGGGCGTGCTGCCCGACCTCTCCAGCATGTTCGAGATCGTGTATTTCCCGCCCGACGTGAGTACCACCCTACCACCACAAATAGGGGTGTGGACACTAAATAAAATAATCAATAATGTCATATTTCTCGAAAAAGGATTAAAAATGCAATCAAATTATAAGTGTCCAAAGTTTTAAGAAGGGGTATGTTCTGTCCCTTTTTCGCAAAACGCAACTTCATATGAAACAATGACGCTTGTTGATTGTGACGTCACTAATAGACGGCAATGTTCGGCGCCGCCGTCGACGCGGCCCCCCGGCAGCCTCGCGTAATGTGACGCCACGCCACACACTGTTTGCGTTTTCTCTCTCTAACAAGCAATGTTAAAACGGTTGTAGCTTCGTAATTCTTTGAGATGTCTGAATGGGATTTTCGTCACTAGGCATATGTTTTTGCAGTCTTTCTTTTGGAGTAATAATAATTTTCGAGTCTACACCCCTATTAGACGTCAGCTTAACACAATAGCGCCATCTATGTACTCAGTGAAAGAGCTCGTAATAGACGATGCTAAAGTGTCAAGCAGAGGTATAACGGCAAAAGAGTGGCCAGGGAAAGATGAGCCTGCAAAAAAGCGGCATTTAAAAAAAAACAGTGTGCTGCAATACTGTGTATAACGCGATAAGACGCAATGCAACAAATCAAGCAGAAGGAAGTTAAGTTATAAGAAATAAAAATCTTTAACTTCATTCTACTTTGATAAAAAATAATCAAATACACTGCAAAATTTCAATTTAATAATTGTTTTTTTTTATGATATTCTGCAATTTAATATTAGCAATAAGCCACTTCTATTAAAAAGCAGAAACGGACCATTTTATTATGGAACAGTTACTTTCTTTATTATCATATCAAGTATCAAGAATCATCATATATTAATTTAAGAAGTTGTTAAATATTACTGTTGCCATGTAAAAAGTTGCCATATATATCTCGGGGTCATCTACCCCTGGCCAGACTACCAAATTAAGGTTTAGCCAGCGGTTTAAATAAGTATTAACGTACGAATAGTCACACCGCCTCACTCTGAAGTTAGTTACCCCACCCCTGTGTAATCTACCTACCGTATTGACGGTAAACCAAGTTTGGTCATCGACGCGATCACTGCCACGTTCGGCTGGACTGGACTTTTCGCTAATTACAGTCTTCGATTGCTGTCTGGGCTTGCCTAGATTAGCAGTATTAACAGAAATTACGAATACATATTCTATCATCATTGTGTCATAATCCATACTTCCATACTAATATGAATATTAATAATATTTTATTTTATTTCTTTTGTTTTATTTAGTGGCTGTCTGTCTGTTATCTCTTCACGCTTAAACTGCTAATACGATTCAGACGAAATTTGGTATACATAATTTTGAGTCCCGGAGAAGGACATAGGATAGTTTTTATCCCGGAAATCATCCCCTAAGGGGGTGAAATGGGGGGTGAAAGTTTGTATGGAGCTGCGATATAAACGAGTTCCACGCGGACGGAATCGCGGGCAGAAGCTAGTACTTCCGACCTATCAAAGATAACGAAGTTTCAAACAGCAAGACATCTTATCTTCATGTCATACCAATATGATCATATAAATGTCGACTTTTGTTAATGCTTTTCCTAATTTAATTAAACTTGTTTGGTTCCAGTACCGGCTCATCCTAGTACAAGTACTAATAGCAGACATGATGTTCGCTTACCTGGTGGACCGCGCCTGCCTATGGCTCTTCGGCGAAGGCCGGTCGCTCACGACCTAGCGCCGGCTCGCTGGTCTCAACGCATTGTACCCTATGTAATTGTTGTAAGGTTCATGTTAAAGACCAACTCGGAATGAAAGTCGATGAAATTGATGTATAGTCATTGGTATTGGTATAACCTTGGTGTCTTTAACAACATTTAAAGGAATCTTTACTTGCTCCTCGTTTTAATCTTTAGAGGCAATTTAGCCATTTTAAATCGCTTCTTATGGTTCGTTTGTGTAATAATTTTCGACATTTTTCTTTTTCCAAACAACCAACTATATTTTTATAGAATGTGAAATATATTTTATCAATATAAGCATAAATAAGGAGTCACGTCGAAAAGTGTCCACTTTCTTTCCGGCACGGTTAGTATTGAAATATCGGAATTCATGCCAGTCTCCATGAGGTTTCATCTCTTATTTAGACTTGTTATGACGCTCAATTATATTATTGCATTTACCAGTAAGTATGCCGAGTTGGGCTCGCACAACTGGCCGCATTCATCTCTCTCGCGTCGTACCATTTTGAAAGAGATGAACGATATTTGTCGAGAGAAAGAGATGAACGCGGTCAGTTGAGCTAGTCATAGTTATTGAATGTGTCAGTGGTATTCTATTTATGTATGCGTAGTAAATTATTAAAGCATCGTCTATTTTGGGCCCGAGCCATGTATTAAGAGGAAAATAAAGTTTTCTGACAAACAGTTTATTTTATTGCAATCCTGATCATGCTGAGTATTTGGGCACTATATTTTCACTTGTGAATAAAGCATCACAGGCGAAAAACTAGTAACGTTATTACTAACTAGTGTTTCCATAAGCCGCCGTCTAGGCCTAGTCCGCCATGTTCGAGCGCGCCGAGTTCAAGGCCGCCCTTAAGTCCGAGGCCGAGTCCGCCGCTAAGTCCGAGGCCGAGCTCGTCAATGCCGAGGCCGACGTAGCTGGTGCCGATGTGACCGATGGGGCCAATGGGGTCAATGATGGCTTTGCTGACTATAGGAGCAGAGACGACGGGGGCCACGATCTGCTGGGGGTGACCAGCGGCTCCGATTCTCTTGACGACCGCGTTGAAGCCGGTGACGGGGTCGGCGGTGTACTCGACCACTCGGATGGTGCCGTCGGGCTCCGACAGCGAGTAGGAGCCCTTGACGACGCCGCCGACGCGCTGCTCCGATTGGGCCTTGTTGTCGCCGGTCAGCGGATCGTTGACCGCGTAGTTGAAGCCGTAAGATGGGTTCGACTGGAATTAATGAAACATTGGTAGCTTTCGCAACTGACATCGGGAAATCATACGTTACGAACATTGTGTGTGGAACATTGACGCGGTACCTCCTCAAGTTGTTGTGCTTGTATTGAAAGTAGAGCCAGCGAAGGATTGTAAGATTTTGGTTCATGGTTCAAAAGTACAATCCTGAGCATAGCGAGGCTTTCAAGGCACGATACGCCAAACAACTTTGCTGCTGAGCGAAACACAACTTTTCAGCTCCTTGCCCGTGGTCCACCTAATCTGTTCACCTGGGTGGACCACGGGAAGTTTTTTCTACCCGTGGTCCACCTAGAAGGACTAAGGTAAAAACTTATTGGTGGTGGTTCACCTCGGTAAACTTTTCCAGTAGACTGTATAGATGAATGCCCCAAAATTACACGCAAATTACCAAATACGTGATTTACCAAAATGTTTTTACGCGTAATACCAAAATTACTACCTTAGCTCCTAAGCGAGGAGGAGTGTTGGGTGTACTGCGACCTTATAGCGCGAGCCGAGCGAGCGAAGCGAGCGTGCCGCGGCAGCGGCCGGCGAAGCGCCAGAACCGAAAATGTGATATTTCACTTCCTCATATTAAAGAACGTCTTTTAGCAAAGTTTACATAGGTGTGTACCACGGGTAAAAAAAAATGCCAGTTGTTCACCTTAGTCCACCTAGGTGGACCACGGGTAGAAAAAACTTCCCGTGGTCCACCCAGGTGAACGAGGGAACTTTTCACTTTACCACAGTTCTATGCTCAGGATTGTACTGTTGAACCATTCGCTTCACTCATGGTTCAATCTTACAATCCTTTGCTAGCTCGGCTTTCAATACAAGCACTTTGCGCCAAACAACAACTTTGCAGCCTTGCATAAGAAATAACTATTTCTATTTTGTCCTTTTCAGCATACCTAGGGGAGGTATTCCAATTGTTTTCAGATCTTTGTCCGATAATCGTTGCGTCTCACGTTTTTTTTAATCAAAATGTGAGAGGCAAATACATTGGACAAAGATCCGTCAAACGTATTTGCAACTCGCATTTTGATTTAAAAAATGTGAGACGCAATGATTAATACCACCCTGACGCCAATTAAGAAAATTGAATCTTGGTCAAATGCAAGACTTGTCTTTTGGGGTGTAAACATGTCATGATTTGTCAGCCCCAATTTACCAGAAGCTGACTAATTTCTATCATCTGGAGGCATGTTGCGTTGCTGATCCAACTGTCAAACGAGTTATAATGAAAAATTGCATGCACATGTGGTCGTGGTCGGATTGTTACGTCTGTACGCTACACCCAATTATGACTTCGACATGTTGTACTGACAAATTGGGGTAAAATCGCATAATCTGTATACCCCATTATAGTTTGATATCGCAGACTCTGGGGTTAGATAAAAAATTTAAATACTATGTCTTACCACACTGCCGACGCCGACAGCAATGCCGTGGTCTAAGAGGCCGGAAGGCGCGGCGTGGGCGGCTCCCAACAGGCAAACAATCTGGAACAAACATAACGCATGTCTAAATGATGAGGCCCATCTGGGGGATCGTTAGTTGAAAAGATGGAATGCCACTAAAGCCGTTTTCACTTTCTGATGTCTTTGTTGCCTTGCAAGGTCTAGTTTTCCCTGTGGGTTGGACGGTCAGATGGCAGCCGCGTTCGTCCACTCGCTTGCTTGTGGCAACCACAGTAGCCAGCTTCGCTCACCCCTAAACTGATGGTGGCAACTGTGGTTGCCAAACGAAGTATGGACTTCTTTGATAAACAAAAATTTAAAGCAATTTACCTAGGCTACTATGCGCTAGGCTAGGCTAAAATGCGAAATCAAGTGAGCGGATAACTACATAGTGTTTTATTATCTTTTTAATTAGTGCCAGTACGGCATATCTTGGAATAAGGTGCCAAAGTGGACCCTAAGCTTCTTTAGGGCAAAAATGCTGGATGGATGGACGTCTGTTGTCTTACTAGTACTTAGTGAAAAAGTAGTGATCCAATCCAAGTGGTTATATTCTCTTTGAGTACAATGCTCATGATGGTAGCACAACTCTCCATATCAAATCAGTACACCTTATAGTAAAGTTTTCTGGATGCCAGAATGCCAGCGGACAGCAAGGCGACGAGTAGCAGTTCATTCAAAACGCGGCGTAAAGGGTAGGTACTTTATCTCTCTGATCAAAGTCATTAGTCATTAAGTAGGACACGAGGTCTTTACCCGGTGCACTCCCTATGGAGTACTACTATGCTCTGAAAAAAAACAAGGCCCCAAAATTCACCAAGTGCATCAAACTCACCGTAACGTAGTGAAGCATGTTGATTCTGTCCACTAAAATCACTAAATTGTTCCTTAATATCGCTATGCAGCTAGCAGCTGTGTGATGTCCCGTTGTTAAACCATTTCGTTTATATACGGCTTGCATGAGCCAATACATTACCCTTCGGATGTTCACGCTTATTGACTATTCCAATAGATTCGTTGGCGGCTGGAACTTTTTCGTAACTGTACTTGCCTTAGCCAAATGCGACTGATGTTTCATCAGAATTGTTATCGCCCATTATTTTGTATTTTAAACGATTTTTCAGTGTACAGTCAGCTTGACATGAGAGTAGCCAAATATTTCGTAACACCCTTATTCTTACAGCAATAAATACCTGTAAAATATTTGGGTAGGGTAGACCGGGGTTAATAGTACCACGGGTCAAAAGTACCATCGCCTATAACTCTGAAATCACATCGAAATACACCAGTGTGCCTTGAGCGTGTCTCTACCTGCTCACTAATCGGCCACTCGCTGTAGTGCGAAAAGCATGTGCTACACGACCATTTGCATTTTTGACTGACCAAAGTAAGTATTTACGATTTACGTTTTGTACTAGTGTTTATAATTTAATAGTCGTAGTGTGCGAGTTGTACTGAATTGTGATTCTCTAGTTATTAAAGTTTTTAATGTGTCACAGTGTGGGGGTCAGTTAGATATAAAAATCGAGATTTGTGAAGGTTAGTGAGTGCGAGTAAAAAAGGACAATTGTATCACAACACTTGGGGTTAATTGTAACGTTACAATTGACCCCGTGCTACAATTGACCCAAAGTTTTTACATGACTGCTAAAATAAGACAATTGAAGCCAATTATTTTTGTAACCAGTTAGGTACATCTCAGGTAGATATTTTATGGTGTACCTATGATTCATACGATACTTCGGGATCCGTTTCAGTGGTATTATTTAAAATTTAGTGGGGTGAAGGATGGGGTTGATTGTACCAGGGGTCAATTGTAACTGTATGGGATTAGTAATTGTTAAGTAATTCGTTATTTTGTTGTATTGAGATGTTGTTTTTGCTTGAAGGTGTTTGCTATGAGCACCCCTAAGTATTTTTTTATAATAAGTCGTAATATGTAATTGACCCGTACTAGGGGTCAATTGTAACAAAAGGACTTCATGAACAAAAACTCAATTTACACCATTCTGATGCGATTAAATGAAAATATTTTTCTAGATTCTGATAGCCAATGAGACGAGAATGTTATATCCTAAGCGATTTTTACGTCGTAGCTTTAGATTCTGAGTTATATCATTATTTCTAAAGTGGTACCATTGCCCCCGGTCTCCCCTACCTTGGCTGCTAATATAGTCTGGACGTTTAGTTAGGTATTTAAAAGAATGAAAACAAACAAAACCACGTGACTTGGTCATTCAACCAATAAGAATAACAAAATAATACCATATATATACAAAAGGTTGCTATTAACAGCAATATTATTGGCTGAATGACCAAGTCACGTCGTTTTGTTTGTTTACATTCTTTTAAATACCTTCCAGACTTATAACTATACTAGCTGTACCTGCGACTTCGTTTGCATGGTAATGTGGTGGGAGTTAACGAATTTCTTATTTTGGACATAGGACACATGCAGTTCTAATTTAACCTTTCAAGTAAAACGTTGAACAAACCTATTTTAGCTAAAATGCCGTTAAAATTCTTTTCTTTGATGTTTAAATTAGTAAGAAAGGGACAAAACTCGTTTTATGGGGTAATAGTTTAGTAGATGTTAGTGGCTATAGATCCAACAGGTAGGACACAGGCTGCAGCATTAAATGTTTATATATCTTCTTCTCTACATATTTATAATATAACACTGTTTTATATTAAATAAATACAAACACGATGACTGAAATCATCTTGAGTCACTCCGACTCTCAGGTAAAGATGTGTATAGAATTAATAAATAGATTTAATAATCCTTTTGAGTACCCGGAGTAGGTACCCATTGACCGGTAAGTGTTTACGCGGAACAAAAGATCTCTTTTTTAACGTCTGAATTTATATTTTCCAAGCTATACCTAACCACTAAGTTCTAGAACCATAACGCGAGTCCGAGTCCCTTTCTATTAAAGGTAATTAATGTCATTATTAAAAATATTAAAGTAATATGTTTATTTTTTCATATTGCATGTTTCAGATCGCACTATCACATTCTGCCGATCTTCTGTATGTTCCCGCCATTGTCAACTTAAGGAATGTGTATTGCAGGCTTTATGATAAAAGTTTCATCTGTATGTTGGCCGATTCCTGTGTCTCTATATAGGCTGAATATCAACTTGAAGGCGCGAAGTACGAAGTAAAATACCGCCTTAATATCTACTGACATACTGATGCGCTTGATAATTAATGTTTTTAAAAAAAGGGGCCCGTTCTATCCTCCTGACACCTAAGCATTTTATAAGATCATTTGTCACTACGACCGAATGTACTTTACAAAGCCCTAAACAGTTTTTGTTGCAAAGACCGAGCCCTTGTAAGTTAAATAAAATATAAACTAAAAGTTTCATGCGTTTTCACTAAAACAAATGTTTTTTATCTCTATTTGACGAAGCAATTAAGCATATTTCTGTTTAGATATTTTTTGTCTTACATGAAGGTCTTCAGATCGTTAAGGCATAAATTGCTGTGATATATAAATGGAACAAAATATTCAAAATTACCATGTAATTGACTGTAAAGCCACAAAATAGTCATGACACAGAATCATATTTATTTATTTTTATCCATATAATTACTTATACATAGTTAGTCACAAAACTACGCAATCCACAATGTAATTTTTAACATTTTTATGAAATTAAGAAGTATCAAAACTTAATATTACTTTATCAAAACTTAAACAATTTAATAAAACTCAAAACAACTACCTATATTTAATGGAGATCGTTATTTGCATTATTATCAAAATGTCTATCACATTTATTTATTTATATCCTAATAATTGTCAATAGTCACAAGACAACATAATCAACAAAGTGCTTATTAACATTTTGAATGAAATATGACTAATTAAACTTTAACAACAAGTATATTACCAAAACAAATTAATACCGACGTTAATCACATTGAGATCATTATTTGCAAATAGGAACAATATTATTGCAATTGCCTTTAATCATTAAGTATTTAAAAATAAAAATAAATCAAATATCAATATTGAACCCTGCCTGATTCAATTGAATGATTTAACAATTCAAAAAAAAGGATTGATTTAACAATTGCGTAATATCCCGGTCTCGTAACGCTGAAATTAAAATAATTATTTTATTTATTTATTTATTCTATAACAGTTTGTTTGCAGCAAGACTTAAAACAAAACATATCATAGCATAAAATCAATTATGTACACTACTTTTTGTACTAACGCCGAAAGTGATTTATATAAGATTAATTCCACATACGAAAAACATGAATATCGACCGAAGTACCTTTCTATAGGTTTAATATATTTACGACAGTTTAAATTACTTTAAAACTCAGTTTATCTTGACAAGAGTACATAAATTCGAAAAAAGATACTTTTATTTGTAATCCTATAATAAAACTACATCAAAACAAGTGAATTTAACAATAAAATGTTAAGTTTTACTTACTACGTCGACCACGTGCCGCCATTGTTGTGAACTCTTGAGCACGCCTCGCAAAAATGGCAGCCACTAGGTATAAAATCTGTGACGAATCCCAAGGACAAACTATTGCCATTGCTTAATTTTTATTGGTTGCAAGGAATCACGTGCCTAGTGCTGTTTAAGCGCGAAAATATGAACACTCGGGAATTGATGCTACGAGAAGGTCGCCCGGCCGTTGTCTACATACGAGCTGTAAAAGTATCCGGCCTTTATGGTATGGTCTATTTAGCACTTTGTAAAGGACGCCAGGTGTCAGGAGGATATACTGATTTAATATAGTTTTACTGTTTATTGCTGATAAATATAAATACTGACAAACCAGCACGGCTATCACAAGACGGCGCGCGAGCTCTCTCTATTTTTCTCGAACTATCCGTCTCTCTCGTAGTAGACAACTTAGAAAGAGATGTATAGTGCGAGAAAAATCGAGAGTGCTCCCGCGCCATCTTGTGATAGCCGTTAAGTATCGTGACAAATACTCAGCGTGTAATCTTGCAGAAACTCATAAACCTAGACGTTTTGGCTGAACGCGAGACAACGCTAGGCCATGCCATTAAAAAAAAAGGAAGAGTCAGACTTTTGACGTTATTTTGTTTAAATCTGTTGATACATTTATTGAAATTACGCCTCAAAGTTTCCATATCAGAATCGATTATTTTTTTTATGCTTTAGAATTTAATATGCGTTTTGTGAAGGTCTTTCACAACACCGGATCGAAATTATTACTGTTAGTTAGATATGGCAAGTCCGCCATTTTGACGTCAGTGACAGTTGACGGATATGGCGGCTATGATTTCGAGCAGAAGAACTGAATAATTTAATGAGGTCAAATGTTTCCGAAAATTAATTAACTGTCGTAGTTGGATAAAAACTATCCTAAACGGAAGCTAGAGTAATAATGTACTTATGAAAAAATCTACATGTTTTTCCGTTCATGGGAAGCCGAGATCATTCGGGACACGTAAATGCTTAGTTTGATACTGGCTGATTCCATTTTCAAATTAGAGATTTATTATAAGTGAGAGATGAGAGATGAGAGATGACGCTGACTGTACAACTACACCTACCTACTTATCGTTCTTCATTTTGTATTCAAGTGTTCTCATGTTGACTCTCCATACAAACGTAGTTTGGTTCTCATTTTAAAACGACTGAAATATCATGATACTTTTTACGGGCCAGGAAACCATTTGCCGAAAATTAAAAAAGAAAGCTGTTTCTGCATAATTACAGACCTACATCTTTCTGCAAGGTGCCAACGTGACTTAATCGGGATATGACCAACACACGAGTGTCGTAATGTTATAAAACACGCGTGTTTATAAAACACCCAGGATTTGCCCAGGATTATGAGCCTAAAAGCGACATAATAAGAGGTAAGTACGTTACGAGCAAATTTGTTGGAAAATATGTATTTTTTAGCAGTGCTACGGTGGTTAAAAGAGTCCGTTGCAGTGGGGTGGTGTCGCGAATCATGTCAGTTGATGATATCGCGAGGACTAACTCATGGTCGGAGCGTGTTATACCGCCTTAAGTTAAGAGATTATTTACTCTGGCAAGGTTGTGTTATATTTGTCATTGACGGTATTCGAATGTCTTCTGCGTATTTAAACGTGTAACGCCTGTGAAGTGTGACCTCTTTTATCGTCTACCATGGATGGGCGAGGATCGAAGTACACTGAAGTAATCTCAACGAGGAATTGGAGACTACACAGCTGGACCCTCTTGAAAGCTAAGTGTCTTGGTTCTTAGTACCATATTCGTTCTGTATTAGAGTTATTGTTCCACTATAATTGTGATCCGTAACATGCATACTCTACTAATACTAGTAGTATTTCCTGATTCCACTGTCATGTAATGATAATAACATGCTCTCAGTAGCCTGAGCATGAGTGTAGACAAAACGTGGTGGAACAAAGACGTAATATGTGGATAGAAATGTACCCCTAGGAGAATACGATACTTTAAAGGACAATGAGCATTGACACGAGACATAACGACTGACCGATACCAGGATGACATAGTTGAGACTGCTAGTATGTATAAGGACAATACGAGACAATATAGAGAGAAAACCCATCTATAGTTGCTCGGCCGATAGGCGAAACCCTCAGACAAGAATATGAGGGCACGCACCTTTGTGACTAGCCTCCCAGAGTGTAAGATGTTGTCAGTATGAATTGAGATGTGCGAGACGATTAGTATATTTACATAAAGTAGTACGTTTCCAGTTGTTAGGTAGTTAGAACTTATATGTGCTAAGCATCTGAGACCTGAGTGATGGTGTTATCATATAACACTCAACCAACAGGTTTGGCAGACAAGTCCAGCAGAGAGCGTAGCAGAGCGAAGCAGAATTCTATGGATTGCGTTAGAGGATTTAAGGTAGGATTCAAAGTGATATCTCCTTAAATCATATTCAGACATTGTCGTGACATCCTCAAGAGTAACGCAATCCGATTGTATTAAATGAGAGCTAATAACATGTAATTAACATGTAATATACAGGATGTGACGACAGGTGGTCACAGAATT
Source organism: Epinotia demarniana (assembly GCA_945867215.1). Lineage (NCBI taxonomy): Eukaryota > Metazoa > Arthropoda > Insecta > Lepidoptera > Tortricidae > Epinotia > Epinotia demarniana. Next base: position 9,185,865 of record OX244264.1, read on the forward strand.
TAATTAAAACGGTATATTTATTATATAGGGCTGATAGGGTCAATTGAAAATATTACCTATACTGAATAGAAGTAGAAAATAGGAAGAACAGACAAAAATAAGTAGTCTACCTCAATCTTACTAATATTATACTTAAATGCGAAAGTTTGGATGTTTCTTACTCAATCACGCTTTAACGGCTCGACCTATTTGGATGAAATTTTGCACGAAGATAGTTTATAGCGTGGATTAAAATATAGGATAGTTTTTATCCCGGATCCACGCAGACGACGTCGCAGGTGGAAGCTAATAGTACTAATATAAATTGCAAATTCGGTAAGTTCCTAACACAAACAGTTGACAAGATAATTAGAGCACAACCGCAAAGGTTTTTTGTAGTTTTATACAGGTACCTGCAATTCAATGATTGACCGGGTATAGCTGTCTAATTCTTTAATTGACTTGGTTGATTGATTGGGCCTGGAAGTCTACTTGACGCGCCGTATTGATGTGCACGCAACAAAGGTTGTATGTACCAAACCAATGTCAGGTTTTGGTATTTATGTACTACATTTGTTTTGGTACTTAAAAACCATGCACAGGAACCCTCGGTTGCACAGGGCGGTTTCACAAGACTTCGGGAGCTCAAATACCACGAGCCATCCGGTTGCCTCTTGTAAACTGCAACTAAGCGTCATTACTTTAACTACGGCGCCCATAGAAACTACATAGATAAGTACTACAAATTAAGCTACAGTTACCTATAATTAGCCGTAGAAAATACATGGTAATTCAGTGGCTCCCCTGGCCTCTGCTGAGAGCTGAGACTAGGCGACTCTAGAAAAAACAATGTGAACAAACAGTGCCAATCATCGTTGTATATTCTTCGCTCAATTTCTACTCGTACCCCTTTTAAATAATATGTGTAATATTAACAGACTGCTAAAATCATAACGACGTTGGGCCTACGACGTACGAGTATGTACGATGAGTACGTTTTGCGACTTACATATGTTCAAAGTGAAATAAAAGGGTGTTGTGCTACGGAGAGTCTATTCATTTCACATTAAACTAGTAGCAAGCTGAAGCATAGAGCTTCGTTCGCTTCGCTCGCTTGTTCGATTAAGGTCTAACACATATCCGAACAGTATCACTAGGTGTCGTCAATATCATAGCTCCATTAGGAGTTAGGCTCCACACAAGATAAATGAAACTCACATTATATGTGGGATTCGGGGCTGTTCACTTAATAGTCTTAATACCTAAATAAGGCCTTGTCAGAGTTATAATTTACTCTATCGTATATCGTATCGTTGAATAATCCCGGCCCATATGTCTTAATAGTACATTACTTAACTAGGGCGGTGAATTCGTGAATGCCCAGATCGTGGTTGTTTGTGGCCCGAACCGAAGGTGAGGACCATAAATATGCGCTCTTTACGAATTACCGCCCGTGTTGAGTACAAAATTTTACGTCTTCATCTGGCCACAATGCGAGGTTTTCCGTACGCGCAGCGTGCAGTAAAACTCGCATTATGGCCAGGTGTGACGTAAAGTTTTTATATGTATTAAGTATAATTTAATTTCGTATCAGTTAATTTGATTTATTTTCTTTATTATGATGTATTTGGTAAGTAATATGAACTTTTCTGGATTACATTATTTTCATTTAATTTAATTTCTTAAATACCATTACATACATTTAGACGGCCGGGTGGTAATAAATAGTCATAAGATTAATGAAGTAATCTATTTCTTCACGAGCCGCAAAGCGAATAACTCGCACTGAAATGATTCAATTATGCATAATTGTACCTATCGCAAAGTTATAAATATTCATGCCATATTTGACTCGTTCGCCTTGTAGTTTAGAATTAATTGGAATAGTTTGCAGTTGTAGGAATTTTCAGCGACAAAAATGGCCAAGTGCGAAACGAACTCTTAATGTACTTACCGCAAAACTAGACACCTTATCTAGTTTCCCGGTAAGTAATGTCCCAGTTTCCGACATTGCTTCATTATTTGGCACATTCAATCTATATATTTTATACTACGACTGTGGCTAAAAGGATATGGCCTGCCTGATGGTGGGCAGACTCCGTCACCTAACAATGCTTGCGACACCAGCCCCCCTATTCTGTAACTTGTTTTAAGCTTACCTCAACGCTCATCCACAAGTATATCTTGACACCTCAATGCGTAGGTACTAAATAAGCGTAGGTAGAGGTCTAGTTTCGGGACGGGTGATCGGCGGGGTGAGCCGCTTTAGCGCGTAAATAATAATAATAATCACAAGCGCGCTGTCGACGTTTTGAGGATTTGCTTTGTAGACAGCTTGAGACAAATGCAGGTCCCACGCTCGACACAGTGCATAGTCGGGAACTCTGGCGATCCCACACACCACCAGGAACAACACCTAGAAAGCAGGTGAGTTTCAATTCATTTGTGGTGAGAGTACCAACTGACAAGCTGTCGAATTTCATGAAGGAGGAGATCTGGCCGAAGGGTGTAATTTTCCGGCGATTTCGAGGCCGGCTACTCGCCCCAGAACACCTTGACACCCAGAACTTGCGCCGAGTGTTTTTATGTTATGTTATATTTTTTGTATTTTGTTGTGTATGTTAGTCTGTAAGGTATTTGTAAATATGGGCCTTGTTGCCCGACTCAAAAAATAAATAAAGTAAGTACCTAGTGGTTAGGGCTGCAGGTTTCTGTTAGGTGGAGGTACTTCCTCAGTTGGGCTGCTCCAAATATGTGCGAGATGATATTGTTCCGCAATCTTAAGACAAGTAATAAAGGTGCGCCAGTGTTAGTTATTAGACTTATTAGGTTATTAGAATTAAGGCGTCAACGATTGGGACCTTTACCTTACCATGTAGAAGGTATTTAACAAAAACTATATTGTCTAATTTAAATGGATAGTTACTTACGCGTCAGTTCCAAACGTCAGAAAAATAAAGCAATTAGCAAATCTCTATAAAATTACTCAATTGAACTCTTCATAGTCTTCATACTTACCAAACTTAAAGTAGGTAATAGTTTACTTACTTACTAAACTTACAATGTCTTTAACTTTTTTTTAACTAGAACACTACTTCCAAATTCTTGTTTACCTTTGTTCGGTCAGCTTGCAGTGACTTCCGTAAAAACTAGTGCCCACTTCCTTCTTTGTATTAGGCAGTAAGTTTGCATCCTCTTCGGGTTACATCTGGATAACGCTAAAATGAGGACTCTTTCCACTCCGACTTCGATTTACATGTAAATTGTGGCGTCCCGTGAAGTAAGTACCTACTCGTACCTATACGCTGTCCGCCATGAAAGTAACTTGGTAATAATAATTAAAACGGCGCTTGTACCTAATGCCAAAACTATGCAATTAGCAGTATCTGCCGTAAAATTACCCGATTTAACTCCTCACACTTCCCAACCTTAATATTGGTAAATGGTTGCGAAAATTTAAATATCGGTGCAGTTGCAACGGCCCGACCGCCTCATTACCTCTTTTCAGCTAGATACTCTTTCCACTCCGACTGCGACTTACACAAATTCACATTTGCAATCAGAGCTCGGAGAAAAGTTCCTCCGAGCCCCCCTCACCCCCTGCCGCCTTTAATTAACAGAAAGTGGTTCATTAGAGCTTATTCATTAAAGCAAGGAGTAATTAGCGAACTCTAATGAATGCTGTAATAATGTAAGAGCCGTCGGACTGCGGCTCGACAGCCGACTTCTAGATTAATCTAGAACTGGGAATAATTTAGTGATGCCGGTATTTTATTACCTAATTGCGGGGCTGTATCGGCTTGCGTCGGTTTATCAATGGGACCCGGAATCTAATTAACTTATTCCGAGAATTCCTTGCTTTCCTAGTAGGATGACGAATAAGAGGAATAACATGAGAATTCTGATAAGTAGGTACCTAATGTACCTATTCAATTTAATATTTAAAATATTACTAATATTACTTTAATTTATAATGATATATTTCTTTCTCCATTTATGTTGTGTCGTTCCTTCAATAGATATTAGTAGGTACCTTTAATGCTTGATTATGGGAACACGAGATTGTTAAATTAAGTTTGGAAGCGCCCCACTCTTGTCATCTGCTACTTGTTAGTATAATTTCCTGCCAATTCGCCCATCGACTCTTGTGTCACTTGCACTTAGAAAGAGGAGGGTACCTAAGTGTTCTCGTCTTTAGTCGTGGCGTGACGTCATTCTGCGCGTCTCGTGCACGCCATTAGAAGGTGTGGGGCATTTCACGTGGTTTGAATATTTGAATGATTCTTATTAGTATTACAATCGGTTGTATACTTAATACTTTAGTAGGTAAGTTACCCAAAATTATGATTGGTATAAGATAAACGTCCCAGTGCTTTACACTGACCCAAATACGCTGGACTCTTTCAATCTTAATTCACAACAGTAGAGGTCAACAACAGGTGTCCAACATTAAGTAGTGTACATAATCTACGAGTAAGTAGGTACTAATATAATTACCTGTTACTACTAATATAATAACTACCTTTCATAGAAATACAAATTATAATTTAACGCTTCACTTTGCATTCAATTAGCCAGGGAATATTTTATCAGTTAGGTACCGATGGAAAATACTGTCAACAACTTAGGAAAATAAAAAGATTCTAGACGTATCAACACAGGTAATTAAAGTTGCGATAAGGTCGAAGTGTAAGTCTTTTTTCAAGAAAATTCTCAAGTGCGCAAATAGTCATGATGACTCATGACACTCATGTTCAAATTGATAACTTAGTGATGCCAAATGGAAACTTAACCATCAAAATATCGTAATAAAGTTTCAGTGAAAGACAGTTAATTATGACGTCACAATAATATTTGTTGGTACAAAGTACATGTATCGTCGTATGGAAAATCAGGTAAATTGTTGTTTCATACAATTTTGTTTCTATAAAAGCGTAAGGATTCTATTGGTAACTTTAAATTTACTCTTGGATAATAAAAAAAATGCATATTTTTTCTTAACTTTCAAGGTTCATATTATTTTATGATTTTTAATTATATTTTATAATGTATACTTTATTACGATATTTAAATGGTTTACTATCCATTTGGAATGGAGCGTTTTGCGCTGCCGCCAGCGAGGTCAATCTTTGTCTATTTTTTTTGGGTATTTATGTTCTTTAATTGTAGTTACTCCCATACAAACATTTGTTCCTCTCCAAAAACTGGTTCCAATGACATCATAAAAAAATCTTAGTCGTCATCCCTATTGTTCGCTTCAATGTCCAATATTAGATGTTGGTTAATAATTTGTTATAATACCCATTTAACGCAAAATAAACGAATATCGTAGTAATTTAACTTGGAAATATCCATAAAGAAAATACCGACCTGCTCCCATGTTCATTAGTATTCCTCGAAAGAGATGGATTTCTTAGATGTCAGGTATACGTGGGTGGCTGGCCAGAACATGCATAATGATGTACATACCTATGCTAGCATTATTATGATATTATAATAAGCCCCGACTGAAAGACAACGTACGGTGATCCAAAAAGGTTTGTTATAAATTCTAATGTGGTTACAAAATGCGAAGCCGTTAATTCGTTAAAACATATTCACTGTTGCTTTGGTGGTGGCAGGTTGTGTTGTTTGACGTGGAAATTCGCATTTAAAAGTAAATAACTGCTGGTTAGTGAGATCAAATCAAAAACTATACAATAGGTTTGTATTCAGTGGGTGTAAGATCACGTATCTTTTCGAACGAGATTTAGGACAAATCTTTTTATTAGGTACCATTACATAAAGCGACATTTAGATCTACCTGCCCGTGCGAAGATATACAAGGCCATCAGGCTGGCGTGGCCTGCGGTGGCGGTCAATGGAAAATTTTACGTTGTCAAGTTTACTATTGACCGCCACCGCAGGCCGTGCCAGTCTGCGAGAGGCTCAAAGCGTTATACGCAACCGTCCAAGTGTATCGAAAAAGTTTGATTCACAATCGGAAATAGAACTCAATCATTTTGTAAATTACCATATCGCGACATTTGTTCCAATTGGCCAAATCGCATCCAAGCGCACATTGTATCTTTTGTCCGACAAAGGAAAATGGCTCAGATATAAAATCAAACGATGCTGTAAAGTGAAACTTTACTTGCGCACTGTAGCTCGGACGCGCGGCCGAGTGACCCTTACTCCTAACGATTGCTGCGGGCCAGCTCGGTACATGGCCGCAACTAGCCGAAACATGAAATATTCCATTTACATAATACATTGTAATACATTGCACGCATATCAGTAAAACTGTTTGCTATGTTAGGATTAATATGAGTACGTAGTTATAGAGCAGCATAGTAGGTAGCTAGAGTTAGCATGCGTAATATCTATAAGTAGGTACCTACCTAGCTGTCTATGTATAGCTTAGCAGAGCACAGATAAAGTCAGTTAGCAACAGACCATGCCCGTGTTAATCTCTGATCCCTAACCACAAACCTAACAAAAACATAATGTTCTCAATTTTAATGAGGAAATGCCGGAGTTATTACGTTAGAACGGTAATAAAGAGAGTATACGAACCTATACTGTTTAAACCCTGGTGTATACATACTGGTAATCTAGATAGTGACTTGTTTCTGAAAATCGAACACACCTTTTTTTCATTGTGAGTTCTGTGTGATGTTGTATGTAAGCGTTTTAGTTAGGCTGGACAGTCTAATCTCTCATCTCTCACTTATAATCTCTCACTTATAATAAATCTCTAATTTGAAAATAGAATCAGCCAGTATCAAACTAAGCATTTACGTGTCCCGAATGATCTCGGCTTCCCTTGAACGGAGAAACATGTAGATTTTTTCATAAGTACATTATTACTCTTCCTTCCGTTTAGGGTAGTTTTTATCCAACTGCGACAGTTAATTAATTTTCGGAAACATTTGACCTCATTAAATTATTCAATTCTTCTTCTTGAAATCATAGCCGCCATATCCGTCAACTGTCAGTGACGTTAAAATGGCGGACTTGCCATATCTAACTAACAGTAATAATTTCGATCCGGTGTTGTGATAGACCTTCACAAAACGCATATTAAATTCTAAAGCATAAAAAAATAATCGATTCTGATATGGAAACTTATACGCGCTAAATTCGTATTGAGGCGTAATTTCAATAAATGTATCGACAAATTTCAACAAAATAATGTCAAGAGTCTGACTCTTCCTTTTTTTTTAATGGCATGGCCTACCGTTGTCTCGCGTTCAGCCAAAACGTCTAGGTTTATGAGTTTCTGCAAGATTACACGCCGAGCATTTGTCACGATACTTAACGGCTATCACAAGATGGCGCGGGAGCTCTCTCGATTTTTCTCGCACTATACGTCTCTTTCTAAGTTGTATATAACGAGAGAGACGGATAGTTCGAGAAAAATAGAGAGAGCTCGCGCGCCGTCTTGTGATAGCCGTGCTGGTTTTGTCAGTATTTATATTTATCAGCAATAAACAGTAAAACTATATTAAATCAGTAAAGAACGGGCCCCTTTTTTTAAAACATTAATTATCAAGCGCGTCAGTAGGTATTAAGGCGGTATTTTACTTCGTAGTTCGCGCCTTCAAGTTGACATTCAGCCTATATAGAGACACAGGAATCGGCCAACATACAGATAAAACTTTTATCATAAAGCCTGCAATACACATTCCTTAAGTTGACAATGGCGGGAACATACAGAAGATCGGCAGAATGTGATAGTGTGATCTGAAACATTGCAATATGAAAAAATAACATATTACTTTAATATTTTTAATAATTACATTAATTAACTTTAATAGAAAGGGACTCGGACTCGCGTTATGGTTCTAGAACTTAGTTAGTGGTTAGGTATAGCTTGGAAAATATAAATTCAGACGTTAAAAAAGAGATCTTTTGTTCCGCGTAAACACTTACCGGTCAATGGGTACCTACTCCGGGTACTCGAAACGATTATTAAATCTATTTATTAATTCTATACACATCTTTACCTGAGAGTCGGAGTGACTCAAGATGATTTCAGTCATCACGTTTGTATTTATTTAATATAAAACAGTGTTATATTATAAATATGTAGAGAAGAAGATATATAAAAATTTAATGCTGCAGCCTGTGTCCTACCTGTTGGATCTATGGCCACAAACATCTACTAAACTATTACCCCATAAAACGAGTTTCGTCCCTTTCTTACTAATTTAAACATCAAAGAAAAGAATTTTAACGGCATTTTAGCTAAAATAGGTTTGTTCAACTTGAAAGGTTAAATTAGAACTGCATGTGTCCTATGTCCAAAATAAGAAATTCGTTAACTCCCAGACTCCCACAACATTACCATGCAAACGAAGTCGCAGGTACAGCTAGTGTTAAAATATGGGTGCATACAACACACTCATATCCCATAGCTCGTATGTCCACCTGATTGGCCTTACCTAACTACTTATAAGTTCCTGACAAAAATAAAAAAGAATGATTATTGCCGACTGTATTTTTTTTAACTTTTAATATTTCACACATACATACATATTTTATACAATCAGCAAGTATTAATTGAGAGGATTCCAATGAGCCCGAATACGACGACTTTGTCTTGTGTAGTTTAGGAGCTAGAGCCTACGTCAGCTTTGGTACCACAATATTGCAAATTGCATTGTTAACTTAATAACAGTAAATGTATACCAAATCGGAAAAAGGTAAAATTTGCGAGTGTGTAGTTTTGCACGTTTGTATGTTGGAGAAAACTCTGGAACCACTCACAGAAAATATAAAGGACCGGATGGACATAGGATAAATCTTATTTCAAGACTTCGCATGCGTTCCACACGCAATACACGGGCAAAGACGCGAGGGCGGCTAGTAAAATTATAGGTAGTCATTCAATTGATGCGATACTAATTGGAGCCCTCAGACAAGTAAGTACTTACGATAATTTGTTAACTTTTGAAATGTACGTCTATGCCACAAGATCCAATTTGGCATATTTTTGGTCTTGACCGTACGCAGCGGTATTTGTCCCCGGGCGGGACCAATTACTGCGTCGCTTCCTTCCTGCACCCATCAAATATGTACGGGCCTTTAGCGAAAAATAGCGCAAATGGCAAAAATGGCGCGAGTGACGGACGGCCGATGAATGAGTGATGGTCGGGCTGATCAATAGCCGGTGAAAAATTCACGTAGCCACGGCGAGCTAGCCTAATCCCCTATGGTTATACCTATGCTAAATATATGCGGTAGGTACTTTTCACGTGTAAAAAATGACAGAAATTCTAAAAAAGAAATTAATAATAATTTCGTCTAAATATGTATTTTGAAGATTTCAGAAGATATTCGTGAATTCTGTTCCATAATTATATGTATCATTCACACGCTGAACGAAGTTCTAGGCTTCAGCTTGGGCCGAAAACAGTTTTTTTATTCAAACGATAAAAATATATTTCTATACAAACCCACTAGTATATACCTCCAGATTGATAGTTCCGTGCGTCGCTACAGCGGCTCTCAAACTCTCAACTAAAAACGCAATAAAAATAATTGCATCTCAGTAAATAAAACAGGACATTAACATAAAGATTACAGTAGAGGTAGACAACAGTTGTTTTGTATTGTTTGGCAGGTACAATTTGATTTCAGTGCCGATGCAGGTATCTAAGTCGTAAAAAAATGCATTTGGAAATATTGGATACAATTCTATCGGAAAACCGGAACATGTTACAGTGAAGGATAAATAGAAGATAATCCAATTGCCAGTGCGCCCAAAACTCGTGTCCGATTGGCGTGAAGTGCGCCCAACTGTGATCCACAGCGTTACTATAAGAACGCTTTTTGTATCATGTGTGTATGTGTAGTTTTTGTATGTACACCGGGGCTCACATTTCGCTACAAAAAACAAATAAATACCATACACAGACTGAAAAGGGGCGTCTTAAAGGGCATCACTATTTCAACTAGTCTGCAATGCGATTGTGTGCAATGGAACGTGATGCACCAAAACTAAGTCATGTGGCTCGTTAAACGAAAATACAAGTACAAGGTAAGACTTGTAAAATTGTAAATTGTATCTTAGGGAAACTTGGTCCTACTTAGGGTTGGTGGTTGTTAATTATGACGAGATTTTGTTCAATACCACGGCGAAGGCCAACGAGCTTCAAAAAGTGCGAGCGCACTTGGTGCAAGTTAACATTCCACCGACGTAATTGTAACTCGATGGCTGCTGGTAAACAAGCCCTGACCCCGTATCATGGTCGGCCTTATCACACGATAAGTGACAAGGTAGAGCCTCCGTAATCGCTTGATAAGGCCGACCATGATACGGGGTCTGAGCTCGTCTCGCTTTTTATCGACCCCGTTGCGACGCTCTGTTTCAAAATCGTTACACCGATGATACAATACGTGCAAAATGGCTGATTTGGCAGAAATGTGAGTGAGAGGTCTCAACTCACTAAAAAGAGAGAAAAGAAAAATTTATTTAGTCAAAACACCCTTGTTTTACAACATTTTCTTCTGCCAAACTGCAGAACAGTTCAGCAGCAGCAATGCATGCATGTATCAGCTCTACATGGCTTGGCTGCAGAGCAAGTACCTACTAAATTCAAATTGATTCCTACTTTCGTTAAATGTTTCGAGTAACAACTAAATTTAGGTTCGATGCGGTCTTATTAATCGCGTAATTAGGACTCTTTAACAAAGCTCAGAAGCTCCTCTATAAAAATGTGCTTAACTACTTCAGTATCATTAAGTTTCTCGATTAGTTAGTTGACAAATGTTAAAGTAGGGAAATCTAAATTTAATTGAACCCTTTATTCAAATAATGGATGTTATATTTTTGAAAAATTCTCAACAGGGTTACTTAACTTATTTTTGTTCTCAACAACACTTTAATCATCCCGTCTCCAGTTTTTTCAAATGGAGATCAGTTTCCTTATTATATTCACGCAACAACATGTAGTTTTTAGGGTTCCTTACCCAAAGGGAAAAACGGGTTACTAAGAGTTCGCTGTCCGCCGTCTGTCACCAGGCTGTATCTCATAAACCGTGATAGTTAGACAGTTGAAATTTTCACAGGTGATGCATTTCTATTGCCGATATATCAACAAATACTAAGAAACAGAATTAAATAAATATTAAAGTTTTTATAGATAATGGCACGGAACCCTTCGTACGCGAGTCCGACTCCTAATAGGCAAGCCGGTTGAGATCTGGCTCTATGCACGCCCCACCACAGATTACCTAGTAGGTACCCAGTGATACCAAATAATTACCTTGAAAGACTAGGTACTTCACATTTATTTTGGAAAACAATAGTAAGAGAAGCATGAATCCATTGAAAGATCGATGAATGTGTGGATTATTCTTCGTCATTCCGATGGGTTTTATACCGAACCATTGGTTGGAAGTTCCAATGTACCTAATAGTACGGTACGCGAACACTATAATTTGTCGTCAAACTAACATAAGTCCCAAGTTTGATTTTTTTTTGTTATCAGCGAGAGTACATTAAGTACTAACAGCGAAAAATATTTTCTAGCAGTTTTTGATTTTGGTTTTCGAATATTTTTTTTTTTAATATTTGTTTTTAAGCAGTAACGCTGCTAAAGAAAATTATAAATTTTTAAATGAAAGGAAAAATTGAAAAATTTAATGCTCCGAGCCGGATTCGAACCGGCGACCACAGGCATTCATGGCCCGTCGCTACTACCAACTGAGCTATCGGAACAATCTGGTTCGGGCACCAAATCCTTCAATCAGTTCCTTCATATAACGCCTTAGGGAGGCGTATGTAGCGACATCTACCAGAAGACTTAGGCTTCTTTAAATTTTTCAATTTTTCCTTTCATTTAATTTTTTTTTTTTTGTAAGGAACACTTGTAAAACTTTGCAAAGATTATACAAGTTATAGTTTTTTCCTATAATGCATCGCATTTGATTATTCAAACCTTACATATCGTTTTCTAATAGTTTTGCCAAGAGATTACGTTAGCAAAACCGGAATTGATTTAAAATATTATAAATCTCCTAAAAGAATATTCAAGTGACTAGTGGCTACTAAAGTGTATTCAAAAGTAATTTAAAAAAAAGGCCCCATTAATTTCTAACATATTTATCAATAGCATTTTTTTAAATTAGGAATAATATCTTGAAACCATTCTCCTTACCATAAAAGAAATCTCATAAATTCTCAAGTCGGTGTAATTCATTTTAGTTCTATCGAAGAATATATAAACACAAATTCTAACGGATTCGTCAATAGCTCTAAATTGTATTAGCTTATCAGTTATTATCCGTAATTTAAATCTTTCGCGCGCGACTCACGCGATTCGTGTGCAGCGTGCTGCCGGCCGAGTACCTCGCCAAGGCCGAGCGTACGCTCAGACTTGTAGGTACAAACTTTAAGTACTTGATTGTACATTATATTTAGTTACTTAGTAGTTGTTTTTCGGTCGAAATGACATAATTATTTATTTTATTTAACCAATAATAGCAGGTAAAGAAAGTTATATAGGGTTATTAGTATTAAACTTTCTTTAACTTTAATTTTATTTGTAGACTGAGAGTTGTTGTACTTATTTACTAGAGGTTTTCCAGGTCCCGATGTCATAATGATCTGGGGCCCGTTTCATGAAGCAACAAGTTACAAATTACAAGCGGAAGTCTCTTTCTATCAAAAGGTATTGAAAAGAGACTTCCCCTTGTAATTTGTAACTAGTTGCTTCATGAAACGGGCCCCTGATGTTACTAATATGAAGTAAGTACAGAAAGTATAAACTCAGGGTTATTAGTTATCTGTCTAATAGTAGTAGTAGGCAGTTAAATTAGGGTGCAGGTTGGGGGTAGTCTCCGAAAATAGGTACCTTACCTTACCTACTCATTCGATTTCAAAGAATCTTTCAAAGTCCGATTGGGGCCTAACATTAAATTATTAAATTACCAATAACCCTCAGAAAAGTAGTTTTTCATCGATGTGGAAGAGGACTTTTTTTTTAAATTAATACAATCCGGAGTTATTGAAAATGTAGATTTTCGATGCACATTTCTTACATACGTCACGTTAAACGCTTTCTTTTAGTTTTGCGTGTTAAGTTTACATTCACGTTGGTTCATATTAAGGCGAAACTTTCTCTTTTATCATATTTAAGCCCAACCTTAACAAATATAATAACAATACTAAATGGATTTAATATGATTACATACAAATTGCTGCTAGGCAGATCATCTCGCATCTAGGCAGATGTCGGTACACGCCTCCCTAAGGCCTTGTAAGAATGAACTGATTGATAAAAAAGGTGACCGAGGTGGATTGTTCCGATAGCTCAGTTGATTGAGAGTACGGAATGCAAAACCGGTTTTAACCGAAATCGAAGAAACCCGTTATAACCGACTGTAAGAAAGCGGGCCGTGGGTCAGCTAGAGATCTGAGGGGTAATCACGTAATGTTTCGAACGTGCGTTAGGACAATTCAGCTGTCGTTTTTCATATAAAAACTTGAAATTTACATCTAATGCGTTACTTGATCGACATACCGGTCACTCATGGGTGGTTGAAATGGTTCAACCTAGCTTGATTGAATAAGTAATTGCATAAGTACGTTGATAGGTACTCTTTAGATCAATGATGCTTATTAATGTATAGTTAATAGACGAAAAAGTCATCATATTCAGATTAATTTATAAATTTAACACTGTAGTGTTTTTGTATAATCATACTTAATCGATAACAATCTTCTATTACTACACTGGAGTACCACACATTAAACAAGTATTGATGTATTTTAGTGTCACCTATGCAGGTTATTCGTAATCTAATAATCATCACAGCACACTGAAATTATTTTTCAGTATAATCAGTGTTAGTACGGTGGCAATATCGCAAAAAGTCGTCTCCTTCACGATTTTCGTACGGTTGTGTTCCTCGTTGTCTCCAGATTACGAATCTGCCGGTTTTAGTTGAGGGAGAGGGGACGGACATAGCTGTGACGTCATAAAGATGGCGGCAGACGGTCATGGATTTGTTCCAATCTCGGGTTCTATTTTACTGATCGGTTCGTGTGAGGTGTCATTTGAAAGCATATTAAACTTTAGATAATTGTTTATTCGAGCCCTATGACGGACCATCAAAATCTTTTTAAATATTTGACAAAATATGACTTTTTTACCGTGCGCGTTAGCATGAGTACTGATAAAACACGCTTGTAACTCAATAAAGTGAGTGGCAGTGAGTGCCGTTCTTATACAGGGGCCTCCTAATATTTTGTAAACATGTACCTAATATGTTTTCGTTATTTAATAAAAAATAAATTATATTATTATAATTGTCATGTTAATCTTTTTAGTAATTAATATTACGTCCTTTGTAAATAAAGCGTATTTATATTTTTCTGACTTATTTTTAATGTCAAGAATCGAAAGGTGATGGCTTCTTCGAATTGTAAAAAATCTAAAAAAGAGAAACACAAACAAACAAATTCTAAAACACAAGTATCGTACCTAATCACTTTTTGCATCAACCTGTATTTAATTATTATGTAATGCACACAAAGACATTATCATTCACTCGTTCAATTCATTCGTGATAGCTTTCGTGAATCGACCTGTACATAAGTAAATAACGAAGTAATAATACATTTTGCTAATTACGCACCGATTAACCATCACCACGCTAGACTCTGCTAGCGATCGCTGTCGTCACGTGGGCACAGATTATATAATAGTTCTACAAACAGATACTCAGGTCTGAATAAAAATGTCAATACCTACTGCTTTAATTGCCTACGAAATTTAACAATGGAGCGACCTTGAACGCGCGGGTCGTTGCCCGCATGCGCCGGCCAATCGACGCTAGAGTTGACACCGCTTAGAAATGATTTTATAATTAATAGTTGAGTGAAATAAAAAACGGTTTACGTTTTAAATTATTTTGCAAAACATAAAATTCTATTATAATGTGTGAGTACACTATGGTGAAGCAACTGTCCCGTTTTTACCCTTTGGGTACATTTCCGGTTGGGTACGAACCCTAAAAAGCAAATAGGTAAAAATATCCGGGGTTTCCCAAGATACTGCCAGTATCTGAACTGCATAGTCACTTACATACATACATACAAACATATCAACGCAGCATGTTAAATACAATTGAAGCCATGTTACCTATTGCTCACCCTGTCTATGGTTACGACATGCGACAATTTGAATGTAGGTACTTATTATTATTAATCTACCACATAATACAGAACGAAACCTTTTGTGTAGGTAAGTAACGTAATTTAAATATATCCCGGAGACCGTACGAAATAAAGTTTGTTAGGTACCTACGTATCTTCGTTATTTACAGCGTATGTATAAGAATAACGTAATAGTTTAAAAGTAGCATTACAAACTTGAAAGTGTCTACTTTCAAGTTTGTAATGCTACTAGGCATAATTTGTTGTAATGTATTGTTTTAAAATATTCTGATTATGTGTTTCATCCTCGCGAGTGAATTCCAGCCCTTCCAAAAAGTCATAAGCCCCTATACCAACCAACGACGATGTATTCGCTCTTTCTTAAGCTGCCGTGCGAATCTTACGAAGTAAACTATTACACTAATTGCTGTTATACAGGGATAAACATAAACATGAAATCTACGAAAACAACTAAATAATTTGGACTTCATGGCAGTGGCGGAGTAAACTTGTCTGAGGCTCGGGGTAGGTATACTAAATTACCGAAACTCAAGCAGGCCTTACAAAATAATTACGTATTTGAAATAGGTATTAAAGATTCAATGTTCCGTAAACGTCCTTGTTAAAACTCACTAGTTCGTACCAGGTCAATAATTAGTACTTGGGTACCTATATAAAGTAAGTAGGTAGGGTTACTAATCTGTCATCGTCAGTCGGCAGATAAAAAACCATAAATGTCTATTTGTTTTATTGTTGTCACACGCCACAACGCTGCAGTGAATCGACTTTATTCGCAACGAAGTCATTTTCAATACCTAACTGTGCGCATAAGCAGCGTCCGGCCGTGAGCGCGTGTGCCAACCAACTGGCTGAATGAACCGACCTCGGTTTCCAAATCGTAGGTATAAATCTTAGTTCCCACGGTTCAGCTAGGTAGCACTGACATGGCGCCTTAAGACACTCTTGTTTTGTTTTCTAAGTAATTATACGAGTCAGACGGTCATGATACGCACCTAAAGCAGTAAAATAAAGGCTACCTTAGGAACCTTGTAGCCCAAGCCGAAGGCGAGGCGAGAGCTCTGAAGCGTTCTTTTCTTTTCTTAGAAGACGTAAAATGTGTGTGGGGGGTTGACCCCCTGGCCCCTTACACTAATTTACGTCTTCTTTTGGCTCTCAAGTGAGGTTGTTAATCTCTGTTAGTGTAGTTCCTAGTATAACATCACTACATAGTATAAAACAAAGTCGCTTTCTGCTGTCTGTCCCTATGTGTGCTTAAATCTTTAGAACTACGCAACGGATTTTGATGCGGTTTTTTATAATAGATAGAGTGATTCAAGAGGAAGGTTTATATGTTTGACATAGTATCCGTGCAAAGCCGGGGCGGATCGCTAGTTGAAAATAAATAATAAAACAATCAACGCAAGCAGCTTTATTAGACAACTAGCTTCCGCCCGCGACTTGGTCTGCGTGGGCCCAGGATAAAAACTATCCCTTATTTTAATCCAGGCTATGAACCATCTTCGTGCAAAATTTCATCCAAATAAGTGTGGTTGAGTAACAAACATCCAAACAAAAGTCCGAGAGCGTACCCTGAAGGGACGCTACACACGTTCGTCCCTACGCAAAGCTCGGCCTGCCGCCTCGCGTGCCATGCCTTTGGCCCTCAGGTTCCCTTGTAACACATTCAGGAGTAGAGTATTCGAGAGCGCACTCTGAAGAGACGCTTCGGGCCTTTGGCCCTCAGATTCGCTGGTAAGATGCTTAGGAGTAATAAAGTGTCCGTGTGGGCCTGCCTTTCGAGCCTTTAGCCCTCTGGCTTGCGTGGAGAGCCTGCTTTGAAGCGACGCTTCGGCCCTCGCCCCTACGCTACGCAGAGCTCAGCCTGCCGCCTCGCGTGCTATGCCGTTCTCCTTCGGGCCTTCGGCCGTCAGATTCGCTTTTAAGACACTTAGAAGTAATAAAGTGTCCACGTGGGCCCGCCCTTCGGGCCTTTGGCCCTCTGGCTTGCGTTGAGAGCATTCTCTGAAGGTACGCTTCGTACCTTCAGCCCTCGGGTTCGCTTGTAATACACTTGGAAGTAGTAAAATATCCGCGTGGGCTCGTCCTTCGGGTCTTCGGCCTTCGGGCTCGTGTGAAGAGCACGCTCTGGAGGGACGCACGCACACGCTCAGATTCGCTTGTCCTTGAACTCAGGGGTAAAGTATCCGAGAGCGCGCTTTGGAGGGACGCTTCGGGCCTTCGGGCCTACGTGGAGCCCGGTCTGCGGCCTCGCGAGCCTCGCCGCTCACGGTTCTGTTCGAACTTGTTGCCTGAAAAACTGCAATGACATGCAGTTCCATAGTACAGAATGTATATCAGTCGACAAACCATAAATATCAATATGCATCTCCAGAGAAAAAATTGTGTTTACCTAAAGCTGTTGCTAGAAAGGTTAATGTAAGAAATCACCACGTCCAAATGTCTCCAATGGCCATGTCGACAATTTGGGTCCTAGTTGTCGGGCTGTATTTTGGCGAAAGCTCGCGGCCCACAGACAACGCATTTATGAATTTAAAATGGCTTTTTATTGAAACATAATGACAAAATAAATTATGCTCACCTGGCTGATAACTTGCTCCTAGGTGTAATTGATTATTTACACTCCTATGTAATGAAACTCAAGACATTTGCATCTCTGCATATGGGCTGAATACACTGTTGTGTGTAATCTTATTGACATTTGTATTATTTATATAAGTATCTACTGTATTCCGGCAAATAAATGATATTGATTGATTGATTTATTTGAAATAACTCATTTCACCGATTATAAAAACTAATCTACGCGTACTAATATACAGTTAAACACAAAATTTATTAATTCGACTACAGTACCTTTCATTTGGGAACACCAAAAATTAACTTTCAAAGTATTTCAAACATACACAGCATGCTGGTTGCTGCGGACTTGCGTTACGGAATTGGCCATAATATGTAATTATTATTGAACTACAACAAATTGCATATTTTTGGCAAGCTAATAAAATGCTTGATATTTTTTATAATGACATTAATCATGCTAAAGTTTCTCTTTCTCGAATTATGATGTTAAGTAAGCAAACGTCTAAGGTAAAATAATCCATTATTATTTCAAACGGTTTGTTGTACGTTTTACAGTTGAAGAAAACAATTATAGTACGTTTAATATGTTTTCAAATGACACCTCACACGAAGCAATAGAACCCGAGATTTGAACAAAAATCGATGACCGTCGGCCGCCATCTTTGTTTATTTAATCGTATGGTATATATTATTTTGGCCTTTAAAGTTTGCCACTCTTTAGTACCACCCAGGGGACACGTGCAGGGTTGGGGTGGGTAGCTCCTGCGGACGCGAGTGACAGTTGTCCACACTTTGTCAAGTGAGTGGGCAACTCGCCTGTTAGAAGTTCTTAAGCCGCCCGAAGGCCTCTAACTCGGCTTAACGACTACTGTCATAGACAGCAGCCAGGATCAACTGCTTAACGTGCCTTCCAAAGCACGGAAACGCGCATTTATATTAACCACTCAAACATCAGGCGGTCATCCATCCAAAGACTGACCGCCATCTTTGTGACGTCACAACTATGCCCGGCCCGGCCCCTTTCCCTTAACCAAAACCGGTAGATTCGTACTCTGGAGAGAACAAGGAACACATACCGGTGTTAGGTATATAGAAGACGTGTCCACGACTTTTATCAATATTGCCCAATTTCCGCCGTACTATATATTTTTTCACGTGAGCTCTACTTAACACTCGAGTACAGTCAAGTGTAAAAATATAGGTGCATACAACTTACTCACAAATAGGACCCATAACTCTTATGTGAGTGGATTAAGGTTTTGGTACTTATTTATGAGAGGATATTATCGATACATATTTTTGCAATATTTACAACATTAATGAAATATTGATTTAGTTTATTACTAACTATATAGACTATTCGTAATCATTACAATCATCACAGCTTGTCAGTGGAGTGTTTCTATAAAATCTGTATGTTTAAGGCCTGCAACACATTGGCGTGGCCTGCGGTGGCGGACAATAGAAAATTTGACAGCGGTGGACAAGTTTACTATTGTCCGCCGGGGCCAGGCCGCGCCAGTGTGATGCAGGCATAATACTGGAGTCATTAATAATTGTTTTTTTTATTACTACCATAGAGATTATTTGTAATCTTACAATCATCACAGCTTTACCATGGAGGTTTTTGTACAGTAAAACATAACAATAGCTAAACTCGGTAAAAGATAACATTTTTCAAGTGAGCAGATCCATTCAATAATGGAGTACTACACATTCATTAAGTATTGATTTAGTTAGCTTACTATAACTACATAACATATACAGACTATATTCGTAATTTTATTAGACGCGCAATGCCTCTCTCCTTAACCACTACAACGTCAAAGTTCAAGACTTGATTACAAATTAAATACTTATTCACTTTCAAGTAAACTTTTAACGCGCATTGTCGTATTACATTTTCCAAATGCAAATGAACTGTCCGGTTGTCAGCACACAGGGGAGGCCCCCGCGTAGGAAACAAGCAACGGCGTGCTGTGATTGGTCATGACGTTCTCGCCGTCGGCGCACTAGACTCGCGCGCTGATCGTCGTGAGTACAAATTTGAAAAATAATTGATAAGTGAATAAAACGAGGAGCTATTGATGAATTACTTAGATTTTTTATCAATAGATTACTATGATAAAGCTGGATTATATGCGTCGACTTGAATTTTTTTGAGATTTATTTTTAAATAATTAGGAGGATTTCAACATTAAACTGTTCGTATAAAATTAAGCTATTGATAAATATGTTATTAATTCAAACACTGGTTAACTTTGATAGTTTTTAATAGTATTCAGTAATCCAAACCCACTTGTATAATCTTTTAGAGGATATATATACATTTTTTTGGGTCGGATTATACTGACCTTAGCACTTGACGAAAGTTTTAGAAAATTAAATGGGAGATTATAATACTAAAATGCGGTACTCCATTGAAGAAAAATACCACTTGTATAATTTATCTTTGGATTTACAAGGGTCGCTAAGAAAACGCTATATAATACCTAAAGCAACGTCAAAATTAACTAGAATATTTAACTTCTAGTAGTACTCATCAAAACAAAAACATCGCGACCTTGTGAGTTATCGAAGGTGCATTCATTTCGCGTACCGTACTATAATGCGTTCGAGAGGTTTTACACAGTGAAACCGACGTAGTCAATCCACGCTACGGCTGTTTTTAAAATCGGACTAGGACAGAGTGTGATGGAATTAAAAGCCTTACTTTGCGATGGCTAAAAGGTCTAGAGATGCTGAGTGTGAATTTACGTTTTTCAGTAATGGAAATTGTTGAAAGTTAGGTAGATCAATCCTTCTAAGTCAGTTGGATAGTTAATAGGCAATAGAACAAACCATTTAGCTACTCATGTGTAATTAATTAATTTATTAGAGAAATGGCAGCCTCTAGGGCCTTTGCCAAAAACAGTGTACAGAAATCAGAAATAAAAAAAACATTTCACATGCATGATGTACGGTGTAAGGCCTTCACGATGCACTGAGTGATAGCTGGAGCAGTACAAAGTATAATGGCGGCCGCGACCACGAACCGCTGAATGATGCCCAAGAATTGGTTATTCGCATTTCCAGGAAAATTCTTCATAAACTGTAGCCGTCATGTTTGCCATTTATTGCATAATACGCTATCAAAACTATACATTAAACAGCAGGATGCAGAAAATGAAAAAAAATGTCTGGAGCACGATCCGCCATGTTCCAAGGATCATTCAAAAGTCCCTACTCATGTGTAGATAACTATGAATTGAATCTCAGTTGAAACTTGACAGGTGCTAGAAATGTTGTATATAACACTAACCCTAACACAAATCAAATGTCACGGACATCTTTAAGGCTTGTTCGTTAAGAATCATCGCGAAATTCATGCACCAGCTGCCGGTATTATTCAAATTCTTGCCAGACTGATTGAAATTGAAATATTTTTCAATACTTAATTAAGTACCGTCCACTCATTTTGTCATGACGCCACCAAAAAAGGTTCCGAAAGGCTTGTTTACATAATCGTTCAATTTGCAATTTTAAACAGCACTGACCAGCTGTTTTCTTGCTTTTTAAGCCGATACACCGTGTTTTTGTGGGAATACGGACGCCACAGTCTCCCATAAATTAATAAATTAAAGTTTTGGTATTAAAAATAATGATACTTGATTTTTCTTCGGTTTGTTTTACTGCCGATGTTTACAGGATTCAACAGTATTAAGTAAATGAAATGGAGAAGTCAAAGAAGTGACTGATTATACAAAATACCAGTTTTTTTGATGGAATTACTCATTACATTTGATTATGTTCGCGATGATTAAGATAAATGTAGGTGTTCCTCACTGGGTGTTAGGCCGATGGGATTGGAGCCTACGATTGATGACGTTTTACTGGTTGAGACCGTTTATTTAAAGATATCATTGTTATTCCAGGGAAAAGACTGTTTTAATATTTGAAGAGCTTTATTCGGCGACCATTCTAATAATACATTCAGACAAACCAAACCTATTTTAAATTAATAGACAATAGAGTGTCGGACGTATGACATAGACAAATACATTGTAACGGCCAGTATACAGCATGCCCAGAAATACAGATTTCATTTTAAAAGTATTTTAGTAGGTAGGTCTTTTGCACTCTTTGGGGGAGGCCTATGTCCAGCAGTGGACGTCTTTCAGCTGATATGATGATGATGAGGTAGGTCTGCGTTTTTCTGACATGTCAGTGATAGTCCTTTTCGTCTTCTTCTTGGTGGCCAGGTGAACGGCGTCACAAAACCGGCGTATTACAGATTCCGGCTGAATATGTATTATGTAATGTAACATATCCACATAGTATTCAGCAGTTAAAATATCATTTCATTTCAATCAAACATTGTTTAGCTGGCAGCTCTTTCTTAGGTTATTGACAAGGTTACTCCTTTCT
The DNA here is from genome assembly GCA_945867215.1 of Epinotia demarniana. Classification (NCBI taxonomy): domain Eukaryota; kingdom Metazoa; phylum Arthropoda; class Insecta; order Lepidoptera; family Tortricidae; genus Epinotia; species Epinotia demarniana. Next base: position 9,208,000 of record OX244264.1, read on the forward strand.
TACAGCTAGCAACAATATAATTAATTCCCCTATGCCAGCCTGCACTCAATACTATTACACTGGCTAGCCAAGTTTGCCAAACGGAAATAAAACAGTCACTCTTTTGGAAAGTTGCTTGTGGTTGTGGCGATTGTGTATAATATAATGACGACAACCGCTAATGTGAATTAGAGTTGTCGTTGTCGCTTGAAACTGTTTTCTAGTCAGCCGGTTGTCTGCGAAGCTCGTACTCATGCTCGTACGCCATGATAACAAGGTCGAATAGCTCAAAAGAAGGCAATAGGGGCTAAGAACCTTTTTAACGTGAAGGGGTCGCTAAGAAAGAAGGTAGGTACAAGTTTTGCGCAACCATCCCGGCTAGCATACTAATCGGCCATATATTTACGCTCGGACGTATAACTTTACGATTGTGCCGATTTTTACGTTACTTACCTAACATGCTAATCTCGCAACATATATTTATGCCATAGCGTAAAATATATGTAGCAAAAAGAAGTGTAGTGTTGCCAATATATACAACTTTATTTCTACCATTCTTTTCATTCGTTCAATCGCAGTCTATGGTTAGAGACCCACTATAATACTACTTAATTAAAGAGTAATAATAAGCACTGCCCTGCTACTAAAAAGTTGTACTCTTATATTAAGTTGTATTATAATCGTTTTTCGTTTTTATTTATTTACTTTACTCCCGCCCCGTTTTTCCTATAATATTTGTTAGTTTGTATCGTAATTCATTTTATGGTACAAGTGTTACTGGTTTCTTCGTGCATGCTTGTTGAAATTGAGGAAAAGTAAATGTTAACCAAGGCTAAAGCTAACAATTGATTTATTAGACGACAAGCTGCCCGCGCTGCTTCTCCCGCATAATTCAAGGAAAGTAGGCAAACCTGTGGGATAAAATATAGCCTACCACCACCCAGAAACCCCAATCTAAACACATTCAAAGATTTTTTTAAACACGCAAACTTGCAAAGCTTCAATCTCACAGACTTTGTCCTCTTATAATATTAGGATAGATAATTTCAACAATTTCAACAATGGATAAGGAGAATTTGTGTACACTTAAGTATAATTATTTTCGTTAATTATTTACTCCATAATAATTTTATTAGGTTTCTTGAAGATGCGCATATTATATATGTTTTCGTACGCCTTTAAATGAAAGTAAATTACGACGGGTCGTGTTAATATGCGATATCGAAATCCAATTGTCAAGCAAAAAGTCGTAGAAATGTAATCCATCCAAACAGCAAACGAACTAATAAGTTTTGAAACTGAAACCGTGTGTTGTGACAGAAATTTTACAGATATCCTGCGGCCAATTGTATTGTTTTCATAGTGTTAAAATTTATCAGGTGTCTCGAGTGACCTACATAAAATTTCGTCCGTCAACGGTTCATATCGTCACGTTTTATGTACCAAAGTCAAGAGCATGTTAGAATGTGACGTAAAAAAAGTAGTTTTATGTGCAAGACATATAAATGGTCACATTTTACGTAGATGACGGTATACCATGTTAGCTCATGACGGTAAAATTTTATACGTCGGTTGTGGGCATAAAACATGTGCATAAAAGACGTCATTTCGTTAGTATGCTAGGGCCGCATGAGTAACGAAGATCATTTTGCCTGTTGCATTCATTCGGTGTGCAGTGGTTAAATGGTTACACGACCGACGTGGCAACTGTCGGTAAGGCCGCGTGCCTGTCAGTGGCCACGTTGGTTTTTTCTTGCTTAGCACAACTTTCTCGACTTGCTGCCATGCACTTTATCGTGTTGTCATGACTGTCATGAGGCGTAGGTGTATAGGGAGTGGGCTTACGGTCTATAGGGGGTTGATGGTTACATGCCCGACATGGCGTGAATGCTACCTGGCTGAGTGTAGAGAACACGTGAAATTCGTAAGTTCAATAGTGACGTAAAATTATTAAATGATAGGCTCATAAAAATGGCATCCAGGTAGGTATTCCTTTTAACGTGGATTACAGTTCACCTCCGCAGAGCACCACAGAGGATCAGATCCCCGGTTAGATTGAATCTAATTGCATACCAGGTGTTGTGGTCGTAGCGTGCGCTTAATCTATTCTATTAGGATAGTTGAGTGCTTTGTAGCACGCAGTTAATAAGTAATAATCCAGCGAGGTAGAGTGCAGCAGTGGATCAATCTGACGTTTACATTTTACATTAAAATTTGATATTTAATGTGTCTCTTTCCATCCCAATAGGAGAAAAACAGTGTCCCAAAGTTTCCATACATTTTTGAACTTTCCCATTGTGTTACCGCCATATAAATAAGTATATATGGATTTGAGGCGAGCTAAATCAGTCGCTTCTTTCAAAACTCACCTTAAGGAGCACTATCTGTCTCTGCCATGATTCCTCATAGATACTATTTTTCTTCTTATTATTATTTTTAAATCCGTCTCTATGGTTAACACTATATGTATTTATGTAGGAATTTATGTATATTTATTGTATGCTTTATGTGTGTATGTTTATTAATGATGTAATTGTGTATGTTTACTTCCAATTTTGCCACCTACCTATTATGTAATTTTTTGTTGCTATTTCTCAGCTACCTAAAGGTTGTCTGGAAGAGATCGCTCTTTAGCGATAAGACCGTCTGTTGTCAACATCTATTTTTTTATAAGTTATTATGTTTATTTGATAAAGAGTATTTGTATTGTATTGTATATGGGAAATTGTAATACAGCAGGATAAAAATATTCAGGACATTTTTTGTCTTAGTAAGATCGATAAGACCTTGTGAGTATCTACTTGTATGTAAGAATGAGGGCGCGAAACTTTCGTTATAAAAATTGGATTGTAACATGCAATTGTCTTATTGACCCGGTACAATAGAGTATACTTAGAGATTAGGTTTTAGCTTGAACTGCCTGGGGAGATGGTTAGCGGTCATTACATTAGCTTTATCGTATTCTGGCTGCCTGCGCGGCTCAGTCCGCATATTAGAGAGAACCCAAGCGAAACCGCGGGGTAAAATATAGACCATCCATCCTGAAGGGCTATTCTATATACTGGTGAAAGAATTTTTGAAATCGGATGAGTAGTTGCGGAGATTACCCCCTACATACAAACTTACAAAGGTACCCACCCTCGCAAAGTTCACCTCTATAAAAGATTAGTATAGATTTCTCAATCTTGAATAGTATTGATGAAATGGTATTTAAATTCATCTCAATCTAGCTGCCTTTGAATAGTAGATGTAGGTACCTATAAACAAACCTTGGGTAAACTGCCAAATTGTAAGGACCGATCTGGTCTGTCACCAGCTGGAGAACTCACTTTAATCGACTGAGCTATTGAAGTCCACGGGCTCAATTTGAAGTGCCAAAATGTATCAGGCCTTTCAAAATTCATAACGGGGAGACACGAAACAAAAACAATATCAGATTTCCTCTCAGAACCCTAATGGAATCTAATCTTTGAATAAGTTCACTTTTACACGTACCTATATTTAAACTTTAAAGCGCCTTTGGGAGGCTACCAGCAACATCTACCGCGAAGAAACCGTTGTTGCTTTCGTAAACGAGCAAATTATATAGACTGCCGATTGCCATTTTTAACTGACTTCGAAAAAAAGGAGGAGGTTCTCAATTCGGTTGTATTTTTTTTCAATGCTTGTTACCTCACAACTCCGTCTTTGATGAGCCAATTCATAATTTTATTTTTGTTTGTAAGTATATGCTTCCATGTGGGTTCCATTTGTTTCAAAAATTCAGTTGGATGATGGGATCCATGAGGAATTGAGGGAACTCCTCAATTATATTAAGCACGTGTGTAGTGGTTTTGGTATTTTCTATTATAACTCGTGTATTTACACCCGGAAATCATACATTTGGTGGAGTGGAATTGATGATGAAAACCACAGATGACTTATTGGAATTCCTCAATTATGTACTTAAAAGATTCCGTTGAAATAGCAACTAATGAAGAGCCAAAAGGCCATCCTTGTGGAATCGACGGAAGTCCTCAAATATTATCGGGCCACTTACAGCGATTGGGTTTTTTTCTCTAATAATAAACCCATTAGCCCTCGGAAATCAGTTCATGTGGTAAATTGGAAAAGAAATGTGGAAATGTTCTCGTGGCTTGGCGGAGTACTAAACTGGAGTCGGTTAAAACATTGTTTTTAATAGTAGATTGTTAACCAAGGGCTGAAAAGCACCCATTTCTGACGAGATATTTTGGCGCTCGAAGTGGTTCGAGTCAGAAATGGGTGACTTTCACCCGAGTCAAACACTCTACTTTTCATATCGAATACGAGGAAACACAGACGGAAAATAAAACAATATGTTTATTCAAAGCATACAATTCAACAACGGCAGCCGCCATTATCGTGACGTCATCCGAGCTGAAAGAATAGTCCCATCTCACCTGTCCTAAATAATGACGCAAACATCTGTCTCGCTCGCGCTTATGGTTATATGATGTAATTCGGTCACGTGAAATACAGATAATACAACTACGATTTTAATTTTGAAATTAAAAATATTGCTCACGTTTTTATTACCTAATAGTCTTATATTCGTATTTCCTAAAGTCAAAACTATATGAATAACATACTTTCATAATTTAATTGTGATAGACGAAAATAGCCTATTCAAATATTTTCATAATATTTGTATTTATTATTAGTATTAGTTGAAGAGTGGCTGTATGCGTTCCTGCCTTAGCTCACATGCACAACTTTGAGTTAAAAAAAAGCATTGTGGGTGTATTCCATTTGTCATCACCTCATAGACCCTAGTGAATATTTAAGCTAAAATAAAAGTAATGAATTTACAACATAACTTATTTTATATTAAATAAAATAAATTCTATGAACTAGTAAGAATTAAAGTATTTCCCTTTGTCAGTGGCGGGGCAAGTATTGATATTTATTAGAATTAGTTCTCGGATAATGTTTATAAGGTTGGACTAACTGGAATACACTACTTTTCTGCACTAGAGCAAAAACGTATCACTTTCAGCACACTTTTTTAGAACAATAACGACCCACTATCAGAGCATGAGATATGAAAAGTAATTAGAGTTCCCGAATATAATATTAAAATGAAAAATCGGCCAAGTGCGTGTAGGGTACCGTAGTAGTTGCCTGTCTATCTATTTTAGTTACCTACATCGACACGCGCGCGCCAACTGAATGGTTGCGTCGGCCAAATTTGTACGAAAAGTTGGGCTTTCTACTTAAGTACATTTTAAGATGGTCGACTATTACTAGGTAACTAGTTATGCCTAAGTAGGCACGCCTTAGTATCCGTGATAGTTTTTTTAAATTCATTATATGTACCTATACTACTGCCACTATTTTATTCACATTCCCAGTAGTAGCCATTTAGCCGGCAGGACACACACACACACACACAAAAATTTGGGCTTCAAAGCCCTAATATCCAATATCTCGCAAACGAATCAAAAATAGTTTATAGAAACTCATAATAAGGGTTTAACGACAAATAAAATACATTCCCAATTCACCTGGATTACTTACCACCTGGTAAGTACCCTAAAAATTTTTTTTGCAATATTTTATTAAACTACTGTTTTGTTGGCGTGATTGATTTATACACCCATGCCGAATTACAGTTTTCTAGTAGTAAGGGTTACTGAGTTAAGCCGATGACGGACGGACAGACGGGCGGACCGACAGACGGACATGGCGAAACTATAAAGTTTCCTTGTTGACTACGGAACCCTAAAAACCAGCAATACTAGCTGGATTTTTCTTTAAAAGTCTGCTACTTTAGTAGGGTTCGTAGTTCGTTGGCGGGATTCGACATTTCAAATTTGATTCTTCCACAGGACCAGCCCGGCTAGCACACTAATCGGCCATATATTTACGTTCGGACGTATAACTTTACGATTGTGCCCATTTTTACGTTACTTAGCTAACATGCTAATCTCGCAACATATATTTATGCCATAGCGTAAAATATATGTAGCAAAAAGAAGTGTAGTGTTGCCAATATATACAACTGAATTTCTACCAATTATTACATTCTTTTCATTCGTTCAATCGCAGTTTATGGTTAGAGACCCAATATAATACTACTTAATTAAAGAGTAATAATAAGCACTACCCTGCTACTAAAAAGTTGAACTCTTGTATTAAGTTGTATTATAATCGTTTTTCGTTTTTATTTATTTACTTTACTCCCGCCCCGTTTTCCTATAATATTTGTAAGTTTGTATCGTAATTCATTTTACGTCACATCTGGCCATAATGCGAGTTTTACTGCACGCTGCGCGTACGGGAAAACTCGCATTATGGCTACACACGTAAAATTTTGTACTCAACACGGGCGGTAATTCGTAAAGCCCCAGAGCGCATATTTATGGCCCTCACCTTCGGTTCGGGCCACAAACACCTGCAATCTGGGTCATTCACGAATTCACCGCCCTAGTTACGTAATGTACTATTATGGTACAAGTGTTACTGTTTTCTTCGTAGCATGCTTGTTGTAATTGAGGAAGAGTAAATGGTAACCAAGGCTAAAGCTAACAATTGATTTATTAGACGACAAGCTGCCCGCGTTGCTTCTCCCGCATAATTCAAAAAAAGTTGGCAAACCCATGGGATAAAATATAGCCTACTACCACCCAGAAACCCCAATCTATACGCATTCAAAGATTTTTTGAAACAAGCAAACTTGCAAAGCTTCAATCTCACAGACTTTGTCCTCTTATAATATTAGTATACATAATTTCAACAATGGATAAGGAGAATTTGTATATGCTTAAGTATAATTATTTTCTTTAATTATTTACTTCATTGTAATTTTATTAGGTTTCTTGAAGATGCGCATATTGTATATGTTTTCGTACGCCTTTAAATAAAAGTAAATTACCACGTGTCGTGTTAATATGCGATATCGAAATCCAATTATCAAGCAAAAAGTCGTAGAAAAGTAATCCATCCAAACAGCAAAAGAACTATTAATAAGTTTTGAAACTGAAACCACGTGTTGTGACACAAATTTTACAGATATCCTGCGGCAAATTGTATATTTTTAGTGTTAGATATAGATATATTCATAGTGTTAAAATTTATCAGGGGTCTCGAGTGACCTACATAAAACTTCGTCCGTCAGCGGTTCATATCGTCACGTTTTATGTGCCAAAGTCAAGAGCATGTTAGAATTTGACGTAAAAAAACAGTTTTATGTGCGACATACAAATGATTTTACGTAGATGACGGTGGTATACCATGTTAGCTCATGACGGTAACATTTTATACGTCGGTTGTGGGCATAAAACATGTGCATAAAAGACGTCATTTTGTTATTGTGCTAGGGCCGCAGCATGGCAGAGGAATATTTCTATTATTTGCCTCTTGTTACGAAAATTAAATCAGAACTGCTAGGTTAATTATCGCCCATTTTGCGACATGCGTTGATTAAAGTTTCAATTTGAAAACAGGCACCATCAGGCACTTTCATTAAGACGACTCGAATACCGCTCCTTATTCTTGTAATAATCTCGTGAATAGATATGGTCGCTGAGCAGACTGGGGAATCTCACCTTAATTTATGCGAAGGACATTAAGGAAATGTATGCAAGAGAAACAAGAGATTAATTTACAAAATTTTAATTTTCTCCTCCCATCGCCGACTTCTTAGGCTAGTTGCAATGTTCTTTCTTTGTGTAGGTACTGGTAACACCATAACTGTTCTAGAAAAGCCGAAGGCTTCAGGGCACATTTGAGATTGTATACATTTGATCCGCAAATACAATAGAAAATACTTATTAGAAAAACCTTTTGACAGACATTTTCTTAGGTGTCGACACTTCTATAGACTTAGATACGAAAATGCGTATTAAATGATGACCACGGCAAATTAAAACGCTTACTTATCACGAGAGTTCATCATCAGAATTTCAAATGAATAAATTATTATTATTATTTATTATAGTTTAAAACATAATTTGGACGTTAATTGTAGTAGGATGTGCCTGAAACCCGGGCCTTTTCTTATACAATAACGTATCGTTAGATGGCAAGATTCACTAAACGCTAACATTACATATACATATTAATTCCAGATACTATATTTGATTTATTGTAATAGTGATGAATTTACACAATTAAAACGCAATTCATTTGTAACAAACTGAATTAATAAATCGTAGACAAATTTACATGCAGTCTTGAAACTATAAATAATAGTTGAACTGTCTCACTAGTAACTCAATTAACATTAGTTCATAAATGTATAAAGTTTCACAATATTGAAATGTTTAAAATCAATATGTCCTAATAGTATAAAATGCACGGATTTGTTTACAAACAAAATAACAAGTAAAGGCATGTATTTGATTTACTACTACACAAAAAGGAATGTTAGCGTTTAAGATAACTTACATACATTAACTGTAGGTATACATTTAAAATTTTGATTCGCACAAATTTATTTGATGGTAAAACTTAGTTCAATATATACAGATAATGTTAGTAACTGGAATTTTAACTTCAAAGATGTTGGCATCGAATTATTGCTACGAAGTTCTGCGCCTGAAGGTTTAGGTACACGATGTCTACTTACAGCTAAATCTTTACGCTAATATTTACAATTTAAAAGAATAATGTTAACGGGCTCATATCGAAGTTTAAGTAACAGCTCGTCGTTTATATACGAAATAACAAATTTATTCGAGAGTTAATGTAATTATTTACAGAGCATGATAGCAAATCACAGAGACGTATGCGTAAAACGAGACTCGAGAGTACGGAGCTTTACAATAAATAATACAACCACTGGCAAGATTTGGCACCAGTGGACAACCATGCAGGGGACACGTCGAATATCTGAGAGCACTGACCATTGACTTTTTTGATGATACCATAGCAAAGAGAGAAAAGTAGACTGTCTTTGTAAAATTTCCGCCGTTACACTGACGACTAAAATCGTTACAAGCAGTGCATTATGCGTACTTCTAATTTTCTCTTTTTACATAATGAATAAAATAAATGTGACAATAACAAAATATAGCATCGGTTTGATCACAAACAGTTCGATCCCGCGTTAAAAGCGTATTGATTTAAATGCGGGAACAAACTCCATTATTAATAAAGGTTGCTGAACAAGTTTTCACTACGAGCGTTTATGATTGAGTGGATACAGTATATAAAACGTTGACTTATGAAATTCAATCATTATTAATGTAATAATAATTGGTTGATAACTTAAGGTTTACATTTATTACACTTTAACGAAGTCCTTTTGCTTAGAAGTGGTTTCGGTATTTAAACTGTTGAAAAGCTGACACAAATAATATTTTCTCGTTTCTAGTCAAGAAATATTTCTACACCAAGTCCAAAGGATCGTAGTGTCGCGACAAGCGAGAAAACACTACCTTTATGCGCTAACCGTGCCTGGTTATGTAAGTTTTTATGTTTTCCAACTGTTAAATGGACAGTGATGAAAATGGATTCTACATTCAACCAACTTCGTTAAAGTCACATGTGATCTTAATGTGGTATTAATAGACATTCGAAATAAGGCAGATAATTAGTTAAAGTTCGATTAAATACCATACGATATGTCGTCATCGTTTTCACACATCAACATCTCATTATCACTTTTTTAAGTAAAAACGCGTTGTGTTTAACACATCTCGTCCAACGCTTAAGTACTATCAAAGTTTAATGGGATACCATTAGAGCGAATAAGTTTTACATAAATTGCCATTTTCACAACCGAAATTAAATATGTTTGTTACTAAAATTTAAATTAACAGTTCATTGTAAAATTATTACTGACCGCTCTATTTAAATTAATTATGGCGTTCACCTGAGACGCTGAGTAATAATTTTATTAGATTGTCTGGCAACACTGTCACTGTGGGGCGTCGCGCGGGGGAGAGGCGAGTCGTGACTGCGGGGTGGTGAGGTCGAGGGCCGGCTCGGGCTGGCCGTGGCACGGCGCGGGTGGGCGGAGGAAGGGCTGCGGTAGCGCCAGCGCCGGCTCGGTGGCGCCGGGCGGCGGCAGCAGCGTTGGCAGCGCTGGCGCCCAACACGCGCCCGGCTCCGGCTTCATGCCAGTAGCGCTCAGGTACGAACACGCCATCATCTGTCAACAATACAGTTATTTTTATTAGTAATCATTTAAGAAGACATTAGTAAGCACATACGTCAATAATTAACTAGTTAAGGGTTAACGTGTGCAATAAAATCAACGGAAGCAATGCATAGTGTTTTTTTAAAAGTTTGAAGTTACACAGTAACCTAATACAAATGCGATTTGAGCGAAATTTATTTTGATATCTTTTTCCAATCTGGAAAAAGGGCATTTTTTCTTACCCTTCGAGATTCCTATGTTTGCAAAGCTAAAGATCTTCACAAAGTGCAGTGAATATGTAAATGGTATAATATGGAAATTTCCTGCATGTGTACAAAATATGGTGTAATCTCCATGAGAGTAGATTGAAGTAAAACAGAGCTTACATAAATAATGAAATATGTAGTATCTATTATGAGATGAGAGGACTAAAGAATTCGCGGGCGGCGGGGAGGCTCTCTAATCACGCTAATGGCCAATGCGCAGCACCGGCGCCCCGCGCCCCGCGGCAAGGAGGCTTTCACGCTAATACAGAGTGGGCGCAAGAGCAGTTCCCTGCTAAATCGTATCACACATCCTCCGAGCCTCACTCGCAACTTCCTTAGATTTACTACGCTTTTACTTCTTCACCCGATGCAAAGTGGTTATAAAGCAGATATATGCCGATTGTCAGGTCGTAATCATTTCAGTGTTTGCCTTAAACTTCGCGGTGGAAAATTGAAATGAAACTATTAAGCGCGAGCGTTCGTCGGCGTCGGGGTATGATATCGTGGCAATAACAGGAAGCGTAAAGATAAATTTACGCGTTAGTCAGTCCAAATTTTTATTAGACGTTTCTGGCGTCCGGGAATGCGTCTAAGAATTATAAATACAACATGGAGGCCCCATATATCAGGGCGCAGTGGTGCAGCCCGTGCCGCACATCGCCCGTGAAATTGATTCCATGCCGCATGATCGGCTTCTTACATCCCCCCATATTTCACTTATTGCTGGGATTAAAATGTTTTATTTTAGTTTCGGATGAGTTCAACTAAATGGTACAGGCGTACCTTTGTAGTTGGAAGCAGTTTTATAGTTTAATGCCCAGAACAAAGCACGCCGCACAATAGTATAGTTCGCGGCAACAACCGCACCGCGCGTCGTACCCGGCACGGGTGCTCCAACAATGATACTGTAACTTTAATATTTATAGCACTTGATCAACTCTGTCAACTTGCGGGTATTACATGTTTCCTACCTACCTATTCATATAAATATAATAAACGAGATTAAAAGGACAAGTTATGATTTAATGCATAAATTAAGGCAAGTCGCTAAACAATGTGCACAAGTTAATTAAGTTGACGCGATTGTACGCAAGACCGTAAAGTGCATAATTAAACCCTTAACGTAAACGTTTCGGTTAATATGTTCAGGCGTCGGTAATGCTTTAGGAGACCTAAACTCTCCTATGAGAATAAACAGTTTGGCTCGAGGCGAGTGGACGGGGCTCGTCGCACAAATGAATTAGTGTTGTGTTGCCCCCTGGGTTGCGGGGGCGAGCCGCAAGGCGGGGGGCATGTTGCGATTAAAATATAATTAGGCAAGCGGCAATTGTTTCGCCATCGAGCCAGGTGGCGCGGCTAGGGCTAGGTAAATTAAATAGCCGTATAGGGTTTCCAATTACATCCGCCGGGCACGGAAAACGCGCTTATTACCTAATAATGGAACGGGGAACAATATGAGGATCTTGTAGTTGATTAATTTATTTGTAGCCGTGGTAATTGACGCGGGCTTCGGACGCGCAGGTGTAATGCGATATTAATTACGTTAGCCGAGACACTGTTAGTAATAAATCACGCACCTAGACCATATTTTCGCCATTAATGAAATTCAAGCCGCGATAATTGCGTAGCTAATTACGGACGGACGGATCTCGCTAATTTATAACTGTCGGATTATGAATTAGGAGTAGCGTTAATTAAACAATGCATATTTGCGGAGGCGAACAGTGCGAGAGCGGTATTGTCGCGGACGGCGGCGGGTTGCGGCGAAACAATTAGGTTTCAAACTAATACGTACGCTATTGAAACTTACCCAGCCGAATGTGTCCCATTCTGTGCGCATGAAACACGCCCGCTATTCAATTTACATTTTCAAATATGCAATTATGCCGTTGTAAGTGATTAACTAGTTAATATATTGCATTCACGGGATTTTGTGGAAGCAATCACGGACTTTTGTTTGAGTTATTTGGAAACGGAAAGGCCTAATTCGGGATGAAAAAATATGACTTCCCCGGATTGTCATAGAGATATCTCCACATACACAATATCCATATCCTATGGATGCCCGTTTCTGTCAATCAAGACAGATTGGAATCACCGTGAAGTAATTTTTAATTCAAATTAACATCAGTAGTTTCCTTATACATTATTTGACTTTTCCTTAACATTATCTAATAGTAGAGGTACATTACGTAACTAGGGCGGTGAATTCGTGAATGCCCCAGATCGCAGGTGTTTGTGGCCCGAACCGAAGGTGAGGGCCATAAATATGCGCTCTGGGGCTTTACGAATTACCGCCCGTGTTGAGTACAAAATTTTACGTTTTCACCTGGCCACAATGCGAGTTTTCCCGTACGCGCAGCGGGCAGTAAAAATCGCATTATGGCCAGGTGTGACGTAAAATAAAAATTAAAGACCTTAAATCGCACCAAATGTAACGCTTCCAATTACTGTAGTTATTTGATCAAGTAGACACGTAAAATATTGACTGTAACGTCTAAATTAAGGGCAGTAAACCCGTGTCGTAAACATGAGGCATCGGTGCGTAAGCACGGTACAAAGGTCAGCCCTCGGACCTCTCGGCCATTCTTCAGAACCCTTCACCACACCACAGACGAACCAGTCTAAGTCAGACCTCAAAGTACCCGTTGTTGTTACGGATCCCGGTATCAAGATATACTACGCATGAACGGTGAGGTGAGGTGAAATCAGTCGTGAATAGCATAGCTGGCTGCACTCTAATGACCGATATACGATATTGGAGAATCGCAAACTTGGGGCCAGCGGAAAGAAAATGGGAGGTTATCGTTCATTTGGGTTATAGGGTTAGGGCAGTAAACAATAGTTAGTTTGATTGCAGTTTGATGGAAAACGGATATGGTATTAAATGAACTAAGTAACGGCATAATGAAACTGAAACTAGGTATGTGTTGTGTTGAGTGTTGAGATACTATTATAGTGCATTGAAATTAAGTGTTCGTTTTTCGGAAACTGAAGAAAAGAAGTTCACAATAAGGTATGTTGCTACTTTAACGTAATATATAAAGTCTATTTAATTTTCTGTGATACATTTTCAATGTTTCCCATTTAATGATAATGGTATGAAACCCGGGTACATCTGTTTTTGTTTCTTATGCTGCGAAAGGGGGCAATTTTCTAATGGAAGTACGAGTATATATATAACCGAATTTAAGTTTTTGTTCGTGACATTATCGCCAATAAAAACTGAGTATCTGTGATAAACAGGACTAACAAACCCTGAGTTATTTTAACTCAGCTATTGAAAGTCGTATTAGGAGTAGAGACCAACTTGGTGAGTGCCCTTGACCTACCTCAAACCACTTTCTTCAGATATCCCCTACTGTTTGTTTCGTGACCAAGTTCACTATTATAATGCAAAAATAAAGAGGTATTTAAAATTAAACTGCATGTAATAACTCTTGGTATACCTACACAGACTGTGAATAACATGAAAATATAAACCACCGACGAAAGTTAGCGTGCGGCTTAACATTATCTTTGTGAATAATAAAGTAAATGATATGCGAGAAAATAATGCTAATATTAAATGTATTTTTTCTTATTACTGACGCCGTCTTTATGTTATTAGTATGTATTTTGTTAGGAGAATTAATTAAGCAAATGACATTACGAAATTATGAAACAACCCTTCCAAGGAATGCTAGTACACATCCGAGTGATATCGCGGTTGAATAGAAAACGCCTCCCAGCTTACAATGGGCCATCGGCATTCCATTAACCGGCAGAGCAAACAGGACGCGTCCGGACTCTAACTCAATACAGTACGATTCCTAGCGATACTCGCATTCGGCACATTCCCATTGGGTTGTAACTTGTAACAACACTAACGACTGTTTATATTGGCGACGTCCCGGCCGATCCGGCGCGACAATCGGCCCGACATCCGCGAGACAATACAAGACTGGGGCCTAAATAATTTAATAGTTGTACGAGTAGGCGTCGTGCCGTGGAGCGGTTGGCAAACACGACGATATTCGGACGATATTGCACTCGTGGCGACCGAAGGGCCTGCTTATGAGCCTCAGCCAGACTCCTCCGCTGTTCATTATCTATTTATACATTTACCTGCCATTCGGTGAACGTTCTTACCCTTGTTATGTAATACCACTATTTTGCTCGTGTCTGTAGCCGTGTTATAAATACACCACAGTTTATTTTGGGTTACTTAATAGGCCGACTATGAATGTCGGAAATAATGAAATGTTGATGATACGACACTTAGTTTCATAAACGATTGATTCTTATAAGGTTTTTAGATCTGTTCAGCTGACTATTACCAACGCCCTTTTCCAAACACGAGTTATGAATAATACTTTAGTGTAATATCATTACTCCACTTGTATTCAAATTAAGAATACCACAGGTGGATTTACTACCGCTTCAATTCACTGCCACAAATCACCGACGCACGGTCAGAACCGACTTATAATTCCAAGACGTGCCTTAAACGGCATCGGAAAGTGTAAAGATAGGGGAAGGTAAGATAAGAGTGATAGGTATGGGGGGCGGTAATAAATAAGAGGGGTGGAGTCGCGTGCGCCGCGGCAGTTTGTCGCCCGTGCCACAGAACCTGGGTCGCGTGCGCTGGCGCTGCTCATTCTATATTCATTCGCGGGAAGCACGCGTACCGCGGGAGCGACCCGACGTAAGATGCATCGATGAATAATTTCGCGTATTGGTGTCTTGTTTTGATAAGGACTTGTTGAAATCCTCGAGAATTAATTTGAATGAGTATCCGATTGCGTGGTTTATTGGAAGTACCTACTAGATTGAGTCATTTAATCTTAATTTAAAGGAGCTTTGTCGGCAAGGTAAATATTCTATTTGGCATAAATAGAAGAAAAAAAAACAAGATATTGGAAAAACTAGGAGGAACTGTTATTAGTTTCTCTTCAACTACCCTCTAAAATAAATACTTAAAATACTCATATATTTTTTTTTACCGACTTAGTAAGGAACTGTAGTTGTGATTGTTAGTGTAGGTAGTGGAAAATATTTTTGTATATAACGAGATTTCATTTGAAGTTTCACCAAGTATCCATGTGTAGTTATTTTCACAGTCGCCAAAGCAGCTACTATTAACTTTAGCTAGGAAATATCTTTGTACGTCAAAGGATTTTGCATAATTCTCGATAACGAGCGTTCGAGTCGCTCTTTTACTTCAAAGCTGCCGTTTCAGTTACAGTTTATTATTAATAAAATTTGGGTGGGAGCCGGCGGGTCGCGGGGCGGGGGGCCGCTGGACCGCGCTCGTTATCGGCCGCTCCGGCCGGTCAGCGCCGCGGAAAATTCGACCGAAACTGACGCGCGTGAAAATTTAATGAACGGCCGGACGCTAGTTAACTAAAAGGTAAAGTGCACCCTCTTGACGTGTTCGGTAAATATTAATAGTGGGTGTGTAGCGTGCGCCATTAAAAATGCACGAGCCCACGGACACGTTGGCCGCGTTCATTAGCCTCTTTACATGTGGCTCCTTGGAATTAACCAGCCTGCCTCTCGCTGTGACGCGCGCTGCCAACAACTCAATTAAGGTTCCAAAACACGACCCAACGAAAGAAACTAGATCTAGACTAAACCAACACGGTGCCCAATCAACGTCTGTTTTCACCGAACGTCTGCGCTGATCGACAGCGCGCTACAAATCGTTCCAACAGTTTGCGTGCTGTCCTATTCAAATATCGCTTAATATTTGGTAGCTAGAACCAGCCGTATCTTGGTCGAGCTGTATGGGCTAAATGTCGTCAACAAAGCACACGGTACATAGCCGCTGCGCTTTGCGATAATCGAATTTGCCCAATAAAACGCGACATTCTATATCGAACTTTTCTAGTTCTGCATGGCCTGCGAACACTTCCCGAGAACAAGTTTCTCACTGAGCCGTTTTGAAACTCTTACGGCCACTATTAAGGATAATAGAAACTGTCTAGCTCGCACGATGAGTCTAGGAATTATGTGTTCGACCGGAATGATCTAAGTTGGAGTTTTATACGTGTTTGGAACGGCGGGTAGTTTGGGGATAGATCGCGCTCAGGGCGGCGCGGCGGGCGAGCGCGGGCGCATCGAAGCTGTTACGCAGCGTGCGGTAATGAGCATCGTTAATTATGTATCGCAAGTCGTGTTGCCATTTCAATTCGGAACGGTTCAGTGTCGCGAGCTCTCGCGAACGAGGTCAAGGGTTCGCGACTCCCTCAATCCTGAGTCAGAGCCTCGAGGGGCTGCCAAATTAATGAGGCACTCCTTTGTAATAAAGAAATAATAAGAATAGCGCACGCAAACCGGGTCCCACCAACTTCGATGTCATTAAAGGCGTCGGAGGCTCGAAGCGAGTCGTTACCGCGCCTTGTCTAAACAACTTCCATCAAATTCCCTAATGAATTTATATCTACCTGTACAATTTAATAAGAGTACCGGTGTCTTAGGAAACAATGCAAGACATACGTTGAATAACAAGGAACGGATTGTCGGCAGGAAGAAAAAGTACATGAAAAATTTTAAATTGTTTTTCATTATCTTCCTGAAAACGCAATAATAAGAGCTTCCATACAAGCAATTGGAAATCTTCAGTAAAGTTTCATTGAATCCGAGCAGAAATGTTACAGTTTTGTGCAGTAGGTCAGTGAGTAAATGGAGCGCCATTGAGAATATGGTAATCCGTGCAGTCGCCGGCGCCCGTTCGACGGATTGAATCTAGGAGTCCTGCTTTGATTTGAGCTTTCTTTCCATTTGTGATGTATGACGTTAATGCATTTTCTGTGTACTACCTATAACGTGTATATATCGTGTCATGTTTCAAATGCGTTGTGACTCATTAAGGATCTTTCATTAAAGCTTATTTTTATTATATAATATACATCTACTAGACGAGTAGACGTCTACTGCAGCTTATTTAGTTCATCTCGTTAGTGACCTTGCCTATGAAGCTTGCCCTTGCCAGGTTCAATTTCCACTATGGGTCGGTATTTATAGGAGTGATGACTGATGAGTATGAATACTTTGTTCCTGAGTCTTGGATGTGTTCTTAGTGTTAGTGTGCCCATAGTAAAAACTTTTGTACGTTTGGCATAATATCGGTTTGATAATATTTTTATAAAGATCCGTTAGACTTTATAGCATTAATCCAAGCCTAATAAGCTAAGTACCTACCTATAGTTTTACGTTAAGCATTTAAATTATAAAACATAAACGTCCCTAGTAATTATAACTGTCAACTTGCAAGTTAAGGTGCAATTTTCTTATATCCCCGCAGATTAGCGGGGCCTGCGGGTTTCTAATTCTAAGTCGCAGCTAATTGGTTCAGCCCAGCCAATTAGAGCACCGCAGCGATTCGTTTTAATCGCGCACCCTTATCAGTGCACCCGCTGCCTCTCGCCACAGCGAAATTGTCTCCTGAAAACAGAGCTTATAGACATTAGTTGGCTCAACAACAATACGTCTTTTAGTTTGGATGCAAATGTAGGAGAAATTGTTTACTTTTAAGACACCAGTAGGTTTTTGGAAGCAGTAACTTAACCAAACATCAGCCCTGTATTTAAGAATATGGATCTGATAATTCTCCTAAGGATCTCAAGGACAGCTGCTTATTGAACCAATAAGATGGTAAACCGAACGGTATTATAGTTGTATGGGCACCTTACTGTACCCTGCTCTGTACGACATCATCATATATCGAGCAAATTTTATTGAAGCACATTGAGGTTAGTTCATATATTACTTGGAAATACTTTATGAATCTAGTTGAAAAGAAATAGACATCTTCCCCGGTTCGGTAAAAATGATTTGATAGGTAAACCCTACAAACTGAAAATTAAATACTTAGAATCTGTAGGTGTAATATATTAATAATGCATGAAGTAATGTCATGCAAATAAGCATGTCTGGCATTGTGACGTACTTGTGTCAATTTGTCAAAATACAATTGAAGGTGACATTGACATAGGTGACATGATAAATATACATTTACGGTTACTTAACTTATTCAGTTGGGAAAAGAGTAAATTATCTCACCTACAATACAATACCTGAAGGTCGAAGTTTGTAGCTCTCACTAATTAACTCTATCATTCGAATAATACAAGTGAGATAGAGATGTAGCTATCGAAAATCTAAATTCGATTTTCGTGGTCCTGAGATCCTCATTAATGAAAATCCAAAGACATGTAAGGTTTGCATTTAAAACCAGGCACACTACATGAAGAAAATCGTAGATCTTACATCTCTATCATTCGATGCAAGTGTAATAGAGACGGAGCTCTATTCGAAAATCAATCATCCATTTCCGCGGTTCTGATTCCGTTAGCCCATAGTCATCAAAAACCAAAGACATGTCCTCACATTTTTTACTCTGATGCTCTATGCGTAATTATTAGTAGGAACCTTTGGTTAGGAAGTGTATATTTCATTTAGATATATTAGAGATTCGGCAACTCTAGCTAAGCTACCCATTATGAGTCAGTTGACTAATGGTAAGGCGTAGGCCACACTGTGTGACTGATAGTGTGTGGTCGCCCTACGCCCTACTACCCCTTATTTACCCTCGCCTTATTTGTTTAGGATCGTGTTAACGCTGCCTTAATTTGATTATAGTTTCAGAAGAATTTACACACTAAAAGCACCTACGTAAGTTGTTTAGTAATGAAGCTGTATGGGCCAGAATAATAGTGTACTACACTGGCCGACTAAGATATTTCTAAGATACTTACTAATACGTCCATTTAAATGTGTATAGGTGAAAAGGTTAGGTGCCAATGCTCATTTAAAGCATTGCCGCTAGGAAGATCATGAGGTAAAAAACTTTTACGTCACCCCTAGCCATAATGCGAGTTTTACTGCACGCTGCGCGTACGGGAAAACTCGCATTGTGGCCAGGTGAAGACTTAAAATTTTGTACACAACACGGGCGGTATATCGTAAAGCCCCAAGCGCATATTTATGGGCACAAACACGTGGGATCTGGGGCATTCACGAATTCACCGCCCTAGTTATGTAATATATTATTATCTAGAGTCTGGCAAACGAAAGCGTGACCCGAGAAAACGCGGCAAATTCAAAAAAATTACATGTGGTATTACTATTTTTTTGTTTTTTACGGATTCCTTGAATATTTTAAGATTATCTGTAAACATAAGAAACGTATCATCATTATAGTTAATATTATTATAACAAATAATCAGCCGACAAGGATTGAGATTACAAAGTCATACTAACCTAAAAAATCCGACATCGCATCTAAACATTGTTGTTTCTCTAGGAAAACAACTTCTTTCTCCTCTTGTTTTTGCTTGAACTTACTGATCATAGTATGTAGCAGCTTTCGCACATTACTTTTTATTGTATTACCCATAGTACGGCAATTATTAATGCAAAATAAGTGTGTAAACAAAATACTGGAAACTCTAACCAAAGAATTTGACGTGCCTTTGACAGATTATAATGTTGCACCTAAAAAAAAGTCCAGGTCACGCTTTCGTTTGCCAGACTCTAGTTGTGACTTGTTGAATGTACATTATTTTGATGTATAATTTAGTGATCTTGCGGTTTAGGTATTGTAAAAGTAGGATATCACTTGAAATCTTTGTTACGCTTTAGAATTAAAGCTCCATTATGGCCTAGAATTTGTCATTTTGCGGCCTTAAGATTTCACGTCATTATTTTGATGTATAATTTAGTGATCTTGCGGTTTAGGTATTGTTAAAGCAGGATATCACTTGAAATCTTTGTTACGCTTTAGAATTAAAGCACCATTAATAATGGTCCAGAATATGTCATTTTGCGGCCTCAAGATTTGACGTAACGTCCTTGTTAATCTAAAATGCTCCACATGGAAACGCATCAAGCGGCCGAATGCATCCATTAGTGGTAGCGTGAGCGAGAGAGTTAGGGAGCAAGGGAGACGGCAAAGGAACCACTTCCGGAATGAGTTGCACTCCCTCTGATTGAGGTCCTTGATAAGAATGGTTTTACGAATCTTCGGCGCACTGCAAATTATTAATGTTTGTTTTTTTTTCATACGGAAGTGTACATTGCAGATAAAAACAACTCGTACGGTTTAATAACAAGTGGGTCTGTGAGTTGTAGAACTCGCAAACCTGTCTTTTTTCCTAATATATAAATAATAATTTCGAAAATTTAATCGACTAGAGAAAACGTATAATTATTGAACCTAAATGCAAACTTTGGCGAGAATCGATCTGTAGAGGAGCCAAAATTCGACTGTAACTCTTGTAAATAATTTTGGGAAAAAATAACAGCTAACGAGTTAATGCAGAAATTACAGTTTTCTAATGTGACTTTATTTGATATTATGCATAATAAATATACTATGAATAACCTTTAAATAAATACAATATTTTACTGACGTTGCCAATAGCGTGAGCGTAGCCGTTCTGGTCAGCAAGTAATGTTGACTTTTCTTAACATAATTACCGATCTGTAAGTATAATGTTATTTTTATTAGTTTTCCAATTTGAAAGTATAAACTTCAGTAAGTAACTTCATTGTATGCGTCATTTTCAAAGGGATGGTGAAATACAAAGTGCATGAGCTAAATTTACCCCAAATAACCTAATCAAGTAATGCTGTGTAAAAGGCAGGGGAAGCTCATTTTGTTAAGGCCCTGATAATGTCATGAACTCCCAATTAAATATTTACGTGTGCAGCCCTTCTTATTTAAAAAGCTTGAACCCCTTCAATAAATACACCATGGGACGATTTTTCAATACAATCTTATACTTAAATAACTGATCATGTAATTGTCCGAATCACGCCTTCAGGTTATATTTGGAGAATTATTCCCAATATATTCTAATGTTAAAGGAACAAAGTTCAAAAAGGTGTGAATATTTTAATACTTGACCTGGATTTTTTTACTTAATGAAAGTTGTGTGTTCAGAAAAGTGTTATTATGTAGGGTTGTTGTCAAATCACAACAATTTTAAGTAATTATGGTCAGGTCAATTGGACTACCACTAATTCTAGTCCGTTGTGACTCCCCGAAACTGGCCGTCCTGTGTTCGAATTTTTGATTACAGTACAAATGCCCTTTATTGCACACCTCACACAAACAAAAAGAACCAATACAATCACATTTAGTTCTTTGTTTTTAAGTATTTATTTATCTATTCAAGTATGTAAATTGCAGTCTAGTATTTTCCCAATAAACATTTGTTTTTAGAAAACACGAACAGGTTATTTTAATTTTTGTTAATAGTTCAAGTCATGCTAAGAAGTCAATATATAATCCTAATATGTACATAATGTAATATCAATCAATTTACATACAAGTGCTACGCCGTAGCACTGGCTCATTCGATCACGATACGTTCCGATGCAGTGCTACGAGCACCCATACACACGCGTACAGTAATTTCCTCTGCGTCTGACCGGCTAAGTAATGACGTAGATCCATTCCGGGATAAACAGCAAATTGAATGTGCTTTCTTCACTAGTGCTGAATTCAATGGATTGTTGGTGGCAGGAACGATGTTCATGTTGTGTAATATGGCACATGGAAATGCTGAATAAATGTTATTTATTATGTAAAGGACAATTTTCTTTATGTATTGGAAAACATCGTTACGAAATTTATAATAAGTCACCAATATAGTGCAAAGTAATACGAAAAGCGTGCGATGATTCTAACCCGCTCTTATATAAGAATGTAGTGCTCAGTAAAACCTAATTCTCTCTAAGTATAGAATTAAGTGAATCGATAAGTCCTGCGTCTGCCGGCTAAATTAGTCCAATTTATTTTTACAGCACGACAGTGCCGGCACCGTTTCGCCGCGGTACTAAAACGGAAAAACCGGTAATTTCGGGTGCAACAAGCACAGTTAAAACTATGTTTTAAAACTAATTCCGGGCTGGGACGGCGGCGTCGATAAGCCCCAAGCATTTACAATGTTTTTCTCCGCTCGTATTTTTTGGCTGGTTTTACGGGTGGGGAATATGAAAAGTTTTGAGAGGTTTCGCGGAGAGGCGTAAAGGCGGTTTACGATGCGTCTTCAACTCGAATGCGCCACATGTATCCGGATTCCCGGGGCATAACCGCCGTAACACGAGCTATGACCTGACCATGAAATTTTTTAAACGCCACTTCAAACTAACAACGCGCGCCAAATAGTGGGGAAAGAACCGCATCGTAAACCCGCTTTTTAAACAAAACACTATTTTGGGGTGAGATTAAAACAAGAATCTTTTTCCTCGGAACAAAGCAATTCACTCGGACAGCTGCAAAAACTTTCCCAGTCCCAGGATAACAATGAGACGTTCTTATAAATTCCCGATTAAATTTTGGATACGAGCGGCAGTGAACACAAATTCCTAGAGTCGGTCCAATAAAGGACGCCGTGCAGCCGCGTTAGGAGGCCATAAACGAACGTATTATCCATGTAAGGCGGAATAGCCGTTGCACAATTAATTGTTTCATTTTGGGAAACAATTCCCGCTCCTCATTCAATTAAGAGCGGCGACTGTGGGGTGTGGGGCTGCGGGCAGCGGGGCGCCGCCCCCCGCTTATGAGACGGACGTATTAATAGCGCCTGCAATATTGCTATATGTGCCCGTATCGTATCCTACGTACCGCCTCGAATACGATATTGTTTGTTAGAGAATTCGATTTGTGTCGATCATAAATCTTGCGCCTTATGTTGAGTTTGGAGTTGATTGAATCCGCGCAGCGCAAGCAAACGTGTCGTGCGTTCGGCCGGAGCCTACGCCGTATTCTTAGGCCTTTAAATGAATTCCTAAATGAATAATATATAATTGGAGCAAGCTCATGACGCGATTGCTCAGATGGTGCCGAAACGAGACTCAATTAGCAAAAACACACAGAATTAAGAGAGACAAACATGTCGGGACTACTCGGGACACATGATGAGGCGCCCTCCTCAATCCGAATTTTATATTGCGCCATTCATTATTCATTGTGTTTGTCAAGAAAATTACTGTGGTCCTTTTAATATAACTTCCCGGGTCATACAAATGGAGCTACAAATTGAAGTTTGAGAAGTGGGAGAGCCTTGACCTTGGCGATTAGAAGGTGCGTGTCGAGTCGGACGAATTTAATTTGGTGCTACATTAATGCGGATCATTGGACGAATTAAGCACGCGGATTAAATTGAGTTATACCCATTAATTACGAGACCATGTCGCGGCGACGTGGACAAGGTTGTGAATTAAAGAGTCATGTAGCAACGTGAACTAAGGTACTTCTATAGCCAATTAGGCATACTATTCGAATTGCACGAGTCATGGATGCGTTAGATTCGCTTTATCGCTATCGACTTGTGCCCCCAGTAAAAATGTCGACAAATTAAAACTTATTATATCGATAACAACTGTAATATCTACATATTTTCCTTCCAATGCTCGTATCTTAGTATTAATTTTTGGAACGGTTCTGTACCTACATTTGTCTCCTAACGCATAGAATTATAGGGCTCGAATTGGCCAAGTAGCCACGTAATCGAAACCGTTGGATTAAAAACTCAACGATTAAGCAAGTTCAATGAAAAATCTATATATAAAAAAGATGCTATGATGCTGGCTGCCGATGCGGCCAGGCGAGGTACTGAAGTAACAACATCACACTGAAACTCACTGTAACTATCATCATATCAGCCGAAAGACGTCCACTGCTGGACATAGGCCTCCCCCAAAGAGTGCCAAAGTGACTGGTCCTGCGCCACCCGCATCCAGTGGACTCCCGCAACCTTTACTGTAACTATGTTGCAAGTTAAAGTCTTACTCCGTATTTAATTTAAAAGAGCGCGTGGCGAGGCTTTCAAATCAGCGATGCTCGAGAGCAATCTGTTAGATTGGTTCATTACTGCCTCCATTAGTGGAGTAATGAGTCGCGATGCATTCCGAGGTGGTGCAACGCAGACGGGCGCGCGAGAAAGACACGTACCGGTTTCATTACCCTCTATTATCATTTTACGACTACTTAGTTACTACTTAAGGGTTTAATGGGCTGCGGCTAATTAACTTGTACATAAATCATGACTTTTCTAACGCTCGTTATGTTTAAGTGCGATTGAGAACTCAATCAAAGATGGCATGGATAAAAGGTATGCACGCCAACCTAACTACTTTGTAACAGTATAAGACACGCTTGTTAATTTTGCTTATCTAAATGTATCTTCCTTCGATTCAGTTCTCTTGGGATTTTCGGAACCCAGTAGCAAAAAGTGGCTATATTTGTCGTGGTATGCAAAAACTTGTCAATGGGGTAGTTTTTCGCCCTAACTCGTTATGTAGTAGATAGGTATACTATCTAAAAACAGAAGGTATAACGAACACGTCTAGAGACCGCCTGTCCTATCGGCACGGTCGCGCGGGTCGGCGCGGTTTTCCTGACTGGGAAAATCGCGGAAAAAAGCGGAATAGAGAACACGGTAAACATATAAGTACAAATATTACAAAGTACCAAAACAAATAGGTACAACTCGGCAGAGGCAAATGATATAAGACTAACTTTTCTACCAACTGTACTGTAAAATTGCTTTTCCAACCACGAGTGCAATAAAGCAAATGACTAATTGATCGCTGAATTACGAGATTCCCCGCTCCCTCTCGCCTGTGGAAAACTTACATCAGCCCTTAAAAATACGAGAGCGGGAGGAAGCCAAGTTCAACCCGCCCGTGTGGCACCCGCGGCGTTTAAGGCTGGAATTAGCCGCAGCTAGGAACCCGCGTGTGGATCCAGGTCGTTCTGTCCATTAGCCTAATTGAGCCGGCGCCTAAGACCCTTTGTTGTCAACTGTGCTTGTGTCACAAACTTTGTGCACTTTCAGATTAATTAGCCACTACCTTATTCCGAGTGTGGCGTTTGGTTTTACAGTTACTCGGATGGTTCGTATCGTTGCAGTATTGTGTACGAGTACCTCATAACGAGTTATTCAGCGGTCATATGGCTTATTTCTAGCAGTAGGTATATTCCTTTAGTATTAAACGAGACTTAGCTTTTCCGTATTACGATGTATTTTATAGCGTTTTCTGAAAATGCCACGGCCTACAACGTGGCTACGCAGCATAGCCTAGCAGCAAAACAATAAACACATTCACTGCCATGAATCCTTTCGCGCTACGCTCGTAGACGATCCCGTGGGTTTGTCCGTATGTAGCGGATAGCGCCTGCGGCGTAGGAGCCCGCTAAGCGGGTTGCTGGCAGTGAAAGTGTTAAAGTATGTATTTGGTGTCAAATAAGATAAAGGGTGTAAGGTAGTTGTAACGCTAATGTTTTTTGGGCGCCGCATCTTCTACAGTTCGGGGCAGAAATATGCAAAACACGTTTTTGAACTTTATGACACCGAAAGAAGATTTAAAATAGCATGCACATGCTATAGACTGCACACGAAAATAGAAGCGTCGCCACAAGTCAATATCGCTAAGCCATCCTTGATTTGATTGACCAAACATTTAATTGAATGCGCTCAATTCACGTGCGTCAAGTAGGGGGGCGGTCCGAGGTTCCCGCGGGCACATTAATTAGGGAGGGGGACGTGAGGGCAGGGGGGGGGGGAGTTTACCAGTTAATTAGTACCGTCTGGCCCTCACCTTTGTAACGCGACGCGAATGAGACCAAGTTAAGGTTTCTCATTAGGACGTATTTCAAATCACAACTCTTGCTGCATGCTGCACAAAAGGAGCGTTTTTTTTGTTTGTTTTGTGACTGACTTTTGTCTGAATCTTGTTTGAGCAAATATTGTGAGGTGCGCAGGGGTAATTTATTAATGTGTTTTATACGTTCCCAATTAAACTTGAGTTATGATACGTAACAAGTTCGGTCTTTGTATATTTACCAAGTAACTAACTAAATTTTCATTTATTTATCAGGTCAAAGACCTTGGATGAATCCTTGGATGTTGAAATTGTTGTGTTGTATTCGTTGGATGCAGAAAAGCAGTCTGGTAATATGTTGCAGAAAAGTAAGTGAGCTCAATAAATTATGACTCACTGTGCCATGTAGGTAGATAATAAATGTAATACAATACACCAGTCGTTATATTTCGGTAACATTAAAACAGAAGCTCCAACTTCCAATGAAATGTACCTAATCTATGCGTATTAATAGCTCGTGAATCGTTAAACTCGATATAAAAGTCAACGTTAATCTATCGGTTCCCAACTAAATGTTTCATCAACGAAAATCGCTCGTAAAAGTAGTGAAACTATATATAACTAGGAGTAAATTGAGAACTTTCGTACTTCTCTTAAATATCGATAGTGATACACGACAATCCTTTTAGTAAGCGCTAAAAACTATGGCAGGGGAAGTCAATGGCGGGCCCGCACACGCACCTGGAACGTCGCTACCGCTCGACGCTCCCGCCCCGCTCGCTCGCACGCCCGCGCCCGCGGCTGCCGAGGGCCGATGCCACACTAAATGTATTGTCGTGTTCCGCTTCTCGTGTGGCCGAAACTAAACCCCAACTACTTAATTGAAAACCTTAATAGCGATCCAAATACACGGTAACCCTTTCGATCGGATATTGGAAGGTGTGACATGGAACTCATTAATTTGTCCAATTGTTTTAGAGAGAATGAATTCGCACGTATTAATTAAGGATAGATATTATCCCAAAAATAACTCGGTAACTAAAGGAATAATCTGAATAAGAGCCCTATTCGTAATTTCTATGCAGATTCTCTACGAAAATAAGGCTAAATTAATTCAAATTGCTGTTAGTAATAAACGTCTGTGCTGCGACACAGAATCTTCTGGGAGCCCGAAGAATACGCCAAAATGTCCCAAGTTTCTTCAAGCAATCAAGGCTTTAATACCGTAGTGAAGTTTCAAGCTGGGAAATTATAGGGCACGGGACGGCGGGGGGGGGGGAGGCGGACGTCCGCGGCGTGTCATCTCCTAACATCAAAAATGCATTTAAATTCTGCGCAATAAAAAACAGCGGCGAGAAGTTTCGCTGCGGCCCGGGGATTGAAGACGCCTGCCGCGACACACTCGCGATGTGAGAAAAGTGTTTCGGGAAAACACTGCATTAAGACGGAACATAGTTAATGGAATTGCAACCTCAAGATTGGAGCATTTCGAATTAAGCACATGAGTAAGTTAATAAGTTCTAACATCACGTGTACGTGTGCAGACCATTATTTAGGTAAGGTATTATTGTTTAGTTGTAGTTATAAAACCACAAGAAGTAAAATAAATATAAAATCTGATGAAATCAATGTGATGAACTGCTGAGTGATGACAATACCTGTTCATGCATATTCGATATTAATACAAACATGCAAAACAAAGTTCGGTATTTAACAATGCATTATTTATTATTTAGCCACGTAAAAACCCAGTGCTTATTTACCAACGAAATGTGGTGTTTTTAGTTAGTTAACATTTCCATATTAGAAGACAAAAAGTCGGCGACGCCAAGTCCCTGAATGCGGCACGGTGTCACACTCGGGGCAGAAGGAAAACCGACGACCCGGCGCGGGCCGTCTCCCTCCCGGAGACGTGATAATTAGCCCGCCCACTGACAAGTAATTGGAAGATCCGATAATATTGTCCGGGAATCGCGTTTAAATGCTTACGGGGAATTAGCGGAAACGGGCACTTCTGAATTATGCGACGGTTTGATTCAGTCTCGGAAGGGAAATGGACCGATGCTCACAGAGCATTTAGCGACACGTCTCTGCTGCCGTCAAAGGACACAGTGCTCTTAAATTACTTTCGTTAGTGAAGTTTCAAATTCGTGCTTTGGCCAGGATGTCATTTCGCAATAGTTTGTCCAATTTATCAGTACCGAGAGTCGTTCGGAAATAATCGTAATCGAAGCGAGCACTGCGCGAACAATACGGGCCGATGGCGGCCTCTAATTGGCCCTTACCTGGAGCGCACTCGAGAATGATAAAGCCCCCATTAGCCACCCTATTATTTACCTACTCGTCATTAGCGTAGACTTCATTAGGATAACGAGATAACGGAGCCGACTCGAGTAGGGAGCCCGCGGAGTATTTTTGGTGTTTTTGAACGAGTTTCAAGATGTACCATCGAGATTTCTTCTTAAGTAGCCGAGAAGAAAGAATGAACTAATATATTTCACCCGGGAACAGGCGGTAGAGCTCAAAGTGATTAGATTTTTTTACCATAAGAAAATGAACAAAATACCCACTCCAGCGGTTCTAGGAAAGAAATAGTGTGCCAACTGATAGTAGACCTCCACGGTATTGTAGCTCATGTGTTATTAAGATCGATATCGGGGGTGGAAAAATGTTGCAGCGAGTTCAAGCTCCAACAAAAAACATACCGAATTTATTGTTAATTATAAAACTCCGGCGTCGAACATTAACTCGAGATGCGATGCGCGATAGCAGCTCGCCTATTTATTTATTATTTAGATATCGGCCGGCGTGGTCACGACGCCGTATTGTTCGCTGTAATGGCATTAATGACCCCGGTTTAAAGTTGAAGTGTTAATTTGATTTGAAATTATGCCCGCGATTATAATCTTCTCAACTTTAGCCCTAAAGCTTTAATTACGGGGATCCCGATGGAGCGCGCGATACGGCTTACACGTCCATATAATATTACCGACTAATAAAGGCCACATCGGTTACTAAACTCCGCTGCAATGCAGTTTAATGCACGCCGTATAAAAGTTCAAGATTTAAATTTTTATGAACACTATTTACGTTCTTTAGCGACAAATTATGCAAACGATCCAACTATGCAATATTATAAATACAACGTTGTAATTTTGTCGACTGCCGGCCATTCTAATATTTTATTTTAAAGACAAACAAGTCGGTAGTAGTGTATATTTGAACCATTAAAATGATATAGGTATAAGCAACAGGTATTATTTAGATCGCTTTGCTGACCGCAAAATATAGGGTATTAAAGACAGGTGGTGCAAAAAGTACGCAAGTGGAGGCCAACGACTGGCATAGAAACGTGGCTTATTACCAGGTACCGTCCAACTAGTGTATCAATCGTTATTATTATACAGAAAACATATTCAATCATTTTATCAGAGTATACGTTGATACTAAGTGCTTAAACCTATTAAGCATACCTGCTCGTAAGTAATAAACGTATTATTTCGATGTTTAAAATTCGACCGTTTATTTATATAACATTACGAGCTTACCTTCAGTTTAGTATTCCCTATTCCACACCACAAGATGCATAATAAGTAGTTTATATTAATGGCATCCTTTTTATGATTTTACTGTGGCAAGTCTGTGTATATACTATTCCGACAGACATTCATCGGTTTGGCTGATGTCGGAAGTCAACATTTAACACTTTCCCTGCCAGGAGCCGCCTAGCGGGCGCCTACGCCTACCGTACGAGCGTAGCGATTCTTGGGAGTATCTGTGTTAATGTCAAATATAAACGGCAATCAAAGCTGCCAAAGTATCGAAACTACCCAGAAAGTCTCCATCGAAGATTATGTATATTTCCCATTGTTCATTTCCCATAGGTACATTGTGTTAGTTGTGTATACAGCGCATCCGTCATATGTATTGTGCAAAAGAAGGCGCGGGTAGCGGGGCGCAGTGCCAAACTCTAGGCTTCGCTACAAGGGTTTCAACTTATCAATTACACCGTTCGCTACTTACCGCGCGGAAAGGGCAAATTGATTTAATGTAACCAGCCGGAGTGCTTTGACGAATATTATTAATGTCTTTTTGCACCCTCTTTGTGGAGGCGCTAACGCTCGCTTTGTTCTTTTGCGTGGTTTTGTATAACATCGAATCATACTTATCTAAAGCGTACCAGTGCTGATTGTGTTTTCGTGTCAGTCTTAGGAGTAAATAAATCTTTGTAGGAGGCTTTCTAAATCTACCTGGCTAGTTTCTTTGAAACAAATTCAAGAGATCCAGAGATCAGCAAACTAAGTAACATACCAGCTTCAATAAAACTTAGTTTGTGATAGTGGTGCCCGAAGAATTCGACAGCCGTATTAGAAATAATCGTACGAGATCCCGTACGAAAATCAATTTGTATAACGATTTTGTTTCATGGCTCTGCAATTTTGGTTTGCTTTTGGAAGACAGTATCATGAACGTGGAATTCTATAAAATGCCGGGATCGTTATATGTTTTAATTTCGATTTGGGCCTGCCTCGATATGTTAGGTCCATTAACTAATTAAATAGCTAAATAATATGTACATTTTCCAAGAACGACTATTTTAGGCACAAGTAATCATACAAAATAGGCAATAATTAGTCGAACCCAACATAATATATATGTTATTATGTTTATTTGATTCATGTTTTGAGGTGTGCAATAAAGAGTATTTGTATTGTATTGTAATATATTTACTTTTTGAAATGCAAATTGGACTTAAAACTGTGCCCTATTTTCGTGATATATCGTGACACGGTTGAAATATAATTCAGTTTAATCGTAAATTCTGCCATTACCCACATACCTAAACACGTGTTACTGCAATTTCGCCGCATTGCCATCTGATATGCGATTTATTTACATGAACAATTAACGTTTTGATTTACGACAGCAACGTTTTACGGGCTTCCTGGTGCGTGCGCGGCTGTACCGCAGCATAAGCATTGGCAGTATGCTGACTTTAAATAAAGTGCAAATTTTATAACTCCGGATCTAGTCTTATTTTGACCTGATTTTAACTCGGTTCTATTGGGATCAGAGGGCCTACCGCGAAAGACATTCAAAGTTTTCCCTCTGTCAGACTTGCAAGTTCGTACGCTAAGAGGACGAGCGTTATGAACTCATTTCACCGCACGTCGATGCAACTGAGACCGACAGGCAACTACGGAAAGGGTTCCGTGCACACTGCGCGTGGCCCGACACGCACTTGGCCGCTTTTATTTCATACTGGTTTATAAACCTTTTTATGGTTTCGAAATTATGAACAATTAATTCACTAGATGCATGGTTATTATCCATTTTAACCAATATGGTGATATTGGTGATGTATAAACAAACACAGTCACAGCGTCTTTCAAAATATATGGAATTATGAGTTATGAGTTCATCACGACAGCTTTGTCTAGTGAAATTCATCACAGAGAGTCCGCTTTAGCACATAGTCCATTTGAACCGGGAAATACGCTAAGATTACGTTATGAGAACGCTCACGTTATGAACTCAATTCTATACAAGAAATACCACACCGATGAGAATTAAAATGTTTACAAGATGCATAAAAGCCATAGTATTACCAGAGAAAATGTAAAGGGTTCCTTGTTGACCACGGAACCCTAAAAAGGCTGAAAATTCTGAATATCTTGTCATGTTTTACGATAAAGTTATGGCAATTGCATGACAAAAAAGCCTGAATTGTTTTTTTCCGAATGGGAAAATCGATATCAAGTCAACGTACTGCCTACGCGTACTGCGCGGCCGCCGTCCGGGACGTATATAAATACGTCGCTACAAGTCTCTCATTAGAGCGCCATAAGTCCTCATTAGCGGGCGGGCTAATTAATGTGACGGGCGACGCATAACTCACTCGCAGGCGCGTCACTACCAACTATATGCTTCTTGAATCTTTGAGTACATTGT
The DNA here is from genome assembly GCA_945867215.1 of Epinotia demarniana. NCBI lineage: Eukaryota > Metazoa > Arthropoda > Insecta > Lepidoptera > Tortricidae > Epinotia > Epinotia demarniana. The sequence goes on from OX244264.1 coordinate 9,239,902, forward strand.
GGGAGTCAATTGTGGCAGTATGGCGATTTGGTCCTCAGGATCTACTCGTATTCGAGTATCACCTCCGTTCTGCGCGTTCTTAATATGTGCAACGATGACTACTTCGCCGGTGTGTAATTTTTTTTTAAACCACTAAGTCCTTGCGTTTTTTAGTGTTCTGTAATCAACAAGGAACCCTTATAGTTTCACCATGTCCGTCTGCGGATTAGCTGATTGACTGGATTAATACTAGAAAGCTGTAATTCGTGTATATCAATATATAATATCATATAAATCAATCATGCCGACAAACTGGTAGAATAAAATATTATCAAATATTTTTTACAGTACATATGGTGCTACTTTCCCGCACTAGTGCGGAAAAGTGCACTTTCCGTGCATATGTCAAAACTTTAAAGAGCCATATGTACAGTAAAACGTTGTACGATACACGTGCGAATAGGTAATTCGCAACTCGTGTCGATTTAAAACACTCCCACCTCCTCCACCACTCGTTGAGAATTTCCTTTTTTCGGCACTTGTATCGTAAATAACTATTTTAAGGTAGGTACCTCTCACTCCTACATGTTAAGTGGGATGTATTTTTTTATTCTCTTCAAACGCATGGTGTATCCGTTAGATCGCTTGTTCAAAAATATTATCTTTTACCATTTTTCAACTCCAGTTATCCGATTGCTTGATATTGGACTTTAAAGCGCGAATTTTTGTTAGAGTCAAGTGCTTCCCCCCCTTCTGGTTAAATGGTTACTACTGGGTATGTGAAAAAATTCATGGCAGTAGTACACAAAATGAATTTAAAAGAAAAACTATCACGGCTACCACTATAGTTAACGGGAATATTTAGTCGACCAACCTAAAAATGTATTTTATACAAATTCGGCCGACGCAACCGCACCGTTTAATTGAAGCGCAAGTGTCGGTGTTACAAAGAAATACAGGTAATTACGGAACCTTACACTGCGCAGCCCGACACGCACTTGGCCGGTTTTTTTGTTGTTCAAGTTTTATTATTAACACACATTCAAAATTGCCAAATCTACCCCGTTTGACTTTTGTTATGGACCTTGAGATCCGTTTAAACCCAAATTAATATTTTAAAAAAACGTGTAAATTATTCTGACTTAGTATTAATATGAAAATATTAAATACTCGTAATTAAGCTGTTGTTATCTCATCGTTGCCCAAATGATTTCGCATCATAAGTTTACGAAATAAAACATTCAAAAAAAAAACGGGTCATGTAGAATTTAATATGTATTAGCCATGCAACTTTTTACATCATTCCTGTTTATCAGATAAGACAAAATTTTGCTCTAGCTGTATAAGAAAAAAAACCACTGTCGGTAGTCTATGTTATCCAGTTCTTAATAAGGTTTCTATTATTATTATTATTCTGTTTTCAACTAACGATTTGAGCTTGTTACTAGGGTTACTTGAATAAAGATTATTTTGAGTTTGAGTTTAGTCAAGGACATCAATATACTGTCAGTGTGACCCAATAACGAATTTAAGATGCTTATGAACTAAATAAACAAACGCCGAACACACTTGATTGGCTGATTACTTAAATTCCACTGCAGCCCCCCAATATTTTCCTTCCATCTACACATACGTTATACATACGAAGGAGATCATAAAGGAGTGCACCGGAACAGGATCGTACGACAATATCCTAATTCACTCGCGCGAATGTAATCCATTAGTGCTCCCCCTTGAGGGGGGCGGGGGAGGGGAGGCCGGAGCCGTAACCGTCTGTCATTCATAAAGCTCCGTATTATTTATATTGGCACATGTTTCATATGACTAATGGACGAAAAACGACATCTTCCTAATGCAGTTCGGAACATCAATGGATATATATTATCTAAGTGTGGGACGTCGGGCGCCGTTTGCGACAGGTGGAAGGGACATATATGTACAAATTTGTTAAACTAGTATCTTTTAGATTATTAACTTGGGACTATTTATTTAGGACTAAACCATAGAAAATGAGTAGGTATTCCTTGTTTCGGTCTTCTAAAACATGTTTGCCACTGCCACTCTAGCCGCTACCTAAATCAATTTCCCATGGGGCAGGCTATGATTAGTGTGGGGGTCAGTATAAAATATAGCTAATATAAATAAATGTGTACATAATCAAAAGTGGAATCGTTTTGAAGTAAATGTAAGCAACTCGTTCATTACATTAGGCAGCCAGATCTACGTGAAGCGAACGTTCCCAAGTAACGAAGCAATAAGTTAGTACATGTTTAAATTTTCATTCATTTAATGTTTGCTCTCCAAAGCTTTAATACACTTACATACGTAGATAACGAAGGGTACATTACGTTTTTAGAAAAATTAAAGAAAGTAATCAGTGGAATTACGTTGGCTACTAAAATATGTATGCGTCATAAAAGCACAGGAGCAACGTGATCAGTATCTTGACTTTATTTGGTTTATCCAAGAGAAAAAATCATAAAATTATATTATAAATTGACGCAAGTTTGGTCATTAGTATTTTTCCTAATGTTCTTAAAGCTCGACTTCCTTTTCAACTAATGTCTCAGTGGGAATTGCGTTAGGATATGGGCTATGCCTACTTTAAGATTTATCTTTGTATGTTTCTGTAATTTGTCTGTTTTTCCACAATATGTCATAGTTTTTAAAATAGTTTTATCTGCTACCTAATAATGCGAGTTGCCAAGTATGTACATATAAAAAACCGGTCAAGTGGGAGTTTGACTCCCGCACCAAGGGTTTCGTGGAATAGTACATTACGTAACTAGGGCGGTGAATTCGTAAAAGCCCCAGATCGCAGGTGTTTGTGGCCCGAACCGAAGGTGAGGGCCAAAAATATGCGCTCTGGGGCTTTACGAATTACCGCCCGTGTTGCGTACAAAATTTTACATCTTCACCTGGCCACAATGCGAGTTTTCCCGTATGCGCAGTGTGCAGTAAAACTCGCATTATGGCCAGGTGTGACGTAAACGTTCATACACCATACCCGTCACATTATGATCACATTCATTTTTGAACAATCTTAACAGCTCATAGTCGAAGTTACCGCTGTACAGCGCCATCTGCATTTTGTTACTAATAACTTGCAACCTAGTATGTTTGTTTCTGAACATTTATTTTTATCACGTGTGCCCATTTTTTTATTTGGAAGAAGGGACTTTAAAAATAATATTTAAGGAACCTCCTGACAATCCTCAGATTGAATTTGGCTATCGGTGTATGCAGGGCCTGAAATTGGAAGGATGCGCATCGTTACGTTCCGAGCACATCTCTTGAGTCAAGATACTGTGTAAGTGGGTTACATTGTGGCAAAAGTATGCGCCGACGTCTGTCGGGATAAATATTCATTATGACGGATAGCCTAACGTTTTAGCGGGATTAAACGCTATTATAGCGACTGCTCTAAGCCAAATCAATCGCTTGCTCATCTAATTAGACTGTATTTGTACAAACTTGTTCGCAAATGACTTAGTAAAACTATGCTCTATTGGAATAAAACAAAAAAAATATTAATATCAGGGGGCAATCTTACACAAATCGAATTAGCCCTACAGCAAGCTCAGTAAGCTTTGTGTTATGGGTACATGACGACGATATATTAGTAGATCTAAATACTTAAATCATAAAAAACATTCAAAACTCAAATATTCATGCTCATCACACAAATAAATGCCCTTACCGGGGTTCGAACCAGGACCTAGAGCTTCGTAGGCAGCGTCACTACCCACTAGGCTATTCGGTAGACAACAATATGTTTTTAACAACATTTGAATATCGCGTTTATCCAATTATTCATTCTGCGGGATTAGCACAATTTTATTGACGACGACGTGGGCGATCCACCCTCCTCTTTCTAATTTGTTCAGTGTGAGTCGCGCGTGACGCGACTTGGGAACAAAATGTATTAGCTCAGGTTCATTTTGATGCCCATATCTAGTTGAAAGTCGAATGATAACTGATTCAATTATAATTGACAACCTCTGTAGCCTAGTTCAGTAGAAGCAACAGGTCCCGGGTTCAAATCCCGGTAAGGGCATTTATTTGTGTGATCAGCACGAATATTTGTTTCCGAGTCATGGATGTTTTCTCTGTAGTTAAGTATTTATTTATCAATATAAGTATGTATGTATATCGTACAAGCTTTGCTTAGTTTGGGGCTAGGGTGATTTGTGTAAGATTGTCCCCAAATATTATAATACATATATTTTAAGTACCTAGCCATAGGACGTCGAAGTGCACAATTTATGTATTTTTTTGCGTCTTTGTGCTGTCAATTACTTATGCGAAACGCGAGGCGGGTCGCCAGTTTTCCTACCTGAATTTAAGACGGTAAAATTGTATACGAGTAGTACCCATTAGTACAAAACTCATATTTAAACATATTTAATATGCATGTTTCTAACGAAGCAACCTTCAAATGCGACGATCGTCAAACGAGTTGCGCATCTTTGTTTAAATTTGCCTAATAACTTATTTTTATTCAAACACGTGCTTAATAGGATTCTTTGATTAATTTTAGTGTTTCATGGTATTAATATTTCAATTACCTAGTTTAGATTAATCATAAAACATGTTTATTAGTATCCTGTTGCTTGAGGAAAACGTGTTTTTAATTAATAAAACACATTTTCGTATAATTAAGTTAATTGGACGGATTAATTTAATAGCGTTTTTCAAGCCGGGTATTTTTAAGTTCTTGGAGTTCTGTAACTAACTGGTAAATATGTACCTACTTTATAGAAGGATTCGATATTTGCTATTTGGATGATGTAGGATGAAAATAGGTCTTATGTTCGTTGATTCATCGAAGCTCGAGACAGAGAGTTTTTTATCTTTTTTATTTGTTTGCGACTCACAGACCAAAATGCGCCCAGATTTATGTATGACTAACTTTTGTTACAGACGACTAAAACAACATGTCTTGGGTAGCATTTCCGTTGCCCCATGTAACGTCCGTAAAGACATCTCGGTCAATACAATATGTATGAGCGCTGTAAACAGTGCTCATCCGGCTGAGAGCTCTCATTCGCCACTAATTAATTACTCTACTCGGATTCAATTAAATGAACTCGATACCGGGGCATCGACACGCGAATCGATGCCAGCTATTCGATTAAGATCGTTAGTGGCGATCAATTTTACTCGTTAACGATCAATAAAGTTATTAAAGCCCTCATACGTAAAACGAGGGTTAACTTTCTCAAGCCCGGGCTCGTGGTTTCCCTGTAGTTCGAAAGTGAAATTAAGCTTTCTTTCAATAAGGTCGGAATTGCATTGGAATAATTGTGCCAGAGAGGAGTCTGTCAAAGTTAGTGCTTGATGCATCCTGTAACCCCTTTCGGCGCCTTTAAGGTTTTAAACGAATTAAAAAAGGGCCATTGAGGAATGTGCACTTAGTTTCGAAGTGAAACTTAATACTTATATGATATATTTTTTTACAGTTTTATAAACTTCTAAAATAAATTTCATAAATGCCAGTGTTTAAAGGTACACATGATTAAATAATCGAACAGGAAATAATCGTGATTAGGAGCACATAAAAAACTAAGTTAGTTTTTACGCGGGAAGAAATAATAACATTAGTTCATTTCAGTATAAAGTTAACAACGGGAACAAAAGGATTGTTCTAAATATAAGCTGTTTATGGTCATTCGGACATCTTAAAACACCACACTGCAATACATACGTATATACCTTAGTTAATAAAGTTATTAAAGCTATTAAATTTTTTAAATAGTAAATTTTAAATATAAGCATAAATATTTGTAGGTACATAAAGGCCGAGCCAACATGATAAGGCGTTTAGCTAACTAAAGCTTGGTGTAACGTACAGTTGAAATTAAAGATTATAAGATAAAAAGGGTTAACATATCTTTGACGTCGACTGTACGCGTGATCGCAGCAGAAATGAGGCTATCCCCAGCAGAACAAAGGTAAATGACATAGCCATCCAAATCAATAACTTAAGTGGCAGTGGGCCCCACACATTGCACGTAGAACCGATGGCCGTTGAGGCGGGAAGATTCTCGAGTGTCGACCACGTAAAGGATAGATGGGGGTGGCGCAAGAGCGGTGATTGTGGCACTCTTTGGAGGAGACCTATGACCAGCAGCGAACGTCTATCGGCAGATACGATGATGATACACTAAGATTTAATCTGTAAAATCTATTTGAGAAATGCTCAAATAAAATAAATATTTGTGGACGATCTTACACAAATCGGCCTAGTCCCAAACTAAGCAAAGCTTGTACTATGGGTACTAGACGACGGTAAACTAACTAATATAGACAAATAAATACTAAAATACATAGGAAACATCCATGACTTGGGAACAAATATTCGTGCTCATCACACTAATAAATGCCCTTTCCGGAATTCGAACCCGGGACCTCTTACTTCGCTTTACTAAAGCGGTCGTCATATATGTGAAGGGTTCTGACAGATGAAGATAATACGAAAAGTAACGTGTTGATTAAAATCTCCTGGTTCCACCGCGGCACCGGCAACATTATTGAACATTCGGCATAATTAAAACTTTGTTCAATAAACATCTCCATTTTCAGTAATGTAATCACAAGAGTCCGTGGCTTTCATTATTTGTGGGCTTTTTAATATTTCGACAGGATACAGGCCTTCATTCCGGATAAAATTAATATCAAACTTTAGTATGAACACAAAATAACCTCAAAATCAGAAAAGCTCAAAAAATTTATAAAGGAATAAAAGGGTTCCAAGTCCCTGAAAAAATACTTCTGCGACTGTACATGACAAACTTATCATTAATGTTAAATTGATAATTGATAAAACGAGAAGGGGGGGTTGGATTTTACAAATGTAGGTCTCAAGACTAGGCTCTAAGGTCTAAATTGTGTTCACTTGACTCATAAGTTAGTTTGGCATTCACTGAAAGAGCCTTCTTACATATTATGTAAAAGCACTTTCCTTTATTAGGTCAATAGATGAGCTCCATCACATTTATCTGGGTAGTAATATTTCGCAATACAATACCACTTTTTAACCATACCGGCTGAACATCACTTAAAGCAAATTGTCCGCTCAGAACTAGTTGAACATAGTTTTAAAGAGCGCCCTTAGCGGAGAGGGGCGTTTTAATTACGGCGTTTAAGTAAAAGCGACGCTGCGTCTAGTTGGCTGCATTACACAAATTCACCCACCAAAAGCCTCCCACTTAGCTAATGAAACATGTTCGTGTATAGTGTTTTAAGCGACGTCGCTAGGACGGCGACTATTGTGAGCGGCGAGCGGATTCGGCGGACTCCGCAAATCCTCATTTACTTGCATTATTTTAATGGAGCTATTGTGGGAGATGTCCTTTGTCGCGCGCGGATGCAGCGCACCGGGCTGTGGGAAATGTGCCGGTGCATAAGTGCATCGCCGCTGCCCTAAATTGCGCGCCGTCCCGACCGAACGAGTCGCTCCAATTTGGGGGATTCCACGATCCCACTATCCGTCCCGATTTCAGCTTCACGGCCAAAGAAAATGAGGGCCATCGTACGGGTTATTGTTCCGGAAAAACAACGTATCCATTTAACTAATTAAGTAGGGCGAAGTCGTTTGGAGGCCACCGCGTCCGCTGAGAAATCCCTCGGACGTCTAATAACCGGCTTCCCTAATAAGCTAAGAGGTTGTCTTACTCGTATAAAAATGCAATCGGCGGAGCCAACGCGCGCCAACGTCGTTCAAACTTTTCAAATTTTCCACCAGCCCCACGGTATTAATTTTAAATTACAGGCCGAGACGTAAATTGTTCCCACATGTGGGCGACTTGCGTTTCATTAAACTTTTCTGTCGCACGTCCACGGGAGATTACTTCTACGTTCGACTAATTGCACGCCGACGTTACTAACTTTTACTTCCTCATTATGAAACCTCTCGATTGCAGCCAGGGTTGAGCTAGTAACTAGATGGTATAATATAAACTATGAATATATTAAACGTTAATTTCTTGACATACTTTGTCCGGGGCGGATTGCCTTGCACTTAATTGCTTCAATATTATTTTGAAGTCCTTAATTGGGAGTTGTTAATATGCCAATTAGAGTTGCGGAACGAATGTACGAGTATATCAAGAAAATAATGAGCGTTATAGATTTAATCAAATACGCTTGCTACTGCCAGGGTAATTGGCGTTACCGAATCCCATTGGGGTACGTAAGGTATAATATATGGCACCTATGTTAACATCAGTATAATATATATAGTCGAGGCATTAGAAATCAAATGTTAAATTACTTTCACAAAGGTGGACTAAACAGAATGTTGTGGCCGAGTAAAGTGACTACAAAAATTTGCACCATCCAGCAATGACGGGCAAAAGTGTATATTTCTTGTACACTACTTAAAACGAGAGTAATAATGTACATACTATAATATTTAGAAGGAAACTGCTTTGTATGAGACTGTGTTTATAAATATTCTACCTGAGATGTGTGCCGATGGAAATTCCTTTGGACACAAATTCTACCCATGAATGATAAATATTGATGAATTATAAACGTTTAGGTACGTCTACTGGGTCGGCAATACGTGTGTTGTGAATATTATAACTCCAATTTTGCTTTGTCACCTCATAAATTCATCACGTGTTCGTGTCGCTCAATTTAACTCGCCCTTGAGTTGTCAAATTACAATTTAGAAAATGACAAATTACACTGTTTTCCTAACGTTGTGCAACGTAGATTAGTCTGTAAGATTAAGCAGCGTGTGAACATAACACTAATACTGATAATATAATATGAGATAAAATAAGTGTGTTCGTTACGTTAGTATTATCCAGGTTAACCAAATACCCAACACTTCGTACTAACTGAAAATGTTGACTTGTGACGTCAGTTCTCAGGCACGGTAATGTTTTAGAAGTGCATCTATTTCTATAAAATTTTTGATAACTACCGGATGGATTTGTTTTTGAAAGTTAAGTTTTTTTTCATTTCTGTTGTATTTACCTGTATGTGTATAGAACGAGTATATGACCTCACCAAAGTCACCAATCATGTTTGCGTACTATTTAACCGACCAGAGAACCCATGCACTAACTTTTTCTTCCTAGCATTATTATGAATTATAATTAGCTAACGTTATCTATATATCAAGTCAATTAGTCTCATTAACGATATTTTCAACGACGTACATAATATATCAGATACGAGCTGTTAATTATGGTTGTAAATATATTCCACGCGAGAACTGCTGCATGAAACTTTTAGTCAAAACCTGGATATAAATAAGACTGTGGAGGGACTGGCATTTAGTTTGCATAATTATTAAGATAAGGTTTTTGATGAATGGCCAGTTTTGAATTTTCTATTGTCAAATAGTTGTACTTGAGCGTTTTGGTGTACTATTTCTACAGTTATTTTTGCTTTCGTTCGATACTTAAACATCCTACAAATATTTTAAACGGGAATGTTTAGATGTTCGGATATTTGTTATAGAATCACGCATACTGCTAAAAGGATAGATGAATTTTTGTATACATATAGGGTATTGCCAGGATTAACATAAAATACTTTTGAACTCGGACATCATCCCCTAATGGGGCGAAATGGGGGACGAAAGTCTGTAGGCAGAAGTTAGTATCCTACTATCCTCCTAATATACCTCCTACGTCCTAGATCTCTATTCCGTATCAGCTTTGCCCGCTAAAATTACTCTCGGCATACTATTTTTAGGCGAGTCCCTAGTTTTTATAATAAGTATCTGATCGATATTGATCCCTTTCATCAATCATTGTTAGGTATCAAACTGTTAGTAAAATGTAAGTTATTTTATTAGTTCTTCCAGGAGTATTATTATTGTTAACTATTTAATGTAAATTTCTTCAGATCTCCTTGTTATCTAATGGAAATATGTCTACTCTCTTTTTAGTTTGCATGATTAACTTGTCTTTGTTAACTAATTGTCGAAATACTAATGAACCTCCAGGTCTTTTGCATTATGTGTGTTGGTACTATTCGTGTACCCCATGTTCATTTGTTTATGCGACTGTTTGTATTCTAAATAAATTAAAAAAATGTATAAATGCGAAAGTTTGGACGTATAGATGTTTGTCTGTTTGTTACTCAATCACGCTTAAACGGCTCAACCGATTTGGATGAGATTTTGCCCGAAATGATTTATGACCTCACTCGCCACTTGGTTTTGCGGGAACTATAGTGGCTCTGTGAGCTGTATATGGAACTCGCCAGACGCGAGCCTGCCTATTTTTTTTTTGATTAAATAAAGTGACTCGCCAACAAAATCCTACAGGTATAATTAACAAAACCTGTTCACAAAAAGAAAAGAAATGCGACCTGTAGAGGAGAACAGCCGGATATGAGCGTGACAGACACCGGACATACGAACGATTTTCGGCCCAAGCTGAAGCATATAACTTCGTTCACTTCGCTCGTTCGACTATAGAAAACGATTCAAAAGGGACACTATGCCTCAATATGCCTAGTGAAAATCCCATTCAGATATCTCAACAAATTACGAAGCTACAACCGTTTTAATATTGCTTGCTAGAGAGAAAACGCAGTTAAAGAGCAGCAAACTATTTGCAACTAAAATAATAACTTGTCAGCGATTAAATATTTTGGCAATCATTTATATTAAATGAGCTTTAAACTAAGGATATTTTAAAATTCAAATAATGGCAGCTACTTTAAGGTAACAGAAATAATAAACAAGATTAAACTGAAATCATAGGCGAGGTACTATAAATAATGACTTGGCGACTAATATTAGCAGAAGGATAACAAACTTTTCTCAAAAATCATCGGCAATGTTGACTTTATTGGTAAAAAATCAGGACGTGAAGTGCATAGTTTATGGTTAGTCAACATTTAAAAAATAAAATACTTTGCCGGCTCGATTTTGCTCGACTACAATGTTGCATACAAATTCCATTATTTGTCGTGGTACAAACTTTTGAAAAAATTGAAACCGCCATATAAATAAAAGGCATAGGTCCTAAACAGCCAAAATGGAAGATCAGTAGCTGTTACTTATCGCGACTTTTTAGTTGCCTCAAATAACTTATGAGGTTTTCGAAAGAAAAATACACCTCCAACTTATTATTAAAAAAAATTCAAAGGCGACAATGCAATAAATATTCTGTTTTAACATACAGTGACTAATTGTTTTTACGGAAAAGATAGAAAATTGACGTGTAAATGATTCCAGATTTAAAAAAGCTGCAAGCTCAGTTATTGATTATTTTTTAAGTGTAAGTTGCAAAGCCAAAAGACAAATATCAAAAGGCGTACGACAATTTCTTGCAGCGGCGAGAAGAAATGCATGCCTTATCATGTTATCATTTTCAGAAAGTACATTTTTGTTTTTTTTCAAATTTTTGAAAAAAGCACTATATTTGTCTCAGCTGGAAGGGCAATTGCTGGCTTCGTATTAAATTAAACGGACTCCCAAGGTCGTCCGTTTAAAATTAATACTCAGCCAGCAATTGCCTACTTCCCTTGCTTCGACAATAATGTACTATTATATTAGTGGCAACTAGAGGTCTCCATCTAAAAAAGCATTTTGGGCTTTGATTTGCTGGCAGCTTAAATATTAAAATGGGTACTATATAAAAGTAATGGGTAGTTATTTTTTTAGTTTTCGAAACCATAATTTAATGAAAACGGCGATAAGCCGCGGATAGGTTAGAAGACGCTTTGCTCCCGCTTCCGTCTTCGCGGTTATTTTTTTTATAAAAGAGCGGAAAAACCAGCAAATTAACAAAGATGAATCCGAATGCATGTTTAGTATGGCGTTTAAATATTATTTATACGGGCCAAAATTATTATTTATACATGCAATTTTCAACTTTGAAAGTTTTTTTTTTATGACCTTGATTTATTTTATATGCAATCTCCATTGAACAATTAGAGTAGGCCATTTTCAACTTTTTATCCGCTGTCATGTTTCCGCTTAATTAGTTAATTCAGTCGCCAAAACAATAACTCGATGCTAGTTTATATTGAAACAAAGCCGAAAATTGATTACTTAGCTGCTACTTTTTACTTTATACTAGTCTCCGCAATTAGTCGCCCACTTATTATTTTTGCTACCCCCTTTAATTTTTTATAAATCCCTAAATCAGATTAATTTGTCGCCGCGTTAAATACATGCCCTAGTAAATGACAATCATTTCATATAATATTGCGTTTTGCGGAAAAGGAGCAGACCATACCCCTTTTAAAACTTTGGACACACTTATAACTATGCGATAATTTAACCTCTTGCGTTGCTTTTTTTCTAAATTCGACTATATACGTTTTTAAGTACTACCATAGTGATTATATATATATATATATATATATATATATATATATATATATATTATATAAGGGGACAATCTTACACAAGACCTAGTCCTAAACTAAGCAAAGCTTGTACTATGGGTACTAGACGACGATAAACATACTCATATAGATAAATAAATACTTAATTACATAGAAAACAGCCAATGACTCAGGAACAAATATTCGTGCTCATCACACAAATAAATGCCCTTACCGGGATTCGAACCCAGGACCTCTTGCGTCGTAGGCAGGGTCACTACCAACTAGACAGCGGTCGTCAACTCTCAACTCTTTATTATTTAGTATCTATACCTATTGTTTTAGTAATTATAAGGTTTGAATACGGGCAGCTTAGTATCAGGTTGTACCGCCTTAAACGTTCGAATGTGGTGCGCCCGGGCCCGTCCAGACTCTACCCACGTCGACTTTACCACTAGCGTAGCTTTAATCCATAGATAATAAAGCAACACGGCTTCTCTGGAGACTGGAGGAGTTAGCCTTTAGAATATTTATATTAAGTATTTATATATTTCGAGTTAGATTTTGCTACGTACATTATAATATATTAATGTACTCTACTTTGTAACATATTCAATGCACAGGTACTTATCTTATCTTATCTAGATGAGGGCCCTTTCGGATGCACTTCGACCCAGTGGGATCTCTCGTGCATTTGCCCTCTCCTTATGTCTACTCTCAACCTCGCTCCATCAATTCCACATATATTGGATGATGCAGCTCCGCGGAAGTACCTTGAATTCCTTTAATTGCGGAAAGCTGTTACCAAAGTAATTCATTCTTCGTCTGGCAAGGGCATGCCATTCACACAATAAGTGTTCCATAGCCTCGCCACACATTCTACAGTCTAAACTGTCCGATAGTCCCATCTTGGCCAAGAGATCCTTGACCCCGAAGTGACCTGTGAACACCCCAGATATGACTCTGAGTTACATCCTACCTAACCTAACCTAACACAGGTACTTAGTCACTTTGAGATTAAGCATGTTTCCTCGTTTGGATTTGGACCGACATCGATTAGAATTATCAAATGATATTTCAAGTACGATTTCTAGTTTGTAACGAAAACTTCATATTTAATCTCAATCATAAGATTAGGCTGCGTGGCTTTTTATAAAAACCGAGATGCATTTATAGTCATAGACAAAGGGTCCGTATTTGATACTGACTAATAAGCGGTAAACGGCGTGGGCCACACGTATTGTAACCATTATTACAATAAGTAAGCATATGTAAAGTACCCCCTATAGTGGCTGTTTGTTTACCTGAATAATTGAAAAAAATGCGGCCGTCAGTGACAGATGGACCATGGCTTTAAAATGTATCAGTTTTTGCCGTCTCGCGAAAGGAAGGGTAATGTTTTACGAGTAGGTGTATTACCTATACATATTATTTTCACGCTCAGTTTTATACGGCTTGTAGGATTTTGACACAGGATGTATTCGTAGTGTGATATAGGGGTATCTTATCTTATCTAGATGAGGGCCCTTTCGGATGCACTTCGACCCAGTGGGATCTTTTGTGCATTTGCCCTCTCCTTATGTCTACTCCCAACCTCGCTCCAACATTTCCAGATAGCGGATGATGCAGCTCAGCGGAAGTACCTTGAATTCCTTTGGTTGCGGATAGCCGTTACCAAAGTAATGAATTCTTTGCCTGGCTATAGGGGTAAGTCCAAATAATGGCTTCACTGAAAATCTGCGTCACGGAATGCGTCGTCTGGCTCGCTCCGAGACATCAAGCTTAGTGCCGTCTTTAGTGAAAATTTCTTAAAAATAATATGTATTAAGTTAATTTTTGTTGCACTTTTATTTATCTACCTATAGTTTTTGCAGTAATTATTTTCTTTATTTTTTCAGTTTAATTATTTCTAAAATATAGTAGCTTATTAAAATATATTTTTTAAGCTTATTACTGTAGTTGTGTAACAAACGGGGGAATGTCGTGTCCTGGCGACCTCGCGGATCGCGTGCGGGGTTGAGGCCGATTGAATTAGATAGACAATAGACATAAGTCATCAATCAAACCCAAGTCGTAATGTCGATCCAATCGAGTGGATTTGTAATTGGAACGATTCCAGATTGAATGTATTTCAATATGTTGTTTTTATTTTATTTTATTTTATATCATGATATTTTTCATTACGTTTGCACAGTCAAGTGTAAAAATATGGGTGCATATAACTTACTCATAAATGTGTCCCATAACTCTTATGTCATTGGATTAAGGTTGTGGGACTTATTTATGAAAAGATGTTATCGATACATATTTTTACACTTGACTGCACAACGAAAGTGTAATGTTTTTTGTAATATATAAATAAATAATAAATAAATAAATAAATATTAGGGGACAATTTTACACAAATCGACCTAGTCCTAAACTAAGCAAAGCTTGTACTATGGGTACTAGACGACGATAAACATACTTATATAGATAAATAAATACTTAAATACATAGAAAACATCCATGACTCAGGAACAAATATTCGTGCTCATCACACAAATAAATGCCCTTACCGGGATTCGAGCCCAGGACCTCTTGCTTCGTAGGCAGGGTCGCTACAAACTAGGCTAAAGCGGTCGTCATATCAAGATTAATTTTTCTGATTATTGTCAGATTCCCGAACGCGCGAGATTTGTCGCGACACAATACGATTTCCTAATAAACGTCAATTTCAAATTTCGAACCGAAATAAAAGAATGTCGAGCTGCACCGCAAACTGGCTGCCGTGAAAAGCTGTCAGCGGGGCTTGACAAACAGCTGAAGAGCGCCCGTCCGGCGCACTACATTAGTGGGCGAGATCAGAGGCCAGCAGACCTCGCCCGCAGCAAGCCTTTGTGGAAAGATTCCTAAAGCGTGCGAAACCACTTTGATGTCAGCCCCGGCAGGTAATTTGGAAAAACGTTATTTAATTAACTTTCGACAAGTCGGCGTAATCGCATTACAAAGCCGCCGGGTGAACGGTCAAGTCTTTTGAGCCGAGGGGCGTACGGCCGAACTTGATTTTTACGCCAAACAAACACGGCATAAAGGCGCTGTCATTTTCAGGTGCTTTCCAATTAACATCGGGCCTTTGACCATCGCCCGCACAAAGTAATAACAACTAGCGCCTCTTTGTAATTATAGTTAACTCTGTACCGAAGCCGAAGCACGCCGAGGGGGACAAGGTAATTGAAACGCGCTTTGAACTGACATTTATAGGAAACTTATAATCGGCCAACTTCCATACAAAGTAAGAGAAAAACGTAATTATTTTAAGATAATTTAAAAGGGTGTTAAGATTTACTGCGATAAATAATGTAGTGAAAACAGGCGTCACGAAATTGTACTCGTATTTACCAATATCATCATGAAGAGCATTTATTCGAAAAACTTTAGAAAAGTTTTCGGATCAGTTTGATCATAAAGGTTAGGTATATTTAAATCGGGTACCAAATAATTCAAAACACTGTTTATATTACTAGTTCAAATTCATGAATACCTAGTGTTGTTTAAAGTTTTACAACTCAGAGTGCATACTTAATGACAATGCTTTACGTTAAAATTCCGCACATTAAAACCTCATATAAGTTACGGGAACATGACATGTTTACAGGTTTCCAATTGCGCCCATGTTCATTAGCAAGGCTGGACAATAGTTGTACGAGTTGTCGAATAAAGTTTAGCCGGTGTTTAAACTTCGAAATTGGTTGGCAGTGAATTTGAGAGCGCCGTAAGCAAAGCGTCGCCGCCGGCCTTCGGACCATGGTCTAGGCTAGGAGATAATTAACTCTATGAACAATCCCTTCAAACAACTACGTGCATACTGCAATTACAAATTTGGTTTACAGCACTAATAAATATCATTATAGCCGTTTGAGACTCAAGTTTAGCGCGCAATATGTTTCAGTTTCACACTAAACGAGATTTGTGAAGCCAAATTTAATGAGCGCTGGATTTATAAGGCAGTATATTATGCCGCGTCGTTGTCCGAGTCGGCGTTCCGGCCGAGTGACTCGCTCATATAAACAAAGCCAGTCTTTGTGCGGTGTTCATTGAACAGCTTAATTGCATTTCTTCGCCACTTCTCTCTGCGGTGGCCGTGCGTCTCATAATCGAATTAGTACTTTAAAATTCCAATTTTCAAAGTGAAAATTGCCTTTGCTGTTTGCAAGGTTCATCACTTCGTAATTTGGTGTTTGTTAATTGAGTAGAGGTAACACTAACAAATTAGTGTTGTAAATATCTGTATTTACTTACCGGTATGCTCTGGCATGAGGACAAACAAGCCATTATAAAAAAACGGTTGTATTTATTGCATTGTAAAAATATTTCTTCAGCATATATGGCTGTAATAGACAATAAGCTGGTACGTTGACAAGCTACGCAGGTAACGCGCAATAACATACATCAAATCAAGGTAACATTCCCATTTACGAAAGCGGTCTATATTTACTGCTAGGCACGGGTAGTCCTCAGTAAGAGTGAGCAAATGGTTCGAGAGGCTGGCTCCCCCGCTTACATCGCTCCGCCGCTTATGACTCGTGAATTTTTAAACCAGCGAAAGAACATGCACTTCCCTGAATATGCAGCCGAATAGTGTTAGCTGGTTTATTGGACTGTAATGCTGCTCATTATTTTTATATCTGCGCTCACTGTGGACTCCTCGTCAACGAATAGTTAACACAAAATACGGCTAAGGAGATCGATTGCTTATAAGGTATCAAAATCGGCGGCAAATTAACAAAAACTCTAGTTCAGAATCGGAAATAGTGCCCCGTACTCGAAGAGAGGTTCTACTCAGCAGTAGGTGATTAAAAGTGCATAGAGAAACTTTTTAGACTGTAGAATGTGTCGCGAGGAGGTTGAGACTATAGAACACTTACTGTGTGAATTTTATGCCCTTGTCCGACAAACAATTAATTATTTCAGTAACGACTATCCACAAGCTAAGGAAATCTGCATCATCCGAAAATGGGAATGATGAAGCGAGCCTGGGCGTAGGTCAATGCACAAAAGATCCCACTGGGTCGAAGTGTATCCGAAAGGGCCCTCATCTAGACAACACTGGTATAGAGAGGATCTTGTGATTCTATAGTTCGAAAACGCAATTTAACCCATTCACCACTAATCACGACACACATGCGTCAGAAGGTCAGAAGGCTACGGCTACGTGCGATTTTCGCTTCATATCTACATTAAGCTGCCACGGACTACGGCGTAGCGCTACGTCCGTAGCTTACAGTGAATGAGTATACATTGTTTTTAAATTTGATAATAGGTTTCGTTAGCATTTCTATAAGTATTTGACTGCTTCATATTTGAAATCAGAACGATCAATCAAGGTTATAAGCTATTAAATATTTAATTCGATGTAGTGTTAAGATTGATCAAAACGCGACCATAATGTTAATGCCATCAAATTACCGGTAGCGTGCTAAGGAATTCTAAGCCGAAGTGCAACTCCGCAAAATCCTAGTCACGCTCGCCTCGGTCGCGATAATTAACGTATAATTAATTAATTAAAGGATTTCCTAATCAACGGCACGACAAGCCAGTGTTAATAACATAAAGGTCGAACGCCCAGACTTGAGTTGTATGGAAGGTAAACACGTTGTTTATTGTGATAGAGGCTTCGGTTTTATATGTATGTAGGATATTATTTATTCTATATCCTGCTCTATTAAAGGAGTAACATTTATATAATTCAAATGCGTTATCTGAAACGGGTCATAGGATTTCGATGTATTTAATATTTACAAATATCACCTACTTAAACTGTAAATTTCATTTCAGGTGCTTAGTTCTAGTTCGGTTTCATTCTTGGAAAAATCTGTTTAGTTGGTAGGATATTTTTAAAAGTTAGATTTAATTTAATTTAATCAATGTTAGTTATCGTCGTGTAGTACATTTCGAAAATAAATATTTAAGTGTATTATAGTGATTGGCTAGCAATTCAATTATATTAGTATAAAACATAATTTTGGTTGAAACCGAATGCATATAAGTTATCTAAGGGTAGTTTTTCTCTGTTAGTCTATATAACATTGACATAAGATTGCATTTCACCAGATTTTTCACTATACTTGTAGTAATTAGCACGGACACGCTTTCGTAAAACTAGTGCCTACGCCATATCTTGGGATTATGTGCCAAACCGGGCGTAAAATACGCGAATAACGTTAGGAGGACTATGACACGAATGAACTAATAGCCCTGAGAGAGAATAGTTATTTGTGTCACAAGGGAGCAAAATAGTATATTTACGGCGAGGGCGGTGTATTGTATCCTGAATGCAGCGAGGGATCCTACAATAGAATCCTGAGCGTAGCGAGGGATTCTAACGTAGGATCCTGAGCGTAGTGAGGGATACAAGTGTTTACGCCCGAGACGAAAATAATTTTGCTACCGAGTGACACATACTATTTTTCACACCGACTACGAGGAAATTTAAAAAAAGCTATTGTTAAAATACATCTAAATTATCTTAATTTTTATTACTAATTTTTAAATATTACGAAAAATGTATAAATTTTTATACAACGTTGTTTTAGTTAAAACTTGAAATATGTTCGTTTTGAATCGACTACGATGAAATTACAATCGATTATTTTATTATCATCTGTGTTCAATTGGCACATTGCGTACAAATGTTCCAATGCCAATGTATAAATTAAAAAAGTAGCTTGAACAGAAAAGTAGCGTTTTGGTCCCTCTCGTCGTGGAGCAAAACTTACTTTTCCGAATGAAAGGTGTGAAAAATGTATTGCAGAAGAACGTACCTCCTCATAGTCCCTGTGCGAGTGTTGCAGCGGCGCGCGCGGCGGCGGCGCAGGCGCGGCTCATTCGCGCGAGCGGCGCGGGCGGCCCACCTTGCCCTTGCGCACCGGCGCGCCGGGCGTCGCCGCGTTCGCGCTCTTCATCAGCTTTTGCCAGTCCTGCTCGCACACTAGTGAGCCCGCGAGCATGTAATACCTGAAATGGTAAACGTTATTGTAGTGGGAAATGACGTCATAGTGCTGATAGCTGGATTGAAATTAAATAAAAAATAAATCGAACGATTCTTTGCACCATAATAAACGGGAACATTTTAGGATACTGGCATTGCTGGAAATTCATCCAAATTAAGCGTCTGAGGCACGAAATTCATGAGTCTATGTAATTATAATTAAACCCTCACAAAATATTGGTATTTGACAGCTGTCATACCAGTACAATGGATGTCATCATTGACGTTTAGTGTACCGTGATGACGGCTGTCAAATATTGGATGTAAGGGCATTTTCAATATAGTGCCCCAATTTTGCATTTGATCTCCTTCAAAAAAGTGGTACGTCATGGACAACCTTAACAACAATGGCTGACAATCTTTGTCATGTAGGCATCTTATGTGACGGGTTTACATGACAATGATTTTCATACATTGTCATTAAGGTTTTTATTAATTGTGGTTCACACCAATTATATAAACTTTAAATATCGTTGCACAACGTGAAAATATTTACGATTTCCCGCGGTTTTAAACGGAATCGCAAGTGTATATTTCCACCAAAAAACGCAAACTATTTGAGACACATACAAAAACGTTGTTTGCAACAAAAAAATACGAGTTGAATTGGCTGAATACGAGCTCTGCCGTCTTTAATACTGACAGTTTGTACTTTTTTTAAATTTGATACTCGACAGATAAAGGAATTTTTATACAACATTCCAGGCGGCCTGCAATGTTTTTTATTTTCTAATTTAGATCTGACCTTAAACTATACACTTTACCTTTCAATATGTAGCGAGTTATGGTCACTTTGCGGGCCATTTTTGAGAAAATATATAATAAAATTAGCAGTACCTATCGCCCTGCATGAGGTGTGATCCGCACTTGGAGCACGCGAAGCACTTTATGTGGAAGACGTGGAGCGGCTGTTGCGGCGCGTTCGTTCTCATGACGAATTCGCTCGCAGGTATCGCCTGTCCACACGCCGCGCACGCGCCGCCCGAACCGAACATTCTGGAACAAAACAAAACACTGATAAAATAAATATAGGCAAATAAATAAATTACTGGTGTAAAGTATATACTAGCATTAATGCTTATTTCCACAAAAAATATAGTTCTGATTCATATTCCATGGTGACGACCACTTTAGTAGAAGGCCTAGTTGGTAGGTACCTAACCTACTACCCCTGCCAGGGGCGGGACACTCCGCGATTTACGTTCATCGCTACAAGTACATGCCGGTGCCCCAACGTTGGGGAACCGGCATGTACTTGTAGCGATGAACGTCGACGTCGTCGTCGACGACGTCAGAGAGGTATAAATATTAATGGTGTGGCTGAGAAAAAAGCACCTTTTGTAAAGATCACAGGAGTGTCCCTTCTGTACTTGCACTATTATCTATTCTGTGCCCCTGCCTACGAAAGTGGCAACATTTGGTGTGTATTATTTTCCCGAGTCCTAAATGTTTTCTATGTATTCAAGTCTATATATATTCCATTACACAAGCCTTTTGAGAGACTATGTAAGTAGATGGATTTGTATAAGATATGACGGTACTAAACTTCTGTGTGTATTATGCATATAAGCTATCGCTGAAATCCACAAAGCTAGGGCGAAACCTAAATGTTTAAAGGCATTGAGCGGGTCAGCATATTCCAATCGACCTACCAAGAAGCGTAACACAACGTGGAAGCGTTTGTAAAAGAAATAAAAGTGGATATTTTCGGTTAAAAGCCTTTAAAACACGGTAGCTAGCTTGTGTAGCTATTCAATTATCGAATCCATCAGCCGATTGAGTGAGATCACTGGTAGTCGAGTGCGCAGGCCTATTTAATGTTTCTCTCGGTTCGAGTAGGTGCCGTTGCGAGTGCTTTGGTACTGGATTACTTGCGGATGATAATGAAAAAGGAGTGTATTTATACAGACCAGTATCGAAATTGCGAATAATCAAATAATGCAATCAAGTTGAAGAAAAGTGAAAGTGTTCTATTCTTATGATTGAACGACGTAAAAACTCGTATTTAAAAGTTCCAGTCCGTTGTACGTCCCTATAATGATATCTTCATTAAGCAAAAGTAATGCTACTTGAAAAGTGCCCGATAAGAATTTTGATAATGACCTTAAGATTTATATATAAGAAAAGGTTGAAAATATTCAAGCACCTGGTCAACTAAAAAAATACACAAAAATAACTAGTAACGAACCTCAAGTTTTATAGCTACAATTATATTTAAAAATATATGGTAGAGGTTATGTTCTGCATGTAATATGCATTTTATATGTTATTCATAGGTACAGCTCGTAAAGCTTTGATAGATGCATAATAAAGGGGAGTACCGACTTGGACTATAAATCAATCGTTATTGGATCCTGGTCGATCACGTAACGCATTATACGCACGTTACGTAGATCTGAATGTCAAATTTTGACAGTTGGATTGTCCTAACGCGCGTTCTGAACGTTACGTGATTACCCCTCAAAATACCTCATTTGAGTGATCATCATCATCATCATATCAGCCGAAAGACGTCCACTGCTGGACATAGGCCTCCCCCAAAGAGTGCCAAGGTGACCGGTCCTGCGCCACCCGCATCCAGCGGACTCCCACAACCTTTACCAGGTCATCAGTCCACCTTGTCGGGGGCCTACCCACGCCGCGCCTTCCGGTACGTGGTCGCCACTCGAGAACCTTTCCGCCCCAACGGCCATCGGTTCTACGTGCCATGTGCCCCGCCCACTGCCACTTAAGTTTAGCGATCCGGAGGGCTATATCAGTTACCTTGGTTCTGCTGCGGAAAGCCTCATTTCTGATGCGATCACGCAGAGAAACTCCTAACATGGCCCTCTCCATTGCCCTTTGGATGACTTTGAGTCTTCTTATGAGGCCCATAGTAAGCGACCACGTTTCAGCGTCATATGTCATCACTGGCAACACACACTGGTCAAAGACTCTCGTCTTGAGACACTGCGGAATATTGGACGAAAAGATGTGCCGTAGCTTCCCGAACGCTGCCCAGCCGAGTCGGATTCGACGATTGACCTCTTTCTCGAAGTTTAGGACCTACCTAACGGGATAGTCTGTCCTAGGTATACATAATCGTCTACAACTTCGAGCGTAAAGTGTCCGATTGTAATGGGAGTTGGTACGACATGGGCATTTGACATGATCTTTGTGAGCGACGTCCGCTCTCGGCGGTGTCGGCTGGGCGAGTGAGCGCGCGCGCTACCTGCCGCGGCAATGCTCGCCCCTCACAGTCACCTAAGAGTGACCTAGCTCCGAGACACAAGTCGGCGACGGACGAGCTCCGCCCCTATGTGCTCGGACAGTGCGTCGACCACGCTCCGCGACACAAGTCGGCGACGGACGAGCTCCGCCCCTATGTGTACGGA
The DNA here is from genome assembly GCA_945867215.1 of Epinotia demarniana. Classification (NCBI taxonomy): domain Eukaryota; kingdom Metazoa; phylum Arthropoda; class Insecta; order Lepidoptera; family Tortricidae; genus Epinotia; species Epinotia demarniana. Next base: position 9,262,591 of record OX244264.1, read on the forward strand.
CAGCGCGTACTACCACTCGGCGCCCGAATGGTGTATTTTGGGCTTCGCCCGTGTCCTCAGACACTTTGGGGTAAACGTTGTTACCAAAATAAAAGAAGGAATAACGAAAAATAGACTTTTATTTACTTTTCCCTATACTGCCCTATCACTGCCCTAACTGACTTGATACAAGTCCCTAATTTCCTAATACTTTGTAGTTTTCTTCTTCTTCTTGTTGTGACTTCCAGGAGGCTCCGATTTGACACTGATTTGCTCCGGGCCGTACCTGCTATTTATACCTGACAATGGGTAAGCAAGACGTGCTGAGTGAGACGACAAAAGTTACGCCCACTTTGACTTGACTAATTTACATCACAAGGTGTTATTCTGATATTATACATATTAATGGGCGGAAGTCTAAGCTGATTTACAAAGTTCTAATATGGCTTGAGATCTTATAAGTACAGTAGGGTTCGTAATTATTTTCTTATTCGAATAATCATACATGGAAATCGGGCAAACCGTAATTCGGTCCCTTTTGTAACTCTTATTTATTATTTGCTCTGAACCTACTGAGTTTACTTATTTCTAAGTTTAAACATTAAATAGAACTTTTTATTAGCTTTCTAACAATATAAAAATGTTTTCTATACGATGAGCCGTTATAAAGATATAAGTATAAACATATTAATTGCAAAGTAAAAATGCGCCGTACTAAGTTCTAATTCGGGCTCGGTGGCCGCGGCTCTCGTTACGGTCATGTTGGCGCGATATACCCCTCCCCTCCAGGCGGCCAGTCTGCGCTTGGATTGGCTACGCTTCGCACGGATCACCACCCTCCCCCGCGCCCGGATCGCCCCGACGTCAACCGACACTATCCGCGCCGCTGTACCGCCCGTCTAGTTCCAGCCAGCCCCGGCCTCCCACAAGCGGGTCTCACCGGGGTCCGGTGGTGAATGAAGCGGGTAAGGGCAGCCGCGCCGCAGCGATCGCGCCCGAAGCGCCCTAGGAAGCACTAACCAGGGCCCCCCACCGCTCTCCGCCCCTCACCTTTGTCCAGCAAAGGTGAGGGTAGAGCGAAAAATCGTGTGGGCTAACTACCCACACGAAACACCGAGATGTCCCAGCCGTCCCCGCCCCCCTCGGGAGCCCCCAAGGAATCGACCAGCCGCCCCCGGACTTTCCGCCGCACCCGCGACCATCCACGGCTTGCTGACGCGGCCGGAATCGCCCGCGACCCGCGCGTCCAGCGGGCGTTTAAAACCGCCCTGCTAGCGTCCGCGGCAGCTCACAAGGCCGCATCAACCCCGAGCACCCCGGGAACGCCCACCAGCGAGGATGCGCAGGGGCTCCAGTTTCCCAGGCCGCCCATCACGGTCAAGGAGATAGTGAGCCACCTTGCCCCGCTCGTCATAGGGATACCCAAATCCATGCAGAAGCCGACCGCCGCCGCGCCACCCGCGCAGGCCGCAGTCCCCCGCGCCGTCGCCTCCACAAGCAGAGCGCCGCGCCGCGCCGCGACCGCCGCCCGTCCTCGGAGCGGGCAAGGCGAGCCTCGCGCCCCGCACAGCGCCCGCGTCGCGACCGCCGCCCGCCCTCGGAGCGGGCCAGGCGAAGAACGCCGCGCCCCGCGCGGCGCGGCAGATCCCGACGCCGACCCCAGCTCCAACCACGCAGCAGCCGACCCTTCCGGTGCTGAAAACGCCGCCGCACGGTGGACTCACAGTCCGCCGAACGCCCGCCACCATCTCGCCGCCGCTGGTGCAAACGCCGGCGCAGGCGCCACTCGCGACGCCACGAAGCCTCCCCCGCCTGGACACGTCCCCGATGGATGTCCAGGACGAGAGCGCGGAGGACAGTGGCGACGACGAGCGTCGGGAAGAGGCCGCAACCGCGCCGGCCACTAACCAGACGCCCCATTCTACACCGAGAGCAGCCACGACCCAGCCGCCTCTGAAGAAGCCGCGCCCAATCACGCTCGACAACCTCCCGGATTGGAGCGCGCACTTCAAGCGAATACGGGAGCAACTGGGCCGCTTCCCCAATGCCCGCCCATACGGAAATGGAGTCCGCTTCCGCCCCGACGACCACGAGGAGTACAGGGTGGTGCAGGCCTACCTCGAGGCCCTCGGGGACTCCGTATCGTGGTCGGCGCTGCAGCTGAAAGACGAGATCCCCCTGAAGGTGTGTGTGAGCGACGTCCGCTCTCGGCGGCGTCGGCTGGGCGAGTGAGCGCGCGCGCTACCGGCCGCGGCAATGCTCGCCCCTCACAGTCACCTAAGAATGACCTAGTGCCGAGACACAAGTCGGCGACGGACGAGCTCCGCCCCTATGTGCTCGGACAGTGCGTCGACCACGCTCCGTGACACAAGTCGGCGACGGACGAGCTCCGCCCCTATGTGTACGGACAGCGCGTACTACCACTCGGCGCCCGAATGGTGTGTTTGGGCTTCGCCCGTGTCCTCAGACACTTTGGGTAATCGATGTTACCAAAATAAAAGAAGGAATAACGAAAAATAGACTTTTATTTACTTTTCCCTATACTGCCCTATCAGACTTGATTACAAGTCCCTAACTTCCTATTACTTTGTAGTTTTCTTCTTCTTCTTGTTGTGACTTCCAGGAGGCTCCGATTGACACTGATTTGCTCCGGGCCGTACCTGCTATTTATACCTGCTAGTGGGCGAGCAAGACGTGCTGAGTGAGACAATAAAGGTTACGCCCACTTTGACTTGACTAATTTACATTGCAAGATGTTATTGGGATGTTATACATATTAATGGGCGGAAGACTAAGCTGATTTACAAAGTTCTAATATGGCTTGAGATCTTATAAGTACAGTAGGGTTCGTAAATATTTTCTTATCTGAATAATCGTACATGGAAATCGGGCAAACCGTAATTCGGTCCCTTTCTTAACTATTCAGCGCGGTCGTGCGTTGAACGGGTTCTGGCTTCGATAACTTTGGGTCCGCCACCACGCGGCATAGACGACCCAAACCACAGGCACGGCGACACGCCTTCGCTAGCCACGGCGTACTGAGGCAGTTGGAGAGTGAGGGAGAAAGTGAGACCTCTTCTATTCGGTCGCACTTTCTCTAGGAGTGGAATCCGCAGGACGGAAAGAGAAAACAATAATTTCTGGTTCTCAGGGCTTGATGGTGAGGGAGATGGCTAGATGTTTTCGGCTCGAGTTGCAGGTGATGAATGGAATTAATATCGGTTTTTTTTTTTTTTTTTTTTTTTGAATAAATATTTAAAATAAAATATTTTTTTTTGATTAAATTCCGTCCTATTATAGCAACAGTCAGGTTGCTATAATAGGACGGACCCAATATAGCGGTCGAACTGCGTGGTTGGAGGGTGGCCTGGGGAAAATCCAGGGGAAGCCTCCGGCACGACCACGCGGGGAAGTTTGTACACTGGAATACTCTAAGAGTTTGCGCTCCAGTGAGATTGGTTGAACGGTATCAACCGAATCTGGGGTGTGAGTGGTATCGAACTACTGGGAGTTTTATCGCTGGTTCGCTAAAACCTAGCCTAGCTGAGAAGAGTCCAGCAAGAAACTCAGCTAGGCCCGACTTGCGTCGGACTGACTCTACCCGGTATGCGGCGGTACCGGGACGAAAGCGGACTGTATGTGTCTGTGTTGTCTCGCGGTGGACGTCCCCGCCGGCGGGAACGCTGAAGTGTACGCGATGTGTTGGACGCCGAAAGCGCAGCGTTCCATCTTTCGATGGACGCTGTGATTTCGTCGTCCGGGTCCGTGAGTGTGTGCCTAGGACGCCGGACCGTGCGGCCCCTAATCAGTGAGCGCCGAGTAACGACAGAGGGGGGAGGGATGGGGACGTAGTCAGCAGCCTTCCTAACTAACGGATTCCTATGGTGGGGAGCGTTATCAAAATAACGTCTGGCAGCCTGCTTAAAGAAACCATACATGGTGCTAATCTCCATGTCGTGGTGCAGGCTGAGGTTCGATTGGTACCACGGGGCACCAGTCGCCCTTCGGAGAAAACGATTCTGAATGACCTGAAGCGGCTTGAGCGATGACATAGGCACGTGAGCGAATGCTACACTTGCATATGTCATGATTGGACGAACACAAGTCTTGTAGAGTGTCAGCTTATTCCTAAGTGACATTTTACTAAACTTGTTGATCATCGGCCCTAGCCTTCCTAGCACGAACAACGCGCGGTTGCGTACCCTACGGATGTGGCTACGGAAAGTCAGTCTCCTGTCGAGGGTCACTCCAAGATATTTGGCCTCGTTGACCCAGGGGATGGGTCGGTCAAACATCTGGATCGGAGCCACCCGCCTTTCTGTACTAATGCAGTCCGACGGATGAAAGACTATTGCAGTGCTTTTCTCCGGGTTGACTTCGCTACGCCAAAGATTAAACCAACGACCTAGGTCGGAGATTGCCTCTTGGAGGTATCGCCGGATAGTAGCGTACTTACAATGAGTCGTAAAGAGCGCGGTGTCATCCGCAAACAACCCCAGTTGCACCTTAGGGTGCCTGGGAATGTCGTTTGTGAATAACGAGTAGAGAGTGGGAGAGAGCACGGAGCCTTGCGGGACTCCGGCCCGGATGGGGTGTGGGTCCGAATACGTTCCCTCCAGTCGGTATCGAAAGCTTCGGTCACTGAGAAAATCTCGTATTGTGAGTACGAGTCTGTCCGGCATTCCGAGCTGGTATAACTTGTATACAAGCCCGTTATGCCAGACCTTGTCGAAGGCTTTCGCTACGTCTAGAAAGATCGCACCGGTCTTGAGCCCCTGGAATCGAGAGAAACCATCCAACACGTGCTCCGTGACGCGGTGCACCTGTTGGACGCATGAGTGTCCGGATCTAAAACCGAACTGCTCATCGATGAGGAGGTTATTCTCAGCCGTAAATCTGAGAATTCTCGTGAGAAGGATCCGCTCATATAGCTTTCCAAGGGAGCTAAGTAAGCTGATCGGCCTGTAAGAGGCAGGCGAGGTCCGGGGTTTGCCGGGCTTCGCTATCCCTATGACCGTTGCACATTTCCACGCGGCTGGAAAGTGAGCATTGGTCAGTGCGGCATTGAAGATGCCGACCAAAAGGAGGAGGAGGGTTTCGGGGAGAAGTTTCAGGATGCGATTGGATAGACCATCCGCACCCGGAGCCTTCCTAATACGGAGACGCCTGACAAGGTCACTGACTTCCTTAACCGACACCGGTAAAATGGGTGAAGTTACGGGGAGACGCGATCTCCTGTCCACCTCGGAATCGACCCTACTAATGTGGGCTTCGTCGGTGTTGAGGAGGTTGGGCGAACATTGGGACTCTAAACTACTCGCAAGGCATTCGGCTTTCTCACTGTCCTCGAACGCGGGGGTTGAGTGATCCGGTCGATCCAAGGGAGGGATGGTCCAACAGGCATCGGATTTGAGAGATCTCGCTAGTTTCCAGTAAGCCAGGTGACTAGGCGTTATCTCCCCCATCAGATCCCTGAACGAGTTCTCCCGAAATTCGGCAATTCTCTGTTTGGACTCGTTAGACAAGTCCCTCAGGATTTGCCGATTTTCGGCAGAAGGGTGATTTGAATAGGTACGTATGGCGCGATTTTTCCTTGTCACCAACTCTCTCAGTTCCGTAGGTAGAGGTCGGTTTTGGATGTCCTCCGCCGACACCTCCCTTGAGGCTTCGCTTCGAACAGCGTTGAGGTAGTTGGTGAAAGTATCGATCGCTTGGTCTGTCTGTTCGGTTGTAGTTATATTGTCTGGGATATCTCTAAGCAGGGGGGAGTCCGTCTGTAGGAGACCTGATTGTACCTTGTCCCAGTCCACGAGTGTCCTGGTTCGAGGAGTACTATTGGGGTGAGGGCCTAGTCTCAAGAGGACTGGCCTATGATCCGAGTCTAGTTCGTGTAGCACTTCTATAGAACGCAGAGTTAACGCTACGTTCTTTAGTAGTGCTATGTCGAGTATGTCAGGTCGGTGGTCTACGTTATGAGGGAAGTGAGTCGGCTCTAAGGGAGCGAGGAGATCGAAAGGGAGGCTATCGATCAAAAGGTGATGAAGCCGATTGCCGTTGGGATTGGATGCTACGCATCCCCAGCTGGTATGCTTATTATTTAGGTCCCCGGCCACGATGACCGAAGGACCTAGGGAGGCTAAAGAGTTGAGGTCAGTCAGAAGTAAGTCTCGTTGAGGTGAAAGGTAGGTTGACGCAATCGATATCGGGGGGTGCCCCTCCATCGAGATGCGACAGACCGACACTTCCATATTAGTCAGGGGCGGTGGATTGAGACTTATGCAATGTAAGTTACGTTTGTAGAAAATGAGCGTGCCCCCGAATGGCCTACCATCTTGCCTATCATCTCTAATCTGAACGTATCCAGGGACGCGAAAGGCTCTAATGCCGGGACGATAGAAGGTCTCTTGGACCAGAAGTAAATCTACTGAGTGATCGCGAAGGAAGTTCATCACCTGGTCCTTCATACCCCTTAGACCATTGGCATTATAAATGCCAATGGTAATCGAAGCAGGTTTAAGCTTCTGGGATGTACTATCCATACTAATAGGCACCGTTAACCTGGCTGCCGCTTGGTGCGGCGAGATAGCGAGTAGCTGATGCGAATATGTGGGTAGACAGGCCGCTCGCCACCTCCGGTGGGAGTACCTGTACTAACTGCATAAACGCATAGAGTGGGTCCATAGCGGGCCGGCCCGCTTGACTGGCGGCGGGTCCCCATACAGAGGGGCCCGCCTGGGATTGGGGTGCAGAAGGCACCGGGCGGGGACCTACGGCCGCTGAAGGCGGCGGGTTCCTAGGGGCTCCTAACCCTACGGCCGGAAGGGCGGGGAAGTTTTGCGGAGTGCTATGGGGAGCACCCCGGCCCGCGCTTTGCTTGCGCCCAGAGGGAGGCGAGGACTTCGACTTTGCCCCGGTGTCGCGACTCTTTGGGCGGCAAGGGCATCCCCCATAATTGGCAGTATGCCCATGGGGGAGCTTGCGACCCAAACAGTTGCAGCACCGTATGCCGTTCGGGTCCTTGCAGCCTTTTGGGCGCTCGCAATCGCGAGTCGCGTGATCCCCAGCGCACTTGACGCAACGGGGGGGAGAGTGGCAGCCACGGGCGCCGTGGCCAAACCGCTGGCAGTTGTGGCACTGTGAGAGGTGGGTCCTCTTTTTGGGAGTCTCCACTCTCACAGCCATTTTAAGGACCTCCTTAAGGGAGTGGACGGCTTTGCGCTGGTTCGGGTCGGTGACTATTAGTACGATATCGTACTTCCCTACTTGCTTATTGTAGAGGCGATGAACCTCCCTGACGGCGATCCCCTTGCGTTTGAGGTCCGCGGCTACCTGGAGCCCTGTAGCCTTTCTCCTCGACGGTCAGCCTCCGGTTGTAGGCCATCGACAGCTCGTCGAAGAGACGGGTCAGAGCACGGTAGTCCTCGGGTCCCTGGACCGTGATGCGCATCCCTTCCAAGGGCGGTTTCAAAATCTCCGAACCGACCACCCGGATGCCACGCTGACTGGCTATGGCCATGGCAGTGTGGTATCTATGTGTGTCGATCAGGACACATGAATCCGGCTTGTCCGGGTTGCCTACCGGAGTTGGCTTGCTGGGGGCCGAAGACCCGCCGTCCGCTGCCAGAATGGCACTACTGGCCTGAGGGGCCTGCGCAGAGGGCGCCTGGACGGCGGGAGTCCGAAGGGCTTTCTTCGCCGGCGAATCGGCCCTAGGAGACTTCGGCAGCGCACGTTTGCCCTTGCGGCTGCTGCCTACTGTGGTCCAGACTGTCGTGTCCATGGTCATTTCCTCGTTCGAGTAGAGGAGGTCGCGAGTCTGTTCGTCGGTCAGTCTGGTCGTGGAGAGACACCGAAGGAGGGGGTGGGGGGGAGAGCTGGAGCGTGGGACAGTGCGTTCCTCTCGCAAGGAGGGTCGCCTCTGGAGGGAGCGAGAACGCGATTGTCTCACGCTTAAATCCGCTTCGGGGGGGGCCTGAAGGGCCGGAGGGTTGGCTAGGGCAGACGCGGCTGCCTTGGAGAGTTTACTTTTGCCCTTACTGGGCGTTTTGGCCTTAGGGGCCTGGGTAGGGGGCGAAGGGGTCGCTGCTGCCGCCGACGGCGGTGGCGGCGGCGGTCCCATGGTGGCCTTAGGGGCTTGGGCGGCCAGAGTGGCCGTCGGAGTGGCCGGACGGGCCTGGAGTTGCAAGTCGAGACTTGTCGGGGGGGGAGGTTGTATGGGAGCCGCCTGGGCAGAGTCAAAGACCTCGCCGCTGAGAGCCAGCTTGAGCTGTCGGTTCTCAGCAGCGAGGCGATCGATTTCGGCCTGCATAGCCCGCATGACTTCCTCCATCCTCGTGATCCTTTCTTGCAGCTCCATCCTACTTGATTTGCTCCGGGCCGTACCTGCTATTTATACCTGCTAGTGGGCGAGCAAGACGTGCTGAGTGAGACAATAAAGGTTACGCCCACTTTGACTTGACTAATTTACATTGCAAGATGTTATTGGGATGTCATACATATTAATGGGCGGAAGACTAAGCTGATTTACAAAGTTCTAATATGGCTTGAGATCTTATAAGTACAGTAGGGTTCGTAAATATTTTCTTATCTGAATAATCGTACATGGAAATCGGGCAAACCGTAATTCGGTCCCTTTCTTAACACTTATTCATCATTTGCGCTGAACCTACTGAGTTTACTTATTTGTAAGTTTAAACATTTAATAGAACTTTTAATAAGCTTTCTAACAATATATAAATCATTCTGATACGATGAGCCGTTGTAAAGGTATAAACGTAAACATATTAATTGCAAAGTGAAAATGCGCCGTACTAAATTCTAATTCAGGCTCGGTGGCCGCGGCTCTCGTTACGGTCATGTTGGCGCGATACACCCCTCCCCTCCATGGCGGCCAGTCCGCGCTGCGCTCGCGCATAGGCAACATCTCCTCTCTCTTTCTAATACAATTTGTACTGGGATTTTACTTTAATGTTTACAATATCAAATGAATGCTATGAGAGGGTGTTTTATGTAAATAATTACTATGGGGATTCTAACTACTGGGTTCTTTATTTACTCTAAACAATATAAGTCTTTATAAATAATCACATATTTATCTTACGTATAATCTTCGTATGACGCGATGCGTAGCTCTGCCGTCGCGTGTTGATGTTGTCGTCCATAGTGTGCATCAGGGGGCTCCCCGCCAACACCGACCCGGAGCACATCATAGCGGACTTAGTGGCGAAAGGATTCGCCCCCACATACACGCGCCATGTCAACGCGCGTGCAGGACGACCCGGCTGCGTATTTTATACGCAGGTGACGAAAACCGACGGCCTCATCCCGGCAATCTACGGCGTCAGGGAGCTGCTGGGGATGACGGGAGTGGTGGTGGAGGCAGGGCGCGGCAAGAAGGGGCCGGCGCAGTGCCACCGCTGCCAGGCCTTCCGGCACTCTTCACACGGCTGCCACCGCCCAATAAAATGCGTCCGCTGCGCAGGACCGCACTTCGCGGGTCAATGTGAGCGGCCGCGTGACCACGAGGGAACCTGCGCTAACTGCGGCGGCCCTCACACAGCAAATAGCCTATCGTGCCCCACCTACCAGCGTGAGGCACGCGTCAAGAGGACCGGCACAGCCCCCACCACAAACCGCCGCGGGAACGTCGTGCCCCAGCCGCATACAGTGCAGGCCGCCGAGAACGCCCCTAACTCCCTCATGGCGAGGGCGAACGATGCGGCGCCACTGCGCCGCCGCCGCCGAGGGAGGGGCCGACGAGGCAAGGGCCAACCCGCCGCCACCGCCGACACCGACGCCAACACCCGGACAACCGCCGCCGCCGCCCAGACCGCCGACGCCCGCACCAACGCCGCCCCCGCGCTTGCTCCCCTTGCAGCAGCGCCGACCGGACGACCGCCCGACACTGCCCCCCCCCTCCCTACCGGCAAGCCAAGAAGGCATTAGGGAGAGGGTGATAGCGCAGTGCGTGCAAATCCTGCAGAACGTGCTCGGCGCCCTGCAGGCAGGAGCAAACCCCACCTCCATCATCCTTAGGGGGTTGGCCGACCTGTATCAGGATGGCTAGCTCCCTAACGAACAAACACCGGACCTGACCATGGATGTTCCTGCAGCGCCGTCGGCTCGCAGGTCGCTCGCCGGGCCTCTCCCAAGGGAGTCCCACCCGGCAGGGCTTGACCTCGCCGACGGACGGAAGACGCAGATGACCCCACCGGACTTGACGGGCGTCACGCCCCCCATATATACCCGTCCGTTGTAGCGGACGGCGCCCGACCCCGCCAAAAGCGGCACAGCCGCGACAGGCTTCTCCGAGCCCACTACAGGGCCCGTGAGAGTACCACTGTACCAGTCTGCGCTGCGCTCGCGCATAGGCAACATCTCCTCTCTCTTTCTAATACAATTCTACTAGGATTTTTCTTTAATGTTACAATGTTAAATGATATCAAATGAATGTTATGAGAGGGTGTTCTATGTAAATAATTATTATGGGGGTTCTAACTACTGGGTTCTTTATTACTTTAAACAATCTAAGTCTTAATAAATAATCACATATTTCTCTTACATATAATCTTCATATGACGCGATGCGTAGCTCTGCCGTCGCGTGTTGATCTGTCGTCCATAATCTTCGTCTTATCCATGTTCATTCTTAGACCAACTCGCTCGGAAGCTTTACTGAGGTCATAGAGCATCGTACTTAAGTCCTCCATGGTCTCAGCCAAGACTACTACGTCGTCAGCAAACCGAAGGTGAGTGATGTACTCGCCGTTGATGTTGATGCCTAGCCTTCTCCAGTCCAGAGTCATTTGAGTGATAGCGGCAGTTAAAAGTGACGGCCGATTATTTGATATTTCGAATGTTAGTATTAGCATTTAGTGAGCATTGGTTGGAATCGATCGATTTCTTCTTTGGCGCATTATTATTAACACGATAACATTTTCAGTATCTGGTATACGGGAAAATTCCTGTTTACACGTATTATTGAATGAACTAAGCGTTAAAAATAGCTAGTTAGTTATCATAAAACATTAATAAATCATTTCTACACGTAGGCCGGACTTAATATTTATGGTAGTATATTTTCTTCTGGCATTCAGTATCAGTAAAATATTCAGGCTCTGAAATATCATGACCAGTGCCAACATTTACGTGAAATTACGTTGATTTCTCTCCGTTTCGAACGATACCCCGCCCGCCCCCACCGGTCGCTTCTCTAATGATCTCGTCGAGAGGTTTTAAATTATGTTCCTTACAACAATCTAAAGTCGACACGTACACAACCTTGCGACTCGAGACGTTCCCTTAATGAATAAAATAACATGTCAAGATACAGTCTTCATCTTAAATTAATGAGGATTCACGGTGACGTATTCAATTTTACACGTAACGAAGGCAAACAAACTTCAGATACGAGTGAGAGTCTGCCACCAAACTTTTCTTTGAGTCGGACCCGCTCGCATCGTCGATCAGAACACGGACCTAATATATTAAACTCGTTAAACACACATTTGTTAATTAATATCGGCGCAGAGGTTACCTAAAAGTTGAAATACGAACCAAAGATATAAGATCCTTTCATTACATATCATTTCGAAGTCCTGAACCCGTCAATAAGTTCCGAAATTTGATGAAAGTAACTAAATTTACGGATGGATAAATAAAACAAATGTTATAGGTGTGTAAGTAATTTTGTATGCCTAGAATAGTACATTTTACAACTAGTGTGAAAAGAATGTCTTTTCACCACTAGTACCTAGGTATCTTGCCACGAGCTGATAGCGAGTGGCAAGACTCGGTACGAGTGGTAAAAGACATTTCACACGTGTTGTAAACGACGTTTTTTAATACAATTGCGAAAAATAATAAATTAATATATCATTGCGATAAAATATGCTTGCTTCGAAGTTATTTTTGAACGAACCCATACTTTACAAATGACACTGACAGTGACAACATACTATTGGAATCAGCGCCATCGGGTAAAAAATCTAATATAAAATTATTGCGTTTCGAAAGTATAGTTTGGAACTAAAAAGTAAAAAGCACTAGTTCGATAAATTGAGCTTCTCGTACGCTACGCAGCCACAAAAAGTACCACTTTTTGAGCAACTGTATTAAAAAATAAGATTTAGAGGTAAGGGTTACTAATATACATACGTACATAAATATCTGTACACTCCTTTATGACATTGACTATAGAGTCCTGTACAGATGTTTATATACGCATATTAATACCCTTGACTGTACATATAGATACAACTTGAAAGTATAGGTACTAAATGTGTCTCTGTATACATCGTCGCACGCGTGTCTTTATAGTTGCTTCCGACGGGTTAGCGTGATCTAAGCTTATAAATTCTGAATGCCTTGAAATTGACACCATGTTGATGTCCAATTAATTTAGCGTGCAATATTATTTTACATTATTTTACAACCAACTTTCTCACAGAGCCGTTTTCCGACATTTATAGTTACAACCGTGTCCTACGAAAGCTTACCAAAACCAGGGTAGCTATTACATAAATCAATATTAGGGGACAATCTTACACAAATCGTCCTGTTTAGTAAGCAATGCTTGTAGTTTGGGTTCTAAGCGACGATATACATACTTCAATAGATAAATAAATACTTATATACATAGAAAACATCCATGACTGAGGAACAAATATTCGTGCTCATCACACAAATTACCGGTATTCGAACCCAGGATCTTAGGCAGGGTTAGTAAGACCAACTAGGCCAAAGCGGGCGTTAAATAAGACCAAATCGTGGATATCCCGCGTCTTAGCGACCGTTGTTTTTAACTAGCTTCTGCCCGGGACTCTGTTCGCGTGGAATTCGTTTAGATCGTAGCGCCATACATGCTTTCACCCGCCATTTCAACCCCTTAGTGGCTAAAAACTATCCAATGTCCTACCTCGGGACTCAAACTATCTCTAAACTAAATGTCATCCAAATCGGATCAGTGGTTTAAGCGTGAAGAGGTAACAGATAGACAGAAAGACAGACAGACACACTTCCGCTTTTATAATATTAGTGGAGTAGGATACGCGAGTGGAGCCGCGCGGGCAGTTAACAATAATAGGTTTTAGCTCATTCATTTATTTGAGGGGAAAGGGCCCACCAGGCAGAAATAGATCCATACACGTTTTTGCGTGGGTTGATATAATTTCACGTTCATACGCCGATACTGTTTGTCGGAGCTACTTAATTGAAAACGCTCTTACCGGAGTAAATGAAACGAATGCTATTTGCTCCGAATGATTGAAGCAAATTTATCTTTTAAACTTTAACATTTATCTTTAAACCTTTCCCATTCGGCCTTTAATTATTTGAAAACGACTGAGGAGCGCAGGTAATTAAATTTTGATTGCTTTCAGCCGGATTGTTGCTGCGATTTATTAATATTTTGGCTGTAAATAACACCGGTCCACGAAGCTAATAGCGCCTGCAATAATTACTTATTAACCTTTAGTTGATGAACGCCTACACCGACAAACGGTAAGAGGACTGATACTTGGCGATGTATGCTTCCCATCGATTCTTATTGCTCTAATAAAACTTAACTACTGAGGACCAGTGCGGGAAGTTATCAAGTTAAGCGTTTACACATTTTACTGTCTGATTAGAAAATTTTAGCCACATTAAAGCGTTTTAGTGTCATTTGACAACTTACTCCTATTCTCTAATTATAGGTAATCTAAAAATCAAATAATAGTTGTGTCGGATTCACCAAATTGAAGTTTTAATTGCTATTGGACCAAACACATGCCAAATGTATTTATATTTTATAGTCATTTTAAAATTGGTTAAGTACCTAGGGTACAACCTGGAAAACAAGGAGGATGATGAGTGACATTTGTCATTTACCTTTCATCTTAATATAATGTATAAGTAACCTCAAAAAGTAAATGAGGTTAGAAATTGTACAGAAATAACAAGTGCCAAGCTGTACAGTCAGCGTCATATAGGTGGGTAGTAGTAGGTAGTAGCAGCCAAGGTAGCCAAATATTTCGGTACACGTCTTTATTACTGTAAAAATAAGGGTGTGTTACGAAAAATTTGGCTACTCTGGCTGCTACTAACTATATGACGCTGACTGTATCCGAGTTTATATAGACTTATGTTATAGTACATTAAGTAACTAGGGCGGCGAATTCGTGAATGCCCCAGATCGCAGGTGTTTATGGTCCGAACCGAAGGTGAGGGTCATAAATATGCGCTCTGGGGCTATACGAATTACCGCCCGTGTTGAGTACAAAATTTTACGTCTTCACCTGGCCACAATGCGAGTTTTCCCGTACGCGCAGCGTGCAGTAAAACTCGCATTATGGCCAGGTGTGACGTAAAAATTGATAACGTAGTGTTGCTAAATGGATAGTAAACCATTAAATTGTTATCGATCATCGACGACCTCTCTGTAGCCTAGTTGGTAGCCTGTGAGCTACCTATAAAGCCGGAGGTCCCGGCTTCGAATCCCGGTAAGGTCATTTATTTGTATGATGGACAAGTATATTTGTTCCTGAGTCATGGATGTTTTCCATGTGTTTAGTTTTTATTTATCTGTATAATAAACTATTAAGTATTTACTTATCTATTTAAGACATTTAAGTATATATATCGTCGTCTAGTACACATAGTACAAGCTTTGCTTAGTTTGGGACTACTTCAATTTGTGTAAGATTGTCCCCAAATATTTATTAATGTATCAATTATTATTATTATAATATATGACCTTGAAGGTATAAAAAAAACCAGATTTATTAAATAGTATAACAGTTAATTTAAAGCTACCAATATCATCTAACTTTTATAGAAATAAAATTGTATAACAACTATGGACCTAATAAGTATTTCGCAACCAAAACAGCAATATTATATACTTGATTTTCCATACAACGCTTAGTAAATACTGTAAATAGCACACAGTGACGCTGACGTCATACTTGTATGTCAATTAGTATGAAGCGTTTCGGCTGCTGTCAGCGATGCCAATCGAGCGCCATCATCTTTGACATTTTTTTTGGGTATGTATTTATGTTCTTTGTAGTCGCTCCCATACAAACAAAGTTCTTCTCCAAAAAAACCTTGGTCACAGCCCTATTGGAAAGGATCTATAATACGTACTTACAAACCATTAAAAGCCTTACTCAGGTGAAAAAACTTAACTAATTAACAGTTTTACTATCAAGTAACAGCATCAACCATCACGCGGAAATCCTATTACAAACTTCAGAAATCTCATAGTATGTAGAAAATACGCTTTGAACTAACATGGAAATTGTCTGGAAAAGTGATAAGTAGGTGCAACGGGCGGTGGGGTGGCGGGGGGGTGTCATCGAGTCGAGACGAATGGGTCGACTCGCGATCGAGCGGTGCGTCCGCGCGACGGGATCCTCCGACTTGTTGCTTCCGATGCCATTTGTTTCCGAAGACGTTTAACGGCTAACTAGGGTGAGTTACGATTTTATTTAATAACGTTTTCCTCTTTTTCGAGTGGTAATTAAGCGGGCCGTTAGGTGTGTTCGGGTTACTGGACTCTGGAGGTCTTTAGTTTATGAGTTCTAGTAACCGTGCCGAAGATCTCGTTAATTGTACAAGATTTAACCTTCCATTTAACACCCTTCCCTAATATCTATCCTCAATATCATTCCGTAATAACATTCAGGGTAAAAAGTATCCTATATCCTTCTTCAGACTCAAATTGCTTCTATACCAAATTTAAGTCGATGCGGGCGTACACTTAAAAGGTTAAAAAAACGTTAGTTACTGCCACACAGACATTCGTTGAACCTAACCAGTAAACTCGTTTAAAACAAACACAACTGTTCTCAACAATGTATTAAAAAAAACACATTTTTAACAATAAAGCTAAACTTCCATATTAATCCGTGCTGATATCGGCACGACAATGTGCCGGTGTCGTTAGCAAGAAACTCGTTAGCGCGTGCGGCGACAACTGACAATTCTCTAATGACACGTATGCGCCGATTCTCGTCCCATGCATGATGCCTCTTATATATTTCAAGCTCAGGTTAAGTCTATATAAATAAAAAATTGAAGATATATTGTACTTGATCCTTTATTTAGAACCCCTGTAGCCGAGCAGCAAGGCTTCGATTTCGACGTAAGTACCTATGCCCGAAATTATCCTATGACGGTTATTTCGATGTTTATATGCCGTGCTATGTCAAAAAAAGCGTATGTAGGTACTTACTAAATATCATTCGAAGGGAACTCTTCAAATTTTATAAGCACACTTGAACCGATTTTTTCTGTAATAATCAACGCAAACGCTCTAGGAAATCAGTTCATGTGGTAAAGTAGAAAGGAAATATGGAAATTTTCATGTATGTGGCTTTGTGGAATAAATAAAGAAATTAGTTAGAATTCGGGATCGGCAGCACCAGGAAAAAAAATACATTTACGTCACACCTGGCCATAAAGTGACAGTTACCGACCGCAACGTGTGCGGGAAATCCCACTTCCTGGACAGAGGCAAAGTAAAATTTTGGTCTCATTACGGGCGTTAAAAAAAAACCTCCGATCGCGTATTTATAATCCGTCAAATTACCTGCGATCTGACACATGCTTTGTTTTACCGCCCTAGGTGAGTAATGTACTATGTCGACTTCATTAAGTCCTGATAAAACACTGTAGTATATGACTGCACACATTTAATTTACATGCTTGCACCTGGCATTGTTAGTTTGTTTTTTGTAGAAACAATATCGGATATCCCATTAGAGCCAGATGCGATGGAACAGACAGCAATCTGGGCAATTATTTTTTGAAATTGAATCATATGTATAAATAAATATACTTTTGACCTCACCGGCTCGAAAAGGCTTGCTTTATCGCTCAAAATCTGCGCCCAAAAGTCCATTTTATCCGCTAGCGTGGAAAGAGTTTTTGAATTTGGAACGTGACGGTCAATCGCGAGATCCAACTTTTTTCTATACAAAATGAGAGGTGCGTTCAGAAACTGATGGTGTTATGCCAATAATAATTTGTTATTATTTTGATAAAATAAAATTTATAATATTTATTCTTTCTTAATTAAGTAGGTACATACGAAATATTAATATTTAGACTGACTTGTAAGGATAAAATACGAATAAATATTTTAAAAATGTTTTATTTTTCTGAAAACTTCGCTTCTTCCAAATTTGGAACCCACCGTTTGAAAAGTTAATTTAAGAAAAAACTCATACCTATACTTTTAATTTTGTTTTGTTCTAAAGCCACAGACAGTAAAACCAATAATAGTGGTTATTTATAGATTTTAGTGCAGAAGATATACATATATGAATTTTGATGCCTGCTAAGTTAGCGGAAAGAGTGAAATAAGCGTATTTGAGCCTTAGTTTAAACCGTGAGTACCCAACCGTGAATAAAATGCTAATAATAAAGATTTGTTTACATCTTGGTGAGATGTAAACAAATCTTTATTGAAAACCTTTTTTATGAGTATAAGGTTCAAATTACTTCCATTACATTACCTACAATTTTCCTCGCGGTGGTGAGGTGAAAAGTTGTGTGTTTCGCTCGGCAGCAAAATTGTTTGGCGTCTCGTGCCTTGAAAGCCTCGCTATGCTCAGGATTGTACTTTTGAACCATTCGCTTCGCTCATGGTTCAATTTTACAATCCTTCGCTAGCTCGGCTTTCAATACAAGCACTTGCGCCAAACAACAACTTTGCAGCCTTGCATAACAAATAACTATTTTTAGAATTCATATCTGTGATATCTGTATACTCTGCGAGATATAGAACCTGTACGAATGTACCACGATATACTTGTCTCTAATAGCCATACCTACACCCGCTATATTAGATAAGTCACTTCTATGAAATACTACATATATCCGGGGGCTTTACATGTGTTCGCTGCAGCTAGGTTGGTAATAAAATGACAAAAATCTTCACCCATTTATAATTGTCAAGGCTCTATACGGCCCATTGTAAAACGAAACCACCAATTTTTGAAGCGGCAAGCTATATCGCCCGCGCACCCATGCAATCTCGTATTCAAATTGACATAGTAAAACAACAGAGCCTCCGACTAAGTTCCGTAAACTCGTTGCGAACTTCCCTCTACACACTCTATCGGCGATTTTTAATTAAATCCCTTGCGAGCGGAGCGAAGTAACACCATCAATTCATTATCCTAAACTCGGCCCGATTGTTCGCTCGCTACTTACGCAAACTTTCATTTTAATCAAGCGTTTAATTAAAAATTATCCCAAAAAACAAAATAAGCCAGTTAGGGCGGTATGAAACTAATTAAGGCGCATACGACGAGTCGGCCGGCGACGAGCGAGGTGAGCGTCCTTAATTAAACGCCTTGTTCTGCGCTAGTGGCCCGCCGCTTAGCGAAACTATTACACCCTACAACACTGTACGATTGCCGTGAGGGAGTTTTTCCACGTGTTGACAGGGTTATAGGCGCGTGAGACACAGATTGCAAGTGAGTGTGACTTTCGACCGTCGAACACCGCTCAGCCGTAGTGGCAGGCCGCTTAGCGAAACTATTACATCCTAAGTACAACAATGTAACCATTGCTGTAAGGGACTTCTTCCACGTGTTGACAGGGTTATAGGCGCGTGAAACACTGATTGCAAGTGAGTGGGACTTTCGACCATCGGACACTGCACAGCTGTAGTGGCCCGCCGCTTAGCGCAAATATTACACCCTACAACACTGTACGATTGCCGTGAGGGAGTTTTTCCACGTGTTGACAGGGTTATAGGCGCGTGAGACACAGATTGCAAGTGAGTGTGACTTTCGACCGTCGAACACCGCTCAGCCGTAGTGGCAGGCCGCGTAGCGAAACTATTACATCCTAAGTACAACAATGTAACGATTGCCGTAAGAGACTTCTTCCACGTGTTGACAGGGTTATAGGCGCGTGAAACACTGATTGCAAGTGAGTGGGACTTTCGACCATCGGACACTGCACAGCTGTAGTGGCCCGCCGCTTAGCGCAAATATTACATCCTACAACACTGTACGATTGTCGTGAGGGAGTTTTTCCACGTGTTGACAGGGTTATAGGCGCGTGAGACACAGATTGCAAGTGAGTGTGACTTTCGACCGTCGAACACCGCTCAGCCGTAGTGGCAGGCCGCTTAGCGAAACTATTACATCCTAAGTACAACAAAGTAACGATTGTCGTAAGGGACTTCTTCCACGTGTTGACAGGGTTATAGGCGCGTGAAACACTGATTGCAAGTGAGTGGGACTTTCGACCATCGGACACTGCACAGCTGTAGTGGCCCGCCGCTTAGCGCAAATATTACACCCTACAACACTGTACGATTGCCGTGAGGGAGTTTTTCCACGTGTTGACAGGGTTATAGGCGCGTGAGACACAGATTGCAAGTGAGTGTGACTTTCGACCGTCGAACACCGCTCAGCCGTAGTGGCAGGCCGCTTAGCGAAACTATTACATCCTAAGTACAACAATGTAACGATTGCCGTAAGAGACTTCTTCCACGTGTTGACAGGGTTATAGGCGCGTGAAACACTGATTGCAAGTGAGTGGGACTTTCGACCATCGGACACTGCACAGCTGTAGTGGCCCGCCGCTTAGCGCAAATATTACATCCTACAACACTGTACGATTGTCGTGAGGGAGTTTTTCCACGTGTTGACAGGGTTATAGGCGCGTGAGACACAGATTGCAAGTGAGTGTGACTTTCGACCGTCGAACACCGCTCAGCCGTAGTGGCAGGCCGCTTAGCGAAACTATTACATCCTAAGTACAACAAAGTAACGATTGCCGTAAGGGACTTCTTCCATGTGTTGACAGGGTTATAGGCGCGTGAAACACTGATTGCAAGTGAGTGGGACTTTCGACCATCGGACACTGCACAGCTGTAGTGGCCCGCCGCTTAGCGCAAATATTACACCCTACAACACTGTACGATTGCCGTGAGGGAGTTTTTCCACGTGTTGACAGGGTTATAGGCGCGTGAGACACAGATTGAAAGTGAGTGGGACTTTCGACCGTAGGACACTGCTCAGCTGTAGTGGCACCCCGCCTAGCGAAACTACAACACTGTAGGATTGCCGTTAGGCAGTTTTTCATGTGTTGCCAGGGTTCTAGGCGCGTGAGATTCAGAATGCTAGTTAGTGGAATTATCAACCATCGGACACTGCACGCTTGGATAAATTTAATACAATACAACCTACAACTTTGTACGATTGCCGTCATCGAGTTTTTCCACGTGTTGACAGAGTTCAAGCGCATGTGATATAGAATGCTACAGAGTGGGCTGGCAACTGTCGGACAGCGGACTATGAAGGTGGTTTTCCACCGGCGAGGCGAGGCGGGGCGTGGAGGGGCGAGAATTGAAATTAGTATGGGACTTACTACCTATTACCACAGCGCGTGCGCCGTGCCAGTGGAAATAGGTAGTAAGTCTCATACTCATTTCAATTCTCGCCCCTCCACGCCCCGCCTCGTCTCGCCGGTGAAAAACCACCTTGAGACCGACATCGAGCGCTTAGCATATTTCATCGAATGTCGGTAATTATGTATATAACTCTGAGTGAGTTACTAGCTGCTCCGCACAAACGCAGGCAAACCCGCGAAATAAACAAACAAACTTACAATATCAATCATTTATTACCCCGTATACCTAAAATAGCACCACAATTGAATTAAAACTCAACATCTTTTATACATAAGTATGATTCAGTAACTAATTCAGAAGCGCTGGTGAGCTCAAAGTTTTCCAATTAATGTTAATACCTATTAAATTGTGCTAAGAATTAAGTATCTCAGAATTACGGTCCCTCTAATTTATTACTAAACTTTCACTTATCAATCTTTTAGAATAGCTCGGAATTATCTCGGATTCATGAGAAGATTCCTAAAACGATTCCCATACTTAAAGTGAATAGTTTAATTATTTGATGAGTAAATAAATTATTTATTAGATGGGTACATTTGTCAAAACCCGCGCTCGCACGATGAGCTAATCGACTATCACCGCTAATTGCCGGCGCCGCTCCGCGGCCCCCGCGCCCCGCCCGCCCGCCGCGGCCCCCTCGCTAACTAATTAGATAAGTTTTGCAACTCGACTATACTTCTGGTGCTCCGCTGCCGGTAAGCATCAATCTTTTTAATTAAACATTTTTGACACCGCAACGATTAGCCATCGAACCCATTTCTATGCTAATAGTATGACTAGTTTTAATTTAAATGCAAAACGAGGAGCGAACTGTACGCCATAACTCCACTTTGGTAACGCGCAATACGATTTTTACCGTTCTTAATTAAGAGGTAAAGCGTGGAGCGAATAAAATAAATATTGTGTTTGAAATGGTAATTTTTAAGACCAAAGAAACTGTTATCATTTATTTATTGGTTATTGATTCCCATTAGACTATAAAAATGGTATAATTGAATCATCAGTGAGCACCACAGGTTATATTATACTTTAATTATTTTAGACGTGGAACCGGAATCATGTTGAACAGCCTTATAGCGGATGATTATTGTTTTTATTCGATTAATATTCGTTATATGACGCAATTATCCATTTAAACGGATAATTTACTGGCGATGTTAATGCAGTTGATATTAACTATTGATGAGATATCATTGTATTTGCAGAATGCGTCGACATTGTCTTTTATCAGGTAATAAGGTGCGTCAACAACGCTTACAGTGAGACTTCGAGTGTTATTAACGCGCCAATAGACATCACTTTAACATACTCGCGCCATCTATCCTTAAAAGTATCCATTAAAGATCAGCAGTGCCCAATAAATCTGGAATTACAATGGCACATTGTCCGGTCTGATTAAATAAATAGGTGCCCACTGCCCGTCGCTTGCGCAGATCTGCGATAAGATCACCGGCCGTATGTACGCGAAACCCATCTCCCCGCACATTAACATAAAGTTTTAATGTTCCCGTAAAATGCCGTATCTAATAGGTGTTGCTTATTCACATCAAGTCAACACAATTACAACTTTATTACAGCCCATTAAGGTTACAACTGGAATGTGCTTGCGCGATTATACATGCTGAATTTGCGGAATACTTAGGTAGGTATGTTAGTAATTATTATACTACAGCTAGACAATCCTGCTAACTATTTAACTTAATACGAATTTTAAACTCTCAAAACATGTGAAAATACTTACGGTTTTGATTGTAAGATGACAACAAATCTTTAAAATCTTTCGGGTTTATGTACATACCTCAACAATCATACAGGGAACCAGATCCGATTTGTAATTACTTAATAGAATCTCAAGAAAATAGAACGTAGATATAGATCGTAGGAGATTCATGTAGAGTAGATCCTTTCTACAAAAGTATTAGCTACTCCAAACAAAAATAAAGTAGCGTACAACCAATACGCAGAAAAAGCGTCATGTTTATTCACAAGGCTCGATAACGATCAACAACGAAACGTACCTACTTAAACACAAGAAATTCATTTTTCAACTTTAGAAAATTATCGGCCGATATCTGTAGGCTATTTCCCTTTACCTACAGTAATGAGGTTGTAAACAACAGTCTGATTAAACTCCTTAATCGCAAAACTCAAACCTTTTAAAACAAAACCTCGCAATTTGAGAGCGACCACCGCGTAAATAGCCAGTTATATCGGAGAGGCGATCTCGGCTCATTACCTCGCCTCCCTAATTAGGCACCCTTGCTTCCGATCCGGCCAAACGCGCTCTAACGATTGTTTTCTAATCATTACTTTATTTCCGATACGGTGTATAAAAAAAAAATACAAATCATTTTTAATAACGTTGGAGAATTTCTTTTTGATAACGTGGTCATAATTTTACAAAAAGTACCTGCACGTATTACAAAAAGAACTGGTATCAAGCATATGCATTAATTTTAACGTATTGCAAATCTGATACTTATAGCGGTATTCCCGTTTATGCCCTAGAGGAGGAAATTATTGCAAATACACAAATATAAAGTCAGACAAGGAAAGTCTGCCGATTGTAGCTCTGTTAGTTTGTATGTAGGGTGTAATCTCCGGAATCTCTTATTTGACTTTAAAAACTTTAATCTGTGTATTAATAGTGTTTATTCCAACATTAGCGCATACAATTTTGACGTCTAATCCCAGCCAAATGATTGATTTTGAGGTTAAATCGGGCCTTATAAATAAAAAAAACCATAATTGCATATCTTGAGTTGTATTTGTTTTAATCCATGGAATTATTCACTCATAGAGTACATCTGAATGTCTGTCTATTTAGACAAGCTAGACAGTACTGGCTTACCACGAGGGAGCTTGACCTTCTATAAACAAATGTTTTAACAACCTTGGTTAATATAGTTATCATTTAAACGAAATAAATTAATAGTCTGAATATTAAATTTAAATCAAAACCCACAGCATCGTTTTCACCCCGTGAGAAACCGCAAAAAAGGTTAAAATCCCAATTAATCGATCGGGAGAAAAATTAAATTGGCTCTCATTTCCTGTTCGTACGGCGTAATACGGTGGGGGCACGCACCTCTGCAGGCATCCGGCAATTAGGGACTTTACCCTAAATATGGCTTTAACGAACGATGGACCTCGGTGTAGGATTGTATGCAGCTTTGACTGCCGTAAATGCACGGTAGATATATGGCTACAGACAGTAAAACAAATTCGTACAAACGTCCGATGGGACGCACTCACACAAACACGCGTTGATACAGTAAACTTAAGTGCAAGTCGGGGAAGTCGGCGGTACATCAGTTCGCGAGCCGCCCATGTGCCTCATTAACTGGTTTTGAAAGGAGCGCAAGTGTAGAAAGGTCTTAAGAGACGCTAGTTGAGATACTACTTTAGATAATATATACTGTTGATGATGTACAAGTACAACTCGTTGCGATCAAAAATATAGGAATTGAATCTATTATCATCAATTATATTTAAAAATAGAAAAACCATGAGTTACAGGTAACCGATATAATTAAGAAGAGAATTAATAAAACTAAACTAATTGTGCAGTTGCAGCCAGATATTGTTAATACATAAATTGAGTTAATCAATTGAAACATTAAATATCTTACGTATGTATGATTTAACTTGAGTGGTATAATTATAATTATATTAACATAAACACTTCATAATTTAATTCATAAAAAAACTTGCCAAGAGCGTGTCGGGCCACGCTCAGTGTAGGGTTCCGTAGTTTTCCGTCCGTCACAGAACAATTTTATTATTAGAAAACGAACGACCAAAGACAACTAAGACAATTCGAGCACGCCAAATTTTCGACTTAATGTATGGGCGCACCTGCTCCGACCCCATTAAATCAGGAAAAATCTTAACAGCGCCATGTACAATGTTAGTGTTCCGCGTACAGCGACATCTATCGGCAAATTAAGTAAACTATTGCGCGCGAGCTTAAAGTATGGAAGATGATTTTTATGGGATAATTCTTTATTGTGTGAACCGATTTTCACAGTTTTACTTTATTTGAAAGCACGTCATTTCATTGTGATTTTTGTAGAAATTACAGGTACAATACTAATACCTGCTAATACGGTTAATTTACAAACTTAGTTCAGAAATTATTTTGTAATTTTTTCAAAAACTATTCAACCTATGAAGTTCAAAATTATTTTCCTAGGAAGTTTTTATAAAGTTCGACTTTTGAGATTTTTTTCATATTTTTAAAACTTATGGATCAAAAGTGAGAGGGGGGGGGGGGACACATTTTTTTTTCACTTCTGGAGCGATTATCTCCGAAAATATTAAAATCATCAAAAAATGATTTTTACAAACCCCTATTCATTTTTAAATACCTATCCAACAATATATACCTGTACAAAAAAACACTTTTTATTTTACCACTTTGTCGGCGTGATTGATATACATATTAGTACCAAATTTCAGCTTTGTAGATGCTAACGGTTACTGAGATTATCCGCGGACGGACGGACAGACAAAGCGAAACTATAAGGGTTCCTAGTCGACTACGGAACCCTAAAAAGTGCTAAAGTATTGGCTAAAATATGCTGCTATGTACATATATATTGGCAACGTAGAGTCACAGAGCTTTTCTACAACAAGAGAAGGCGGAGCAAGGATTTCTCTACTATAGGCAACATTTGTTTCTCAATTTCATCCTTGTCTCGCCCCACAGTAGAAAATACGGCATCTACGTGCACACACAATTAAGACCCTTGCCCTAATAACGAACGATACTGCCCGCTGCGCTGTTGCTGCAAAGATTTATGTACGATTCCCACCGAACGGGCCGGGCCGGGTCACCTGGCGTCGCGTCGCAACGGGTGCGCGAGCACCCGGCGGCAGCCGACCGCGTTTTAATAGAGTGCAGTAGGCAAAAGCCGGACGGAGCCGGTCACATGTGACGACAGCTGACCACAGCCGTCCACGTCCGCGAGGAGTCGACCGGCCGCAAGTACAATCAAATATGAAATTTAACGTCTATATTAAAGCTTCAAATTTCTTTGGCAACTTGCAACAAACGCGCAGGCGCACTCCGGCCCGGCCCGGTCGGTCGGTGAGAATCGTAAGTACATAAGGGTGCAATGAAAGAGATTATTATCATGATTAAAATATTTTTTAATAAGTTGACTAAAAAGTATATTCAATATACACCGTGGACGTGAATAACCCGAAAGATTTTAACCACGCATTCCTGAGGTCATTAGGAGTAAGAAATGTTATATGAACCCCAACAAAAATTCAGCATAAAAAAAATTTTTTTTTGCTTGTTTTGTCGGTTTTTGTAAATAAAACTTGGATAACTATTGCTTTTTTATGGAAATTATCCCTTTTAATAAAACGGTAACGATTATTTTTTCAAAAAAGGTTAAATTTAGTGAGTGGTAGCTGGCACTTTGATATCTGTCAATAGCGGCGCAAAACTGGCCAACATCGGTAGCAACGTCGCAATCAAAAGAGCTAAATGCACGTTAGTAATCAAAATAAAAAGTTTACATGAAAATTGATAGTATCTTCAAAAATAAGCCAGCAGTGACTGGGGTTCACATAACATTTTTTGCTCCTAATGACCTAAGGAATGCGTGGTTAAAATCTTTCGGGTTATTCACGTCCACGGTGTATGTCCCCTCAAGTAAAGATTGTTTTTGTGGTTTATCAAACCAATGTTTTTGATAGGTGGATCTGGAAATCTAAAATCACTCTTATCTACAGATACTACGACGACGCCGGGGCCAAATTTGAGTCAATAATAAAACCACATACCTACACAAACCCAAGCACAAACTACATTTATTTTATATAAGTAATAACCCAATCACTGATCTTCATTTTACGGTGGTTCGGCTACCATGCAAAACGTCTTTTGACATTCGCAGGCTAACGGCGTGATATTTAAGGAAACTTTAAATGTAACCATCTTTCATAAATTGGCTCTCCATTTGAGCGAAATTCCCCATTTCCTAGAATAAACTTCTATTAAAAACTTGAATAATTTGAGAATAATCGTTTTCCCAAAGTATCACGTGACACCCCCCGTGTGGTGTCGGGTTAGAATTTCACCACCCCCTTTCTTCCCGTGGGTGTCGTAAAAGTCGACTAAGGGAGCAGGGTTAAAGTGTGTTGTGGGCGATGAGCTAGCAACCTGTCACTGCAATATCACATTTTGTCAATCTTTTTTATACCCACATTTATGCTAAAAGTGGCGCTGGAACATAAGTTTCATGTGCTCTGCCTACCCCTTTTAGGGATAAAGGCGTGAATGTATGTATGTATGTATGTATGTATGTATCACGTGACAAACGAATTTCTAGTTTATACAAGTTTATTCTAGGAAAGGGGGAATTTCGCGCAAATGGAAAGCCAATTTATGAAAATGTGTTACAAAAGTTTCTTAAATTATCACGCCGTTAGCCTGCGAATGTCTAAAAACGTTTTGTATAGTCGTCGAACCACATTGAGGGCTGGATTCGAGTGAGACGGTATAGTTGAGACTATTTAATGTGACCGACTTTTTATAAAATCAGTTTTTTGGAATCTCTTACGTTCGCCGGTCGAGCTGACTTTTGAATGCGTTACTTTAATTAAATAATCTCACCCCCATAGCTACGCCATCGCTCGAAACCCGTCGGCAAAACGCACGTACGGAAAGGCCTTTAGTGAAACTACAGAGCAATACAAATACTAATATCCGACAGCCAAGCTAACCCTATCGACGCTATAATGAAAGACACCGGACACCGTTGAAATTCAGCAGCGTTCACTATGTATGTAGACTATGTAGGTAACGAAAATGAGGCTAACATACTAGAACGCAATGCATGGAGGAATAATCTTCGGACCGGTTACCACAATAGCACTGCAGAGACCGGGAAAATAGGGATTGCCGGCCAAGTAGATGGACAGCGTAGCGAGGCCAGATAGGGATACGAGGTTGGTAATCCCTCTTTAGGCCGAGGTGCGAAAAGTAATTATGCTTTTCTCATGCCCTCATGATAAACGTACACATTGAAATAAAAAAAAGCTATTATTTTAATGGCTGAAAAACGTTTTTGTGTCACGATAGTAAAATTCTTCCATCAAGCAACAACATTCAGACTTTACACCACATATCTTCTAAGTAAAATAAAAGCTTGTAAAATTGCTATCTATAAGTTCAAAGAACAAAGAAACAAAGCATAAATCAAGCCACATTCACCGTAACGATGTGTCCACTACCATTCAGAAGTAAAAAGATACTAGGAGTATATGAATGTCAAGGGCTCTTAGCACCTTGTTATGTCAAGGAGTTGGCTCCAGTTCAAGCGAAAAAGGGATCAAGGGTGTATGGAACACGAACACATTTACAACGTTTTTCTTCCGGTGGGCCACTATCGCCTTCGATTGGCGTAATCTATGAAGCTGATCACGTGATGCCTTTCAACGTTGCGCCGGCGACGATGCACAAAAGGGAGTTTTTTCCCCTAATAGAGGAGCCGACATCATTAACGTATCGGCCAGGTTCGGCCGCGCAGTTATTCGCTAATGTGACAACACAGAGAAAGCCCGCCACAAATGAGGGACCATCTTTTTGGGTTAGGGTATCGGTGTACTGGGACCTCGGATGGAAAGGTTTTAAATTGGGCCTGGTAGAATGTAAAGAACAAAAATGTAAAGCTTCGGCTTGATTTTAGATTATTTAGTAATTTTCCGAATAAGATCGTTTCAGATAAAAAACTCTTAAATGAATCGTTTTAATGTATATGTTTTTAAGTTTAAATCTATATCTACCTACTTGTTTTACATTCAATGCTGACGATGTTTTTTTTTTAAAATAAACCTTTATCCGGGTAAGGATTAAAAACTCCTCCGGTATCTAAGACTCCTTCACATACATAACAGACGCATGAACATAGCGTGTGTTCTGACAGACAGACAGCCTCCGTCTCCGATCTGAGTCTCTCCGTACATTCCCGACGCTCGCATGATGGATCTACATCTCCTAACGAGACATATTAAAACCGATTATATCGAGGCGTAACAAAAGTGACAAGTGAACATTACCTTATCTTGCCCAATAAACACTGCTATTGTCTCATTATGAGCGTGACGAGCGTCGGTGTGCCTCGGCCCTTAGCGGGGGTGTATTCTAATCGAGCGTTAGCGTGGCTCGTTTTTGCACTAACGAACAGGTTGCGTTAAGGCGACGTCGACTCCAAATAACGAGTCAGACGGGGAATTTTGCCTCATTAAAAGTTGCGACCTGAGGAGGAGGCAATTTGGAGGCCCGCGACTTCGCCCGCTACTTATTAACAACCTGACTTTACACTCACTTGTCACTGAACGGACGTGTAGTGCAGGAGCGTCCCGCGGTACGTCCCACCTGCTCTAGAATTAGTAAACAAACGTCTTTACGAGCGGTTTTACGAGACCCGCGATATTTCGGTCTCGCGCACTCTTTTACGACATAATGAATTTGTTGATGAAGTATTAGAAAGTTTGGAAATAGACGCGTCTGGTCACCGCGGCCTGCCGCATTGTTTCAACCGGCCTCGTATATCCACGGAAGGCATTAAGAAAATCCAGATAGGGGCCTATATTTACGGCCAGATAAACGGAGACACTGTTTATAAATATGGGTTTAACGCAGAGCACCGTCAAAACTGAGATATAAGAATATAACTTCTTGCTAAAATGTGATACTTAAACCAAACTTCAGTAGTCGAGTTGTGATATAGCAACGTGCAAAATAACCCGTTCGCCGCAATAACGACTTGATTGACAATTTACGGTACTAAATACCTGTAATTAAGATTCAAATTAAGCTCGTTAAAGATAAATTACTGCGCTCCCGTACATAATTAAGCCATCTTCAATAAGTTAAGCGCAAATTTACATATCGGTACTAACTCACTTCTATTATTAATAAGTCGTACCTACTAACTTGGAGTGCAGAAACTCGCTTCTCATAGTTATGGCGAGGTTAACACATGAGGTTAATTAAGATCACAAGCGGGACCTCTAGGTATAACTACGAGCGCGCTGCCGACACCGCCCGACTTTATGGAGGGCTTCCCTAACTAATTAAAATTTATGTTTCGCTAATTTGACGCATTACGTTTATGTCATCGAACTCGACAATAAATGTGACAAACAAAAATCACAAACGGAATACACAACAAGGAATTAACAGTTGTCAGCCGAGATCCCGATCGCAGTTTTCGCATTTTCGACAATATTTTCAATCCGCACATGACAACTGGGATCCGCGTCCGTTCTAACCAAATCTCGGCCAGCCAACATTATTAAAAATTCTTTTGACAGCGGCGGCTATCGAATAATGATTTGTGTACGTCACGCCGGCTTCCGCTGTCATACTTGCGCCAAATTTTCACCCGGACTCGTTTTTTTTTTATTTTCCACCAGCCAGCCGGACGCCAGGAGCTGCGTTTATTTATTAACAAAATTCGTCCGTCTAACCCGACTCGTTGGGCTGGTAGTGTGACCACTAAAGTCTACCTTTTAGGGACGGTATAAGGTTGAGAGTGGGTTGCGCGGAGGGTAGTGCGTTGGGTTGTTTCGGCGCGCGCGCGTGTCGTTTACGGGCTGCATAGGCGCGACGCGCGCTGCCCGTGCGCTCCACCCATATCAATTTCGAATAGGTTTCCTATTCGGCCGGGGAGATTGCGTTTTGATCGTTTTGTGTGTAAAACTGTTGCCCTAAATTAAACGCTTTAATAATAGAATAGAAAATAAAACCAGGCATTCGATTGTTGACAGTAGCATCGATATGCGAATTTGGAATGACATTGTACGGTTCGATTCGGTATTTGTTGAGCGTAGTAGGTAATATTCGAACGTTTAATGTTACCATTCTCTACATAATATTCAAGTACCTACTTGGCAGCCAAACTAAAATTATGATTAATTTCGTAACTATTTAGAATATAATAAAATAGTATACAATTTAACACACTAAGTAATACAATTACAAAAAATAACGAAAACAATGGAAGAACTTATCAGCTAAATGTAGTCTAATTACCAACCTATACGGAACAAGGTGATCACTGATCACTCAGTAAATGCTAGGTTCTCCTAGAGCACCCGACGCTGGACTTCCGTGAACACCAGTGGGGAGCGCAGCTGCTAGCAGAATCACAGAAATGATAAAGTAATGTAAAACACGAAGTGAAAGTTCCATTACCAAGAAGTGAATTTTTGCCCACAGTGCTGACAATATAACTTTTTAGTTTAACTTTAAAACATAGCTTGCTTATAAGGTATGTTGTTCCAGCATTTCATTTAAACATGTTTCTCTGAAATCGGACCTAACACGCAACCTATGCTTGCAATCTTTTAAGAGATTATGTATGGTTTCATACATACATACATACATACATTCACGCCTTTATTCCCAAAAGGGGTAGGCAGAGCACATGAAACGTATGTTCCAGCGCCACTTTTAGCATAAATGTGGGTACAAAATATCGACAAAATGTGATATTGCAGTGATAGGTTGCTAGCCTATCGCCCACAACACACTTCAACCCTGGTCCCTTAGTCGACTTTTATACGACACCCACGGGAAGAAAGGGGGTGGTGAAATTATAACCCGACACCGCACGGGGCGGGTGGTTTCATAAATATGCTAACTATATGGAAAATTAAACATGGCCGAATTAATAATTAGTCATATCCTTTAAAGACTGTAAAACGAAATCAAACACATTTTTACCCAATTATCGACAGGCTACATCTACGGGTTCCATAAGACCTTAAATATGTCCAACCCACCTCGTAACACTCGCACGTCGTGTCGCCCGTCGGTTACCGCGACCACATCAATGCGGGCAATCGTCAATTACAAACTACTTCCAATAGTTCCAATTAGCGATAGTGCAGTTGCAAATCAAATTTAGCCCGCGCGCTAATTAGAGCCGAGCGAGACGAGCGAACTAATCAGGTGGCTAAATAATGTAGTCGTGACGGCGTCGTTAGCTCGTGAGACAGACGTTATTAATTAACATCGCATCGGCCTCATCCCGGCCCGAACGTTGGGGCGCGCCGAGGTAAGTTGCGTGGCCCTTGGAAGATAATGCAGGGGCGCTTTTCGCGATTCGGGGATATTTGACGACTGGTGAGGAAATTCGATGATACCTTGTGTGAGAGGGTGATACCGCGGCAGTTTTATGGTCACCATGCCACGCTGTCATTAAATTTACCCTCGAATACAGCAGTATGATTATTGATTATAATTAATTTACGGAAATTATATAACTAGCATTCACCATACGGAAAATATCCTGTATATCCTTTATAATAAAAATTACTGTCTGTTTTTGTAAGTAGAGTTATAAGATCCATTATCATCATTATCAACAACTTAGAAGGGTTATAAGTAGGGTTATAATATAAGATAAATTATCAACATTTTATTTCAATGTAGCTTTTTCCTGCATTTGAAATAAAATGTGGTATTGCGCATACGATAATTCGGTCCTATCAAGTGGTTATCACAGATACCGATCCAGTTCGGATATTTGAAAATTTTGTATTACGCGGGCGAAGTCACGCGGGCACCCAGTTATAAATATAATCGCTTACTGGGACTTTCAGGTTCGTGTTTAGTCTTGAACATTGAAAAAAAAACAGCAAATGTAAAAAAAAATTGCCAAATAAGGAAATTGAAAAAAAAAAATGCTTGTAACACGACATGGCTAGACTCTTGACTGTAATTCCAGCGATCTAAAATAACAAAGCCGTGATAAATTCCATGTGACATTTCGGAACAGTTGTGGCCGCGCTATAAGCTAATCAACGCAGCCCGCCGGCCGCCGGTCAATTCCATCAATCATGCGACGCGACGCTTCACTTCATCGTCTCCAAATTAAAACAGAAAAATCGATACCGTCGATGGTATTATCACGCGGATTTAGGAGATGTATGTGGTACCCTTTAGTGTATGGAGTACGTTAGTTCTTACGATAGTAAACGCTAAGTAAACTGTTTATCTCACAACAAATTAACTGCCAAGAATCGCTAAGCGCCACGCTAGCGATCCCATGGTTTCCCGCTAAGTAGCGGAAAGTGTCTACGGCTAAACGACGGCTTCGTTACAAGCACAAGTTAATCTCACATCTAACTATACTTTCCTGCGCATTTTAAAGAGGTAAAGCACAACGGAATGTAATCTCGCTCAAAGGTTTAAGGTACCTTTTTTCAGATCTTCGTACATATCTGAAAAGAAAAATTCCCGGAGAAACAACTATGACAGTGAGAAATCAGTGGTTTGCAGCTTTATTTGTTTGTTTTGTTTAGAAGTTCTCAATGGATCGACATGGGAATTGTATGTTCGATAAGCAGGTGACTGAGCTTGCTTATCCTAAACACGAAATGAATTATGATGAACAACTACGAAAAAACGACGTTTTCTTGGGTCGACTGTTTTTTTTTTTTTAACTCAAACATCCTGTAGCTCCTAAAGTATCGATCGTAGAGTAAAAATTAATATGACTAATTTTGTAGGAAATTTTATGCACAAACTTTTATCTTAAGTAATTATAATAGTTATGATGAACAACTGCGAAAAACCGACGTTTTCTTAAATCATCTTTTTTTATCTCTTTGTTTACTTTAACATCTTGTAGCTCCCAAAGTATTGATCGTAGAGTAAAAATATTTATGACCAATTTTGTAGGAAATTTTATCTAGAAAGTTTTGTCTGAAGTTATCATAATGCTTTTCGTACAGATATTCGAGATATGTACAAAAATCTGAAACACAGCGACCACACCTTCAGCACAGCCCCCACCCTCGAGGACTTTTAGTATGTTTATTTGGACACTGCAAGGTATAATTGTACCAATTTACAAAACTACACGAATTATTTCCCCTGATTGCCCATATTCGGCTTAATTTTCTTAGATTAAACTTCGGCCGACGCATCCGCATCATTTAGTTGGCGCGCGCGTGTCGATGTAACAAAGACAGACAGGCAACTTCGGAACCCTACCCTGCGCGTGGCCCGACACGCACTTGGCTGATTTTTATATTTAGATAACGCCACACTAATAAATACATATATTAAATACGAACCGGCTACGTACCGTACCGCGTCCGGGGCACCAAAGCCATATAATGGCCGGGCGTATGAGTCCACACGTCCCCGTAGACTTGAGTTGAGATGAAGGCGTTCACTTAATTGAATAAAGTTTTATCACCCATACTCGTAACATGATTAGACCATTAGTTTAAACGTGCTAATCATTATATAAAATTGTGTGGTTCCGTTGCGTGCTTCCTAAGATACATTATTATATGATACACTGGTATCTTCAGATCCCCGCAGAGATGACTCGTCTTGCGTGCGCGTATCTTATTTAATTAACGTTATAAGTTTTATATAACCACCACCCAGCATGTCACAATTATTAAGTGATTTAATAATGGGTACTCATTAGTAAATTACATAATCGAATGCAAAACTATTAGACGGTTTAGTTTTCCATATATATTCTTTGTTCGCGGCAGAAACATCAGTTCACTCAATTGAATGGAATTTCTTCGCTTTCCATCGCATAACACTTTCCATAGGAATCATCATTCAGATCTTAATTAACTTTGCAATTCCGAGCAAGCTTTGTCAAGGAAGGGATATGTATGTACCTACTGCGTATGTGTTTAATATAATAATTTTAAAATTATTTAATTTCATGTTTTAGATCTTTATTTTAGGTGCTAGGATTTTATTGGTCGTACGGCACAAGATGGACTGATGACTTGGTAAAGGCCGGGGAACCCACTGGATGGTGGCGTGGGATCGGTCATAGTGGTACTCGTTGGGGGAGGCTTTGTACAGCAGTGGTCGTCGGCTGATATAATGATGATGATGATTGCTTGATTGTTTAGTTGTCCTCGTGGCTCCGCTTTACATGAACCCCTGGCGGAACCGCGAAATAACATATAATAGCCTATTATAGTATTACATATTTACACCATTACAGACTTTTCATCTTTATAATAAGAGTGTAGATTTTTATATCGTTTTTTAAGGTAGGCTTAACAGGTAGTTTAAGCGAGA
The DNA here is from genome assembly GCA_945867215.1 of Epinotia demarniana. NCBI lineage: Eukaryota > Metazoa > Arthropoda > Insecta > Lepidoptera > Tortricidae > Epinotia > Epinotia demarniana. The sequence goes on from OX244264.1 coordinate 9,297,083, forward strand.
AATATTTAAAGCCTCGAATGTGCTGTGATTGATAATGTATTTATTAGGTATTAGTATTAATAATGACCTGCATTATATTTACACTAATATTATAAAGAGGAAAGATTTGTTAGTTTGTTTGTTAGTTTGTATTGAATAGGCTCCGAAACTACTGGACCTATTTGAAAAATTCTTTTACCATTAGGTAGTAGCCGACATTATCCCCGATGAATATAGGGTACTGCCACAAACTGCAACAAATGTCTTATTTTTAGGGTTCCGTACCAAAAATGGTAAAAAAGGAACCCTTATGGTGCGACTCCGTCCGTATGTCTGTCTGTCTGTTTGTCTGTCACAAAGTGAAATATCTCACGTACTTAAGCTATCAATTTGAAATTTGGAACGATTATAAATGAGAGTTATCCGCCTGCATGGAAAATGAAAAATTTAAATATACCTTTAAATTTACTATGAAAAATTACAAATTAGAGGAGGGGGCAAAAAAAAAAAATTCTAGTATTAGGTCAAGTATCATATGAAAGGGCTTGAGTTGCACTTTTTGAAACACCTTTTTTTACATTGGTAAAATTTTGATCTATGAAGGAAAATGTAAAAATAAATTACGGTTATTGTACCCATTTTAAATGGGTACAATAACCGTGCGAAGCCGGGCCGGGCAGCCAGTAATTTATGTTTTGCTCTTTTTATTGCTATACCGTACTCTCTTCAACTATTGAGTTCTGGTCACTCTGTTGGTTTATAAAAAGATCATTATATAGGTAAATAACTAACTAGCAATACATTTCAAGAACTATTGTACCATTTGCTTAAATAAACATTTTAATCCAACACTGTTTTACCCCGCAATGTTAGCTAATCTGTACACACGTAAAGTAATAATAAGCTGCACCCAATAAAAAAAACCAAGTGTGACTTTCTTCTGATCACGGCCAAATTACCTAACCGTAATGGTTAGGTTAGGTCAAGATATTTGATTAGATGAAGTTGACGCACAGAACCATTACATAATCCTTACTTTCAATACGAAGTGCCCAAACATGATACCCTAACGCCTGTCCAAAACGCGAAGACAAACGACAGAGCAGTACCAATCTATCTAACATACACTTCGCAACAAGATTGTCCCATCTCGTGAATTCCTCCTGGCTTTCTAAACACGGCCGACGACGGGACATGTCGCCCGAGTAAATTGACGACGACAAATAACGACGACATGTCGGCGCGACAAATGTCGTAGTATACCTGCAAGTTAAGCTTGTGAGCATGTACGACGTGTGATACATGGGATAGGTAATTAAACTTCAGCGATTGATATCTGAGTTTAAAGCTGTGTGCTTACAAGTCTTACTAGATACTTTGACCTTTTCAATGGAGAATGATTAACAAGACATATGACATCATTAAGCTACTATTTATTTTGCTATCTATACATTTAATCTTATTACTTGAAAGCAGTATGAATACGCATGCCATGAACATACAATCCTAAATCGTGTGAAATGGAATTTTAGTCTTTTGATAGATTTAGTAAATTGTGTAATAATAACGTGACGGTTTGTGTTTTTTTATGTATAATATGTAATGCATACTATAATATTACTTTTGGACGATCGGTTAGCCTAGTGGGTAGAGACGCCACCTACATAGCTGAAGGTCCTGGGTTCGAATTCTGGCAAGGGCTAATATTTGCGTGATGGCCATGAATATTTGTTTCTGAGCCTTGGATGTTTCCCATGTATATAAGTATCTATATCTATAAAATATTTCGTCGTCTAGTACCCGTCGCCTACGCATAACATAAAACAGGCCTTATTGATTGACTAGGTCGATTTATGTAATATTGTCCCTAAATATTTATTTATTTAATATCTATATTCGATCAGAAATACGAGAACATAATCGAGTTTCTTAACGTTTAAATCATTAACATCTCAATTCTCTCGACACAACTCACACAGATCATCCAGATAATTAAGAGAAGAAACGTATTAATTGACGTTTAAATACATACACTTCACACGTACGTCTCAATAACCATTACGGTTGGTGTTCATTTGTCCGCACAGCGTCCGATATCTGCATCGCAATGATATACTGCGGAGCAATAGAAAAGGGTTTCGCTGCGGTGGGAATAGGGTTGTACATGTGCTGTTTTCGATGCAGGGAGCACGTCGGTGCGTGCACGTCGCACGCAGGACGCGCTAAATTGCTCCTGACTAATGTGTCTGCATAAACCACTCGGCCCTTTTGAAATATCGGCTGCGTTTCTAAAGCTCTTATCTAAATCGGTTGTGAGGTGAATAAAACGCTTTGCGAAAAATAAGGATCAGAGTTGCCAAATTGCTGCTAGATGAGATCATAGGAATGAATATTTTTTTTATAAACAGTCACAAAAATAGTTAAGGATATAAATACGGTAGTTGACAACAGTAAAAAAAAATCGTTTTACATTACCAATAAACAAAACTCACGAAAATATTTGGAAAACATCACTCATCAACTTATTATAAAAATTTATATTAAAATCTTAGAGAATCAAGACGTTACTATAGGAACACTATTTTCCTAGAAACTTCTAACTTAACAAGTGAGTGTTTTTGAAGTTTCATAAAAATTTGTGAGTTGACTATGTCGACAATCGACATCCATATAATTCGAAAGATTTTATAGTAACTAGCCAAATAGCTGTTTCCTTAATATTAATTAGTTATGGTATATGTAGTCAAACTATGTTTATACTAGAACTGGAATTCATACTTATTTAAATTTGATTACACACATAGGTATTCAAAGCATTAGCAGTGTGTGTACGTAAAAACTACTATTATTTATACGATTTCTGACATTAATGTAATATTAATGACTGGATTGTACTATGATTACGCAACACAGATTAAAAATAAATCACCTCTACTAACTGCCATTACCGTTACTGCCTTATATAAATTACAATTTAAATTCATTTTAGACTCTATCAAAGCTAAAATAAGGTTTAAATCGTCGGGTTTCAAAGATGATTGGTGTATCAATTTAATTTGACATTGGTTATAACATAACTTTAACAGGACCACCGTCATGTTAACTTTAATTAATAAATACTCGTATGATTTCGTGTCCATGCAATTACCGTTGATATTGTTCAATTAACGAGGATCCCGATTCGAACTGTAAAAATGTGACGTCCAAGTTATATCGGGGATATCTCCAGTTTCATGACGACCGCTTTTCCCTAGTTGGTGTGATGGCCCTGCCTACGAAGCAAGAGCTCCTGGGTTGAAATCCGGATAAGGGCATACATTTGTGTGATGAGCACGAATATTTGTTCCTGAGTCATGGATGTTTTCTATGTATTTAAGGATTTATTTATCTATATAAGTATGTTTATCGTCGTCTGGTTTCCATCATATAGTACAAACTTTGCTTAGTTTGGGACTAGTTCGATTTGTGTAAGATTGTCCCGTAATATTTATTTATTTATCGAAACAGAATATCAATTTAAACAAATGCGATATTCTACGGATGTCACCTTCTGCAAATGAAAACAAATGAAATCATGATCCAATAAGTTCGTCGCAAGCCAAGAAAGTATTACGTCTGATTCTTCTCATCGTTTCTCGTAAATAGGCATTCTACCCACCCAGTGGTAAGCGGTTACTGTAGCATATGGACGCCTGCAGCTACAGGGGGACTCGCATGCACATTGCCAATCCTTTAAAAACATGTACACTCCTTTCTTGAGAAACCCTACTGTAGTTTCTCGCAGGCCCCGACAGGGAGTCGATGCCACTGCAGCTTTTGCGTTCCGAGAGACAATTCCTCTGCCTCTGGAACCGTGCCGTGCGCGATCATTTAGGTTCCAAGGATGGCCGAGGGCGCAACCAGAATGAGATGCATCCCAATAGAACTTTCTTTGATATTATCGATGTTTGCTGTGATCTTGGACAGTGATTGTGACTTTTGTAGCATTTTTGGTGCAGCATAGCGTTGTTAACGGAATTGGTATAGACAATATCAATCCAAATTGTTAATTAAGATTAATATTAACGTTATTACTAACGCTTAGTAAGCATTAGGATTGAACTTCTTTATACCAATTCCGTTAACAACACTACGCTGCAACAAAAATGCTAGAAAATGCATGGAATATCATTTCTTCTGAAAATTGGATGTAGGTATACACTTTCTATTGGCAGTCCACCTTAACTCTAAATAAAATGTTTTATTATTATTTTAATCATATATTATGAGACTGAACTGTTGACTTACAGGCATCCGTTTTACAGACTGTTACTACAGTCGTCAACTATTAATAGCACTGTTTATTTTCCACTAGCCTATTCCCAGCGTAATAAAACATTGGTCTCAAGCCAAATTAATTAAGTAAAGGTCGTACCAGAGCTGAATAGCGTATAAATAGGGGCTTGGATATCGATAATCGAATTCTAAACAAAGATTGTCCGTTGGCCGGATGCTCTTTAGTTTCAATTTGGCTGCGGAGACGGTTGGGCGGCAAAGACAACGAAATTAATTTGGCTCATGCGCCGGAGTTGTAATCCAATCTTCGGCGAGCAACAAGCCTTTTGCGCTTGGGACGCTGCGGCCACGCAGCGAAGTCTCGTTCGAGTTTGCACCAGACCGCAATTAACAGCCTTCGGACATCGGTTTTGTTATCCGATTTTGAGCATCATAGCAGTAAAGCCACTTTTTAAATTATGCTTGTTTATAGCCAGTAACACGGAGGTAGAATAAGCTAACATGTATGTCTATCTTATATAGCCCTTAGGCCGCGTTTACGCAACAGGCATAATGTTGCGCGACACGACGCGCGACCTATCAGACGTATAGCGTTTCTGCAGCCTCCGCTGCCGCCGGCCATAGTCGCCTGACAGCTCGCGTGTCGTGTCGCACATCATGTCGTCTGTGCCTGCGATTTAGGGCTTTACATGTACGACAGAGGTTGCAAATTATTATCCTTTGATAGCCAACAGGATCATTGAGAGAAATCGTCGCTGTAAAGTTTGTTGAGAACATAACGCCTACACATGATGTATTTATAAAGGCACGAAGAAAATCCTCCAGTCTATTAAAAATATAAGCTTCCACTACCCCGTAAAACACCTAGGTACTTTATAGAGGCATCTATTTTCAATTCGATTCCCTTTTTTTCGATAAAACTTAGTATTGATTCGAAACCCCCACAGATACAAAGATTATCCGAACAGATTAAAAAAAAAGATTTAGTTTCAAGGTTTTACTTAAACATGTATCTACTGCCAACGCCTCATAGTGTTTAATTGGTCTACTACTTAATTAATAGCTGCTAATGAAAATTATACACATCAATAGTATAACCAATGTAGGTTAGTTAAATAGAATAGGAATAAAAATAAAAGTTAAGAAAGAATGAAGCCTTTTTAAGTATGTATGTACTCTTTGCCATTCATCCAAATAACAAGGAAGTAAATGGATCCGCCACAACATGGAAATATCGCAACTCCGGCTCCTAAATTGCATTATACCAGAATTGCGGAACCATTCATAAATACATCGCAATTATGACACGGCCGACATTATGCAAGAGTAACTGAAACATAACTTATTCATTCATAAGATCATAATTTACGACGACGATATTTAACACTGAGATTGGACGCTTAACCCGTGGGCTTAGGACATAAATATTGCTAAGTATCCAATTCAATTTCAACGGCTTTCAAATGTATACTGTCGTTTGTCAACTGTTTAGCATTAGAAAGTGAATCTACGGCATTATTTATTTATATACGTAGAAGGACGATAAAGATTCCGCGGAAAATCTTTTATCTACGAACCACTGCTGGATTTATTGGTTTCTAAAGAGTTGTAAGTTGTAAGTTTTTAAATCAGCCCTGAGTACATCCATTGTGGTCCCCTGCGGGATTTACAGGCAACTGGGTGACCCAATTCTATGATCTGAAGTGACGCTGAATGTAACGTTTAAAAGAAACAGCAAATAATTCTTCAAAGTGTAGAGACAATAAACTTCACAATTGAGCATAGTATTTATACCTATTCCTACCCTAAGGTGTATTTACGGAAGGGACATAAACTTATTAAATATCACTTTTCGTATTGGCCAGGTTGATTTCCACTCACGCGTTGTTATAAATAGATATTTGACCACGTGGTTAACCTAGTAGTTATGTACCATATTTCTTAATATTTAGTTAATTAAACAGCCATCTCTATGATGTGCCTAAATTAAAAAAGTATTTGAATGCGGTACCTACATCTTTCTAAAAGACATTCAATCAAAACCCCTCAAAAACGCAAATTTCAGCGTCTTCTCAAACTAGCTATTTTAGTAAGGTCCTGGCTGTTAAGTGTGTTAGTAGAACAGAACGTGAAAGTCGCTGCATCTTATTATGTAACTACTAGCTACGGGAAAACTAGCGCTTTCAGAACGTTCGTTTGAAAAATATCAGTAACTGTTTGAATGCGATCTTATCTACAGTGACGCCTAAATCTAAAACGATGTTTAGTCAATGTGTAAGTGAAAATATTAGCAGTCTACGTATATACATGTGCCAACTATCATGTCTCCTTCAGAACCAGAATCACAGAGACATCATATGTCAAATATCGGAGGTGGAATGCCGACCCAGAAATAATACACAAAAAAGCGACGTTCTTAACGCGAACTTATTCGGCGCTATAGTTAACGCTCACATTTTCTCTCGAGGCTCTATTGTGATGTAGCCACATCAATTTACATACAATGTCAATTTGCGAGACGGCCGACACCGGGACACGGTCTCATTAGAGGCTAACGGGTGCAATTAAATGGTGAGTCTTTTGCGCCTTAACGAGCCCCCAAATTGCACCTCGGCCGCCCTTGACACGCGCTGCAATAATATACATGGCTTTTATAATTAAAAGGCGGATAATAAGATCTTTAGGATGCCTCGGATGGCTTTTATTGTAGCACGATTTATCGATATTTTTTGCAGAAGGTTCTTCAGATAAATGGGGTTGTTAGAGTTTATTTTAGAACAGTATTTAATCCTTTCTTGCTCTCATAAAAAAATGTATTTTAATTATTTTATCTTCGCTTAGTAATTATCTAAGAATATGGAGTAAAAATAAAATTTTTAAGTAAATTAAATTTAAGAGTAACTTACAATAGTTAGTGAGATGTTCCCGATATATTTGTGACAATAGCCAACTCCCCAGCTGCATCTGCCAGCATGTAAATACCCCAACAATGCGTTAGTAAGGGGGTAAGAAGTTGCCGCGACTCGTTAGAGGCGAGGGAACGGGGGAGGTGATTGCCGATTGAGCAGCAATTGCCCTGATTGACGGCGCCCGCGTCCTAACGAACCGCTTCACCTAGTGGACGTGCCGTAACATGTTGCTAAATATTTTTAGACTACAGCAACTTTAGAGTGTTCGAGTAGAGGAAAATTGTGTGGGTACAAAAGGTAAACTTTTAGAGAACTGGAAAATCTGTGTCGCTGGTTGAGATCGTGTTGTCTTAGAGCAAAAGACAAGAAACATATAGGGACGTTGATAAAGATTATCATACGCAAATAGTAAATTATACTGATTATACGTAGAGTAGTGAAATTAAGATCGTAATTAGTGTAAATGTCGCAGTGAAATGACCAAAACAGAGATTTGAACAAATCCCTAAGGGATATGATCAAATCACGCAGGATGTTAAAATGGCGAATCCCTTTTATCATTTACCTAATACAAATCAGTCATTTGATCAAATCTCTGAATCTGTTTAGTGAAATGACGAAATCGGACAAAAAAGGCAACTCGTTTTTTCATTTCACTAGATTTGTTTAGTGATTTGATAAATCCCTGAAACGCGTCAGTGAATTGACGAAACTAACTCGCAGATATTGGCTCCTAAATCATTAGTCATTTAAACGGTTCTGGGACTTGGACTCGGATGGCGGATAGGTTAGAAGATGGTGGCGGGAGCTCTGCTTTTTTTTTATAAAAGAGCGGAAAAATCTTTATCGCGTTAGTTTCGTCAACTCACTGACGCGTTTCAGGGATTTATCAAATCACTAAACAAATCTAGTGAAATGAAAAAACGAGTTGCCTTTTTTGTCCTATTTCGTCATTTCACTAAACAGATTCAGAGATTTGATCAAATTACTGATTTGTATTAGGTAAATGGTAAAACGGATTGGCCATTTTAATATCCTGCGTGATTTGATCATATCCCTTAGAGATTTGATCAAATCTCTGTTTTGACCATTTCCCTGCAACATAAATATAACGATCAAACGGTGCTAGGTATATCAAATTCGATTATCATCAAAACCAGTTATTGGAACTATAATAAAGTCGCTACAAATTAGGCAAGGTTTACAAAGTAAATATCCAGTTCTATTAGCTTTTAGTGTAGTTTACCCAACAGTCGATGAATAAAATTAACCTCCACAATAGACGCCATAAATCATTATAAAACACAAATTAAGGCAGCTAATGTTTACACAGCGTGCCGTCTTTATCCAGAAACACGGATCGGAAGGCAACACATCGGCGACTAATTTCCTACGTACACAACACGAGTAATCAACAGAGCATCATCACCGTTCAAAGGAAAAACAGGCGAACAATGTAAGAGCTCCATACACTGTTAATGCCTTTTAGTTTTCGCCGGCAAATCAGCTCTGTGAAGCCGCAATCCATCATATCGGGACAAAGGCGTAAACGCGCGTTGTTTGCGTGAAAACGTTAATTTTATTAAGGCGTCTCAATCAGAAGACGTAAAGTCGGTGGGCGCGATTCGAGCGGATTACCTGAAGGCGGGGGCAACTCGTTAGTTGTTGTTTGCCGAGTGACGCGGGTCAATCAGCAGAGACATGCACGGAACCGCACTTCTTCCCCCCGCTCGTTAGGCCACGCCGTCTCTGTCAACTGTGAGACGAGCTTTATCGAATCTACGACGCACGGTCCGCGGTCGGCTCTCCTCTACTCCTCTACATTTCGTCTCACCGCCGGCAAACAAGTGGAATCAGTGTGAAACGAATTTGCTTTATACACCTTCATTCTCTTAAGTGATATGAGCATAGAATTTCCCGCGTTCCGTTTATTTGAATGAAGAATTTTGTTCCCACGAAGTGTTTATTTTTAAACAAATTACAGTTTGCATGACTAGCAGTCCCTTTAGGAGTGTTTTAGGGCCTTCGATAATTTCGAAACCGTATCAAACAATATACATGAACATCACGTAAAGACAAAGTAGAAAAGAAATATCTGGTTGGAAATCGGAGCGACGATAAAAAGCGTCGCATGTCGCAAGGAAGGGGGACATAGTTAATTGGGTCGAATTCCTCCAGTTTAGCTAATTAACGTTAATTAGCGTGGAGGGGCGCCTGCGGCTGCGGTCCACGTGGGCCGCTGCAGCGCTGCGGGGCGCAACGCCACCGCACAATACCAAAACATCGTATCTACTCTAAATGCCCGTTGAAACACACGACCTTTTCAAAGTAACATACTGCCCTACCGACCTATTCATAAAGGTCGTAACTACCGATGAGTCTCGAAAGTACTCCGTCCTTTTTTAGATACTAAGGCAGTGTTACCGCGCTTTTGGCGGGAACGGTCGGAAATTCAGGACGCTGTGTGCATTTTACATCGCTTATTTGAACATAATGACATTCTTTAATGTCTATCAGTAAAGCAAGTAAAATGAGACAATGGTAGAATTTCACAGCCGCGTCTGAAAAAGTGATCTTACCATTTCTTAACAATTTCAAAGTCAAAAGAAGTCTTCACGGGCCATTTTTAGCTTGTTGTATAAGTGCAGACTGTGCAGGAAAAGTTCATATACACTAACGAAGGAGCTATGAAAGCTCTAATGAGGTTGAACACTTTCCGCTCTAGGGAGTAATGACACAAAACGGAGCTACGGCTGCTATACGCTGTTTCGTAACATCGAAATAACCCGTTACCACGCTCTTTTAATAGGAAACAAATAATGATCAGCAAATGAAATGGTACCATTAATTGTTCAAATTGTTTTTTTGCTAGCATTTAAATGAGGCTTTTCAGCGTTGTTTGTTGCGTTGGCCCGAAACGATGTGGCATACAATAATTTCATGTCAAACACATAAACAGGGTCCATCAAACAATTAATACAATGATATACATGTTCATTCCAATAAAATAAATTAGGTTCGTCTGGTACGGAGGACTCGATGTCCTTTCAAAGGGATTCCACTCACTATAAACTGTATTGACGAACACTCAGAAATGTATCTACTCGTGTACTCGTGTAGACACAAATCTCAACCCAAGCATTATAATTTTATAATGAATTGCAAATACTGTCTCGTATTAAGAAAACCGACGTTTACTTATGGCCATTCGTCAGCGCCAATAATTGTTTACGCGGCCGTAACGCAACGCAACTTATGAATAAATAACAAGTTAGTATTGCAAGAAATATCTAAGGAGGGTTTGGTGTAAAAAGTTAGTTACGTCCTAAATTAGTCCTTAGCGGGCTCTAACGAGGCCAATTTAGCCAGCGAGATGCCGTTCATCGGTTGTTGGGTGCAAAGCTGTGCTTTTTGTCCCCGTCCCAGGTAGAAAACACAACGCAACGGTTCAAAGCATTTTCATACAATGCGCCCGCGGCTTTCTCGGTATACTTTTTTGGCCGTTCGAACGTTGACAGACACGCTATTGTCATTATCAGATGACGAACTAAAAACTGAATCTTTTATCGATGATCAATGAGAAAAATTAGTTCGAAGTAGAACCGAATACCTTGCAGCTTGTTTGCTAGTTTATTCGGTTAACATGTTTTGTGCCCGAAGAATATTTAAGCATCCAATTAGATGGAGCATCAGCTATAACGAGGTAAATATTTAAGGGGACTCACCTCGTGTAGTCGCTTTTGCATAATATCATGCCTCCTTTGAAGTAGAATGATCGGCCCATGTCCGCTAGTGCTTGTTGACAGCATGTGCATTTTAGGCAGCCGTGATGCCAGTATCTGTCTAAGGCGTGTAAAAGGAATCGTTCTACGATCTTGCCGCCGCAGCCGGCGCATTCTTTTAGGGCGGGGTTGTTGTTGTTGTGCGGGTAGTCGTGGCCGTTGGCCGTGAAGGTGGCCTCCGGCGACGGCGGGTGCGGCGAGCTGAGCTCCGCGTACCCGTGGTAGTGCGGGTTCATGCTCAACGCGCTCGCGGCCAGCTTGACGGTTGGAGCGGGAACCGCTCGAGCACACCACACCAACTACACGCCCTGGAACAATACAACACACAGATTAATATAACATCAAACATGAGAGTAACCTATCGTTTGGGTCCCTCTCTTTGGGGATTGTGGAGTGTTTTCAAAACAGGAGGGCAACAGGGCGCTAGAGGGGAAGCACTCACGTTGATTTAAACAAGCGGAACGTCACTTGAATCTTTAATGTCGAGTCAATAGAAGGTCCGGCAATTAATTTCTTAGAAGCAAACAAGATTACTTCTGCCTCGTTTAAGAGAAACACGAAGAGGTTGACCCTTTGAATTAATTTTTCTTCGGAACACAACGGAGTCCGGCGTAGGCCTGCGGGCGGCCGCGTTTATAAAATTTTCCAATTAGCAATTTCATACAATTAGGAGTGGGCGAGGTGAGGGGTGGTTGCCGCGGGCGGGGAAGGGGCGACGGGCGCGGGGCGCGTCAACCCGATCCAATTAGCCCGCGGCCGGCGGAGCGGCGGGACGCCGTCTGAGCGGCCCTGTCGCCATAAAACTTAATTAAACGTTTTAAAACAAGTATTCATTAAAGAATAATCAAGCTTATGTAGTCATAAATAACCGGATTGTCCCGCGCGGAACGGGTGCCGTAATTAAGACTGCACAGAGTTGATCAAACGCACTGATTTGAAACTACCCTTCATTAAGAGAGTGCGCGAGCTTCCGCTGCGGTGCAGAAACTAATTAAGAATAACGGACGGTTTAAAAGCGTAATTAATTTAGATTGTAATTCTATTTCTCTGCGAGTAAGGCAGACGATGTATTTACCTATTCCAGTAACCCTTTCTTTGGGAGCGATTTTCTTTGTTCGACGTAATTTGGTTAATTTGTATGTCCGACATAATAATGCCGGAGCGTGGTTCGAGTGGATATAGCGGTAATGTAATTTGTCGAATGTCTCCAGCGTAATTGCCCGTAATATGGGGGTCATCGCTGGCGAGGCGAAGAATGTCGTGTCTAAAAATCCGGAGTACACGGGCAACGGGCTGGTTGCGTCAATGTTTGCGGCGAATGTCTCGAAAGCGTGTAGAAAGCCATTACTTGTCGGCTATGTCTAATGAAGGCTATAAGGGCCAGATATTCGTGGCGTGATCGCCATTGCGTGTCTACTAATGAGCGACCGTCGCGTGCGCACCTATCGCACTTCGTTAAATCGCACCCGGAGTACGCGATATACGGAACCAGTATTAATGTCTTTGTTTCGTTGATTTTGCCAACACGCGTTTTGTTACTTGTTAATGGCGTTATTTGTACGATGCTATCGGTGTCTGGATTAAGTTGACTGTGGAATTGGGGTTCTTATCGGGTAACGCTTACAGCAATCACAATTTGGTTCTACATGAACAAACTTCCAATTATCGTTTAAGTAAAATGAAAGAAAACTTCAAAGTTGAAGGAAATCGTAAAGGGTTTCCGAAGGGTCAGCACCCCTAATTATATTAAACCTCGTATTCAGTTCGAACAAATGCTTAACTGACCGTAACTGACAAAATGGGGGAATTAGCAAACAGTTCCGGTAAACAAACTGTCGAACGCAACCCTAAAAAATGTCAGTTTCCAGGACACGAAATACAATTGTGCATAATTACTCAAACTTATGTTTAGTCTATTATTAAGCCAATCTGTAAGCGAGTACAAAGGAAAATGGATTTTGTTACAATGGGGTGAAGGTTGTGAATCGCGTTTTGTGCGGGGGTCGCGTAACGTGGTGCGTGTTTTGGCCCGCGGGGTGGCTTGGGAACTTCGCAGGTGGCGTTTTCATTATTCAAGCCCCATTGATTGGATACTTTGTTGCCGTTTAAAAATCTTATTAGCAACCGCCCGACAACAAAGCCGGCTAGCGATGAGCCTTCTCAGACCCTCTATTTACAAGGTAAGTGATTTTTTTTCAATTACAGCGATGAGCTGCAGGTTCGAAAGTGTAAGTCATCTCGTTAGTGAATGAATGCTTTATTTCCTTCCATTTTTCCGTTTAAGTTTGTCAGCGGCAATGGGAACGGTGAGTGTGCTGGATTTCTGTCAAAATGGATGGTTGAATGAACCAATTTGACAGTTGAAGTAACAACTTTTGAGGTTTGATTACAGTGAAGTAGCGACTTTCGTAATTATATAGGTACAGCTGTAATAACGAGGTAGATTATGAAATTTCAATAGAAATAAATTTGATTTAACAATGATTAACTTCAGACTCCACAGCTTTGTACCTAGATGAATTAAAAAGCTGTTTCTAATGTATACTTTTAAAATAAAAAAGAGCTTGCCCTTAGGTCACAAAACAATAGTAAAATAACCGTATCGTTTAAAAACAACTAGGGGCAGGAACAAGCGGGCCCCGTCGCGAATAACGTAATTAAGACGAAACCGCTGCCGAAATTAAACGCGAAAACGGAATGAGAATGTGAGCCTAATTAGAGCCGAGGGGAAGATGCTGCAGCGGGCCAACCCGCCGATTAGGCGATTGTCGAACCTACAGAGTAACCTCAGCCAACCTGGCGATTACGCGAATGTCGAACCTACAGACTAACCTCAGCCAACCTGGCGATTAGGCGAATGTTTTCAGTAAGTTAGAAGCCCAAACGCTAACGCTGCATTAAGCAATTGCCACAAGCACCACATAAGACGAACTTCTAAAGTTAGGGAATAAGTAATTGTGAAATCACATAACTTAAATAATAATAGTAATATACACAGCTAATACAGTGCATGGGTCGCTTTTAAAAAGCCTTACCTTGCAAAAAGGACAAACCTGTCCCGAGAGCTCTTACAATCTTGCTGTATCTGTTTCTCATGGAGACTACACGTCAGATTGGGCCAGACTGGGGATTGAACTGATGAATGTGGCCCGTTCTCATATCATCATGCTTCTAGCGTTATTCCTGATTATGCCCTAAAGGAGCGCGTGATCCGCTTCCACACTTAAAGAGTCCGCAGTAAGCTCGATTCTCCATACAAACATAGTTACGCTCTCATTTTAAAACTACGTGTTGGATTGTAACGAAACTTTGCATGTTCAATGAAATGAGGTATATCTATGTCTGAAATTAGTTTACGTAGCTTAAGATACCATAATAAAAAAAATACAGCGAATTTAAGTTTTTCATACAAAACTAGTTTTTGCTGTATTTACTTTGTTTTATAAATTGGAACCATATAAACTAATTACAGACATAGATATACCTCATGTCATTGTATATGCAAAGTTTCGTCATAATCCAAAACGTAGTTTTAAAATGAGAGCGTAACTACGTTTGTATGGGAAGGTGAAATTCGGCCGAGCTTACTGCGGCCTCTTAATCCCTAGATCTGGCATAGGCACTAATAGTTTTACGAAAGCGACTGCCATCTGACTTTACAAACCAGAGGGAAAAACCCATTCCTATATACAATAACATATTCTTCCATTCCAAACCTAATACATATTCCTCATTATATAAAGCACTCAAAATCCAAGTAGATTCAGAAAATTTGCTGAGCCAGAAACGTTTAATTAAAAACATAGTTGGTTTTTAACTAAGTATTGTTTTCTATTAGAACTGCCGGTTCGTTAACTGAGTTTATTTCGGAGATACGGTAGGTCAGTTCATGTTACGCGCACTGATTTCGATGCAGAATCATATTTTCATTTATAAAATATAGAAAATCTGCACTCGCGACTAGGGTTGCCTCGTTATCGTGATTTCCAACAAATAAATTCGCGCTTTTAAATGGTGTTACATTTTTTTATACGCGCCGCGGGTTGACAAGCATAAAACCAATTCGTTCTCACATCCATACTAATTAAAAAACTGCGGACAAATTGCAACCCACTTTTCGCCCACGGTAACATAAAATATCCATTCCATTGACGGCCTCTGCCCGCCATTGATTAATTTCATCCAATCAGCTGCGATTTCGACTTTTTTATGAGTTAATTGTCATCCTGCACTGGCTTTTCGTATCGGTTACTATCGGGTATTAAGCTCAGTGCATCTGATGCATGTTTATCTGAGTTTATTTAACGTAAACGTAATATACCTACTTGTATGTATATCATGTATTATGCGTTAAGGAGATGTTTTAGTTTAGTTTAGTTAAGTGTAGTTTTGTAAATCCATGTAGGTTCCTGTTTTCTTTGTTGGCTGAAATGTTTTGGATTGGCCTGGATACACAATGCTCTTTACTTAATTAAATACCTAAATATTTATCACCCAGCAATAACAATTACACTCGCGGTCAAAAATTTCGGTTCACCCTAAATTAAATAACCATAATAGGTTTTTGTATATTTAACACTAGCTTTATTTACTTAATATACTATTATTTATAATACCCAACTGTATTAGCAATATCCGGGATTCTATCATAAAAATATCAATATCCAAAAATTAAGATTTTTGCTATATCTCTCTCCGTTAACGTTGTTTTTTCCATGGGTTTTTACGAGTCCGATTTAAACCTGGTAACGTTATTTATGTTAAGTACTATTTATACTAACTATATACTAACAAATACAAGTTGATTTCCTAATTTCCTATACTATTACAAGGATAGCATTATTAAGAAAACTTTCAAATCATAATCACGCTAAATCAGCGCCTACTCCATGTCCAATACGGAATAACGGCTGTTTATAAGAGCTCAAACAATTTCGAATATTCGTTCACGAGTATTAGATGTAACGTTGAATATTATTTGCATATAATGACCACTAATGGGTCAGGCACATTATTCATCTGTGCGACCTCAATGCGGCCGAGAAACCCGTTTGATCGATGTGTTTGCTATAAGTACGACATACATACATACATTCACGCCTTTATTCCCAAAAGGGGTAGGCAGAGCACATGAAACGTATGTTCCAGCGCCACTTCTAGCATAAATGTGGGTATAAAAGGTCGACTAAATGTGATATTGCAGTGACAGGTTGCTAGCCCATCGCCCACAACACACTTCAACCCTGGTCCCTTAGTCGACTTTTACGACACCCACGGGAAGAAAGGGGGTGGTGAAATTCTAACCCGACACCACACGGGTAAAAGTACGACACTACGGTAAAATACATATAGGTACATAAAGAGTATTAGTAAATATGTAAAAGAAGCTTAGTCAGTTTACATGAATGGAACTATTTATGATGATGCTTGTAATCCGCCAATATGCTTGCTAAAATGATGCTTATTTAGATCCAAATATTGTGTACAATAAATTGAGTACAACACATAACTCCGAAGAGTAATTTGTCCGAAAGCATATTTTTCCGAATTTTTTAATTCGAAAACCATGTTCCGCTGAAGGGATTTTTCAGAATATAGGTAATACTAACCTAACCTATTTATATAATCCACTAAATCATCTGCGTCAAAATTTTCGTACAGTATAAATAAAATCGTCGGCCGTCCAATGGGTGGACGATATTAGGAAGATAGCGGGTCACGTCTGGATAAGATTAGCTCAGGATAGGGACGGGTGGCGTACTCGAAGAGAGGCCTATGCTCAGCAGTGGGCGATTACGGGCTGAAAATGATGATGATGATGTGATAAATAAAATGGCGTTAGGAATTATAAAACTTCGAAAAAATGATGGTTTCGGACAAATAACTTTCGGATTCTGTGTTCCCTAATAATATTGCTAACCAAAACTTGCGCATCTTTTATACATCCATAATTTTGTTTAACAAATAATATTAGCGTAATAATTCAGATTAACAAATAACAATATAGGTGATAGACATACAAGGTGAAAGAACAGTAAATAGTGAAAAAAACCACATGCGAAGTGAAATTCAATCTCATATCAATCTCATAAAGACTAACATGCAAAAACTGTTCTCATTATATCTGTAAGTATAAATATATATAGATTTGCTATAGTCAGTCCACAACCACTTTAGCAGATAGTAATCTTAATGTAATTGAAAACCAAATAAATACCTGTCTGTGTTTACACAACGCTATATGAATAATCACTTAATCAACTGATTTGAGATTATATTTTAATAAATCGATTAACAAGATATAGGAATTGTAATTGTGATAATCAGTTTTAATAATTGTGATAACCGTACAAAAATACCGGTTTGTTCGGTATCGCGGGAAACTGTGGTATCTATATTAACTTTTCTACTTGATATCCCGCGAGGGAGAATCCAAAAAACCGATCACTGTTGATAATAAAAAAACGATTTTAATAATAATATCTCCTTCTGTACTCAAAGATCTCGTCATCTATTGTACCTATTATTCTATCGTCGTCTGTTATTTCATCTGGCATTTTGGTGAAGGTTGATGGTGCTACCACCACCAACCGTGTATTGGGACTTCATATTTAAATTGAAACTGTATGTGTCGTCAAACGTGTATAGTTAAAAATTCTAGTGACATTTAAAGTCAGATACACTGGCTTCGTCTAAACCTGGCTTTAAGTCAACGATGCCGTGGCCAAAAGATAGATGCAATAGCAGCGAGGATGCAGCCGTTATTAAATAAAACAGAAATTTACTTACAAAACTCATACAAAAAGCGAAACTGCGTCATCGAGGCCAAACGCCAGCAATTCACAGAAACTTCTATCAAAGCGCCATCCAACAAGTCAAAGATGGCGTGGCCAAAAACCGAAAGCACCCAGCACCTACTCTTATAAAAACTATCGGACTAGCAAATCACAGAAATTTTTCTAAGTACCTCGTCCAATACCCGAAGATGGCGCGGCCAGCGGACCGGCTCGTCACGCCGGCCGGCCATGATTGTGGCTCCGACAAATATATTTAAGTATTCGTGATAAAGGCACGGTGTGTAATTTTCGAGCGTTTCGCTACAGAATGTCCGCCCGCGGCTGTGCTATGATTACGGGATACATGCTGTTTTGTTTTATTGTTTGGCGCTGGTATGTGAAAATTCTTCTTCCAGAAGGTGTTCCTTGAAATACCTGTTGCGAGTTAAGGTTAGGTCTATTTGACTCGACGTATTAATTTGGTGTCGGTATGACATTTTCATTCAGTGTTTTCGTTCGTAGAAAGGCTTGGCGTGCGTAAAGCGAGCGCGGGCGAAAAATTACATACCAATCTACACTACTATATAAGAATTACAAATGAAATTCAATTTACCATGCACTCATTGTTTGTTAGTAGTTTTTCTCTAAAACTGTAAACTTTTCAGTATTGTTATAAACCAAACCCAGCCTACTGGACTCTATACCTTTTTTTTAATAGTCCTGAATATATTACGGTCTTAAAGAAAATCTGGGGGTCCAGTCATTTATGGCAAATGACGATTATGGGTAACACTTTAGTTCGCCTTTGTACTTTGATCTATTGTGTGACATGTATATTCTTTAACCTGTTATTGTGTACAAAAAAGTGCTTACATACATACATACTAGTGTTATGGCAAATTATTCCTTAATCTCACTTCTCACTATAATTTCGCTCATTCAGAGCAATGTGAAAAATTCAGTAGCTACCTTTTCCGAAACTGATTAATCGTGAATATATGTTACAATTACATAAAGGAGTCCACATCCAATTTTCCTGGTAAAGGTCGCGGGAGTCCGCTGGATGCTCTCTGGGAGAGGCCTATGTCCAGCAGTGGACGTCTTTTGACTGATATGATGATGATAATGGGAAGCAAAACGCCTCCATATCCTCAAATCAATAGAGGAGTGTCCCCCTTCGAAGTTGTGGAAATTTTTAAAGTCTCTTGGGGTCGGCAAAACTCAGCAGTGTTCTTCCAATACTCTAGACATTGACGCTATTAACAAACATTTCAGCACGTCGCCGGTTACTCTTGACC
The DNA here is from genome assembly GCA_945867215.1 of Epinotia demarniana. Taxonomy (NCBI): domain Eukaryota; kingdom Metazoa; phylum Arthropoda; class Insecta; order Lepidoptera; family Tortricidae; genus Epinotia; species Epinotia demarniana. The sequence continues at coordinate 9,316,102 of OX244264.1, forward strand.
CATCCATTAAGCAATCCACTCTTTCACTTCTTGCCAGTATTACACACCCCGATCTATCTCCCTTTGAATTTGGTTTGATTTCACCGCAGGAGACGCTTGCCCTTCTCAAATCTATTAAGACGAAGGCAATCGGTGACGATGACCTCAGTGTGGATATGCTTATGCTCGTGGCGGATTTTATTGTTCCTACCCTTTCGGATATTATAAATTTCTCCTTGTCCACTGGAACCTTTCCGGCATCGTGGAAGTATGCTCACGTAATTCCTCTCCCCAAAATCCCTAATGCTAGCATCTTTCACTCAATACCGCCCTATTTCTATTCTCCCAGTTTTGTCAAAGATCATTGAACATTATGTTAATCGTCGTCTCCTTTCTCATCTTAACAGAAATTCTTTGTTTAATCCTTTCCAATCCGGATTCCGCCCCGGGCATAGCACGGTCACCGCTTTAGTTAACGTTAACGTCACCGATGACATTCGTCTCAATATCGAGTCCAAAAAGCTCACTGTCCTTGTTCTTCTTGATTTTAGCAGTGCTTTTAATACGGTAGATTTTGATATTCTGCTAGGTATTCTCCGCTCTCTTGACATCCCTTATCCTGGTTTCGCAGCTACCTCTTTGGCAAGCGCCAGCGCGTTACGTTCGATGACAAGATGTCCGAGTGGTGCGAACTCTCCGCTGGCGTTCCTCAGGGCGGGGTGCTTTCTCCATTATTGTTCTCTGTTTTTATAAATAGTATCACCGAATCCCTAACTACATCATATCACCTTTACGCAGATGACCTACAGATTTATGCAGCGGCTACTGTGGATGATTTCTCCTCATTAATTTCGGAAGTCAATCGAAACCTAGAATCTATACGCTGCTGGGCGTGTAAGTATGGTTTACAAATTAATGCGAAGAAATCGCAAGCGATTGTTATTGGTAGTCCTTACTATGTAGATAAGCTCTCAGAGGTGGTGGTGCCTGACATTATTTTTGATGGAAATTCTATTCCTCTTTCCTCTACTGTCAAGAATTTGGGTATCACCATGGACCAGACGCTTTCTTGGTCACCCCATATAGCTGAGGTGAGTCAGAGGATCTTTAGATCCCTTCACTCCCTAAGACGTCTTCAGAATTTCCTTCCTCTTCGTACCAAGTTGACCCTTACTCAATCTCTTTTGCTTCCTCTTCTGGACTATGGCGATATTGCGTTTCTGGACCTCAACGAGGAGCTACTTGATAAGCTGGAGCGTCTACAAAATGTATGTATCAGATATGTATTTGGTCTACGCAAGTATGATCATATCTCTGAATTCCGCTCTAAGCTTCGATGGTTACCGATTCGCCGGCGCAGGGATGTGCATATCCTGTCATTACTTTTCAATACACTGTTCAGCCCTACTTCCTCTCCTTGCCTTTCTGAGCGGTTTAGTTATATGGCAGACGGCAGTGGCCACCGCTTGCGGTCGAGTACTAACCTTACTCTTGCTGTACCGTCTAGAAAGACGCGAACATACTCCAGATCTTTTACTGCGCGCGCTGTTAAATTGTGGAATGAGTTGCCTTTGTCGCTGAGACAGTCGCAGTCTGTTGCGTCACTTAAGATGAATTAGAAGAAGTTGTGGCTTTCCAATGACTTGTGAATTGGTTGAATATAGTATTTATTTATTTATTGTATATTTGCGATATATATGTTACATATGTTAGTGTGTATTATATTTTATATTGTATATTTATATATGTATTGGCATGTTTTTATTTGTCTAGAATTAATACTAATTAGGATTTGCTTTCATTTTCTCTGTTTTTGTACACGGTATAAGTTTGCCTATCTCGTTCTACCTACCTTCCTCTCAATTGCTCAAAGGTTAGCTGGAAGAGATCCCTTATAGGGATAAGTTCGCCTTTGTACTTTGATCTATTGTGTGACATGTATATTCCTTAACCTGTTATTGTGTACAATAAAGTGCTTACATACATACATACATACATGATGATGATGATCATCACATGTAGTGATGTAGTGTGACTCGTAGTACTTATAAAACAAAGTCGCTTCACATATGCCTTGCCTGTCCCTATGTACTCGTGTGCTTAGATCTTTAAAACTACGCTACGGATTTTGATGCGGTTTTTTCAATAAAACTTTATCTAATAAAAAAACGTGATTCAAGAGGAAGGTTTATATGTATACTATAGTACCCGTGCGAAGCCGGGGCGGGACGCTAGTTTTCTATAAAATGTACCCGCGGCATCATTATGGGATGCACGTTTGTTGCTAATTTTTTTAGACTCCTGTGCAAAGTACTGCAGCAACTAACCAATATGCCTATAGCATAAACAGTGGGTATGGTCAATATAGCCAGTCTCCTAAGGGCTTTCAACTTAACACAGTGTCACTGCACTTCAGTATTAGCTGCTGTATCATAATATAACATAGATGTCTTAAAGTATATCTTGGACTTGCCCATTACACTATCAGCACTGTTAAGCCCAGAGAAGGAGCTGCTTATTGCGATTAGATGAATTTTGATAAGACAAAGAGTATTGATTAGAAGACTGCTATCGTGCGAGTATAAGACACATACTTGAGATTATTTGACTTGGCCGAATTTCATCAAAGTGGTCCATTCAAAAAACAACTCTAACGTCCTAGGTAGAAAATTTCTATTCCAATAACAGTTTTATAAAAAGTCGGCCACATGAAATAGTCTCAACCATACCAGAAGAGACTTACTCCTTCCTGGCGTAAATACCACACCACAATGTCATCAATTCATCATGAACTAAAATGCAAAATCTGATAAAAATCGCATCAATGTCAAAGTTACTGATAGTTCTAAAGGCCTCCACACAACGAACGCGGGTCGTGCGCGGCGCGGGTCGGGCGATATCTCTATCTCTTTCCACAGTAGCGCGGCGTCTCTATCGCACAGTAGCGCGGGCCCGCGGCGGGTCCACGCAACTGTGTGATAGAGATAGTGAGAGAGATATTACATGCGTTGGTTAGAGATATACCGACCCACGCCGCGCCCGACCAGCGTTGGTGTGTGGAGGCCTTAACATTCGCATCGCATCTAAACATTTGTCCTACGCATATAAAACTATTAATATCGGCATCACAATATTAACTGTCAATTAATAGTAAAGTGCTCTGCCTACCCCTTTAAGCAATACATGCGTGAGATAATGTAAGTACCGATTAAGCGGGAGTCCTCACGTTATCTTATCACTTATCAGCACGTGTCTTGATTGCCGATCCGCGGACTGATAAGAGCGGACCTATTGTTCTACGCAGTCAATGCACTTTACCCAAGTCCCCGTTTGTATGAATGCAAAATTGATTGTTTTAAGTTTATAATGAACATGCGTTTGTATAGTTCTTCATAATCTTATATCGCAGGCTAAAAATTGTGTTAAAGGGCGTACAAAAGTGTACAATCAGAATACAATGTGTATTGTGTACAATTCCTTGTCCGTACAATCACGGGCTAATGTAAAAGGCACGCCAATTTTCTTGTACAGCTTTGTAAAGTTTCTAGTGAGTTATTGTGTTACGACGATATTTTCAATATGTTGGGAACAGTACGCGTATAAATTGACAATCTACTGTAGACATTTGTGTGGGGACTTCGAGGGTGATAGATGTTACTTCGTCGGGAATATACCGAGGGATTAATTATATTTATACTTGAAAACAAAGATGATGATCACTTGTATTATTTGGATTTTTGGTTGCCATAGAAAAGAGGAATGTGGGTACTAAAACACTAAAATGAAATATCTTATTGAAATATATATATTACAAGCAACTCGATAAAGATATCTAAATACTTGATCGTTTAAGACATTTGATACGAATAGCCGCCTATACTATTATACTTGCCTGTTTAAATTAAAGGAAGAATTACCAACTGGATTGCCATATTATCGTTTTAGGGTTCCGTAGTCAACAATCAACCCTTATAGTTCCGCCATGGCCGTCTTCAGCTTAGCTCAGTAACCGTTACAACTAGGCAACTGTAATTCGGCGTGGGTATACTGCGTGTATTGTTAATATTACCTCAAATTGTAACCAGAGGTACGTGATAGATGAATAAACCGATATTACAATAAAATTTTAAGTTAGTCTCAACTACCGTAAGCGTAATTAGTTTTTGAAAATTTATCGAGCGGCAATGCGGCGTACACTGTGACGTGAAGACACATGGATGAATCGGGTCACATGCGACAATTTATTGTGACGTCGCGTCATTAAGACAAAGTAGTGATCCATTGCGTGCTGAATTATTTTATATGGAAAAAATAAAGATGGAGGTTAAGAAAAAAAATTGCAATATCGGTTCTTAGCCTTAACACCAACCTCTGGTTACAATTTGAGGTAATATTAAAAATACACACTGTATAAATCAATCATTCCGACAAAACAGTAGATTAACATCTTGAAAAATAATGTTTTAGACTTTTTAGGCTATTTTCTCGTTATACCCATGGCGTGGTGTATCGTTAGATAGTTTTTTCAAAAATAGTAAGGATTTCTTAAAACTATATGTCTTCCAGTGAATTGTTTGCGAGATATTGGGCTTTAAAGCGCTAATTTTTGTTTGAGTCATGTGTTGTGGTCGTGTCCCCTCTCCCTGCCGGCTAAATGGCTACTACTGGGGATGTGAAAAAAAAACATTATATCTACTAACATATAATTAATTTAAAAGGAAAACTATCACGGATAGGCAGGCATAAGTAGTTACCGAGTAATAGTCGACCAACTGAATGTGTACTTGGAAAGGCTAATTTTCGTGTAAATTCGGCCGACGCAAATGCACGGAACGTCGATGTAACTAAGATAGACAGGCAACTAGTTATGAAACCCTACACTGCGCGTGGCCCGACACGCACTTAGCCGGTTTTTGTAATATAGCAGAATCAAATATAAAATTTTCTCTTATAAGGTTAGGAAGAATGATTTCAAGTGCAATCGTCTTTTTTATTTTTATAGTACGAGTACACTCAGGAGTATTAATATACGTACATAAATAAGGAGATAGGACTTGATTGTCATAGTCATAAAGGCGTGTGTGTACAGATATTTATATCCTTTTTTATAAACGTATAGTAATGCATATTGTGTTTATACTGTACATATTCTAACTGAATAATATATTTCGTGAAATAATACCTACCTAAAACGACCCAAACGAAGTGGTTAACAATTAACTTTAGGTAGTAAAATAGCCCGTCAGTCGGTTACAGTTTCTATGAATAAGCATTGGCGGTATTCCAAAAGTTGTGAATAATTTCTCTACAAGAGCATGGCGATAGCAACACTTTCTCTTGCCGAGTTGAATAATGCTCTGTTTTATTTATATTGTGTGGATATTTCTGTGTAAGATACAATATCTAGAAATATTTATACGATTGTGCGATGAGTGTTGTGTCAATTGAATATCGAGCGAGTATAAAACGAAATTGAGACACTGGCAAAATGATACAAGATACTGCTACTCTTGAGTTGACTCAAAGGTTTCAAAATATTTATTTGTTGTGCTTGTTTTCTCCGACTTTTTTACGATGTTGTCAGTATCAATCAGTTTAACACTGTGGGACTTTGCTATTTCTACTCATACCACGTTGATACGAATACAAATAGCGTAAGTCAAACTGAGATGATTGTTAGTCAAGGTTATTAAACCTTAACACATCTTAATGTTTTGTCTCGAGTAATAACTGTTAACCGGCGGTCAGCGATGAACTACCGTTAGCACACAATGTCAACCGCAGCGCAACAGCAAACCGTGTAACTGAATTGTGAGTTTCTTTATTATTAAATAAATCAACGATTAATTACATTCTTTGATCAATTCTAAAGATGGCTCGAGGCTAAAGGTTCGATTATGAATTATAACTGATGTAGTTGATTTCAATCAAATAATACTGCTAATTAGCTGACATTGGACTGGCTTTATGCGGGCCGCTTAACAAATGACTCAATTGGTGTTGTTAATAGTCTGGGCATTGCGGTCTCATTATATCGAGCCGGCCGGGTTCACGAACAGTCACGACACCTAGATCGAAACTAATAGAAATCGTATACATAACCGTCATTAATTATAGGGTACCTGTCTGGCCTTGATTAGCTGAAACGCAGCCCAGCGTACCGCGCCTATAATCTAAAGAGGGTTTATTAATGTTGTATATACCTGGTGACTCGTGGAGTTTTGCCATATGTAGTTACTATTTTGCTGACACACCAGGTTGGCCATGTGAATCCCGTATTAGAGAGTAGATTAAATTTATATATTGAGTCAAATAAATACTCAATATGCAAGCTCCTTGCTTACGAGCGACCAAGACTCATTGCTCTTATGTATTGTATAGCATTAAATATTAGCCGAGGTCATTATCCTTACCCCGCAGCACTAAGGCTTAATTTACAAATCTTTCGTTTTTAAACTAATAAACTCCGTGGAGTTTTCCCTTGACATCACCAATTATGCTTCGTTTTGTTCTTTGCAATAGGTACTTATTACAAATTGTCAAAGAAAACTTCTCTACTTTCTTTCGAATAGGCGAGTGGTTTCGGTTTGGAGGTACAATATTCTTGTTATATTAATTAGGTTCATGTTTACTTTACGGGGGTTGAAGCAAACATCAAGAAAATTATAATTGCTGCCTTGTACAATTAATTCAGTGGACGTTTACGGCGAAATCTTTTGAATATTTAATTTTCTATTCTTAATATAAATATTTGCTATATATAATTATGATTGAGTGTAAATCAACGGAAATTCATTGAAGTTTTAAAACGCGTAAACCACCATTTTAATATTAAGAGTGAAATAACAGAATAGAAGACGAAATAGACTGAGTAAGCAAACACAACTCTTATTTTATACATATCTGATACCTACAAGTAAAAAAAGGAACAACTTTTTTTAACTCGAGCATCAGATATTAAAACCTTTTTTTAATTTTAATTATTTCCATAGATTGGAACAGTTCAGGTGGGTAACATTGAGTCGAGAGGTTTATGGGCAAATGCACCGTTGGTTTTTTTCTTGGAAGTGACAGTGATGGACAGGGGACGAAAGCGGCGGGCGGTCGCGGAGGAATGTAGCTGCGACATTAATATGACTGCTGGTAACTTATGGGGCTTTGAAGTACGTGTACGTAGTACGTTAAGTCTGGCAGCATTGAAATAAAAGAATAAGAGAAAACACGAGGAAATAATTCACGCAGATGTTAGTTAAGATTTTTTTTACTGAAGATAATGAATAGACTGAATATAAACGCGGTTAGTCTGGTTGTTAGTCTTTCTTACTGGTATACGTACCCGTAAAGCCCGTCACAGACGTAGCTATAATATGTATTAATATACCGTAAGATACCGAAATATATATTATATCTGCGTGTGTGGACTCTGTCAACTAGTACGTAAAATATATCGTAAGATACCTAGCTATAATATATATTTATATCTGCGTGTGTGGACTCTGTCAACTAGTACGGAAAATATATCGTAAGATGCCTAGCTATAATATTATATTTTGGTATATTAATATATATTATAGCTACGTCTGTGACGGGCTTAAGAAATAAAGGCAAATACATATCGTGTTTATCCGGTAAAAAAATAATTTAAATTCAAATATGTATACCCGTAAGGTTTAATATTTGTAGGATGCTGATGAGCCCGAGCGGGTCTTATGTTTTTTTTTTATGTATTTTGTTAGAGATAGACTCTGCCTGGCATGCCATAATTCCGGGGTTGGTATCCCGGTTTGTACAAATATTATTGTGATGAGTCCGAGCGAGTCTTGTCCATTTTATGGTTTTTCATTATTTTTCTCAATATCTATAACGGGAAGCTTAGCTTGGTTTGAGATTCCTGTAAGCTGTCTTCAAATACGCGACTATTTTTATACACGCATTTCATTCTCACAACCTGTATAAATAACGTGTAGCTGTAAATTAACCAAAACATTGTAAGTCCCCATTGTAAATTAGTCAAACCACCAACGACTTAAACAAGCCGGGAAGAAAGTTGTCCATAAATCTAGAAGACGCAGTAATGAAACGTTATTGGCGCGATAATAAAGCTAAATTGATTAGCGGTGGCCCGCGTCAGGTAGGCCGCATTCCGGGCCCCCGCGGGACCCCCGTGATTACGTTATAATATACTAAACAATACAAATAGGTATTACAATATTGTTTCTGTATAATTTATACAAAAGCAATATATATTATACATTAAAACATTCAAGGACGAATACTGGTTTAATATGCGTACAATATTATTAAATTAAATTCCACACAAGAAACGATTATTTAAGATTTTAATTAATTCGTAATCGTTTCTCGTGTGGAAGATTTATATATTCCTAGAAATCAAAATAGGTATAAAAATACTTAACTGTGATATTTATTATCTATTTAATCCTAAAGTATAGATTTCGTCAAATTCGACTTTATGTAGCTCATGATAAGATTCATAATCAATCTACGTAAAAGTATCGCCAGAGGTAAACCTGATTGCGGCCAGTACCTATGCTATAATGTTATCGATGGTTATGTCGTAAGTTAAGTCGAATACAATGCATTCTTTAGGCAAATATGTGTTTGCCCGCGCTACACGGGGAAAGAAACGATTTATTACCAACAATTTCATAAAATTCATGTTTGAAGTTCGTGCTAAGTTATAATCCATGTGATCCCAGTATATTTTTTACACCATAAGCGGATACCGTAGCCTAGGGACGCATGCAACTCCAGAGGATCAACTTGCAATGCACGGTTGATAATCAAATCTATACTCGTCATCCTCCTCGCGTTTTTCCCGGCTTTAGCACCTAGTTTTATGAAACCGCTTAACTGAGATTAAATCTGGTATGGAGGTAGTTTAAATCCCGGGGAAGAACATAAAATAGTTTTTATTCCAAGTAACATCCCCTAAGTGGGTGAAATTTTGTATGGAGCTACGATGTAAAAGAGTTCCGCGTGGACGAAGCTGCTGGCACAGCTAGTCCAATAAAAAATAATACAATAATCGAATTATAGCCCGAAGAATTCAGGAAAAATATACACAACACACATCGCAACGTTATCTACTATGTGTACACGTTGTGCGAGCCCTCAAAGCGCCAAGTTCAGGGAACTCTTACGTAATGTGTGCGACTTTCTTTACCAGTTAAAGTCTTTCATAAGCCACCGTTATATGTATTGCAGGTGTGCTGTAATTGCTGGCAATTAAGAGTAAAACAAACTCTTTGTGACCGCTTTAAATGAACTAGCGTTTTTTGATTATTCGCCATTAACACAATGGCAGTGATAATTTTGTATACGACACACCCGAGCATAAAGTGGGAATTACCGCCCACAGCCCTCTTGCTGGCCAGGAAGTGACGTAAACTGACCAATGACTGAATTAAAGAAAGCTTCCGATTGCATATTAAACCTTCGGCTCGGGTGTCAAATACCTGCGATCTGAACGATTTTTTGTACCGCTCTAGATAAATAATGTACTACTTATTGCTTTTGGTTATTAATTTAAATTCTGAATTTTTCATCAGCGATTATGGTGCGGATTCAATCTCTGTAAAACTATAATCAATAGTAGGTACCTATACTCGTCAGTAGACCATGCCCCAATTTGAATTGGGTGTTTGAAACCTACATTTTAACCAACTGGGTGATTTCGGTCTATTGAGAAACAGTGGCATTCTAATTTCCATTACTTCGCATTGCATACAATTTCACAATTTTAAATGCAACCCTGCCACCCATATCAGTAAGTCCACTTTTCAATACAAAGCCGAAGTGAGATAGGAGGTAAAAAGAGTAAGACGATGTTTAGATTGTTTAGTGGCACTAACGGTTATTTTAGTACAAGGTTCGTTTTTGAGCTCACGTCGGTATTAGTTAAGGATCAAACACGTTACTGTGTCATTTGGAGCTTCGCCAAGAGCGACGTACCTGAAACAAAATCATTTTATAAATTAGTTACAGGCCAATAAATTAGTGATAATACTAAACGGGCTGCGTGATTCTTCGGCGATTTGAAACGTTCGCTTCTAAAGTGATAAATGATCACCTCATATCATCTCTGCTAAAGTATGACAAACCGCGAGAACATTGATCAAATAAAAATCAGGACAAATTTGAATGCGATGATCATTTCCCTGAACAATATGACATGATAATGAGTAAAAATAATGCAGTAAAACGCTGAATATTTACCCTCATAGCCCATTGGGAGAAATTATTTTTCGTTTAATTTATATTACATTTACATTTACGTTTGGCTATGTAACTAATGCAATGTTTTCCTATAGAATAAATAAATAAATATAAGGGGACAATCTTACACAAATCGAGCTAGTCCCATAGTAAGCTCAATAAGGCTTGTGTTATGGGTACTAGACGACGATATATATAATAGATACAAATACTTAAATACGTAGAAAACATCCATGACTCAGAAACAAATATTCATGCTCATCACACAAACATTTGCCCTTACCGGGATTCGAACCCAGGACCTTCAGCTTCGTAGGCAGCGTCACTACCCACTAGGCTAACCAGTCGTCAAACGCCAACGACGCGTCGTCAGAAGCCGTTGATATTGTAGATAAACAAAGAAACGTAGACGGATTTGTCCTTTAAAAATCTAATGTTATATGGAACGGGGTCCTGTTTTTCAAAATAAATAGAAATAACTGAATATATCTAGAATCAGCAATTAAAACCACAATCATCTTTCGTTGTGAAATCTTTTCCGTTTATTGGACAAACGACAAAAGATACAGTGGAATAGTCAAATAACCCACTACTCAAACATAAACTCTAACAAAAGTTTTTCAGCTAAATGACGGTACCTATGTACACCGAAAATTACCACACCAATATTGCAACAAGTTTCGTTTACGCCATTTCCGTTTCTGTTGGAAAATAAATGAACTGGCAAATGAGCATAAATGTTCGTGGGTTGTAGGCACCTCCACCCACGTATTTGAGGATCCCAGACGGCAATTACCTATTTAGTACTAATGTAAAAAAACGAACGTAAGAGGGAGATAGCAATTCACGAATATGCCTTAAAATTACTTAGAATTAACTAAATGTTTTATATGAAATTTTACCATATTTAAGAAACAGTTTGTTGGATCAAGGGAGATGAGATTACCTACCATATATTTGAAATTCGGTACGGGAGAACTTGATACCAAGATAAAAAAAGCATAATTTTGGAAAAAAAAGGGATGGTCCATCACAATTTGCTGTAAATGCATTTTTTTCTAGGGAGCACGAACAACAGATACCTTTCAGGCCACAGTAAAGTCATCCCCAATGGTACTTTTAATACATTTTTTTTATTAAATCTTTTTATTTCCATTCCATTCGCGAGCACCACGCGTATCTCCGGCCAGTTATCTTATCATCCCCTCCCTTCGATGAATTACCATAGCACATTTGCATACCCACATACCGACGCATTGTTTATGGCCGGGAGATGACGGATTTTCTTCCGCTTTCTCCGCACTGGAATGACGGGTCGGTTAGGGTTGCCAGATTCCTGTTGTTGATGTGATTTTGGTGTTAATGCTTCTTGAATTGTTTGGTTAGGAGAATGTTGAGTAAATTTATAATTTAGTGCTTTGTGAAACAAGCGTAATTAAATCTTATGTCAATGGATAACGTGGATACAATTCCAGAGAGATCTAAAGGTCATCCCCATGGTATTGTCGTGTCCGTGTCGTATGGAATGAATCAATAGTTTTCTAAACTCAGTGCGTAGCGACGAATAAACATCAAACAAAGTGCTTCTTGATATAGGTATGATGCATATTTATATCAGGTTATCGTATTTAGCAGGTTACAGGTAATGTACCCACCTGTCCTGTTGTCTGTTTAGCATAACTTATCAAATATTTGAGCACTTAGTCCTAGCGACCCTCGAGTGCGTACAAGCACATTTTACTTAACTTGAGAAATAAGCTAACACAAACTAAGAATTTGCAATCCATTAATTCCACGAGTTAAGTGAGTCACTCAAAAACAGCTGGAGCAGGCAATACGCTTCGCTAATATTTTAATGCGCACTCAAATTTAGGGAGCGCTGATAAAATTGGAAGTAAGTCTTAAATTACTCACTTACAGAGTAGTTATCCGAAAGAGCTTTTAAATCATTCACAAAACACTAATGGACGTGGGGGAAGGGCGCGGGGCGGGTGCGGGGCGCGGGGTACGGGCAGCTGGAGTCCCTAGCGAGCAATGAAATGGAGATATAACAATACTCGTATAAAGGTGTGCGTCTGGATTTGAAATGCAGTTGTATCGTGGGTACATCGAGTGAGGATATCGTCTCGTCTGCCCGAAGTTGAGTAACGCGCTCATCTTTATTCTCATTTCGAAGCGTTTAACTATTGGTACCTATTACTGTTGTTGCTGATTGTTTTCAGGTTTCAAGTGTAAATAGTAAAAGGAATTTTAAGGCATAAATTGATAAAAATGCGAAGGTTAAATATTCTACAGGTAATTCTTTAATTACCTGATTAACGGACATGACATGACATGACTAACATGGTTTATAAACTGGAAAATGAAATAATGCGCACGGCGGGTAAATGCCACGTTGATAATTATAGTAAAATGGGTGAAATCTAACAACATAATCAACTTACCTTTCCCGCCTTCGTATCTCCAGTGATTAGTTGGAGCAATATTAAATCAACCATCCCCAGACTCGAGAAAACAGATTACAAATACCTCAAGCGTCACAATATCATGAAATTAAATAGCTAAACGCTAAATATTTGCATTGTCGTTTATTAAACGTACTTAAAGTGAAATAAAATTTCAAGTTATTATTACATTCCTTGCGTATCGGGGATGCCCAGGTAGTGTACTACCGGGCTAAAATAGAACGTTCTAAGTCACTATGAGCCTCGTGTGGTAATGCGACGTTTTGCGTAGCACAGCAACACAGTCGTCCTCGTACAAAAGGGACATATCTTCCTAGAGTTGTCTAGTGACATAAGCTATTTTGTGTAACAGTAGTGCAGGAATAATAAATGGCGAGGGGGCCGAAGGGGCCCCGAGTGCCATTATTATTGGTGGCAATTTAATTAGATGCCCCTGCGTTATTACGACTGATTCCTTTCATAATGCCGCTGTAATAACTGGCAATGTGTTTGTGTACTATTAGCTTATCTTGGACTATAATTTCAGAATTGACACAGTGCTCAAATACTGATCATAATAATTTCAACACATACAATGTTTCTAAAGATTTCATGATTGAGCTGCTGACAAAGTACTTATGATGTAAATCGGGTATGAATAACTTCATAAAGCTCTTTCACGCTACAGTAGTTGTTCATTGCCATATTTTTGACAGATGTTTCATTAAATGCTGGAGTTTTACTAAGATATTAAATTCCAAGACTTTTTTACCCGATTTATAATTCTTGCTGATTTCAACTCTGCTAGCATTAAACGCAAAACGTTTATAATTAATTATAAATGCATTGGGTACTAAAATCTTGGTCGTTATAAAGGTCATCTAATATGAATCAGAAAATAAATTAAAACATGACACTGTTTCAAACCAGAAAATCATCTCAAATTCAGCTGGGACTGAAATTAAGTTTAAAAACCATAAAATTACTTTCTGATCGACGGAATTTGATCACCCGACGCAATCACCCGCGCGAGCTTCCGGCTCATCGATATTCGTAGCGAATCGTCGAAATTCAATAATTATCCCGAACACGACTTCATTGATGAAAAAACCCCATAAAAAGGTGTGAATGGAAGAGGAAATTCGACGGGCAACGGTCAGCCCCGCTATTCTGTAACTTGTTTTAAGCTCACCTCAACGCTCCCCCACAAATATATCTTGAAGGCGCGATTCGTAGTAACTAAGCGTTGGTAGAGGTCTAGTTTCGCTAGCCGTGACGGCAGGGGTGAGGCGCATGAGAGCGTTAATAATAACAGCCCGGTTTTTGTACTCTTCAGGGCTCGGGACGGCCCCACAAACAGGGCCGTAAGAATGTTTGAAAGTCGAGGAGTCATACCGCCTTTTGCTTGGGGGTGTCGTAGTAGATAAGATTAAAAGTGGACTGTGCAGGCGGTAATCAGGGCGCGACGAAACTTGTTGAATGGATCGGCATCCATTCATGAATCATGAAGCTGGATGCCATCACGCGAGCGGCGGTAATGGCCGAGGACACCTTATTACGCTCATTTGCCATCGGATCGCTCATTATGCACCCCGCTATCAGCTGAGACGTGTCATCATGCCGACATGTACTCATTATCACCTGCGCTAACGCCCTTCCTAATTGTAGTGTTAGATATGTCAGCGGAATTAAATGCATCCACTTATGGGCGCAACCGACACTTAATTTTATCTGGATTGAAAGACTTACTCGTAGCAGTTGTATAACTATGATATGATGTTAGCGCGTATTTGCTGATGAAATAAACTAGCAATTTCTAGCTTTTTATGGTTTTATTTTTAACTTATTTTAGCCAATTGTGAATGACTAGTTATTTTCATAACATATAGTCAAACGCTATCTGCGAAAGAATTACTGTATAAACATACCACGAACGGCTAAAACTGGGTCGTCGTGGATTCGGCGAATCCCCAATCTTCGCTTATGATACTTCCAACATTTGATAAACTTTATTTGATACGCCTTTGATCTGTGTAAACAGATCGAGCGGGGAACGTGTTAGTTGTGCGTTTTTATTACCGCCGTAATAAATTTATAGGTTGTACCTATCTGTGTATGCGCCTACGCAGTCCTGCTGCGCTATTCACAACTTGCTTTACCTCGCCTCTACGCTCACTCCTAGTAAGTATAGGGATTCGTAATCGGAGGTCTGAGCTCTCACTAGTTCGCCCGAGGTGAGGTGTAAGCCCTTTTTAAACCGCCCTGGTGTTCACTAGTTGAAACATTATATATGTCAAACATTGGAAATTGTATCCTTTAGATTGGGCGGTTAAGTCGCTTATAGAACGGATTACTTTGATACAACGCGGTCAAGTCAAACAGTTTTAAGTTACATTATTTATTGTGGCAAACTTTATATAAAACTGTCATTGGAATTAAAATCTTCTACTTTGGACGTTAGAGTTGGTTTTTGAATGTACTACTTTGATGCAATTCGGCCAACTCAAATAATCTCACAGTATAAGTATACGTACAACTTGCTTCAGACGAACCAGTATAATCTGATCTTCGATTACTTATTATCATTGATTTCGCGGGGATTTTGTGGGGGGAGTGGTGAGGCGAGTCGACTGAATCGCAGCCTAATAGTAATAGTCCCTATATAAAATGGTACTGCGCCGGAAGACTAAAATATATCACCAGGGCAATTTATTAAACTACATTGAGACAGCCCAGAATTTAAATAATAATTTTATCCGACTTTTTACTCAATATATACACATGCCTTTATCAGGTTTAAGAAGATGTAATTTTATCTCAAAATGGATAATTTTATTTGAAAAATGTAGGCACACCACGTTTTTATAATTATGGGTTTGTCCCGAGCAGCAGAATCACCAATGCCTAGTTTCATTAAAAAATTAAAACCTATGGAAAATGATTGTGGATTTATTTTTAAAGTGAACGGATGGCGTTGTTTCATACCTATATTTTTAACAACTTAAAAAAGTTTGAAAAATCTCCGACATTTTCATTTCAAAGTCCAATATGTCAAAAAAGGCTGAACAGATTTCGATGAAACATGGCTAAGAACACTCGGGATAAAATTATCTATGGCACATCAAAACCGCATTGAAATCGGTCCATCCGTTTGGGAGCTACGATGCCACAGACAGATACACAGACAGAGACGTTAAACTTATAACACCCCTCTTTTTTCGTCGGGGGTTATAAATGATAATAAACTGCGACTTAGTGCCGATAAATCACCTCTGATAAATAGTAATAGGCGAAATTTCTTTCAACTGTGCGAGTATTTCGATAGTGACAAAATGTTAAGGCGCCGTAGGTTCAGCGAAGTCAAGCGAACAGTATTTTTGAAACAATATAATGCTTCTGTTTATAATAATATGGTTTAAAAAAAATACGAATAGTAATCTTGAGGCCTTTTTGCAGGGAGATCAGTGTTTAGAAACACGATTAAGCATTTTTCGCTCGATAGAAAAAAATCACGAACATAGGTCTAAAAGGGTCTAAAATACACTTAAAATATTTGTTATAAATTACGAACAAAAGCTAAAAATACTAAAACGGCTTCTAAAAATCGGCAATATCATCATGTTTGAGGGAAATCAGTGTTTACTTTTTTATTTATTTAAACGGCCAAAAAATTAAAATTAAAAAACATGATTTCCGCGCTTCCGAGCACGCACTTCCATCTCGCTCACGCTTATGCTCAGTGAGAGGGAGAGAAGACCATGAACCTACGGCGCCTTAAATGTTTCATGACACCAATTGGGCAATTCAAAACTATGTTTACTATGTATTAACTATTTTATCGATTTTACGATGGCGTTGCAAAATCAAAGCGTAATGATTGATGTCTTATCAAAATATAAGGCACATAATTCAATTACACCAATTATCATTATGATAAATATGATATTAGTATTGCACGACGCAAACTAAGTATCAATCGACCAACAGGTGCACCGCGCCACGAAACCCTCTACAAAAATAAAATACTTTCGAGCAACTATTTGTAGTACGTATAAGGTATCTAAAGTATTACTTGACCAAAAAAAATACAACTGCTACCCTCCCCTACCAGGCTCCTTATCTTACTAGTAAAAAAAGTAATTACTGTTTAAACATCACTTAATTAAAAGGTACCTAAGCTGAAGATTAGCATCGCGAATTCACATTCAAGTGGCATTAAAAATTTGTCATTCAGCTAGCTGTCATCGGGGTGCAACAATAGGGTAGATTGGAGTAAATTGTCAGATAAAAATAAATTATCTTTATATGTAGTTAACGAGAGCGGCGCGGCGGGGAGGTTCGCCCCAGCTGTTTCCCTCAGCCTCTGTGACGCCAGTAACTATTATTATTGTAATCGCTAGATCATTTATTTGGCTGGTAGGCAAATACATTAGCTGTAGGAATTCTTTGGCAGAGGAACGAGGTTTTGGCTTGCCTTGCGTAACTGTTTGCGGTAATTATTCTCGCGGTTTAATGACTAGGCATTATAATAGTGTTTTGTTGGTCTATTTTAGAATACTTGTTCTGACGAGTGTGAGCATTATGATACTTATAAATGTTTTTAAAATTATGTTTATGTGGGTAAATTAAATACGAACACTATAGTTGTTAATTAAAAAAGACAGCTACGGTAGCCTAGTGGTTCAGGCATGCGGCTGTCAAGCGGCGGTCGTGCGTTCGAATCCCGGCTCGTACCAATGAGTTTTTCGGAACTTATGTACGGAATATTTACCGTTAGCTTTTCGGTGAAGGAAAACATCGTGAGGAAACCGGTCTAATCCCAATAAGGTCTAGTTTTCCCTCTGGGTTGGAAGGTCAGATGGCAGTCGCTTTCGTAAAACTAGTGCCTATGCCAAATCTTAGGATTAGGTGTCAAAGCGGACCCTGGGCTCCTTTAGGGGCACAACCGGGAATAACGCTAGGAGAATGATGATAGTTTTTAATTAAAAAAAAGTGAGTAGTTTCACATTTTGTTATAATTGCGACTTCTACTAAACTACATGACATGCATACAAAATACTTCTCATTGCATACTATGGCACTAGTGATAGAATAGATATGTATAGGTATGCAACGGAATAAGGAATAATTACAATCTTCATCAAACAATTTGTAGACATTAGACAAAAACATGAATAAATGTGTAACATATGGAAATTTGGTTCGTGTGTCATTATAATTGAGACCACTCAGCCAAAGTACATGAATGTCCGTATTCACAAACGTCCATCAAATCTACTTCAGTGTAATACGTCGATGTTGTTTGGTGTCACATAGCGATTTGTGTACGAGAAAGGGCGAAACATATTTTACCCCAGCAGAAAATTGTTAAGTTTTATGAATAATACGATAAGTATTAGACCGCATAGAATATATAAATTATTAGTTGTTTTTAAAGGATTCTCAACCAGTCTGCGGTGCGTGGTAATTTTGATTCGATTTCAAGAAATTGCACTATACTTATTCATACGTGTGTAGATTTTAATTAATAATTTAAGCGTCTTGCACATCATCAAGTTAATGGTGTCCCTCAAGGCAACACATTAGGACTCGCTTTTTATTTAATCGGTGCTTCTTTATCTATATAGCACTTAAATAAGAGGGGCACACCGAAATGATAGACTAAATTACCTGAAAATCTTCTTTTATGAACTTAACATTGGACTATTGAAACCATAATGGCATTCAAATAATAAATTATATATTTAAAAAAGAAATGCAATAAATCTGTTTCGATGGGTTTTTTCTATTCCCGATAATTTCGGTGTGCCCCTCGTACTACGGTTTCCAATACAAATTGGCAATTTTAATAAAATTCTAGGTAAGCAGTCAAGTGCGTCGGCACAGGTCTCATTGTCCGTGATGAGCGGAAACGAAAGGGCAAACGTCACGGCCAGCTACTGCTGGACTAATGGCTGTTGCGACATGCTCATAAATTAAACTGTCACATCCATAACGAAATGTCAAAAAACTGTAATGTTACGGTAGGAAGACTTTGTACATTCATAACCTTTTGTCTACCTTAAAATTAAATAGACACAGTCATGGATATCATCTATCATCTTACCCATACCTACTCTATCATCTCGAACCGTTAATCGATTCTCATGAATTTTGTGAGCAAGTTCAATCAGTTTTTTTTAATTAAAAATAATGATTATATTAAACAGGCTTCTTCTCTTCTTCTTCAGTTCTTCTCATAGAGCTACTAGTTTAAAAATAGTCTTAACAAGTGGGGACACCTTGAGAGACGACAGTCAATATAAGGACACCGTTTTCAATCGAAAGTAGAGAACGTTGTTCGAAACTCGTTAAAACTTCATACGTATCGGAATAACTTCCATAACGCGAACTAGTTAACGTTTATTTGTGACCTATGATAAATAGCATTAATTTGCATGTTTAAAACTTGTGAACGATTTGAGTACAAATTGTTTAAACAAAAACGGACTCATAACCTGTTCTAGATCTAAAAACTATGTTCCCTTCACCACGAGACACTACGCATTGTGAAAATTGTCGACAATACAAATCATTACAATGTAAAAAGCGATGCCTAAAGTGTTGCCCTGGGGTACAGTGGTACCGAGTCGCCGGAAGATCGTTGTTGATAAGGCTCACACGGAAACGCATTTCACGGGTGGAGGACTCGCAGGTAATTGTACTCGAGTGTACATCGGTTTTAACGATAAAACATGTTACGCTGTTTAAAAAGTTATCTACTACTTAGTTTAATTATTTTAACCACTGTCTTGGTTCCCTACCGGGGTGCGTTAACACAACATTTTTGACACTACAGTTAAATTATGACATCGTTGTAAAAGATCGGTAGGTTCGTTTATTTAAATACATATTTATAAACATAAACAAGAGGTCAAATTAATAAATGTTAAAGTAAGGGATAATCAAGCAGAAGGTTATTTCTGTTATCTAATGCTAATACTGTAAAGAAGCAAAGTCTGCGAGATTGTTGCTTCGTATATGTTTATAAGTTTGTATATCTGAAAACTTTCTGAATTCTACATTTATCAGCTGAATTAACTTAAATGTGAGTAATGATAGTAATTCTAGTTCTTATATTAATAATTAAGGCAATTAAGAATCTGAAACCTCTTTTTAACCCGGAATAAAATGATTTAATATGTATATTTAAAATAATCCAAATAATAGAAACACAATATAAATACGTCACCCTTCCTAGCTGGACGAAGGGGGGTTCCGATTCCAAATTGGCAACGCTCCACGAGGGCTCTTCCCATACGGTAAATACGCAATTTGGCGCTCCATACAATCAGTCAAATGAGCTTTCGCTGCAATCAATTACGTATTTTTACCAGTGGGGTGACGATTGACCACTGGGTCAGTGCAAGAAAATGAATTAGCTTCATTTGATAAGCAGAGTTCAAAAAATATGATGTTCTAAAATAAGTCCTAATAAAATTGCCATTGCATACAAATTTGAAACAAAAACGATAAATAAAACCGTGATTTTATATATCTGTCTCCATAATCCATTTAAGACAAGCTTTGCGCGTTAACTTTGAAAAGCAAATAGAGAGTTTTGTTATTTCTAATGGGGTATAAATATTCATAACTGCACCATGTTCGTAATGAATTATCTTTGGACAAACATCATGCAAGTGTAACGTTCTTGCAAAATCTTCACCTCGCAAGGGCCGTTTACCTGGTTTATCACCGTGCAAATATCCCGCCCCGTAAGATTAGATATCCACACCATCACGATGTGGGAAAGAATCCACTCAACTCACGCACGGCCATTTGCAAAAAGTTAATTACATAAAATTGGAGATTCTATGCCGTAATGTGTCTATTCGTATGATTGCTCCAACGGCTAAACTTAGCCTGTAAGTGGTGCTTTAGGCCTTTTTGCTGAGTTTGTTAAGAAAATGTTACGAACGTTAAGATTTACGCCAATTATTTCTTCAATAACGTTCTAACCGGCATTGTTAAGATGGTTGCTTGAATAGTGATCTTAACTTCTCAGTAATGTGATTCAAAATTCAGATATATTTTTTTTAGAGTGAGTAAGGAGGAGGATATGGCCTAACTCTTCTAAACGGTGGATATACGAGTAGTATAGTTTTGCCAGCTCCACTATCTTCAGAATTATATTTAATGAATTATAAGTTGGGATTTGACCCTAGGACCGTCAGCTTCGCAGGCACCAACCAGGAACCAGGCTAAACTAGTCATCGTATAAAATATTCAGCCATTGAGTTTTGGATACAACGAACATTCGTGTAACATTTTTGTCTATCGCATAGTTATGGAAACAATGTACAGTTTCCGAGAGGTAAGCAGATGCGCATAATTTGATGAAACCCGTCGGATTTGCAGGAAGCCCGAATCCCCGATTGGCAATACCTATGCAGAACTAAATTTAGAGGGTAATCGCTTGTTAAATAATATATATGATCATTCACGAACGTTCGATTTAGTTACACCGCTTCTAATGTGCATGCATCGGTGCTTATGCACTTTTACATAATGTTCTGTGTCATATGCTGGTGAAAAATAATGTATACGAGTACCTACTATTGTAGTTTGCCATGTCCGTGCTTTGGCATGACGATAGCAAGAAAGGATTCAAGTAACTCTGTTATAATTTTAAGTAAAACTTAAGATGGTCTTGATGATTACTCTGGACGGACTAGTTTTATGCCTCGCCTCACATATATGCACGTGTATGTTTGGAAGTAGCTATTAGCTTTTATCCAAAGCAAGCTCCAAATTTTAATCTTTATTGTACTAGCTTCCCGGCCCGGCTTCGCACGGTTAGTTTTCCGTTTTCCCGTAGGAATGAAGCATTTTCCCGCTGTAAAAAGTAGCCTATGTTCATCAGGGATAATGTCGGCTTCTAATGGTAAAAGATTTTTTCAAATCGATCCAGTAGTTTCGGAGCCTATTCAATACAAACAAACAAACAAATCTTTCCTCTTTATAATATTAGTGTAGATTGTACGAGTATTAACTTAACTTGTTCTAAGTTTTCTAACTTTGATCATGTTTTGTACTTGGCCTTGGCTCTTCATTGGAAGTGATTACATAAGCCTCAAACATTCCTTCTCTGGTTCTCTTGAACAATGCAATATTCATGTATTTAGTTATTTCTGTCAACGGGTCACGAATGTCGTCAGTCGGCGCCATAAGTAACAGATGGCTCATTGTTTGGAACGGGAGATAAGACGTGTTTTTCCCACTGCCAGTACCTGCTGTTACTTATGGGCAAAGTTGTAAGTTTGTAAGCCGGTACTTAGCTTTCATAATTCTAGTGATGAATATTCTTACCTTGTTAGATTTTCTATGCGTTTTCGTTTTGGACTAAAATTCAAACTATAGTCCTTGTGAAAAGCTCAATTACGCATGTTATATGATGTTCCAGCAGTGAGGGTATTCATTGTTTATAATCGTCAACAATAAATACTTTTACCCTAACTAAGTACCTACGGCTTAATTGGCAAAACTTTCGGTATCAAAAACTAAACTTTCTTTTCAGCTTTATCGCCTAAAGTCACAATTAGTGAGACAATGGTGTTGCTCCCGGTTGTCTTGTCGTGATCAATCAACGATCATCCTCCCCTCCTTAAATAATTAATCACCACGATATAATTAAAATTCCCGATGACACGGCGATATCACCACGACAAGGTTGAAAGAGCATTACCGTTCACCGAGACACAGCTAAATACAATTTTCAACCCTTTTGAAAGTTGTCGTCTTCCAAGCAATTTAAAAGTTACAACCCCAGTTTTTTCATTTGCATTTCTCTCTCTCTCATAAAAAATCTATAGCTCTTTTTCCTGATGAAGGATTCTGAACAGGCATATTTCTAAAGCTTGTGTACACTATTTTTTTAGATCAATTTGGTACTTAATACTTTTTTCATACGCTAAATTCTTATGGGTCATACTTGTTCTTTTTAACATGTTGTGCATGGTAGTTATAGAAACGTAAATTCAGTACCTACCGTTTTGATGGAACTATGTTAATATATGTAAACATATTAATTAGCACTTTGTTACCTAGCCTAATAAACAAATAAATAAAATAAATACTATAAGCAGCAGTTGGAAGTCATCCGCTGCAGCCGACGACAAAGCATGATCTACAACCATCGTCTTACTGTCTAGTTACCTTCAAATTTGATTATTAGTATAATGGGAGGAGGGCAAAAACTAGTCCGTATAATGGTGGCAGGCGGACTCCGGGTTCCATTTGGCTGCGAACGGGATAACAAGACGAGATGAGTATACTGTGACAAGAGAATTTCCAACAGCACGGTGGTATGGCAGTACCGTGTACTAGCCTAATCAGCCTTAATCATTCTAAGCAGAAGGAAATTCGAGTGCAACTTGAACAATCCCAGAACATCATAATCATGTCATCACCCGATATTGTTCGCTACCCCTAACCCCGTCACAATAATGGGCAAGATAACGATAGACGTAGGGCGCCTAGGCGTCGCGTCTGCCGTGTAATTACCCAGTGACTCAGCGGCTTTGTAGACCTGCATAGGATCCGCGAACAAACTTGTTTTAATTAATTTCGTGTCTCGCACAAGCCGTCCTAGCTGATTGTTATCTACTTAGTTGCTGTTAGCGGGCGGACGCCCCATCCTGATAATGTGGCATTACATAATCCGCAGCCAAATTGCAATTTTATTGTGACAATGATGATCTTATATAGCTGAGCACTTTGAGGTGCTAATTTATATTTCCTGTAAAGTTAGTATCGGAAGTGGGTTATGTTATGCCGATGTACCTACTACATATGTAGTTCACACTGTTCACAAACAACCAGAATTTTATTCAAAGCTACAGTGTCCAGGGCTCCTTCATTTCACGAACGACACTCCTAAATCAAATAACATTGATGTAAAAAAAATCCAAACATTATTTTAATTTATTGATCGGCGTCATCTATGTCAGCATTAATAAATAATTAAAGATGTTACTGGGACTGGGACGAAATCAATCGAAAGCCATTTTGCGCTAATTTCTTCACTAAGATCTAAGATTTTTAATTATTGAGATAACGATAGGTAATATTTAGTCCGCCCGTAGTGATGAATAATATGTAAGTGTGAGATTATTCAGTTGGTTGCCTTTAACTGAATTGGTAGGTTTAACTTAAACTGTTCCCAGCCTTCAGCCTTCAGGGCGTACCAGCATTGCTTTGATAAAATGTTTCATAGCACACAGCAAACAGCTCATACATTTACAATGAAATTAGTTTCCACTTTCACGTTGATCAGGATAGGACTCAATAAACGGGTCTGGCGGGCCGGTCTCGCTTGTTTGGCGCGCCCGTTGCCACGGCGACGCGTGAAATATAGGCCCGTATTAACATCGCTTATTGCTGTTATTAGCTAAGGATAGCTATTAATTTGGACTCGGTATCAGCTATTTCGTATGCAATCGCATTGTTTTATCACCGCAATTTTGAAATCTAAGGTTTCAATCGTTGTAAACGTGAGTCACTCGTTTTCTTTCCATGTTCTTCAAGACATTTGGTTTGACTGACCAATTATTAAAAAAAGTACAAAATTCCTTCGAACTAGTTTAAAGCACAAAAAAATTTAAAACAATTTAGATGACGTGACATAAGTCAGTCACTAAAACAAACTTTTAGCTAGACAAAAAACTAAAACATCATCCAAGACAATTAAGGCGTTGCTTACACAGCTTTTATATCCCATTATGAGAGATAACTTTCAAAACAATAATTACTACCAATTACAACACAAAATTCCCCTTACAAATCAAATAGGATGACTGGCACAACCTGAGTGGCCGCACGCAGAGAGAAATTAAGGAAATCCTCTCACTCTTTCTGAACAGAGATGAAGATACATCTGTCCCGGTCGCGCTCGACGAGTGTTTCCGTACAGACTTGCCGTCTGTTCAGCTGTTTTGTCCGCGGTTTGTGGTGTTCCCCTCGGTAATTTCAATTTAACTCGGGATATAATACAGTCTATACTTTTATGGGAAGGTAAAGATTACCTTACTTGGAGACAGAATTTATAAAAACGTTATATTTAAATAGTTTAGGGAGCACTCAACTGGATGACTATGAATATGGAAGCAAAATTTACTTAGTCTTAAATTACGAAACTGATTTAAACTTCTTATTGGTATCAAAAAGTTGTAGTATAGTAGTGTAGTTGGTTAAAAAGTTAGGTCTATTAACGAACACGCAATCTCGAGGAACGGTCCTACGGTATTACGAGTATCATTAGGGTCATTAAGTTGGAGTTGATTCCAATTTTTGCTGTTTCCTGTCAAGAATTACCGAAGTTTAAATAAATGTTGACACATTTCTGTTCCAATGCCCCCAAATTCTTAAAGACTCATTAGTTTCTGTAAACAGGAACCATCCTCGAACAATACAAATAAACGGCTGGTGACTTTGTTTATTTTTGTATGAGTTGAATTGCTTCTTCCCCGAATAGTGGGTAACACAGTAATCGTACTCTAAATATAGATGGAAATTGTTACAGGCGACCTCGATTTACCCGTGCCTAATAAATACTCAGACACAAATAAGCCGAAACTCAGCAATCAAGGTGATACACTTATGTCCCGTAGAAAATTACGAGTACCTAAAGTTCAAATTCAAAAATATGGTAAGTTTGTAATACGAATATGCACAACAAGCTACGTGAGAGGTTCGTTTCCGCCAAACGGATAAGTAGGCAGCCATAACCTGTAATCGGAACCGGTTTACTCAATGTGGACTTACGGACTGGGGAGGGCATGCGCGATATCAAAGCAGGTGTTCCACTAGTGCCTACTGCCTCAATAAGAATTCCAACCTCAGCCTTAAACGGAGACTGAGATTTAGTTCGCAGGGCTGGATAATTTTAGCCTTCATTGCCTCTGGAATCGTTTTTGCAATCTTGCATTGTTGATCGCTTATCGTAGATCTTTGAATTACGTTATTAAACGTTAGTCAAATCAGAATATAATCATGTTCGGTTCAAAACCCACCGACTGGATTAGATTTTGATGGTCCATCAAAGAGTGATGAAACTTCACCAACTATTTTACAAGTCACAAATTCAGCCGTCAATGATTTTCTCGTAAACATCGAGTGAAGGCGTACGAAAGAAGTTAAGTTTGGGTTGGCACGTTTATAACGCTTGTTTAATAATTTAGCAGCGCGCCCGCCCGGTCTGCACAAGGACCCTGAATAATGGATGCTACAATAATATGAGTAGACTAGACGAGACGATATATTCAATAATTCGATGAATAAAAACAAAACGAACGCTTCACCGGCATTGACATCAAATTTAGAAGTTATTATAATTACGCATCGTTTTTATGAAATTCCTCTTACGTCTACAATGAACTCATTCGAGACATTTCTGTATCCCTATCTAAATAAAGTTATTGTTAGAAGCTTGGGAACTAGCACCTGCCGATAATACCGAGCTCTCAAATCAAGATGGAGGGACACCAGAGATACATCTCCGCAAACTTGACAAAAATTTTCTATGATGTTAACTTTTAACTTTCAAATGAATGCGCAGTATGAGTAGATGACAGCACTTTTTGAACTCCTACTTTTTAACCAGTTAAGTATGCAGGTTTTATTTGCATAGTAAGCGAGTCTCTTGGTTGCTATTTAAATATACCTACGGAACTAACGTGTAAGAATCAGCGGACTGGAACAGGTTATGATTTGCTCCGTAATGTGCTAAGCAATTAGAAACGTTATCCGTTCAAAGCACCTCAGATGATTAATAATTTTTCTACCTTGAAATTATTGATGCTAAAAATAACACCATTAGACTGATACAACAATCTTCCAAAGAGTCGTGGAGTCATTGAAATGAAATATTAATAATGTCTTTAAAATCTAAATTCAACAAGGACAAACAGGTAATTAATAGAAAATTAAGTTAATTACGAGCAATTAATTGTTTAGCCGCGTGTCTTTATAGGTAACATCACTTATCTTGCTCGCTGCAGCCTATGATAGACTTGTATCTTGTATGGGAGATGTTGCCATTCATTTTGATAATTTCGCCCTTAATCCGGTTTTAAACAGCTAGCTATGTATAGGGCATTTGCATGAGGGTGCAGCAGAATGCGTTTAATTTGTTAATAAATCAGGCTGCGGGGGCGGTTCGGGTTCATTAGACGGATCGCCCGCGGCCTTCCGGGGCAGGCTACCCACTCCGTCCGCCTCTGTGCTTGCTGCACTCTACCCGATGTCCTTCCATGTGTGGCCTCTTCCTTCATCCTTTCACGATTGTACTCAACAATGTTCCTGTTTCCTTCAATAATTGCAATGTTAAGCAAGTTTTACTGATGCACTCTCGGCGTATTCTTATTTCCTTTAGTTTAAACAGCAGTCAAGGAAAAGAAACTCGCTCAATCCGCACGATGTTCCAATGCCACTTATGTAATAAAGCGTCTTGTTCTACCAGTGACGCTTTAGTTTTAAACTGTCTTCAGAGAAGCTGCAGTTTTGAGACGTCATGAGGACATCTAAAGTCAAAGCGAACTCACAGATTTGAGAACATCAGATAAAGTAGACGCGCAAACTTGAAGATAGCGTTAACTGTTATTAAAACCTAACGTATCTTAATGGAAATCTTCCCTCAAATGAATAATAGACTCATAAAGTGATAACACTGGAATAAATTAAGGTATCCGAGCACCTCGTCCACGCACGTAGTGAAAGTTTTAATTGCGTTGAGCTCTATCGCCGCCGTCAACCGCCGCTCGGAACACCCAGCCCGATTATTCTTCACATGTAACCCGCAAAAAATAAGGCTTAGGACGGCAATTACGTACAATATTAATGACGGAAAAACGGCAAATAATTAACGTCGAGTCAACAGCCTCGGACAATGTTAGCAATTATTTTGGACATTAAAAATGTCACTATTATCTCGGAGTTGAGTTTAAACGTAAATACAGAGCAGGACCGGACGAGAGCACTCATTAATTTAGATGATTGTACAATTATCTAAATATAAGCGGAGCGAGACACCCACACGGGGGGAGGGGGTACAACCCGAAAAGGAGGAAGGGGAACGGGCACTCGTTTTTAATTAAACTGGCGATGAAATGAAGTGGTCCGTATAATATTGCTTAGACATGTTTTAAATTAATTTAGAACCATCTTACGAAAGTTCATATTTTCGGTACCCGGTAAAAATCTAAACATTCGAATTGAAAAAGTAATTCAAATCTTTAAAATTATTCCCAAACGGATCCATGAACTGACAAAATACATAAACATCTGAATGGACTTCCCCAAAAATGTTTACTAAGGCTTGTCGATTGATTACATTGTTTGCTAAAGGAGAATAATCAAATGGCATTGTATAAACTGCATCCGAGAAGATAAATTAGCTAGAGGCTTCAATAACAATTAGGTTTAATATATACGTACTCCACCCCACTGTGACGCCGCTTCGGAAGGGTTGTACGTTTCTCTCCTCCTCTATTTGTTTTTCGTTAAAGCTTTAATTAAAAGTAGGTTTATTTTAAAGAAAATTGATGTTCAAAGTAAATAAATCCTTGATGGTTTAATTATCTCTTGTAATTGAGTTTCACCTGACGAAGAAATTAGTATTGTGCTCACACAGTTCTTATTAATTAATGATTTTGTAGATACTGAACCAACGAAGTTTGAGGTTTCCTTTATTGCTTAATTGGTTTTATACAATGTAGTTGATTACTTGTGCCGGATGAAAGATAATTTAATTATTTTTGTTTGGATACTAATTTTCAAGGATAGTAGGTACATATCATCTTTCTATCCTTGAAAATTTATGTTCACCCCTACTCAGCATGTTCATGAAGCTCTTAGTAGTTTCAACGTTCGGTACCTGCTGGTACCTATGTAATATTTTTGTGTTTATATACGATTGTTAAAAATCAGGTGCCTAATATATAAAAGTTGTACTTACCTACGTTTAGTTGAATTCAGAAGAGAAAAATATTTTGGCGTTCACAGGAACCCACTCGTAAGAAATGCCGGATAATGTAAGCAACTAGAGTTTGCTTAATAATATTAGTTTCTATAATCGCAATAAATTTCCTTTGTAAACAAAAAGCTTTTCCATCGCGCTCATTCACGTGGTCTATTCGAGTCGACATTTTCCCACATTCGTTTATGTCAGCGTTGTTGCCTGTAATACCCTTTCTTTGAAACGCAACATTTCCGGACGGTCTCGGCTGCCGTAGTGAAATAGATGACCTAGATTTGTTTACAAACATTCCGCGAAGACTGCAGTCTATTGTATGCGTGCGCTAGGCAGCGGCCATGCTTCCAAACATCCGCCAAATCAAAATAAATACGTTAGAAGGTAGTTACCTAAAGGCTTTGTCCTCTGGGTCTGTTGCCGCGCGTCCAGACAGCGCCTCGGTGGGACCGCCGGCTTCGAGCTCAGGCACGATGCACCAAACAAAAAACTCAACAATAACAAAAAAAAACACAATCAACGCATCAACTGAACAAACTACACAGCCAATCACAGTCTAGTATCCTCGAAGTTCGATGGGATAGGAGACTGATCACATAAAACTTTTTTGGAGAACTTTAAAACAAAAACTGTACTGACAACTTCGAAAAAAGTAGTTATTACGACGGGGATCGTCGGCACTTCCCCGAGCGGCGTTTCGGTCGCGACTGAGCGCTCCACGCGGTCGGCCGGGGCGGGGGGCGCGGGGTGCGGGGCGCCGCGGGGGGAGCATCCCGCCCGCTCCGCGGTATTATTTGATTAATTCGCCTCCCCTTGTATCCTCGGCGAGTCGTTAAGACGACGTTAAGTTTTTAAATTTCATTGTGAGATGAGGGCCACAACCTTCACCTAGTTTTAACCTTAATTGAATTAATTAAGATCGATGGATGCGAAGGAAGATTAGACGTTAATAAGCAAACGGTGAAGGATCGTCCTGCGCGGCTTAATTAGCGGTCTGTGCGCGCAGGAAAAATCCCTACTTGAAATAATGAGCAAAGTAAGTACCTATCAAGAAGCATAATTCTCGCTAACTGGAGTGAATTTGCATTGCTGCTTCGCTACTTAAATTTTTTTCTTAGTTAATTTATTCAATGCTATGCTTCTTCTAAATGTTCATTTAAAAATAGCTCTTATTTTCTACAGGATTTTAACTAGGTAATGAGTTGATTTGCGGGTAGAAATAATATTTAGCTGTCATCCCAATATTATAACCTTAAATCGCAAAAGAGGTTATGATTTTATAACCTTAAATCGCAAAAGAGGTTATAAAAGGTGACGTATGTCAAAGAACCTAAGCAATTTGAAAAGCACTATTCGGACAAGTTTGTTTAAACATTAATGTAGGTAAATAAGTAGCTATGTAGGCTAAGTACCTACCTATTTTATTGACATGAGGATATCAGGTTTAAATTATTTAATTACTCCTCATTTCCAATGCAACAACCCTAAAGTCATCATCATCATCATATCAGCCGAAAGACGTCCACGTAGACATAGGCCTCCCCCGAAGAGTGCCTCAGTGACCGGTTCTGCGCCACCCGCATCCAGTGCCCTAAAGTAAATTAATTGATTATGTATCTACTCGTATCATACACAACTAAATAATTTTACTGCGATGCATTTAACATCACTATAATTATTTCTAACACATACCCGTCAAGTAATTAAGACAACATAAAAACCACATAAATATCGGATTACCAATTAAGACCATAGATACCCAGTAATTAGTTATTGAACCCAAAACTTGTCTTCCCACAGTTCGACATGGCGGGAACTCGTTTCACGGCGTCGGGTTACATGAAAGAGGTCGGCCTCAATTTCGGGTTAATTTAATAATTCGGCTATAATCGGGCACATTCGGCCTGGCCCGCAGGTGTGGTGCGCACGCGGTTATAAATGCACCCCCCATACTTTCGTGATCTACATTATTGAACGAAAGAGCGAAGCGAACCAAGTATTCCGGTTCAGCTTGGGATAAAATTATTTCTTATGTCCGGCTGCCGGGCTGTTCTCCTCTACAGGTCACATTACTCAAGCGATTCTTGTGACAGCTTGTGAGTAGGTTATATAGAATTTCATTGTCGTTATTTATTTTCGAAAAACATTCTTTTTTTCAGTATAAGGCAGTGTTGCGTTTTCTAAAGCTCACAGAGTTACTTTGTTAATAGTTAATTGTATGAAAATTAAATTACAGAGAAAAATACATCAAAATTTTACATTAATTTTGCCTTCAGTCCCCACGGGTACATTGATAACGCGTTGATGACCGAAATAATACCTACTTCAATGTTCGTATCTAAAATACGTCCTACGTAGGTACATATGGTTGTGATTATTTATGTGGCCGACTTTTTATAAAACTGTTATTCGAATTGGAATCTTGTACCTTTGATGGTAAAGTTGCCTTTTCAACGGACTACTTTGATGCGATTCGGCAAACTCAAACGGTTCACTAATGTTTAACCAAAAAACTTTGGCCAAATGTTTCATTTGACCTAATGCGTTTTTCTTCTTAAATAGAAAGCTTTATAGGATAATTATAAAACAAACCTAACCTAACCTATTTAATGATATTCAAAGAATTACCCCGAACCCGAAAATACCACTGTTTTGACGAAAAATGCAAATGGTCAAATGAAACATTTGGCCAAACGTTTTTTGGTCAAGAGACAGGACCCGAACTCAAACATTCTCAAGTATATTGCCTTTTCCCAGAGATAATATTCTATTTTAATTATACGACACCGCTTAAGTAGAGATGTAAATAGTCCGACGGTGCTAAATGAGGCCACCGAGGTTTGCATGGCATTGTCTGCCAATCTGCTATGATACAACGAATTTTTCATACTTCAATGCAGTAATCGCTATCGCTACCGTATTTTATCATTTAAGGTTACCAGGACAACTGACTCTAGATAAAAATGTAGTGTGGTTCTCAATTGAAAACGGGATGCTAGAATAACATGCCGTTTTTTTCCACCATACCCAGGTCGGAAACTGGTTTCTGTTATCTATAGCGATACAGGAAACATGCTTCGCCAGCAGTCATTCAGTAAGTATCTGTGTTAAGTCAACCAACATCTAATAATAAGAGAAAACAATTTTAAAGTACTCAACACACGTGCCTTCATTTTACAACTTTTTTATATAGGTATTAAACGAAATTCGTTGAAGAAATCTTTCTACGAAATGAAACCAAACGGCATCCGTTCAAATTCGAATCGGTCTCATGGTACGGCGCGGCCGTAAGAATCCCGTGCTCCCCGCTCCGAAATTAATCTTTGTTTAAAGTTAATGCGGCTTATTAATCACCCGCATTATATCTAGATGGATATAATGTAGCAATCGGTGAGTCAGACTATCGGGGCTTTATTACGAAAACAAATGCACCGTTAGAGCCTCTGTCCACTGTTGCACGAGAAAGTTCGGACGTCGTTTGTTTGTGATCTGTTTATAGTTCAAGAAAAAAATATTGTTTTATTATATACAACGACGGTGGCAAACAAGCGTACTGCTGTACCGCCTGATGGTAAGCGGACACCGCAGCCTATAGACGCATGCAACTCCAAAGGAGTAACATTGGCGTTACCGACCCTTGATATGTTTGAGGATTCGCCGTATTGATTGACAGCTGAAGGAACAAATTTCCTCGCTCACAACACAACGCATCCTCGCGAGCTCTGGCAAACCTTGCTCACCTCCAGGAACACAACACTACTACTTGACTACTACAGAGCAAGTAGTAGTGTTATTATGGCTGTGGTCTTCTGCAAGGCGGAGGTACTTCCCCAATTGGACTGCTCCAAATTCGATATTGTGATATCGCAATTAAAAATATGAATCGTACTCTGTTAGAATGAGCGAACGAAGTTCTCCGTTTCGGCATGGGCCAAAATGCTTTCGTATTTTCGGATGTCCAGATGTCCCGCGGTCCGACTGTTTTCTTCTGCAGTTCGCATTTCTCAACCGATTCTCGAAGAATGTTGTAAGCAGGTTCAATAATCAGATAGATATTTTTTGACTCAATTCAGTTTTTCGAAATTAATAAAATAATAGTTTCAAGAAAAGACAGCCTTACATCTAGTGGCTGTAGAACTCCCGAAATTCTACAGCCACTAGATGTTAATGTAATAAAATAAATGCCTGCTGATATTTAACTATTAAAATGGTGGATTAGAGACTTTCTAAGGTGCGTCTAGAAACTTCATATAATTATAGCGCCACCTCATTACCTGAGAGACGTCGACAGAAAAAGTACCTATCTATAATTATGTTGCAAGAAGTGACATTCAATCACTTAACCTTAGATGTAAATGTGCTCATAAGAAATGCCAACTGTCTAGTCTAACTGCTTTTAAGTTACTATAAACGCAATAAAAACGAACCTGTCTTCATTACCGAAAGGGGCAGTGGAAACATTCATTTTCCCAACCTGTTCGTTACCCTATGCTTTTTATTGGACTGAGTATAGATAGAATAATCGATTACCGCTCTTATGTCTTCGCAATAAGATTCATTTTCTTCAGACTTAGATTGTAAGTGGATAGACGCAGTTAAGATTAGAGACAGGTGAAGGTGTGTCTATTAAACATTTAAATTAGGCATAATAGGTATCTAATTTAATAAGGTAAATTAAAAATTGTATAAGTTTAAATGAGAACCATAACGTAAACCAGTGTTAGCACCTTTATTATGTATGCGTAATGTGAAGTCTTGCTAATCCGGGTAATATGGAGCGCGTCGAGCAATTTGCACATATTCGGAGGCCAGCTTCAAGCTGAGGCACGATGAGACAAGGGTACAATTAAGGCGGTAGCACACTGCACCGCTGCAGCTAAGGGCGGGCCTCCATCACAATGCGCCAAATGACGGTCGCCCGGTAGGTACGCAAATGAAGAATATTGTCGGACGGCGTGAATACTCCTTAATGACGCGCCAGTGCTGGAGATGTCAGCCCACACTGCATTTGCGCGATTGTCAAATGTTAATTCCGAATTGTACGATGCTAATGGTTTTTTCAATGACCAGTTCCATTAACAAACTGTTCATCCTGCGAGCCGGACGCAGAATAAATGTATTGACGGCGTTTATTTTCCGACCGGCACGTGGACAACTTATTTACATGCATTCCACGTGGCTATCGCGTTCATTCAACATGCATCGAGTAATTCATGCATTTAAACGTCAGCTGTCCGAGATAATCTCCATCTCTATTTGAACTATTTACAACTCTTGAAGGATGTTTAGGTTAATTAAATTACTGCGACGTTACATCTTGTTTAACTTTTGCGGTGCTTTAAATAGTCTCTTGAGGGGTGACTGGAGGGAAGTCTTCAATACTGTGAGTTAGATGTATGGTGTGGTATTATTACTCGTTGTGAAGGCGATACAAACGGCTGTTCATTAGGGCACTTAAATGTCGAAGGCGGTGACGATGAGGCTGGCGGGCCGCGTGCCAAGCGCAAGCCCGGCCGCCGCATAACTTTCAATCCTACCAACATTTTTCATATTTTAATTGACAATGTGAGCCGCGCTTTTTAGTTCGCTAACTGGGTAAATGACGTAAATATTTCCGGTTGGAAGTAGATGCGTATTTTTCCATCGGGTCCGTTAATTAGTGGAATACCACCTACTGCTGTTTACGAGACGCTATTCATTGCAAGGCGGGGTGTTTTATGGGCTATGTCTAGGTTAATGGTGTTAAAGAAGTCTAGTTCTTAATAAACGTATATTATGTGACCGCAATTTTTCTAATAGGAGGCGATTGGAAACCTGTATGATTAACCATCAAAAGAAATAAGCTTAGCACTAATAATGCACTTGTAAAGGTTGAGTTGTGTCGATTCTGCGGTGAAGTATAACTATTCACGTTTAGTAGCAGCAAGAGTACCTATATCTTAGACTCGATCAGATAAGATTAAAAATAGATCTACGTAAAACTAATTTAATTCACATAAAAATGGATGACAAGCCGACATTCCGTTAACTCGTTTCGAAAGCAATCGCGACTAAGTAGTTACACCTCTAATGAATCCAATCAACACGGTCAGTTAATTAAGGAGCCCGTGAAACACCTGTAACGGCAGATTACTCAGCTGGAGAGATTTACGGAGCTGACCCAGACCCTGACATTCACAATGCTTACCGACAACTCGCTTGACACAAACCAGCGTAAGACTGCTCCCGCGTAGTCGTTACGAATCTCGGCGTCAAGAAATGAGGGTCAATGGTGAGTTGAGTCGAGTCAGGTGGTGAATACCGCGGAGTAGACCCCCGTCTGGGCTCCACAAAGAGCCGTCGACGCGACCCGACCTGGCGACATTTTGAGTTACGAATTTTATTTACATGCCCCACGCGAGGGGAACGTGCATCAAGCGGTAATTTAGCTTTAAATGCGCTGTTATAACGATAATGATTGTTTTATTTATGTACTGAGTTAATAATTTTTATTACGGTCCCAAACTAACTAACTAACTAACTACGGTCCCAAATTTCGAACAGTGAGGTATAATTAATATCGCGTAGAGTTTATAAGCACTTGCCATGGTATGTTTATGTGAGAAATCAATTTCATTCATACCTCAAGGTTTGAAAAGCACGGACAGGTCGATTCACGAGAGCTGGCGCGGAAAATATTATAAGTATTATGGAACTGTCATTAAATTCATAGACATTACGCGCGCTTGTAAATCGACCTGTACTGTTTTGTAATCCCGTATTGAGGAGTGCAATAATATTAATATTGTATAAAACTAAACACATTAAAGAAACTCTTTATGTGTATAAGTGTGCGCATCATCCCGCCAAAAATGGATTTTATTTAGTCTCCACGAACTCATTAAAGTCGTCTACACTTATAAAATACCACAAATGAGTAAAGATCCTTGAGGATTGCACGGCTCGCTCGGAGTGCAGTGCAGCACAGCATCATCGAACGCGCATTACGTTCGATTGTAGGGCCCAGCGCGGCCTAATTGCCAGCATTGTGTCGGCATGCAGATGTGAATGGGCTTTGATTTGGGCCCGGGGGTGGGGGTCGGAGCCAGGGGACAAATCGCTCGTTACGGCTGCAGGTAAACTTTCATTGAGCGTCGGAAGGCGTCGGACGTGAGAGGCGGCCGACAAAATGCCCTCGTTATTCGCCGCCGAATCACTCGCTCATTGTATTCGGGGAAACGGTAGACGCGGTCGCCAAATCACGAAAAAGACTTTAATGAAGCGTGAGAACGTTCTAAATGAACGATTGTGTAGAGGGCTCCGTTTAATGAAGGATTGACGCTAAAGTGGCTCAGATTAACAAAAATTATGTTGTATTGTTTGATGCGTTTGCTATTTGAAAATAGTGAAGTGTTAACGATAAGCCAAGTAGATTCATAACGATGTTGTATTGTTTCGGGGAAATTTGTCAGTTCATTGAACCACCTGTTGGTTGGAGGTTGGGAGAAAAACTTAATGCCGGGCGAGAGGCTTAGGTAGTTTGCTTGGGGAAGTAATGTCTTGTGAGTTGGGGGACTAAAGGTGCAAGTGACCTTATTCCACTGAGGAGGCGAGGACTCGACGGCTCTGGGCCGAGCCGTACGTCACTGCCAATTAAAATCTGACTCCTTTACATGGAGGCCTGTTAGACAGACTATCAATGATAGTCCATACGTTTCAACCAATTAATGATAGTTATTGCCGACTATAATTTATCAAATCACTAATTATGCAAGTTTTAGTTTGTAACTTGATTGTAGATCTACATTGGTTTTTGAACATATTCAACAAGAACATGTAATCTGTAACATAAGTATAGACACTATAGACTGTTGCAAGGACAGATGAACTACGAAATACGTACCCGAAAAATGATTTCTTATAGGGTTCAAATGGGGCATTTACTATACAGTTGGGACCTAAACGATTATATAAATGAGCTCTTGATATACACTCGTGAGCTAAGAAATGGAATCATTTCACATAAAGCCAAACTTACGACGTGATTCCATTTCTTTTCTCGCGAGTGTGGTCGCCATCAGAATAAGTGAGTACTTTATAAATGCTTAACTGGAAGGAGTGGTAAAGCTGCTGAACATGCTGCACTGCGACTATCCGAATTTCATCGATACTACTCAATCAATAAAATAAAGAAATATGGGTAAGTAAATAGCGCGTTAGAACCGTGTAAAATAATAATATAAAAATAGACAGTATTATTCAGTGCTTGAACATTTTGTTATTGTTACTTCACATATTCGTTGGCAACTCTGCCACTGCCACATTTCTTTGGAGGGCTCAAGTAAAGCATGTTGTCGGACCGGGCAGGTGGGCCGGCCCGCGGGCGCAACGGAATCGAACCAATCTCCTTTGTATACCGAAGAACTTTGAAGTCACTCCAGCTTCTGGCGTCGGTTTAAGCAGGATTAATATCAAAAACCCTAAAACGAAAGAAAATTTCTAGACCTTATTTTGGAATTGGGCCAAGTTGAGTGAGTTTGGAATTTGACTGTTTTAGATAAACAGCGTAAACGCAGCATCTGTCAT
The DNA here is from genome assembly GCA_945867215.1 of Epinotia demarniana. Taxonomy (NCBI): domain Eukaryota; kingdom Metazoa; phylum Arthropoda; class Insecta; order Lepidoptera; family Tortricidae; genus Epinotia; species Epinotia demarniana. The sequence goes on from OX244264.1 coordinate 9,353,335, forward strand.
ACTTTGTGGGCAACACTGGCCCTTCTTACTATCACCTACATCAAGCGACTATGCATCATCTCCGCGTAACACTGACCACTCATATAAATAATATTATTATTTAATTTTAAGTCAACCAATTCTACTCCTCCAGCTGTTGTTAACAACTAGCTGTTGTAGAAAACTACCAGGATCCAGGGCTTGACGTGCCTTCCAAAGTACGGAAGATCTCAGGTAGTACTCAAAGCGATCACCCATCCCTGGACCGACCTGTGCCGTTATATTCCATCGTGCTAACGCTGGGAGGCTATGAGAGGTTCAATAGCGATGTTTTATAGTTGATTTATTATGGCCGACTATTTATAAAACTGTCAAGTGGAATTGTGATCTTCTAAGTTAGATAGCAGAGTTGTTTTTTGAATGGACTACTGTGATGCCATGCGGCCAACTCAAATCATCTCAAGTATAGCATGTTGTCGGAACAAGCAGGTGTCTGGGTCGCCGCGGGCGCAACGGAATCGAACCGACTACCCCGCCAACACCATGTGCCGCCATTTGTATGTTAATCAACATTCAATTAACAACTCCAAGTAAAACATTCTATTAGAATGCAATAAAGATTCCATCTTTACACGGAGGGCTTAATGGAATTATTTTATAGGATGCAAATGATGGATAGCAGGTTGAGTTGCAGTTGGGTTGATTGAGCAGTTAATATTTTTAAAATCAGTTAATTTTTCTCAGTTTTTGTACCAGAATGGTAGCAAGTTGAGTCCTATCAGTTAAGTTGAACTTGTGTTAATTTAGACTTTTAATTCGCCATCTCTCCTTCGCAGCGTTGATTTATTTATGTTACCCCGACATATCATAATTCTATTTATGTAACTATAGCTTTTTCATATTTGATGTATGGAGTCTGATAGTTTTGTGGTTTCAATCGGTTCTTTAACTTAGCTACCTACTACTAATTTTGACATCCGTAAAATCAGTGAAATTTCATTTTCATGCAGTGTCAATGTCAACCCACATGTTTGTCAAAATAGATGTGTATTGTAACTATATCAAACAGAACGTTCATATACTACGCAACCGTATTCCGGTAAAATCTAGTATAAGTAGGCACACTTGTTATTTAAATGTTTAAGCGAACAAAAGATTACGAACCTTGTAAGCATAATTTGACACCAGTTTCCTGTCTGTCACGTAGTTTAGTTACATAATGGCCGTTTTTTATTATTCAAAACAATGGAAGGAACCTTATATTCTAAAAATTACCCGTTTTCCGACTTCAAAATGTTCATAACCAGTTTTCAACTTACTCACTGAGGTTGAGGTACCTACACCTACTTGATTAAGGAAAGGTTGAAAACATATTCCATATATCATCATTAAACGAAGCAATTAGTGGTGCCAAAAAATATGAAGACATGCACGTGATTTTCATATATCATTGCAAAGGCTGCATTCAGGCGGCCAGTCCTACAATTACGGACCTCTGTCATATTTACAGCCCAGGTAATTGCCTTTCAATTACGACTTGAGCCTGCTGGGTGTGGGAAAGAGAGGGGACACTGACTTGGATATGCACGTCTCGTTCCCCCGCAGCCGGCCAGCTATCAATCATCGCGGACCCCCGCCGGGCGCCGTAGGGACGCGAAACGTCGAAACGTCACTGGCGAACAATGCTCGATAAGTGGGCTACGTGAAATTGATTCGGATTTGGAACTCCAATTGTTTAACGGTTATTCTATTAGCTTGTTTGACATATTGAATTGATTGTCGATTTCAATGTTGTAGTTACAGCCTCACAATATGGTCGCAGTTATAACTTAATGAAAAATAAAACAAGTACCTAATCTAAGTATATATCTGTAGAGCACAACAGACAACAGATAATTTCATTTAAGTGTGTACTCATACTCATTATACCTAATACTCACGAAAGTCAAGACTAACTTTTTTAAATAATTATGGTCTGAATAGTGGTAATATTATCTTGGCTGTCACATGAGAGGTGAGGTGTGTGGTGATAGGTGAGGTGAGAGGTGAGGTGGTCAGTGAGTTGAAGGCGTAGGTACGACGCGACGCCGTCACAAAAGACGCAATTGTTCTAAAGAATTGGACTCCAGGAAAGCCGCATGCACTTTGGCGACCCTCGAACGGTATCGATACTGCTACAGCACTGGCCACCGGCCGACACAGGTATGCAGCGTCGTACAACTGCACCCCATTGTGCTATTTGCTCTTCCACGAGTTATTCATATTTCTAATCTTCCCTTACTTCGGTCTGCTCTATAACTTTTCTTTAAAAATCTGACTAATTATTTTTATTTAAATATATTCAGGACCAATTGAATAGGCGAAACAGGCAAACATGTCTTTAATCGTACTAATGCTATTATTATAAATGCGAAAGTTTGGATGTTTCGATTCTTACTCAAACGCTTATACAGCTCAACCCATGTAGAAGAAATTTTGCACGAAAATAGTTTATAGCCTGGAGTAGAATAGAGGATAGTTTTATCCCGTTCACACGCAGACGAAGTCGCGGGCGGAAGGTAGTAAACGATATGATTAATAATACTGTAAGTACCTGCTTTTGAAGCTCGACCGTGATCTTATTAAAAATGAATACCACTTGATATTATTTAGTAACGATTCATTTACATTATATTTAATAAAAATAAAAACAATTAAGGTTATGTGTCTATCAGTAGGATGTCATTATATTTACAGTTTATCTTGCTTTACAATACAGACTGTTGTGTGTGGCAAGTGTTGGGCATAATTTTTACAAACATTATTATGCATAAGTATACTTATGTGGTGCGTGCAGCCGGCTTCTCTGCACCCCTATTACGTAATTTTTAGTAACTAAGCGTAGGTAGAGGTCTAGAGTCGTGACGGGTGACCTCTAGACCTCTACCTACGCCTAGTTACTACGCATCACGGTGTCAAGATATATTGGTGGGTGAGCGTTGCGGTAAGCTTAAAACGAGTTACAGAATAGGGCGATAGGACTCGCAAAATTATGACCACGGGCGACGAATACCGCTTGTCGTCAGGTGGCTCATTTGAGTCATTTGTTCCCCGTGGCATCCACAGGAATATAATTAATGTTTGTTACTCCCTTATGCTTATACTACTTACTGAAGCGATTTAGATGAAATGTAGGTATTGTCGCTCAAAGTCATCCAAATGGGAATGCATGGAGAAAGTTATGCTTGGAGTTTCTCTGTGTGATCGCATCAGAAATGAGGCTATCCACAGTCCACAAGAACTAAGGTAACCGTGTAACCCCACGAATCAAGAAACATAAGTGGCAGTGGGCGGGGGCATATTGCACGATTTGCTGGTAGAACTGATGACCTTTAGGGCGAAAAGGTTCTCGAGTGGCGACCACGTACCGGACGACGCATGACGGGTAGACGGGGGCACAAGGCGGACTGACGCCCTGAAGGTCGCGGGAGTCCGCTGGTGCGGGTGGCTCAGGACGTACAAAGCGCTACGCTATCAACCAGCACGACTATCATGCGACGGTGCCCGAGCTCTGTCGATTTTTCTCGCACTATCCGTCTCTTTCTTATTAGAACACTTAGATCAAGGCATATAGTGCGATAAAAAATCAAGAGTATGTCGCGGCCGTTGCATGATAGACGTGCAGGTGGTCATTTCTTATGGGCCAGACGTGTCCTCATGTTCCCGCAAGATTTTTTTTATATAAAGAGTCGGCTTAAACCTCTCCCGCCAAATATTTATCTTTTGTTAACAGATGTATTAGCGCCTAATATGACCGTACTATTAGGCATAGGTATAATATATTTGAGTTAAACGAAATAATCAATATTTAAATTTAACAATGGCAGGCGCAGCGAAAACTTATCAAGCAGTTGTGGATGGCTACTTTAACTTGCAAAAGGAGACAAAAGCCTGTATTCAATGGGTGAACTTCCAAGAAGTTTTGAGGGACCTTTTAATTATAAACTACAACTTGCGTTCCTCTCATTTACAATTACCGTTTGAGCGTTCTTAATCAAGCACGACTAATTAATACTGAAATTAAACCGGTATACGGTATTAAGTAGAGTTTAGCTGTAGCTTCCGATCTACTTATAGTAAAGAGATTATTATTCTACAATTAATATTAATATTTGAAAGGCACTTTGTCGGTCTGCTTGTCTGTTTGTTTCCATTTCGTCTGTTAACCGCAGAAGCTGTTTAAATGTTAGAGATATAAAATTATTTAAACCCCAGTAATCATCTAAATAAGGGTGCCGTTTTTTGCCATTTGCCTACGGAACCCTAAAAAGATAAATTAAGGAGTGAAATGGGGGAAGGTACCTAATTATTCTGGGAATCGAATAAGTGCTTCCGAACGTAACCCCCTGCATACAAACTTATGAACTCACTTCTCCTGTTTATATATTAACCATAATCATCATTTATTGCACCATGGTAAAATACAAGTCGTTACAGTATGTCTGCCTCTCATGGACGCTGGACGGCTGTATAGCAATTATAAAACATACAATCATTATAGGTAGGTAGGTAGGCCCACTATAATATTATACTTTGGCAGTAAAAATATTCACATTTATTACCGAGTAGTTATAAATAAAAAATATAATTCAACATTGTTCACCATGTAAAGGCCGGAAAAGGCAAATTAAAAACGCTCGTCACTAATATACCGCATTCCCGAAATACCAGATTTTTTGTTTTTTTTATCACATAAAAAAAAATTGCTAAATATATCGGATTATCAATGTATCACACTTTTAGCTTACCACATTCCCGTTACACCAGTTTATAAAATTGAAAGGTACTCGTGGAACTAAATCGTTTTAAGAATGTCCTATACTGAAAATTTGGTATATTGGTAATGTGATGATGATAAATCAAGTACTTATGTGATATTTTGCAAATTCTGGTATATCGGAAATGCGGTATAATGCAACGAGCGATTTAAAATAATTAATAATTAATCTCAATTAATAACTCCAAATCATATGGGAGCTGTAATGTTTTAAAAGTCTACACCTGAAATGTTCTTAGTATTAATAGCTATACCGGACATAAATGCTACCATAGGCCTTATCTAATTCAGCAACGCAGAGTTTCTATATTAGTCACTTTCCTAACGTCTTTTGGTTTTGGGTCACGGAGAAGCGAAGTCAGCGACCAGCCCCGCTAGGATTTAACCTGAACTCACCGTTCACCCACAAATACATTTAGACGGCGCGATTCGTAATAAATAAGCGTACCTAATCAATCTGATCTAAATAAATCTGAGTTTTAATTTTGTTAGGCGTGACGGGTGAGGTGACTTAGCGCGTTCGGAATAAGCCCTGCCTCCCTATTCTGTACCTCAACGCTCACCCTCAAATATATCTTGACACCGCAATGCGTAGTACTCGTAACTAAGCGTAGGTGCGGCGGCGGGGCGAGCCGCATTAGCGCGTAGCGAATAATAGCCCTGCGCTGATACTGCCAAAGTCATCACTTTGCGTAGATTCCGTTAGTTTGTTTACCAATATCGGATATAAGCTATACCTGGCTAGGCCGTTCAACCCGTTTGCTTTACAACCAATGCAATGTTGCGTAAGATCAAGAAGTCGTATCAATTGATACACTTTATGCGGCATTTATACCTACTTATATAGATAACAACACTACTACTTGCTCTGTAGTAGGTAGTGTTCGCGTTGTGTTGAGAGCGAGGGAATTTGTTAATACAGCTGTCAACACGGCGAATCCTCAAACATATCAAGGGTCGGCAACGCCCATGTTACTCCTTTGGAGTTGCATGCGTCTATAGGCTGCGGTGTCCGCTTACCATCAGGCGGTCCGTACGCTTGTTTGCCTCTGTCGTATACTTATACTTATATAGATAAATAAATACATGTGCTCATCACACAAATAAAATGCCCTCACCGGGATTCGAATCCGGGACCTCCTTGGACGGTAGAGTTGCTTTTTGAATGGACATAGTCCACAGTGATTTTGAAATAATAATTATGCAGGTATGCTTTGTTATAAGTTAACTGTCCCGTTTGAATAATACCCCGTTTGAGAATTGCTACCTGTAGAGGAGAACAGCCGGACAGCCGGACAAACAGGGCATCCGGACTTACGTAAGAATTTTGGGCTAAGCTGAAACGGAGAACTACGTTCGCTTTGCTCGCTCGTTCAATTATACATACATACACACACTCACTTAGTTACGAGTTTCGATGTGATTCAAGGAAATCCGTAATTCGAGGTGCGGGTGAGGACCAAATTCTTGGCCAGTAGTTAGCCTGGTTACAATCGGTAGTAGTTAAAAAGTTCCGGTGTGACACAAATACTACCCATATAATTCTATTGTTAATTTTTGTGTCACAACGGATTGTTTAAACTACTACCGATTAACCAGGCTAACTTAGTTACTGGCCAAGAATTTGGTACTCACCCGTGCAAGATTTAATTATATATGTTAGTAAAAGTTAATACTATCCAGACATTCACAGACATATCCGAACAGATCCTAGGCAATAGAGGACCTTGTTAAATCCGCTTCAAAGTTTAAAAGACGCAACATCCTTTTGCAGTAAAATCCTTTTTTGGCTTGGACGGCGACGAATGAGCTAGGGCTTCAGACTCCGTGGGCAAATTAATGAAGGATTTTTCTCGGAAAAGTCCTGCTTGTTTCAATTACGCTTCCTAATTAGTTGACTTCTGTTAATTAGCCACCTCACTAATTAATCACAAGGTGAGCTTGTTAATAGGTACGATTTTACGAAAACTCGCTAGCGTGTTCGATGGGATGTGTGGGAATTATTTGAGGTGATTAATTACGTAGGTACTTGAAACCGCGCTGCGCTATGTATCTAAGTTTCTAGTTTAGTTTATTAACCAAGCATTTGTGTGTGATGCTGTCCGCCTGGTATAGTTGCTTGAATTCAGATAAGTACCTACTAACTGTATAATGTTTTTATTAAGTATCTATTTCCTCACTTCTATACATATACCTAACATAGGTACAAGTGTTACAAAATTGGAGTGAAGAATTAAATGTTTAACACTATCTTTATTACTGACTGTACTCTTTTGTCTCCGCTCACTTCATTACGGATTTTTAAAAAAAGTAGGCAAAATGCTTTTTTTTATTAAAGCAGACCATACTTTCCTTGGCAACCAAAATTTTCCACAATCAGTTTAGGGGTGCGCGAAATTGTCGAAACATAAGCAAAGAACTTCAATGCTCCTCTTTAAAAAAAGCACGAAGACTGAATTAGTTTCCACAGCTAAAACTGGATTATGTATAAAAAACTCTATAATATGTAGTTGGTGAATCCGAATGTGAAAAAAATCGTAGGAGTATAACACACATAAAGAATTACAATTGAAATTAAATTAAGTTGATCGACTATTACTCGGTAACTAGTTATGCCTGAGTAGGCCGAGTAATAGTCGACAAACTTATTGTGAACTTGGAAAGGCCAACTTTCGTACATATTCGGCCGACGCAACCGCACCAGTTAGCTGGCGCGCGCGTGTCGATGTAACAAAGACAGACAGGCAACTACGGAACCCTACACAGCGCGTGGCCCAACATGCACTTGGCCTTTTTTTTTTTACTTTAAAACGATACTTATGAGGACATTATTCTTACTGTCACTTAAAGTTATCTATTGACATTAGTTAATCCAATTAAAATGCATTATGTATGAGTTACAGCTATCTTGTTCATTATAGTGCGTTAGTAAGCAGTGTAAGTGGTACTCGGACCTCATTATTACCTCTCAAAGATAGGCCCCGATCCATCACTTACTCAAGCGACACGCAGCGGTGCCACATTCTTAATTAGACTGTTAGAGATTTTTGAACTTTAAGATTGACTTAATAGGGTTTTTTTGTTAAATAGGCACTTTGAGAGATGAGTAATGCTAAAACCATCGTCGACCTATCGAGTTGGTGAACGATCAACGTTTCTTTTTTATTAAAGTGGCCACGAATCGGGCAACACTTGAGTTTAGTAAGGCTTCCGTGATGATTTTTTTTTATTTTGTTCTTATTTATTTATTTAAATCAGGCAACATGGCCCATGTTACATATTCCTTAAAGACTAACATACATACATCAATAAATTTAAAAACTTATTATTAACTACATAAATACACAATTACCTACTGCAATTACTGCTATGCACCTTTGTGCAACGTCGGACCTCAATATTGATCATCCGGTCTATACGAGTGTAACAAAAAGCTGCGAAGTGCGTGTCGGGCCACGCGCAGGGTAGGGTTCCGTAGTTGCCCGTCTGTCACAGAATGCGGACCGTTACGCGACTTTCGCCGGTTACGCGACCACCTGAAGGACAAGGTTTTTTCTATTGAAGATAAAGTGCCGTGAAAAAGCAACTCTACCGTCCACGGTAAAAGGTTCATATTCCAATGACAATGTATATGCACCCGAAATTATGTGCATTTCTCACCAGTTAACTAGTTATGTCTACTACTCGTTAACTAGTTATGTTCTACTTAACTGTGATAGTTTTCCTTTTAAATACATTATACTACTGCCACGAATTTTTTCACGTCCCCAGTAGTAGCCATTTACCCGGCAGGGGGGGGGGGGGGGGGGCAAATCCCATTATCTCGCAAACGCGTAATTGAGTTGAAAAATAGTTTAAAAAACCCATAATATTTTTGAACAAGCTATCCAACGATAACCCACACAGGTTTAACGAGAAAAAAAAATACATCACCAATTTACATGTAGGGGAGGTACCCTAAATTTTTTTTTCCGGATTATATTCTAAGTACTGTTTTGTCGGCGTGATTGGTTTATATACCCACGCCGGATTGCAGTTTTCTAGTTGTAAGGGTTACTGAGCTATGCCGAAGACGGACAGACAGACAGACGGACGGACATGGCGAAACTATAAGGGTTCCTTGATGACTACGGAACCCTAAAAATGGGGTGTGAACGGATCAAGGGCACAACAGGTATCTAATAAGAAAAAAACTAAGAGGAAAAAAAATACGCCATTTTTTTAACATTTGTATTAAGCATTGTACGAAATTTAAAAAAAAATCGTGTCAAAAATATATTTTAGTTATACTTATTAGAACAGGATACCCGTTAAGCCCTTGATCGTTTCACACCCTAATTTTGGTACACCCTGTATAGTTTAATTCTGATCATGGTGCGCTTCGTGGCTCTCTGTCCTTCCCGGCGGATTCTGTGTACAGCCTCATTTGTGAGCGTCCATGTCTTGGCATCGTACGAGTATGTCAATACATTGGTTAAAAACGCTTCATATATACAGGCATTGTGGAACGTCTGCGGATTTCAGTATGTCAAGAGCAGCTTGACTTTAAGTTAATTAGTGTTTTAACAATGTTAATTAACGTCAACGCGGAAAACGATTCAATAATTTGTGTAATTCATTATTATAGTATAGGTAGGTATATAATATCATTCTCTTGGAAGACACCGTTATTGTGGTAGTATAACGACCAATGTACTAGAATAATAAAGCATCGGTGATAGTTTATGATTTTATGATTTAGAATATTCTATGATTTAAAATGTAACTTTTGGTCAGAATAAAAAAGAATTATGAATGTTGAGATTACGTCTAAGCACATGATTCTACACTAGTAGGGTTTTCGTAGGTACTAACCTACGTAGTACGTAGTCCTTTATGGGAAGGCTTGTTTACAAAAAAGCTTATTTATTCCTAAATTGACGACCGCTTTAGCCTAGTTGGTAGTGACCCTGCCTACGAAGCAAGAGGTCCTGGGTTCGAATCCCGGTAAGGGCATTTATTTGTGTGATGAGCACGAATATTTGTTCCTGAGTCATGGATGTTTCTATGTATTTAAGTATTTATTTATTTATATAAGTATGTTTATCATCGTCTAGTACCCATAGTACAAGCTTTGCTTAGTTTGGGACTAGGTCGATTTGTGTAAGATTGTCCCCTAATATTTATTTATTTATTTATTATTAAATTTCAGCTATTTCTTTTCGTATATTGTAGTTTCGTAAATCACGCAGGAAATCATTCCAGTCTCTTTGTAAGTGTATCCCACTCTTGGATACTTTTTAGTTACGCGTGTGTTTACTCCCAAGTAAAGTCATCGATACCAATAACATATTTTAGCTACATTAGAATAGAGCCCCAACCCTCAGGTAGTCAATAAAGAAAAAGCTATTCGAGCGGAGCCATGAGGCAAATATGTACTTAAAATATAAGAAAGGAACAACATGCCATACCTACTATCGAACTGTACGTAATTCCATACAAGATAAGTTTATAAGTTGTTTATGTATGTATAATAATACCCTACAGGGCAAGTTCGCGATAAGGCTATCTGTGCGTCTGATAGGATCTCATCTCTGATGAAGAGTTTACTTTCAAAAGATGGTATTTCTTACGTGTTCTTTGCTCTACATTGGACCTTAAGTTTTCATGTAAAGCGTATATTTTCAAAGAACCACTAAATTGGAAATAAGAGGTTGTGAAGCACCTCTTTCGAAACCGCGCGGGCGCATGACGACTCTATCAGTGGATCCGTAAAAGGGAGCGTTTAATTGTGCTTTAGATTATCGGCTCATAAACAATCTGCCAATTGCGGGCTTTCGAGGAACCTTGTCCCAATAGTGTTAGTAAAACAATACGAAGAGCAAAATTGCATAAGCTTAGCTTAAAAGTGAAGCCCAGCGATCAACTCGCGCTATACCTATTATACGACGGACCTATTTGACCTATACCTCATACCACAAAACATTAGATATTAACTGGACAATTTCGTCTGCATTCTTTCGTTTATCTAATACATAAATAATATATATCAAAGAAATAGAAATAGAAATAGAAATAGTTTATATTGGGATATATTGTACTATTTAGTTTCACTTATTCCGATCATTTTAAGTGCTTTCCAAAAAACAATACAATTCATTTGCTATTAAATATGGTTTTTCCTTGGAATCGCATAGCGATTAATGCACGATTTTCCTAATGCTATATGGAATATGGTAGGGTACCTATAGGGTTCAATTTTGCAACTAGCAATGGCCAATCCAATCTCAATGTCAATGCATGTCGGTCTCACTTACGCGCAACTATAAGCACGGGTGTAAAGAAACATCGTAATTTATTTTACGTCACACCTGGCCATAATGCGAGTTTTACTGCATTGTGAAAACTCGCATTGTGGTCAGGTGAAGACGTAAAATTTCGTAAGGCCCCAGAGCGCATATTTATGGCCCTCACCTTCGGTTCGGGCCACAAACACCTGTGACCTGGGGCATTCACAAATTGACCGCCCTAGTTACGTAATTTACTATTACAGTACATATGGTGCTAATTTTCGGCACTAGTGCGGAAAAGAGCACTTTCCGTGCATGTATCGAAACTTTAAAGAGCCATATGTAGAGGTACAGTAAAACGTTGTACGATACACGTGCGAATAGGAAATTCGCAACTCGTGTCGATTTAAAACACTCCCTTCGGTCGTGTTTTAATTTATCACCACTCGTTGCGAATTTCCTGTTTTCGGCCCTTGTATCGTAAATAACTATTACGTCACTCTGGGCGGTAATAGTAGATTACGTAACTAGGGCGGTGAGTTCGTGAATGCCCCAGATCGCAGGTTTTTGTGGCCCGAACCGAAGGTGAGGGCCATAAATATGCGCTCTGGGGCTTTACGAATTACCGCCCGTGTTGAGTACAAAATTTAACGTCTTCACTTGGCCACAATGCGAGTTTTCCTGTACGCGCAGCGTGCAGTAAAACTCGCATTATGGCAAAGTGTGACGTAAATCAGATTTAAGAGGCCGCAGTAAGCTCGGCCGAATTTCAACTTCCCATACAAACGTAGTTACGCTCTCATTTTAAAACTACGGGTTGGATTGTGACGAAACTTTGCATATATAATGACATGAGGTATATCTATTTCTGTAATTCGTTTATATGGTTCCAATTTATAAAACAAACAAAATACAGCAAAAACTAGTTTTGTATGAAAAACTTAAATTCGCTGTTTTTTTTATTATGGTATCTGTAGCTACAGAAACTAGTTACAGACATAGATATACCTCATTTCATTGAACATGCAAAGTTTCGTTACAATCCAACACGTAGTTTTAAAATGAGAGCGTAACTACGTTTGTATGGAGAATCGAGCTTACTGCGGACTCTTAACGCACGATTGTCGCCCCGCTCTGCTCGCTGTTGACCAGACCGCGGTCAAATGATCTAGAAGATACAGTCAATGAACTGACAACATGCATGGGAAAAAAAATAAAATTCGTAAATAATTTATAATAGCTTATTTTTTTCTGTATGATGGATGTACAGGCTGTTTGGTCCATCGTTTGCCAAAAAAATGGCGGGTTGCTGGGGTCATTTTCTATCTCCTTACGCCCTCTAAAAAATTCTTGGGCCCACGTATAATTTTTTTTCGTTTTTCTTGCTATTTAAGAAAAATCTTCGGGGCCGATATCCTTAAACTTCATTAAAAAAAGTAAGTGGCATCGTGATCTGTAACGTTGCACGGCTCGAATAAGTCAAAGTTACTGACACGTAATGTGTAATTTTTTTATTTATTGGCCCTCAAATATTTTACAGCGTGTAAAAGTTTAGTCAAATGTCAACTTTGATTTGCAATGAAAAATTTTTTTAAAGAGACAATGGTCTTGAAACATTAAAAAAAAACTGTGTTTTGTGTTCTTTCTAACGATGTACAATTATCTCAATAAAACCTTTCATAAACTTCATTTCTTTCACGATTCAGTAACGAACGCAACGGTCAAGTTATCGAGATTCAAACATTGACACAGAATCCAACAAATTTTCAGACATAAAAAAGTTGAATTAAACAAGAATCTACATAATTAGTTCAGGGTGGAAAGTTTGTCGGATTCTTAGTACATTTAAAAATTAAATCAACAAATAAAACGCTAAATATTATAAATTAATGTTTTTCAAGCCCGTATTTTTCCTGAAGTAATCGCCGAAGGAATGCTTTCAAACGAAGTTCTACTGGACAATGCTTCGGTTATGGAATGAGCTCCACGGCGAGAGTTTCCCCCAACAAAATTGGTGAATAGGGATTTAACCGGTCGGCAACGCTCAAGTGTCCATAGGCTATGGCGACAACTTACTATACATTGGGTCGTACGATTGCTTAGTAACGGTATTAAAAAAAGTTGACAGTTGCAGTGGCCGTGGAAGCCAGAACTCCCGAGGAAGCGACATGTTGAGAGTGAGGGATGCATTTCTATAGCTGTTAACACAACGAATTCTCAAATCAATAAAAGGTCGGCAGCGCGCTTGTGATTCTTCTGGAGTAGCAAAAGTCACCCGAGGCGACGGTGTCTGCTTACCATCAGGCAGGCCGTATGCTCGTTCGCCACCGTCGTTAGCAGCACGATTTATTCGAAGTCCCGTAGCGTGCCAAACAGCCACTCCTACACCTCATTAGGCTCTTTCCACTGTACCTCCATGACATGTAACGTCATGAGATTAAATAGCCGTAAAATAACCGATAATGACGTGATAATTGACTTAATGATCGAAGGTAATGTACCGTGAAGTGTAGACATTTTATTATGTGTCAATTTTATCTTTTTGTGTATTCAAGAGGGAACACCCATGCTTGGCTGCTTGACTAGTTATGCCCTTTTCTAAGATATGTATGTATCATCATACCAGCCGAAAGTCGATCACTGCTGGACATAGGCCTCCCCCAAAGAGCGCCATAATGACCGGTTCCCAAATCAAGGCCAAGTCTCGAAACTCTTCCACCGTAAAGATGTTGCACCGTTAAGCAGTTGGTGTATTTAGAAAGCTGGACCGAAATTGTATTCTAAATTTGAAGCTTCTATGTCTACTATAAGTGCCTTAGAGTTTTGATGATCAGTCAGTCAGTTAGTCAGTGGGTGGAGTGAGTGAGTGACAAAATTAAGAAACTTTGACTAGTTATAATTCTTAAACTACTGTTTCAAATTGAATGAAATTTGAAATATACCGTGTTTATACAATGTCTGCTTGCTTACTGAAAATTCAGGCTTCTAGTTTTATCCACAACGAAGTTATAGAGCGGTCGAAAATGGCCTGAACTATTTCGACAAGAAGATGGTACGGCCGTGTCGATTTTTTGCTCGACTTGGCAAAGCGACTTTGCACTACCGCGCCCCCATATATACGAGGAATACAATACCCAACAATATTAACCTGTGTATGTATACAATACTGTCACTGATTGCTCTGTAGGTATGTGGTATTGAGTTCCTGGCCCCTATTTCACCAACTTGACAATTGTCACCTGACAACGACAAATCTCCGTACATTGCTGGTACAAGTAACCTAGGAACCGCCTTAACTTCTAGAACAAGCAATGTATTTGTCAGTGTCAAGTGACAATTGTCAAGTTGGTGAAATCGGGGCCTAGTGGTGAGGGTCGCCAGAGCTCCCGAGGATCTGTTGCAATGAGAGTGAGCCCGCGTTCGTCTAGCTGTCAACACAACGAATTCTCAAACCGATATGAGTCGGCAACGCGCTTATGATTCTCTAACGTGCTAAATCACAAGCTTCCATAGGTTACGGTGTCTGCGTACCAATAGGTAGTCTGTATAATGATGATGTCCTCCCAGACGGATACGTCGACGAAGGTGCGATATACTAACAAAATTAATTTATTTATGCCCTAGATTTTGCTTCTAATGAAATGACTAAGTTACTCGTATTATTTACCTACCTATTATTTGCGTGCATGGGTGCAAAAGTGACTTGAAGATCCAACTTGGTTTTGAAGCTCCGGTGACATGAAAAACAATAATGATCTCCACTTAGTTGTAAGTGTAATGGTGGGAGGGATTGGGCCCAGTTTTGAGCCTTTCACAGCCTGGCGCGGCCTGGCCGCAGCGGTCAACAGTAAACTTGTCATTAGCTGTCAAATTTACTATTGACCGCTACCGCAGGCCGCGCCAGTGTGATTCAGGCCAGGTGTTCAGGCACAAATACTTTAATCATTGTCCATTCAAATCGAATTGGCATATTACTAGCGCCAAAGCCGCGCGCGACTGCAGCGCTCAAGAAGATGGTGCCAAAACTGGGAACAAAAACTTAGGAGCATGGCCGCGCACGGGAATGAGCGCGCTCCCGTATAAAAATGTAGGAAAACTGATTCCATGTGATTTTGTATTGTGATTGTGCCACCAAAGGACACTACACTAGTGACAAGAGTTCAGAGAACTGAAGAAAGACACTCCTGGGCTGCAGCCCAAACCCACGCGACACGGCGGTCTTCAGACGGACGGAGCCAGGCAAAGGTATGTTGCTGATACCACTTGTATGGCTGTGATTTTTGTAGTGCCTGAACAGGGGTTTTAAATAATTTACCTTGATTACGTGCACACCAGGTCTTACTAATCTGGCGTCCGGCGTCAAGATCTTCGAGCCACGTACGTTCACGACACGCCACACGTACACGCTATAAGGTACGAAAACTATCAATTAATTGCAATTGCTCAAGGTGTCGGTTCCAAGTGAGCTTTTAGCAAAAACCTAATGAAGCAGTAATTGCAACGAATCATTCGCATACCATCAATGCTGCACCACAATTGTGTCTATTAGGTAGTCTCTAATGACGAGTTGCAGTTATTAGAGAAATTTAGTTTCGGTCCCTCCGATTATTAGTGTGTATTTAGAGAATAAGTATTTTTTTAAGTCTTAACGCGTACGGGTTAACAACAATATCTCGCTATCTCGGTACGCATTCTAAGTTTCAGTCGAGGGTTTAGTATTATCCATTTTTGTTTCTATCGGGCCAATTTTAACACGTTTAAAGCAAGGAACCCGCCTAGCGGGGGCGCTACGCCATAGTCTGCCTCGCCCCCTGCGCCCCGCGCCCCGCGTCCCGCCGCCCCGTCGTCTGCTCCAGCTGTGGATGTGACGTCATGCCCTAGTGCGTCGAAGCCTCGTCGCGCTTATGCTGTTGTTGCTGCTAAGGATGCTGCTTTCGCTCACTGTTTTAACCTGACTGTTGCTATAATAGGACGGACCCAATATAGCGGTCGAACGGCGTGGTTGGAGGGTGGCCTGGGGAAAATCCAGGGGAAGCCTCCGGCACGACCACGCGGGGAAGTTTGTACACTGGAATACTCTAAGAGTTTGCGCTCCAGTGAGATTGGTTAAACGGTATCAACCGAATCTGGGGTGTAAGTGGTATCGAACTACTGGGAGTTTTATCGCTGGTTCGCTAAAACCTAGCCTAGCTGAGAAGAGTCCAGCAAGAAACTCAGCTAGGCCCGACTTGCGTCGGACTGACTCTACCCGGTATGCGGCGGTGTCGGGACGAAAGCGGACTATATGTGTTTGTGTTGTTGCGATCTCGCGGTGGACGTCCCCGCCACTAAGTCCGCGGTCCCGGTGACATTGTTATATGTGTCCCGTCTGCACTACTCGACGAAAGCCGAACAGATCATCGAGTACTTGCGTTTGAAGACCAAGCTGATCCTGAGGGTTGAGAGGTTGGAGTCCCGCCACAAACCGAGTTTCAATTCATTTGTGGTGAGAGTACCAACTGACAAGCTGTCGACCTTCATGAAAGAGGAGATCTGGCCGAAGGGTGTAGTTTTCCGGCGATTTCGAGGCCGGTTATTTGACACCCAGAACTTGCGTCGCGCGTCGTATTTGTGTTATGTTATAAGTTTTGTATAATGTTATGTATGTTATTCTGTAAGGTATTTGTAAATATGGGCCTTGTTGCCTGACTCAAATAAATAAATAAATAAATGTTGTTCGCCAAAGCAGAGGGCTACCGCGAAATGAAAAGGAACTTCGTCGCTCGAACTAGCATGTGCAACAGAGAGAGATACACGAACGAAGTTCGTTTTCGTTTCGCGGTAGGCCCTCTGAAAATGGACAGTTTCATTCACGTCGCTCGCTCGTTCAACTATGTACATACATACATACACTCACATAGTTACATGTTTTGATATGACTCAAGGAAATCACTTTTTTGAATACATTTTGAAAACAGGATTTGAAAAAAAAGTACATATAAAAATTGAAACTGCTCATAAATTTTCATGAGAATCGGTAGAGAAATGCGACCCGAAGAGGAGATAAGCCGCACAGCCGGACATACTCGTACAAGAATTTTGGCGGAAGCTGCACGGAGAACTTTCGGTCGTTTCGCTCGCTAATTCAATAATGTTGCCAAAAAATGCTCGTCTTTTCTAAGTTACCACGATAAGTTACAAGTAATTGGTCTGCCTGATTATCTTTTACGTTTACGTTATATTCATCATCAAGATATGTAATACTTACTCCAAATCTTTATTTAAACAAGGTAGCCCAGCCCGTTGATCCCAACTTTCATGAATATTTACCTGAAAGATACGAAATACATATATTACATGTTATTGTTATTGTCTAATGTACCTATACTTAATAATACTTAATAATAATAATAAACCCGCCTATATATACGTCCCACTGCTGGGCAAAGGCCTCCTCTCAGAGATGAGAGGGAACGACCAGTATTCCCACGCTGGCCCAGTGCGGGTTGGTGACTTAACACCCTTGAATTTCTTCGCAGATGTATGCAGGTTTCCTCACTAACTTTTTCCTTCAGCGAAAAGCTAACGGAAAAAATCTAATGATATTCCAACCTACTAACATGTCTTAATTCTTAACGTATGTCACTTTATCTTATGTAACGCATTACAAAAAGTCAAATTATTGTCATGTTCTCCATCAAGAATCCCTATTAATTCTTAATTGGATTAATAAGTGGTCTCAGAAAATTACTGTCATAAATAAGTAGGTACTTAAATAACGCCTGTCGACATTAAAAATGAAATCTACTTATGCGCACGCATTCGTTGCCAATTATAATTATCCTTCATTATATATTTGCATACTAAGTGTTATTTATCTCTTACGTGCAGGATGTTTACTTTCTAAAGCTCTTTAATTACCTGAACATTTCGTTGCAAAAGCGACGCTGACATTTAGAAAATTAAGTGTGTATTTTGAAAAGGAATTGTAACGAGATATGATAATGGGAAAATAAAAACCGTATTTGTCAATTGATTATTGTCCCGAGTGTCCCGACCTCATATGTTATTTCGGTTATGTTGAAAAGTGAACCATATTTCGAAGAGAATAAAGATGTTTTACCAGTGAGGGAAATCCCTGGAATACGACAAGTGAAAGAAATAGTCAACATTTTAACCGTTCAGTATCGGTAATTAAAAGCAAGCTCTTGCTATGGTAATGAAATTCAATTAAAGAGAAATAGCTTTAGTATACCTGTTGATTTTGCTTAACTATTTCGAGGCAATTCCAATGCCTAAACACTTCCAGTTAAATCCGATACCTCTAACCTGTTGGTTTCTATTTAACTATTGATAAAAGCAGCAAAATTATCTAACCAAGTATATACAGTTCACAATAAAAAAGCAAAGCCTTTCCAAAGTATGTGTTTGCGTTTTTGAACGTAACATAAATATATTAATTTTTCGACGAAAAGTCTTGCATTTGGATTTGCATTTGCAAGGCCTCCCTTGTAACTGCTTCACCTTTCGCTCACCGTTAAGATTTTTGCTAAACATTTGTAACAGAATGGGCATACTCGCTGGTGTGTATATGTATGGGTAGAACATCAAACTATATAATTATTGATGTAAAGGGGAGAAAGGATGACAAGTTTTATTTCACGCCAAAAGTTGGGGAATTGAGTTAATAAGTAAGGGGGAAAAGGAAATCAATAATTAGGCTAGCATTTAATAGTGTAGTTAGTCAGTATCAAAACGTTACTTCATTTAAAGAACATTGTATCGGTTTATTCCACGTAATGACAGTGGTTACAAGGGTTTGTGAGAGTTCCGTGTAAACTAGAATTATAATAGTCATTCAATATACTATGGGAAAAGTAATGTTTCTACTCTGGCAATATTTGTCTTTCTGGAAGCGTAGGGCGGACATACGAATTTCAATCTTAATACTTAAAGCATTAGAAACTAAATGAGAAGGAACGATACGACCTTTTGTTATGAGGCGAAAAATGTCGCTAGTTACACTAGCGCGCTAGGCATCAGTCAGAAATCGACCTTATTACTAATAGAATAAGATGGGTTGAAGGGATCGATGATACTTACGGCGTTAGTCCCGCGTCCCACGTGACGCGCATCGCTGTTTGCTCCAGTATAGCTATATGCTCCGTTGTAGCTATCTGCTCTGTATGCTCTACTTGCTCTGTTTGCTCCAGTGTAGCGATATGATCGATTTGATCGGAAACGCTAAATGCGCTCGCAGCGCGGGTGGGGGGTATAAAAGGCGGTGCCGGCGTAGTATTCGGGATATTCGATTCATTCAATTCTCATCGTTCGGACTGACAGTGTCTCTGGTTGTAGGCTGGGAAATTATTGGTGTGTGCTTTAATTATTGTAGTGAATGGCTCGTCGTTGTGAGGAAACTCTCTTCATAATTATGAGTCATTTACAGTTCTTAAAATTATAGTGATTTGTGAATTCAAAAGTGGTGTTAGGGCCTACGTTATGTTAACCTTATCGGATATATTCTGTGAGGTTAATATAGCTGAATTAAACGTGTCTAAATTGCTAGCGGCAACTCCCTGGATTTAGACATGTTTGACAAATGCTTTCGGAACTCGGTCAAAGCCGTATTTACCGTAACGGAGTGCTTCCGGAGGTTCATATGGTTAAACCAAATATGGCTAATACGCCAGGGCTACTCCCTGGGATTAGACATGTTTGGATGATTGTTTCCGAAACTTAGTTGGGGTTAATTATTACTACCTAATCAACCGGAACACTGTCCAGGTTTACAGTATACCTGAGGGGTCACGCTAGCGTATAACGGTGTCAATTAGCGTGATCCAGAGTCCTTTGCTACCAGATTTGAGGTGTGATCTGGCGTCTACCTTTTTTTAATAACACAGGAGACGAAACCTCTTAACCGGGGCCCTCACGTCTCTCAAAACAGCTGACGGTGGAAACGTGGCATGAGCATTTATGTGCAAATAAGCATAGGAGGATATCTCCGCTCGTGGAAACCGATCGGTTGCTTGAGGGGTCGTTCAGTGTTAAATATATTTATATATCAACATACCGTATGTCCAGTTAGTGCATCTTATCCGCTGTATCCCTCTATAGCCTACGGGCCCAGCGGGGGGAGATGAATTACACAGGCTGCTAGGGGGTTGTCATCTCAGTTTCGCCGACTGAACTAATTACAGCTTCAATAGGGATACATCCTTGCTTCTGAACTAAGGTATGGTTCCAGAAGTAAGCAGAATAGGGACTGTGGGCTAGACTTTAGGGATAAATTCACGCGTTATGGGATGATAGGTTTATAACTATATTTACTACAACGAAAGATACTCCGATAACTTGTTTGATTAGCTAAAGCTAGTCATTATTCCGGATGGTTTTCATGAAGACCACATTGTAAGGATAGCTGAGGTTACTTCAATAATAATAATTAATCTAAATGAATGTCTAGTTTCTGTGAAATGCATGTGAGGTATTGTAACGGTGTGGCATTTATCAACCATCATAGTAAGGTAACGTTTCTATTCATAACATTGAGATATCAGGGTTGCTTCAGAAAGATGAAATAACTCTGGTTTTGATGACAGGCAGAGCAGTTCATCAAAGCCATTTAAAGTGGGTGCCTGTCGTATCGCATAATGTTTATCGTCCTAAAATTTTTTGGCCGAGAATGTTTGGCATGATGTTGAGTGGCATACTACTTATTTAGCCTATTCATTTTTGCGCATACACATTTAAAAGTCCTAAAGTATGTTTATCCTAATATTGATTACTCGAACATCGAATTACCTAAAAAGTAATAGTCCTAATTTTCATTGTCATAGTAATTATTTTGCCTATTGTTAAACGTGCTAAAATTAAACCTACCTAGTACCTATACTATTTTTTTCCTAAATTTTATGCTATTTCTAAACTCTGAGCAGACCCGACTTACGTCTAGATAAATAAAATAGGTTCGTTAGTTGCCTTTTGCCCCTCAGAGCAGAAATAGGGGCCCCGCGAAGCGGGGCTCCGTCGACACGAATGCAGGTCATAGGTTATTTAAGTATTAGGCAATTCTTAGCTGAGGCAACCTTCATTTAGATCATTTAGATAGGTTCGTTAGTTGCCTTTTGCCCCTCAGAGCAGAAATCAGGGCCCCGCGAAGCGGGGCTCCGTCGACATGAGGGCGGGTCATAAGTTCTTAAAGTACGTATCTAAATAGGAAAGATTAGGTAACCACAAATAAAACATTTATTTTTACTATTTGTAAACTCTGAGCAGACCCGCGAAACGGGGCTCCGTCGACATGAGGGCGGGCCATATGTTATTCAAGTAATAGGCAATTCTAATAGATATGTATGCGTAACAAAATGTATGCACAACATTTTTAGTATATTAAATATTAGTAACATCAAAGTTATGCACATCAATCATTCTAAAAAAAACCTTCGACACAATAAACATTCGGACAATAAATATTTAGGACAATCGATATTAGGAACAACAATTTCGGCAAATAAAAAATATGCACAACAATATTTATGCAATTCGATATTCGGCACAAAGTTGGTATGCGACAAAATATTAGGATCAACAATTTTATGCCACCCGATATAGACCCATTTAAAGTATCTTAATATTATGAGTAGATATTCTCCACTCAAGGCAATTTATTGTTGTGAGTGGACTCTCTTCATTTATGGTACGCTTTAGGACAAATATTTCACATGTAAGGTACGGTTTGCATTGGTATTACTCCAATAGCCATAGGTATAGAATGGTCTAGGTATATATTGGCCATATGTGTTGTAAATACAACAATTATTAACATGAGTTTGTCTCGGTGTATCTTCTCGAAACTGACCGCTAGGTTGGAGACACTGGTAGATTCATTCTCAGAGTCTTAAACTCATAGGTAGCTAGGAAGGTAACTTGGATAGGACGCTCTTTCCCCATCCTAGACTTGAGAAGTAGCATGTGTGAGTACAAGAAGTCCACACAACCCGTCGATAGTGCTTTTGTTCCAAAAAACCAAGTATTTAGGACAAGCGACTAGTTTACTTTAGGTTCTAATAAATAATCTTAATTTATGTTTTATAAAAGCTACTTCCAAGTCCAACCGAGCGTGTAATAAGTGGTAGGGGATTTTCTACCCAAAAATAAAAATATTTATAATTATAAAATAGCGGTTATAATCTTAACTTAACTAATACTTAACGTATAATTATAAGATACCTACAGCGAATGATTTCTTCTTCCAAACCTTAGGACTTCATTAACATTAAAAATAGGAGATTAGTAGCTGAAAGCAGCGTTCAGATAGGTTCATTTATTGCGCGGATAGACTAGATTTAATTTAATGATGAAGAGTCCAAAACCTGTCAAGCTTTCATAAAAGGACAAGGGTTATTACGGTACACAACACTTCAGGGTCCTACCACTAGATGATCACATTTGGCCAAATCTTCAGGTATTCGTAATAAAAGCAAGCAACATGAGTAGGTTTATTAAATAAGTAAATAGAGGGCAAGCTACAATAGGGGTTAGTGTTAGAATTTATGATAACTTGATCAGCTTTTTGTGGGAGTAATTTATTCAGTATTTCCGAGCTTCGGCGTGGAGCTTCTTCAGTAGGTTTTAGTTTTCGTGGTATTTTCACGTCGGGTAGCTATAGTTGGGGTCTCTCTGCATTCCGGGGCGGGGAGTCGATAGCTTAGTTGTTACAAAGTGGTGCGCGATGACCTGGACGTTCGGTAGCTCTATTTTAAGTAGTTGAGTTGTTACACATTCCATATTTAAAGTTGAATACGATCGCCATCACCTCGTTCGCTAAAAGTTGCTCGGTTCCAAAGTAAACTAGCTAGGGGGCTAATGGTAGTAATGGTACCTCACATCGGCGATCGATCCCTCGCACCCCAATCAGCTCCATCAAAACTCGGGCTCATTACTCAAAATCAATTAGCGTTATTAGTGCGGCGCGTCTTCGTTAGCCCGTGATAGAGGGTAATTTATTGGCATCTCTTAATTAGGGATAAGTCTAATTGGAGGCTTAGTCGTAACGAGGCCCTCGAAATCTGACGTCCCGACGAATAAATTGGTCGGTTGGTGCGGGCTCGGAACGCACTCCACTCGCTCTATTACCACTGATATTTTGACGTGCCAACTCGATTTGTGATCTGGGCACGCTAACGAGAGCTCTAATAAGTTTCAAACCGAGTGAAGGCTGCGAGGCGATAGCGGGCCCGGTTTAATAGGCTGTAATGTGAGTCGTGACGTGGCGGGCATGCCCGAAGAAAATATATACTCGCATCAGCGCAATGGCTATTGATTTTAAACATAGTTTCACGCAAATTACGAGTGAGTAAAGTATAGTAAAACTAATTCTGGTTTGCGGCGAGCGCTAAGCGGTGCGGTGGGTGCGGTCGCCATTGAGGCGGTTGAAAATAAAGGAAAGCATAAAAGCATACAAATAAAAGAGTCGAGACAACGGCATGATCAAGTGCGCGGGCGGTGTAACGCGATACCCGTGCTTTATCCGCGCGGCCCGCCGGCCGATCAAGTGGGGAATTATTATAATTTGAATCCTTATTGAAGACTTTCTACTGAGTGTTCAAGTATGTTTTTCTTTTCATAGGTTACAAGGTGTCCCAAGGCTGGACAGAAGGTAACAATTCTAACCCTTCCGATTTGTACATGACTCAAACAAAAATTTGGGCTTTAAAGCCCAATGTCTAACAAACGAATCACTAATTTGAAAAATCGTTTCAAGAAACCCATAATATTTTTGAACTAGCTATCCAAGGATACCGCACACTATGGATTTAACCGGAATAAAAAATTACGTCCCCAACTTTTTTCAATATTTTATTCTTCTGTTTTGCCGGCGTGATTGATTTATACACCTATGCCTAATTAATTACAGTTTTCTAGTAGTAATGATTACTGAGCTAAGCCGAAGACGGACGGACAGACGGACGGATGGACGGCCGTTCCTTGTTGACTACGGTATTTTATCTCCATAATCTTTCTATGGATATCCCGGACATATGAAAAGCATGTTGCCCACCTGATGGTAAGCAGATACCGTACCGGTATTTTATCTCCATAATCTTTCTATGGATATCCCGGACATATGAAAAGCATGTTGCCCACCTGATGGTAAGCAGATACCGTAGCCTCTGGTCACTAGCGTCTTATAAAAGCACTGTCGATCGAAATTAATTTTAGGATTCGCTGTGTTGACAGGAGGAGACAAAATCAACACAGCGCGTCCTGCCTATGTTGTAACCAGCTTACAAATAGAATCCTAGATCAATCTCATCTGTGATATTTCATAATGCAATATGCGAGAGTTACATTAGTCTCTTTGATTTATGAACGGAAATCGCAAGTCCCAGAATCGATAACAGATGCAACTATGTAGTTGAATCTAGGCATGAAGAGAGTTCCTCGTTTTGCGAGTTAACTTTATTTTATTTCCACGTGTGAAGTTTAAATTTATCTCATTTACTTTTCATCTCGACAAATATTACTTCGGTAAGTTAAAAGTTCGCTTTTAGTTCAAATTGGAAAGTTTTAATGGTATCATGGAAATCGATTTCCCTGTATCCAGATGCTAAAAAGCTTGTATAAAAATTATTTTTTTGGAAAAACTTGGACGTCACTTTAAAGTATCATATTATTAATATTGGTAGTATTTATGATGCAAATGTATCTTATGTACGATTGGTATTGTATTGGCACTATAGCCTCTTTCATTTTAAGATGAGACTATCCCTTGGAAGAGACAACAATGAGATATTCAAGACCAAATTTGAATATGAAAATAAGGTCGTTAATTCCTAATTACAGTATTTAAATCATAACTGCAAAATAAAAAAGCGGTAACATGCGAGTTGAAAGCAGATCCCTCTCGAAAGTCCAGCGCAGGCTGAGGGGCGCGGGAGGAGGAGAGCGCCAAAGAATCAATGTCAAATTAAATTACGATCAGCCTTCAACGCGGGCGCAGCGTAGGGTGGGCACACTTCACTTTTCAGAAAAATGTAGCCTTTTATGCCAACTAATTCAAGACATAAAAGATTAATAGCCGGGGAAAAGGTATCTTTTTCACTTTTTTCCACTCTACACTAATTATGAAGATAAACTGACTACCTACACTCACCAATTCTATTATTTTTA
Source organism: Epinotia demarniana (assembly GCA_945867215.1). NCBI lineage: Eukaryota > Metazoa > Arthropoda > Insecta > Lepidoptera > Tortricidae > Epinotia > Epinotia demarniana. Next base: position 9,378,556 of record OX244264.1, read on the forward strand.
AACAAGGATAAACCAAAAACGGATATTCATAAGGAAAACCACCTTAACATTTAACTATGGGTTTTTACTTTCTGATGCATTTATTTTCCCTAATTACGTCCATAATTAAAATAAAGCAGAGTTAAATCATGAAGCTAAGCGGAAAGTCATTTTAAATAATCGCATTCGTGCTTCAACTTTTTACTTACCCCGAAGCGTTCAATAGCAAATTAATTGGCATGACTTATCAACCAAGTCCATTATAACTCAAGCATTAAAACGAATAACGATTGTGGGGAACAATCCGCCATTCGGGGCCATAAAGATCACCGTAGCCCATGACTCGAATAAAAGCAAGAGCTGGTTGGACTAATGCCTACAATGTGTATTATAGCATTTAATATAATAATAACGTAATGAAACGTCTCGAGGTAGTGGGGAGAACCGGTCGGCAGAGGTCATCGGCTGAGCCATCCGCCAGGGTTGCCAGGGTTCAATGTGGCTCAGATTTTTAGCGAAATCATCAGTTCGACATACGAGTATTGCTCGACCGCGATACGTTTAGGGATGGAGGTGACACTTTTGTAATATTAAAAGTATATTTACCTAATTACATGTATTCGAATTGACCGTTATTCCATTTCCAAACCTATCGGGGTTGAATAATACCTACAGACTGAACCAGCTTCAAAGGCATCGGAGCGTGATTTTAACATTGAAATAAGTTAATCATCTTGGTTCATGCACTTGCTCTTGCGTGGCCAATGTGTGTAAGTGCGCCGACTATAAAATACGTACCTATGACTATAAAATCAAATAGTTTCAAAATTGAGGTCCTCGTTAGAAATTATAGTTAACCTCTACTACCTACATTTTGTTTTTGAAGAAGTCATACTATATAAGGTAGAAAATCAAAGAAAGGAAAATGACCTTTTCCGTAATGGCTCTCTTGAGATGTTTTTATTGGATTTGGTTTTTAATAATAAACAGATTTTTACGAATGTTAACATATATACAAATAATATTAGTGATGTATTTTTTACATTACAAGCAATACATAAAACTGTTTAAACCATTTAATTTCACAAACTTCATTTAAGTGCCTACCTACTTTCTTTTTCCTTATGTAACAGGTATCCCCACGCGAGCCAGAGGTGAGTCGCGCGTATGTTAATGCTCCATTAAGATTATACCAACTAATTGAAAGCCAATAAATACAACGGCTATGAATATTTAATTTTATTTGACTTCGCTAACTGAATCGGACTAGTTCCTGTGCTATTCCAATTCATGATCGACTATCTATAGGTAATTATCGCGCTCTTTCCCTACCTTACGGTACGCGCTATGCGTAAGAACGGAACAAAACGCATCGACATCGACACACTTTGTGACTAAGTATAAGTACCTACTTTACATGAAGATAGAGCTCACGTGCGAGGGATTCGCATTTATTATAAGGTATACAATTATTATAATTCATTTATAGCCGCGTACCTACCTTAGATAATACAAACTAAGCTGGATTACGAGTAGGTATGCTATGAAATTATTCTCAAGCGGAATTCTTCACAATAGCAAAATTAACTACCCTTTACAAAAAATATTTGCTTCCTATTTTCATTCTTCATAAACAGGGCTAAAACTGGAGCTGGTTTCAACGACCAAATCGGAATCAAGTATATTCTAATGACACCAGACTACGTAAGTACGTGAAGCGAACACAAAAAAGCTTTCGAGGAACAATGAGGATTAATAATTAATTTATTAATCATCAAGCCACAATCCTTGCGAAGAATTACAAATATGACGGGTTGCTATTGTGGGGATTCGCTTGCAAATAATTACCATCAGGATGAAGTGCCTAGAATAATCTGCTTAGCTAGTAGGTAGGTATTTAGAAAGTTGTATACTTACCAATCTACACGAGTTAGGGTTGTAATGTCTGCAGTAGATGTAAGTGCCATTAATAATGCCAATCACAACGATATTGTACCCGTCCACGACTTTATGGCAAGTTATTGTCACGATTAAAGTAAACTTTTAAGGTCAATGAACTACGAGTGTAGTATATTACGGTATTTAGTTGAGTAGCTCTTCAATTGGTCTCAAACTAATAAAATCATAGTTTTTTTGGTCCTCATTAAAACACAATACAATAAAAAACATATAGTATAATCATTGCTTTTATTCTTAGTTACATACCTCACCTAACATATAGGTACCCTATTATCCTATTAAGCTTGTATCATTACAACGAAATATCTATTAGTGGATTGTAAGATTCGACTAAGTACCTAATCATATTTTATTCAGATAATTCTCACACTCTACTACTAGTTTTACTGACCCTTGCTAACATCACATATACGGACATTTTAATAATACTTGGAAATAACCCTTTTAATAAATTTTATATACAGGAAATTATGCGCGTGGCAGATATTTATGTTTTTCCATCCTCGGTTTTCCCGCCAGATTTTCATCACCGGTTGTGACAAAGCATTAGGCTGGCACGTCATATCCAATACTGCGATGCGCTCGTCGTTTTGTATCACATAGTGCATTCATTCAATCCAATTCACCAATTTGCCTCTGCTCTACTTTTTGTAGCACATCCCAATATTTGAGTCATGCGTAACATGTAGTGTTCAAATCTAAATACGATACTACGAGTATTATTTTTAGTATAATTATGATACAACATCAGACCAACAGAATCAGACCAAAAGTTGAAGATTGTTTAGGGCCAGACCAGTACGGTTTTAGAGAAGGAAGGGGTACTAGAGAAGCAATACTTGCACTGAGACTATTGATTGATCGCCGATTGGAATTAGATTTAGATACGCACATAGCTTTTATAGATTTAGAGAAGGCATTCGATAAAGTTGATTGGAACAAAATGATGGAGGTATTGAAAGAAGCAGGCCTAGATTATCGTGACAGGAGAATTATATACCAACTGTATAAAGAGCAACAAACTACAGTAATAGTAAATGAACAGACGGGAAGTGCCAGAATTCGTCAAGGAGTACGTCAGGGGTGTCCTCTTTCACCGCTTATTTTCAACATCTTTATAGAAAAGGCTATCAAACAATTAACGGGTTCTTATACAGGAGGGGTCAAATTTAATGGAAGAAATGTTAAGTTTATACGCTTTGCAGACGATATAGCAGCAGTTGCGGAAAACGGAGAAGAGCTCCAGGCACTGCTGACTGAAATGAACACGACTTTTTCAGAGTCTGGTCTCAAAATTAACGCTAGCAAAACAAAATTTTTAGTTGTTTCGAAAAGAAGAGTCGTAGATTCAATTTTTTTGGCGGGGATCTCAATCGAGCAAGTAAGGAGATTCACATACTTAGGCAGTATTATTACAGACGACTCCAGATGTACACCTGATATTGTTGCCAGGATAGCCATGGCAAAGCAAGCCTTTAATCATAAAAAAACATTTGCTCACAGCTAGAATATCAAGCGCCACCCGGAAGAAACTGGTTAAAGTGTACATCTGGAGCATAGCTCTCTACGGGTGCGAAACTTGGACTATGACACAACGAGACAGGGAGAGACTACAAGCATTTGAGATGTGGTGTTGGAGGAGGCTAGAAAAAATTAGCTGGACTGAGAAGAAAACTAATGAAGAGGTCTTGAACATGGTAAACGAAAAGAGGAAACTGATGAAAGTAATTGAGGACAGAAGAGGAAGAATGATAGGACACCTACTACGGCACGATGACTTGATCAGAATCATAATAGAAGGAAAGATAGAAGGAAAGAGAAAAAGAGGAAGGCCTAGAAGAGCATATATGGATCAGATAAAAGAAAAGATAAAAATATGGTCTTATAGAGAGTTAAAGGCAAAGGCAGAATGTAGATCAGATTGGAAATTACTCCACCGACAAGAGCTAAGCTCTTAAATTTATGATGATGATGATGATACAACACAACATACCTCCCAAAAGAGCACTAAATAAATGAAACTAAACATAATCAATGGTAGATTGGTAAACAAAAGGTCTTATCGGTAAAACGCAATCAGTTCCAAGCAACTTATGGATACTGAAGAACTGTTACGTTACTGTTTACGAAAATAATGAGCACTTTAACATACCTACATCTGAATCGTTAAATATCATGCACGTTAATTACGTAAATACCTATAACGTTTTTCAATTTAAAAACCTGATTAACTATGCTTAACATTTCTATGACCTGACTTTGTGCATCAAGAAAGCATCTGATGGAATATAATTTCGAATATACAATATTTTCATTAGTTTCCGAGATTGTTACTAATTTGAAGAACTAAAGTTGAATTTATGTCGCGTAAATTACTATTTGATTAAGGCGCCGTAGGTTCAGCGAAGTGAAGCGAACAGAGTTTTTGGAACAATATAATGCTTCTGTTTATAATAATATGGTTTCAAAAAATACGCATACCTAGTAATCTTGAGGCTTTTCTGCGGGGAGATCAGTGAATCGAAATATGATTAAACAATTTTCGCTCCATAGAAAAAAAAATACGAACATAGGTCTAAAAGGGTCTAAAATACACTTAAAATATATTTAACAAATTGTGCACAAAAGCTTAACATATTAAAATGGTATCTAAAAATCGGCAATAATATGTTTGAGAGAAATCAGTGTAACATACTTTTTTATTTATTTAAACGGCAAAAAAATTAAAAAACATGATATCCGCGCTTCCGAGCATGCACTTCCATCTCGCTCACGCTTATGCTCAGTGAGAGGGACAGAAGACCATGAACCTACGGCGCCTTAAAATAAAACGCCATTTTGAGGTCCCTTAAAGCATATGTTCACAAAGTAGGCTACACCGGCACGTGACATAATTCCTTTGAGTCGTTTTGTAATACTTCTACACTAACGCTTAGTTGTAACTTACCATATTTTACACAGGTACAGTCAAGTGTAAAAATATGGGTGCATACAACTTACTCATAAATATGTCACAGCTCTTATGTCAGCGGATTAAGGTTTTAGTACTTATTTATGAGAGGATGTTATGGATACATATTTTTGCACTTGACTGTACCTACATCAATAGGATAAGATATATATTAGGAAGAGATATATTTTAGAAATTGCAATAGGATAAGTTAAAAATGCGTATTTCATTCCGGTACCAGAATAAATAGGTATTACCTACTTAACTAGTTATAGTTTTCATAATAAAATCATTTAGACGATAGTCAAACGTAAATAGAAAACTAGGCTCATATAGAAAAGAAATAAAACGGTGCACTTGGTCGCGTGATGTCGCATATGCCGCGGGCCGCTGTCTCGGCAGTTAGCATAACGTCTCGCTCTCCATATTGCCGTCAATCCCGTTTAGGCCGTCGATTACGCAGGACAAATCAATTACCGCTGCATTCCACCGTCGGCCGACCGACGAATTCTCTGTCACGATCCAATCTGCCGATGACGAGATCTCATCGGCCGTCGCCCGGCGACGGAATGCAGAACATTGCGCCGCGCACTAACCAATCGAAAGACTAGATTGGCAGACCGAACGCGATGGATGACGCGCCTCAATCAATTACCTGCGCATTCCTCGCATTCGGACGTACGTCTATTACGTTCTGTTTGGTCCGACTTGGCCCAGCCAACGCCAAGAATTTCGTGCTCGAATCCTGAGTAGGAATGTTATCAGTGCTTAACATCTCGGAGCATCTGACATGTCAGAGTAACAGTATTCGTGAGCCATTATTTGGATTCAGTCTGGACTGAAATTAACTAGCGTACTTTGGGTAATAACAGGCCGTGACACGCTTCATCCTGCGAAATGGACTAATTGGATATGAATAATTGACCCTCGGCTCTAATGAACGGGCCGCGCCGGATGGAAATCGTAACAAGCTAGCGTGTAGTTAAACATCTTCAGTTTTTGCGTCGCCGGGCTAACCACACCTGCATCCACGCTAATTTATGACGACGTATTTGTATTTAACGGTCAATACGATTGCGGGACCATAAAACTCCGCTTTCGAACACGAACTCGATTACGATAAATCACGAAGTTTAACCCATTTCTCGCAGTTTGCGCTCATTAATAACACTGAATAATTATTCTGAAATCTTACAATATGATGCTTGTTATTACTATTTAGCTGTTATCTCGAGATTCTCATTACGATTGTTGTTAGAGGTTACGAGTAATAGCTAGTTATGACGATGAGTGAGTGAGTTGGTGAACGAGTGAGTGAGTAAGTTAGTGAACGAGTGAGTGAAGCAGAGCGGCGGCGACGCGGGTCAATGTCGGCGCGTGCGGTTTTCCTTCGCGGGCCGCGAGGTCGCGCCCGCTAATTATTTCGACCGGCTTGCGACATCAGGGTTGTTATTCTTGCCCTCATGCGCCTCACCTCACCCGTCACGCCTAACGAAACAAGACCTGTACCTACGCTTGGTTAATTCAAATCGCGGCGTCAAGATATATTTGTGGGTGAACGGAGGTGAGTTTTTAAACAAGTTACAGAATAGCGGGGCTGCTCGTCCAGTATTCACAACCCTAACAACAACTCGTCTGAGGCGAACCAGTTTTAGTTTGAACGTAGTTACGTAGTACGCAGTTATTACGAATCTTAAGCTCAAGTTATACTAGTGGTGAAGTCGAGACAGCTTGTGAATAGCAAGGCTGTACTTAGATGACTAACTGCGGGGTTAGCGGTCTTCAACCGCTGATTGTTTTAGTTGCTTATTTGCTTTCAAACAACGAATTAGCTGCCTTCTAAGTCAAATATTTCCCACAAAGGTCCTGCGTGCACACTGATTTAATACGAGGTATTTATCTGGATGTCAAAAAATCCGCTGGCAAGTATACTGCTGTACAGTACAGCCTGTACTGTTATAGTTAAAATTATTTAAACTAAGCTCATGAATGGCCATTGTCCTGAGCTCATGAATAGCCTTTGTTTGCGGCAGAAGACCACTGACTTCTTATTATTAATTTTAACTATAACATATATTGCCATTTATACGAGATTTTCTGCAACTTTTATGTTAGATATATTTACTCGTAATCACGATCTCTTATCATCCCAATAGGAGACAAAAAATGTCCCAAAACTTGATATGCGTTTTTGAACTTTCCTATTGTGTTACCGCCATACAAAGTATATGAAAAATGTTAACACAATAGGTAAAACATCCTTCGGTATTTTTTTGTCCAATTAGGGTCGAAAGAGCTCGTGATGTTACGAGGAAATAAGATAAAACTCCTAGAAAATTTTACAATTAAAAACAGAGGCATTTTTTTAGAAACCCTCATTCTATAAAACTATACACCTGACACTTAAGTATCCTAGGACCGAATTGTTCCAACCATTTATAACAGCAATCAGCGCAAGCACCAACAAATTATTTCTAGAACAGTAATTTCTTAGAGTAAACATGTTTTGTGACAATACGGAGAGAAAGCCATTATTACATTAAGTACAGTGCGCCCACGCAGCGGTTTTATGTTAATCGAAGAGCCGTGTCCTCGCCAGACACGAGGTGTGTTCCTTTTCGTACTTAAGATTATAAATAGTGTAGGTACGAACGGGGCCATACAAAAAAGGACAAATCAAAGCCGTAATCCAAATTTTTCTTAAGTAAACCAATTAACGTGTTTAGTTTTTTAAGTTTTTGTAAATTGTAATTTTTCGTTTAGTTATATTACGTAAGTTACTAATCTTGTAAATTTGATAATTTGCATGTTCAATCACGCAAAAACAACTTAACACATTCTCTGCCAAGAGCGATGCGCTACGCTCGTAGCCGATCCCGTGGTTTTCCTCGTATGTAGCGAAAAGCGACTGCGGCGTACGCGCCCGCTAGGGGGGTTCCTGGCAGTAAAAGTGTTAGAGGGTTCCACTGAAAGGATGATTTATAGTTTATAACGAATATATAACAAAGAACGTTTTTTTATCGAGGAGGGTGGCTTCCTCGATAAAAAAATCTACATAGAGAAGAAATTGGGGCAGAAGCTTGTATCAGATTTTGGTAGTGTATATGGATGAACTGCCGGCAAAAGCCTACATAAATATCTTGCTTTTGAAAAATCATGATTACAACGAGTTAATCACCGTAGTACTTAATTTAGTCCTATAAAAAGGTATAACTTTATCACTTTTTCAACGAATCCATAAAGCTCATACCCTCAGAGCATATAATACTATATCTTATTTCCTATATCTGTGGTCATACCTCACAGTGGAACACACCCGTCGCGCACAGGCCAGCGCAGCGGTCACGGCGCAGCATTACGGGATCTCCGGTCACAGCTACATTCATACAGACCTTACACCACCACGCGCGCACACCACGTGTGCACGCCAATACCACCCTTATACCACCTCAGCCAGCCCGCGTCGGCACCACGCTACCACGATAAAGTGCACTCCACACAAACGAGTTTATACCGTATCTCAATGTAGTATAAACGATTATGTTTGGAATGTTAAAACGTGGTGCTTGTTATACCACGTTTATACACCATTATCCGCAACAGAAAACAATTTAAGGTTTACGAGTGAAGTCGTAAATGGGATTTATTTATATTCACAATTGCAACCTTGTTTGTACACGTTGAGTGCGTAAAAGTTCTGCTGTGAATGTTTTAACTATAACTTTATTGATATGTTTATTCTGGATAAGGTTTCCAATATAGTATATGATTTTGACTGGATTCAATTTGAAAATGAAAATACACCTACTAAGAAGAGTCTAGGTATATTGGAGGTGCAAAGCTTATACGGTATACGCTTACCATAAGCCGGGCCGCGCCTTGTTTGCCGACGATGTGGTATACTAAAAAAGAAACGTTCGAGTGCTTGACACTGACCCAGCATTTAACACTTTCAATCTTGTATCATAACAGTAAAGGTGAACAATGAGATCAACTAATACGGTGTCACTGATTGGGACGTTTAACTTAGTATCATTCTAAGACTAAACGGACCACAGAATCTCGAACTTCGTTTTTGTCTTTAGAGCTCCGTACCCAAAGGGTAAAAACGGGACCCTATTACTAAGACTTCGCTGTCCGTCTGTCTGTCTATCACCAGGCTGTAACTCAAGAACCGTGATAGCTAGTTGAAATTTTCACAGATTATGTATATCTGTTGCCGCTATAACAACAAATAAAAACAAAATAAAATAAATATTGAAGGGGGCTCCCATACAACAAACTTTTTTTTAACTGTTTTTATAGATAATGGTACGGAACCCTTCGTGCGCGAGTCCGACTCGCACTTGGCCGTTTTTTTTTAAATTATCATATTCCATGACTTAACATATAAGGAGCTCAATGTTAGCTTGCAGAGAAACTAACGGACTTGCGAATACACCGCCGACCAGAGATGCTTTTGAATATAATTATTATGATGAACTTTACCTGAACATTCCGCCAAGAGCCGAGTAATAAATTAAAACGAGTTCACAACACGATTCGTACACAAACACTCACAAAACAACACAAAGCAATTAGGGCATATTATTCACTGACAACTTCAAATCCTAACAATTCTTTGCACTCTTTGGTTGCCAAGCAACTTCATTCTTCTTAACTTAAGTAAGTTAGATACTGCCAAAATACAGGGTGTTTGCTCCATCGTTTGCCATATTAAAACGGCAGGTAGGGTGGGTCATTAGCTATCTTTTACGGCCTCCAAAAAAAAATTGTGTCCACTGGTTTTTTTTTTGTATTCTTTTAAAATAATTTTGAAATTTTCTATATGTTTACGCGTTACAACTCGCATAAAAAAAAACAAGGAAGTGGTAGAGCCAATTTTTTTGTTTTATTTTAATGTGTAGTGTTGTACGGCTCCATCAAAGTCAAATTTATTGGCAAGTAACGTCTACTTATTTTTTTATGAACCCTCAAAAAAAAATTAAGATTCAAGAATTTCGTCTGGGGTAACTTTGATTAGCAATTTAAAAAAAAACTAAAAATGGCAATGTTCTTAAAATTCTTTTAAAAAGTTCCTTAGTCTGTCCTCTTTCTAATGATGTGAAATTATGGCAAAAAACCTTCAACCAACTTTATGAATTTGCCAATTTTGTGTAAGGGACGCACTAGGCTCGTAACCGGCAAGCGATAAAAAACATACTTTCGCTAAATACGAGTAGTAAATAAGGAAGACTTGCAGATTGACGACTATCATACGAACGCACGCGTAGCATCTGAAAGGCTACCGCGAAACGAAAACGAATTTCGTTCGCTATCTCCCCTCTGTCGCTCGAAGTTGCAAGTGCGACAGAGAGGGAGATACATCTGGGTTTGTAACCAAATTTCCTCTTTAATAACGACGAATGTGGGATAAATCTTTATGAATTTCTGAAATCATTATCCAGATTCTTGTTTGCAGGAAAACCTTTTTTTTCTGAATCACGATTGGCCTGTGGGCACAACAGCTAGTAATTGACACAACTCATTAAAAAAACGCAATGCCGCGAATTTTCACTCTTCTAATCTAAAAAAGTTCTTTGGTTTTGTTACTGTTTCTGTTAATCTTGTTATTGTTTTGTTTTGGTTATTTGACAATGGCTACATTCACGAATGACGAATATGCGGACATTTTGAAGGCATACGGAAAAGCTAATGGTGTTGGACGAACTGCGCAAAGAATGTACCAGGAACGATTCCCTAATAGACGCTCACCAACCCGCAACACGTTTCAAAACACTTACCGACGCTTACGCGAAACTGGTAATTTGAACATCAATGAAGTAAAGTAAGTAACCATAAGTACGATTAACAGAAACAGTAACAAAACTAAAAAACTTTATGAGATTAGAAGAGTGAAAATTCGCGGCGTTGCGTTTTTTTATATGAGTTGTGTCAATTACTAGCTGTTGTGCCCACAGGCCAATCGTGATTCAGAAAAAAAAGGTTTTCCTGCAAACAAGAATCTGGATAATGATTTCAGAAATTCATAAAGATTTATCCCACATTCGTCCTTATTAAAGAGGAAATTTGGTTACAAACCCAGATCTATCTCCCTCTCTGTCGCACTTGCAACTTCGAGCGACACAGAGGGAGATAGCGAACGAAATTCGTTTTCGTTTCGCGGTAGCCTTTCAAATGCTACGCGTGCGGTCGTATGATAGTCGTCAATCTGCAAGTCTTGCTTACCTTAAATATGTTTTTTATCGCTTAGCGGTTACTAGCCTAGTGTGTCCCTTACACAAAATTGGCAAATTAATAAAGTTGGTTGAAGGTTTTTTGCCATAATTGCACATCATTAGAAAGAGGACAGACTAAGGAACTTTTTAAAAGAATTTTAAGAACATTGCCATTTTTAGTTTTTTTTTAAATTGCTAATCAAAGTTACCCAAGACGAAATTCTTGAATCTTAATTTTTTTTTTAGGGTTCATAAAAAAATAAGTAGACGTTACTTGCCAATAAATTTGACTTTGATGGAGCCGTACAACACTACACAATAAAATAAAACAAAAAAAATGGCTCTACCACTTCCTTGTTTTTTTTATGCGAGTTGAAACGCGTAAACATACAGAAAATTTCAAAATTATTTTAAAAGAATACAAAAAAAAACCAGTGGACGCAAATTTTTTTTGGAGGCCGTAAAAGATAGCTAATGACCCACCCTACCTGCCGTTTTAATTTGGTAAACGATGGAGCAAACACCCTGTATATTAAGAATATTATGAAAAAAGGTTAATAAACCACATTGAGTCGCAACCCAAAAAACTTACAGCAATTTGAATAACTACTAAAGCTATTGCTGCCCTTGCTGTTTTTCATTAAATTTCTCTTAATTTACAATGAGATTGACCGATTTCATCTTTGGCGAACTGGCCATTACACACCTCCCAATTTGTCATAACCACTTGCTTTAGTTGGAATGAGACAACAACACATTACACCTTTCATGCCGACTATATCGAGTTGTATCTACTCCTACTATAATATTATACAGAGGAAAAGTCTGTGAGGTTGTAGCTTTGCAAATGTACAAGTTTGTAAGTGCGTATGTCTTGGGTTATCTCCGGAACTGCTTATCCGATTTAAAAAAAATCTTTAATCTGCGTATATAATGGACTTTCTTGGTGTTTATAGGCTATATTTTGTTTTGTTTTTATTCCGTGAGGATGCGTGCGTTATTTGCAATACGCGAGAAAAACCGCAAGGGCAGTTAGTATTAAATAAATTGCAGCACATTTGGTACCTATACGGAACGCTAGAACTTTAAAAATGCATTCATGGCAGATCTTTAAAAAGGTTTCCTATCGCAATCACTAATCATATCGTTCCCCAACTGTACCGATTGTCCTAATTTTCATTTCGGCGAATCCAGTCTTCGTGTAGACCCCATTAGGCTAGGTTTGTTTTATAATAATCATGAAAATCTCATGGTTTTAGAGAAAAACGCCTCTTGCCGAAATGAAAATTCCGACAAACGATACAGTTGGGAAATAAAATTTAGTGATTTCGATAGCTAACCCTATAAAAATGATACGAGAATAAAGTTCCATATTTATTATGACTAGTATTAGTGTGAAAACCTATTTAATTACAGTAAAGTCAAGGTATCAAGCCTAGTAAAGTTATAAACATTGTTAACAAATATTTAGTATGTAATAAATATGACGATAACATCTCTTATAGCCATAAAAAGTGAGTTATCAATTCTACTATACATACGTATCCAAATTATGGGTGTAACATTATAATAAGCAGACTATTATCTATCTATTGCACCTACGCACCACCTACTCGATAAAATGCGCGCCTCTAAATAAGACATTTTATTTAAAATTAACGTTGGTATGGTCAGCAACTAACACATAAATAGTATTTTATGCAACTGTTGTATAAGTAGGGTCTTAAGACGCGAGTGTCGTGAATTGCGATGCTTTTAAGACCAAAGTTATACACCGTTGCATACAATACTTTTTCTACGACTAATTTTAAATAAATAGCATTTGACTATTCAGGCAGTAAGTTTTCCGGTAGTTCTATTACTACCTACTCACGCAATTTCTTCAGCGGTGCAGTTACGTGCTACCTAACTGCACCGTGGGAACTAAGATATAAACCTACACTTTGGAAACCGAGGTCGGTTCATTCAGCCAGTTGGTTGGCACACGCGCTCACGGCCGGACGCTGCTTATGCGCACAGTTAGGTATTGAAAATGACTTCGTTGCGAATAAATTCGGTTCACTGTAGTGTTGTGGGGTGTGGCAACAATAAAACAAATAGACATTTATCCTTTTTTCTCTGCCGACTGACGATGACAGATTAGTAACTTACCTACCTATTTACTTTATATAGTTACCTAAGTACTAATTAAGTACGGAACATTGAATCTTTAAAGGCCGAACCGCACTGTCAAATTATCTAACTTTTTTTTAATCAGCCACTATACTGCAGTGGTACCAACTTCATAAGCAAAATTTTCGAAATAAAGAGTTTTTATTTACTATCAAATGTTTGTAAAACATAAATTATTTCATCACACATCACATCATCAGCCTATATACGTCCCACTGCTGGGCACAGGCCTGCTCTCATGTAGGAGAGGGAACGGGCAGTAGTCCCCACGCTGGCCCAGTGCGGATTGGGGACTTCACATACACCTTTGAATTTCTTCGCAGATGTATGCAGGTTTCCTCACGATGTTTTTCCTTCACCGAAAAGCTAACGGTAAATATGAAATCATATTCCGTACATAAGTTCCGAAAAACTCATTGGTACGAGCCGGGATTCGAACCCACGACCGCCGTTTGACAGCCGCATGCCTGAACCACTGGGCTACCGTAGCTTCTAACCGTAAATTATTTACTAAAATAAAAATACATTATCACGTATTGTATGTTAATATACATATTTAACCAATTATTGGTATTATTTATAAATACAAACCGATCCGATTCGGTTCGGCTCCGGATTCAGTCTGGTTCGGATGGCAAGTGCAAGGAAATTAAAAACAAAACTGACCATAAACAAGAGGTGTCAATGTGTCATATTTCTAATTTGCCACCAAAGTTCCAGTTCAAAATTAAATGACGAAATATGATAACTATTCGCTATTTATAACTTCTTAAGATTTGATTCGTGTTTGTGAAGTGAAGAAAAATGTGTACGTTCCTTTTAAAATGGACGAAGAAGAAAATAACTGTACCGCTGAAGAAATTGCGTGAGTAAGTAGTAGTAAGTAGAGTAGTAGGAGTAAGTAGAGTAATAGAACTAACGGAAAACCTACTGCCTGAAAAGTCAAATGCTGTTTATTTAAAATTAGTCGTAGAAAAAGTATTGTATGCAACGGTGTATAACTTGGTCTTAAAACGCTCGTGGCGTCTATAATTGCGATGTTCGCCAAGGCTCGCATCGCAACTCACGACACTTGCGTTTTAAGACCCTACTTATACAACAGTTGCATAAAATACTATAATATAGGTAAAACGAGCAACCCTCCATTACCTTACTCCAATTTATTTTTTCCATCGCAGGTTAATTAATAACATGCTCAAATAACATATTTTAATTCTAAACGTCGTTATCCCAGAGATAAATAGATAATGACAGACACTAATTAATAATGTTGTCAATACTAGGTACTACTTATATAAAAATAAATATATTAAAATTCAAATAAAAACGCAGTTATCACTGAGTATTTTATTCTCATATGACTAATTTATACCAGAATTCATTACTCTCTAGTAACATAACATATCAGCCGAAAGACGTCCACTGCTGGACATTGGCCTCCCCCAAAGAGTGCCAAAGTGACCGGTCCTGCGCCACCCGCATCAAGCGGACTACCGCAACCTTTACCAGGTCATCAGTCCACAATGTCAGGGGCCTTCACTTCCTTACAATTTCCACCCCAACGGCCATCGGTTCTACGGGCTATGTGCCCCGCTCATTCCCACTTAAGTTTAGCAATCCGGAGGGCTATATCGGTTACCTTGGTTCTGCTGCGGATAGCCTCACTTCTGATGCGATCACGCAGAGAAACTCCCAACATGGCCGTCTCCATAGTGCCCTTTGGGTGACTTTGAGCCTTCTTATAAGGCCCATAATAAGCGACCACGTTTCAGTGCCATATGTCATCACTGGTAACACACACTAACTAAAGACACATATCTCTTTAAAATTCCTATCTTCAAATCACGCCGCTGCCGACGCTACTGCAGCAGCCGCTATATTCAAAGGATATGCAAACCTTACACATTTACTTTAGAATTTGATTAAAATTTGAACAATAGGTGCTCCTATTCATGTTTTATGGCGGATTCCGAATTGAAACAAAACAGAGAGGGGCTGGCTAAGCTAGTGTTAATTAAGAGGGCCCTCTGGTCTCTAATTAACCGTGCCCTGCCGCGTTCAGCGTAATTAGTTTCCTTACAAGCTTCGGACGTTCTCACGTTTTCCGACAATTCCAGTCAAATTATGTAAATAACACAAGGACGTTGTTTGTGCAGAATGGAATAATTAAACTTGGGTTTCTTTGAGGAATAGTTGACGGATTAGCGAATTTTTTGTGTCGCGTTTGTTAAATTAACTTTGGGAACAAAAATTTTGGATATAGTTTCCTGTTGACTATAGTAAAGGCAGTAAATACAATACAGCTAAGAGTTTAGATATCTATATATACCTCGGTTACATAAACCTCATTAGACCGGTTTCCTCACGATGTTTTCCTTCACTGATAAGCTAACGGTAAATAAATATTCCGTACATAAGTTACGAAAAACTCATTGGTACGAGCCGGGGTTCGAACCCACGACCGCCGCTTCACAGTGACGACCGCTTTAGCCTAGTTGGTAGTGACCCTGCCTACGAAGCAAGAGGTCCTGGGTTCGAATCCCGGTAAGGGCATTTATTTGTGTGATGAGCACGAATATTTGTTCCTGGGTCATGGATGTTTTCTATGTATTTAAGTATTTATTTATCTATATAAGTATGTTTATCGTCGTCTAGTACCCATAGTACAAGGTTTGCTTAGTTTCGGACTAGGACGATTTGTGTAAGATTGTCCCCTAATATTTATTTATTTATTTATTTATTACAGCCGCATGCCTGAACCACTAGGCTACTGTAGCTCCTCATGACCAATATAAATAAGACCTGAAAAACTTTTAGCAGGTACAAGCTGAATACAATGTCATGCATTCTGTGGCACTGTTCTCAATCTCTATCCACCGTCCGGCTAGCTCCATCGTCAGGTTAACTTGATGGCAATGATCTAATATAAAAAATAGGTAGATATGTTACAAGCGCTCCAAAAGTGGCACACTAAAACTCATGCAATTGGCAGACCTCGCCTCAGTATCGCGCCGTCAATGGCTACGTGCAAACGTGTCACAGTTGTCAGATTTGCAGCGCAAAAAATAAAAGATGGCGTCGTGTGTGATGCGATTTTGCACTAACTATACTAAAAAAGCCAGGGGATAACGTATCATTCGTAAGTAATCCACTTTTATCTTCATATCAATACATTTTACGTATTCAATAATTACGTGCATAAAAGAAATTTCCAGATCATGTTGAGTGCAACAAAAATATACCCGAAGCGTGAGTGCGATAGAGACGCAATATCTTTGCGGATCAAAGAATAACACATAAACAGAGGGGTCTTGATAAGATCGTAGGCATAAGATTCGTGATTGATTATTGATCAAGTTTAATGGTTTTGAAATTATTTTAATAATATATGTGTAGGAGAAATGGTTGACCGGAGCGGGTAATTGGGCTTCTTCTGGGATATCGGGCATGGCGACGGACTTCCTATCACGTTTGCAAATAAAAATCAGACGAAATATACCACTTATGCTTTATTCGCATTCACATAGTTAAAAGATAGTTAATAGTAACACTAAACTAAATATCGAATCGGATTCACACAACTATTAACGGTAAGTTATTTATTTGCCATAGACCTTAACATTGTACTAGGGTACCTAGGTATGCACTAGATCGGAAACCGACAAGTCTCTTGGCGAGAACGTCTAATTCGTACAAGCGCTCAATACAGAATGTCCTGCAATGGCGGTTTATTCCCGCCAGCTAGATACCGATTCCCGCCAAGAGCCATGTCCAAGCGAGGGACAAAGTTGTTTAACCAATCAGCGTCAAGATATTAGCCCAACGCTTGGGTTTCCAGTGTACCAACATAAAATTACAATCGACAGCCAATCAGAATAAAGAACCACCGGACATTAGTCTACAGGTTGGCCAACTTAACTCTAAACATAACATTGCCATTTAAATCACAATTTAATTGAAACAAGAAGGGTGTTACCAGCAAATAAAATCGAATGAATTACGTTAACTGTCAAATGGAGTCGCTACCACTTGACAGCGATCAAACAACAACCGATTGTTTACATAAATTACCCACTTTAAAATTATAAACTTCGTTGCTAACTGGTGGCGCCGCCATCACAATTCGACATATGTATCTCTATTATCCTTATTTAGTTTCATCCTATGCTAACTTTATATAATAAATCCCTTCTTGATAAAACTTAAAATGCCTCGGTTACAATAAATGTGATTGCCCGTTTATTAAGTATACCTACAACATTAAATGAGAGAGAGAGAGAGAGAGAGAGAGAGAGAAATTGACAGATATATAGAAATTGACAGACCACGAAAATATAAAAAATTTAGAATACTAGTACAAACTGACAATTTAAACTTCCGCGCCTAAACAGTTCTACAGTTCCCTTTTGAGGTCGTATCGAGTTGCAATTAAAACCATATACGTACTCAGGTTTACAGTCACTCGACAGCCGTTTATGCCAACAAAAAACGTATACAGCGTGTATATTTGATATAACCGCAAACTTTAGGGGGTCTTAGTATAGGCACTAATAAATATATTTATCGTAAAATTATTTTAAAAAAGCGAACTTTTTTTTTCATATAAAATAATTCAGCACGCAGTGGATCACTACTTTGTCTTACTGACGTGACGTCACAATAAATCGTCACATGTCACCCGATTCTTTCATGTGTCATCAGGTCACAGTGTACGCAATACATTACCGTTCGATAAAATTTCAAAAATTAATTTCTCTTTGGTAGTTAAGACTAACTTAATTTTTTCTTGCAATATCGGTTCATAGCCCTAACACGTACCTAGCTCTGGTTACAATTTGAGGTAATATAAAATATACACACTGTATTTCGACACTCTCTAGAAAGAAACTATATTTGTGTGAAGAGCCGAGCATCTTAAATCGAGACGTATAAATGTACAATATACGTAACGAGAATATGATAAGAGGCAGTGTCTAGTCTGATTTATTAATACTCTTTGTCCATGTAAGCGAGACGGCATGCTATGCTAAGAAACAGAGACAAATATAGTTTCTCTGCATCGTACATCACAACACATTTACTTGTCTCTTTTTCGCTCCCGGAAATAAGCATACCGTCCTACTCTCATTTGATCCCATATTAGTGTGTAGCTACAATATTCGCAGCTCTTTCATGTGTGCGTAAGCCTGGCCATTTTTAAACACGGTCTTTCGTATAGACAACGTATCTACCTCATTATTATATTACATCATTGGTTGATGGTATAAAAGTCGACAAGCTTGCAAGATTTGTTTACATTGTTACTATGTTAATTAGATACAGTACAAGTGAAACTGCATTGGAATTGGGCCCCGAGCATACACCTTAACCGGCCTTGGATCCATCCCCGAGGAAAGAAAAGCGTGGCAGTCCCAAAATCAAATAAAAATCAATTATCTATTTTGCAAATTGGGCAATTTTACATGTCAAAAGGTAATTTACAATTAAATAATAATAATCTTACACAATAATAATTTAAAATTTGCAGATTAAGGACCGATATAAACTGTTAACATACTAAATGTCACCAAGTTAATGAAAACAAAACAAAATTGCAAAATATGACCGTTACATTCGATATCTGTGTTTGTATTATTATGTATCAGCATTAACAAGAAGTTAATGATATTAATTCAATATCCCAGAGATGTATAAGGTCTCTAAGCGTCCAACTGCATGTCATCTTACATTTATAACATGCGTAACGACTGCATGTTATAAATGTAAGATGACTATAAAAACAAAGGACTTTATGAAATGCTCAAATTGTTGCAAATGTTTTGACCTAAATTGCGCTGGAAAAAATTTACCAAGTAAATTTCGATCGATGACAAATGAGGACAAAATATTTTGGAAATGTATATGTTGTCAGACAAAATCTTCGAAAGCAGAAACGAAGACATTGAATAAACCAAAAAGTAATACCACAAATAGCAAATCCCCGGACAACATCACTAGAAGGAAATGTAATGTTCCTAAAATATCGAGTTCTCAAGATAATATCTCTCAAGTTTTCACAGATAACGATATTATGAGTTCCACACTTAGAGATCTAAGCACATACGAAAGCCCACGAAGTCTCCCAAGCACATCTACTTTAGAGTCTTCACAAATAGTTGCCCTAAAGATGCAAATAGAAGATCTCACACTTGAACTATCGAGCGCCCATGAGGAAATTCAGAACTTAAATACTGAGAATACTTGCTTGCAGAAACAAGTTGACGACTACAAAAAAAAGATTAGTATATATAGCACACTACTGAAGGACAATACTCCTTCGAAATCGCTCCATTTGTCCAATAACACATTAAAGGACTCAGCGACAGACGCAAATATGGAATCTGAAAATAAAATAAAGGAACTAGACAAAGAGGTGAATAAACTAAATAATACAATCAAAACATTACAACGAAAAATTAGTAATTTATTGTCAACTAATAAAACAATCAAACGGAAATCTGATGCACTAATAAATAAAGAAATAACTCTTTCCCGCATTCAGCAGTCTACCAAAGCCTTGGAAAAAACTGTTCAACGCCTAGAACAAAAGATTGTTGAAACTTCATCTTCTGAAAAAAGCTACTCAGCATCAACAAAAAATCAAACGGTATGTGAACAGAGTACCATTCCTAAAAGAAAGAACACAGCAGACACTGTAAATAGACCACACAAGCCGAAACTGCTGCTTCTTTCGGACTTCCACGGTGCAGAATTACTTCTACCACTTTCTAAGATGAGAAGGAATGACTATGACTTCTCTGCAGACATAATACAGCACGGAACAACTGAGCGAGTGTTGCAAAATGTGCAAGATAAAATAATTCATTTTAAAAAAAGTGACTGTCTAATCATAATGTGCGGAGGCAGCGATTACAACGCCACGCCACTAAAGACTGTATTAGGGTTTTTAGAAGATACTGTGAAAAAATCTATACATACTAATGTTATAATCTGTGACATACCCTATTCGATAAACTATTCCTCTGAACACTATAACAATTTTGTAAATAAGCTCAACTCTGCAATGCATAGTAAATTTACAAACTTGTCACATGTATGGCTTCAACCTAGTACTATTTATTTCGGAAAAACTGATTTCCAAAATAATGGCAATATACTTAACTACAGGGGAAAATACAAGTTAGCGCAATGTCTAAACAAAATATTAAGATGTGTAAATGAAGCATTCTATAATAATAATAGTAATAATTGTACTTTTTTATAAATAACCACCGTCAGATGTCAAATAATCCGTGTATTAATAGGAATGCAAAAAATGAACTCGTTACCTACAGTAATATATATGTTCTTCATCAAAATATAAATGGAATTATAAACAAAGCAAACATATTGTGTGTTCATTTACAAGAGTTCATGGAAACTGGAAAACAAATCGACGCTATCTGTATAACAGAGCATAATATGAAGTCGGGTGACGAGGTACATTTGACCATTCCAAAATATAGATTAGCATCTTGCTTCACTAGAGAAAATAGGAATGGGGGATCTTGCATATTAATACGAAATGGCCTAAAATTCAATATTTTAAACGAAGTCAACAAAACCTCAATCTCAAATGTTATGGAGTGCACATGCATTGAATTGACTGATCATGGTATTATTTTACTCTGTATCTATAGAATCCCTAATAACTGTTCAAGGGCAATCAATCTTTTTCTAAATAAACTAGAATATATATTAAATAAAATTTGTTATACCAGGAAAAAGATAATAGTATGTGGCGATTTCAACATTGATACCCTCAAAAGAAATACGCACTGTAAGGATTTTGAAAATCTCTTACTTAGCTATAACTTGAAATTAGGTATATCTCAACCGACCCGACTGTGTAGTGGAACATGTATTGATAATATTATCCACAATATCAGAGGAAGCAAGACAGAAGTATTGGAACTTGCTCTCTCGGACCACACAGCACAATTACTTAAATGTCCGGTAAAGAAAACTTGTTCTCTCACTCATTGGTATATAAAAAAAGTAGATATGTGTGATGAAAATATTAAGAAATTTATAAATTGTATCGACAATCTAAATTTTTATGATGTTTTTGCTACAAATGACCCAAATGAAGCGTTTAATAGTTTTATCACATCATTTACATTATTCTACAGGCTGTGTTTTCCAATTAAGAAAGTAAAAATTACTAATACCTGTAAGCCTAAATGGATCACAAAAGGGATCAGACTCTGCTGTAGACGAAAAAGACAAATGTTGTGGAAATATAGACTGTCATCAGATCCTGATAGTAAGATGTTATTTAAATGTTATTCCAAGCGACTGGCAAAAATAATTAATTTGACCCAAAGGGCACAGAATGACCATTATATAAATACATCCAATAATAAGACAAAAGCAACTTGGAAAATTATTAATAATTCTAAAGCTAAGCAGCCTGTAGAAAACATTGAACAAATAACATTTAATGGTAATGTTATAACACACCCAAAACGCATTGCAGAAGCTTTTAATAATTATTACATTGACCAAGTATATCGATTTAATCAGTCTAGTGACAACCAAAATTACAATAGAATGAATACAATGACATCAAATAGCAATTCAATGTTTATGCAACCCACTACTCCGGATGACATACAATTAATAATACAGGGCCTTAAAAGTACGAATAGTGTCGGTTATGATGGGATCCATACAAAAATCATAAAAAGAGCATGTCAAGTTCTTTCTCCTGTACTCAGCTATATTATTAACCTATGTATAGAACATGGCACATTTCCTGCATATCTTAAGATTTCTGTTATAAGACCCCTTCACAAAAAAGATGACAAAAATAACATTGCTAATTATAGGCCCATTGCGTTGTTATCTATATTTTCTAAAATCATTGAAAAAGTTATATACAATCGTTTATATACATACTTCGAGTGTCAAAATTTGTTTTGTGTTGAACAAAAAGGATTTCGTAAGAAAAAAACCATCAACATGGCTATATTTGATTTGCTGCAAAGTGTAATAATAAATATGGATAAAAAAGTCCCTGTGTGTGCTTTATACATGGACATGTCTAAAGCATTTGACTTTGTTGATCATAATATTCTTGTAGACAAACTGTATACTTATGGAATACGTGGCAATGTTTATAGTTTAATAAAATCCTACTTAAGTAATCGACAACAAATGACACAAATAAAAAGATTGTCTTTAGAAACAAAAACAGAATTAATCTACACATCTAGTCGCAGAGACGTTCTCTACGGAGTGCCACAGGGAAGTGTATTAGGGCCTTTATTGTTTTTGATTTACATAAATGATTTACCAAGAGCTATCGAACATCCCATGGTTCTCTTCGCTGACGATAGTACAGTGGTATTCGCAGCAAAAAATTTAGAAACATATGAAGCAGACATAAATAAAACATTAGACATTATTATACAATGGTTGACAACGAATAATTTGAAAATTAATCTGGATAAGACGAATATAATGACATTTAGACAAAAATTGCAGCCAACTAGTTTAAATATAGCTTATAAAGGACATAGAATAAATGAAACTAATGTTAGTCGTTTTTTAGGGCTTAGCGTAGATAATAAGTTGACGTGTAAAAACCACATTGACATTATATGTAAAAAACTTAGTTCATTTTCATATGCCTTATACAATCTTAAAAAAGTGTCCAATCAGGCATCTTTACTAACGGCGTACCACGCATATGTTACATCCACATTGAGATATGGTATCCTTTTTTGGGGTAATTCCACAAATCGGGAAAATGCATTTAAAGCCCAAAAAAAATGTCTGCGTTCAATCTGTGGAATCAAACAGCGTGACTCATGCAAACCACACTTTATTAGGTTAAAAATACTCACATTACCTTGTTTGTACATATATGAAATAGTAAATTTTGTGATCCAAAATCGAAACCAATTTGGTAAATACAAAAGTGCCCGCCTTCAGAATAAATTAAAAGCAATTTCAAGTAGTACAGCGTTATTGCAAAAAAGCATAATTGGAATGGCCCACAAGATTTTTAATAAACTACCACAGACTATTGTTGGAACTGGTGAAAATGATGTTGATATGAAACTATTAAAAGAATTTCTATTAAAAAAAGCTTATTACTCAATTAATCAATTTTTAGCTGACATATGTACTTAATTCCAATTACTCTATTCTTTATATTTTTAATAATGCTGACTACATCATATTTTATATTTCATTTTAACGGACTTTTAACTTAAATTTGTATTTATATATATATATTGTGATATGTTGACTACCTAATGTAAATTATTTGTGAAGCATGCTGCATGCAGAAGCATGTTACAAAAATATAACTATATTTGTATGCCGCAAGGCGCCACATAGTGATACTGGAAAAATGTAATACCTAATAACTACCTATGTTGGACAAATAAATCTTTGAATCTTTGAATCTTTGAATCTTTCCAAATACAATTAATAATTATTCTTATGTTCTTAAAGATATATACCGTCTCTAAGCGTCTAAACAAAAAAAAAAGGAACATTTATGTAATATTGTCAGAGATGTACAGGGTCAATAACAATAAAACGTGTCAATGTCAGAATGATTTCTCTCGTCAATACAATAATAATAATAATTACACTATTATTTAAGTAGTTAGGTACTGTGCCCGTGCAAGTATGAACAGTCCGGACTCCACATACAGCACCCGATCACGAGTATGACGCATATCTCAGCCATCGCCTCCCTCAACCATATGTTAAGGAAGGTGGCGACCGGATGAACGACGCCACCCATAAGTTAAGCCCCTTTAAGCGAGCATGACACATTCAAGTCACCGGATATTGATAATAGCAAAGATTAAAAGCGACTTGTTCGGCGAGAAACTGCATTACGTGCTCTCTTCTTACATAAAACGCAAAAGCGAAGAAGAACGGGAAGTCTTGCAGTGCAATGCAGCTCAAGACCGATCGCATGGAGAGTCACTGTGGACGCCCTCTGCCCTTTCTAGGGACATAGAATCTTAAGTCAAGTACCTAAGTACCATACTAGGCTTGTAAAAAAAATCCCAAAATTAACCAATCCGGTAACCTAGGAGTCCATTACTCCTGTCTTTGCTCTGCACAAGCCCCCCCCCCCACAAGGTGGACTGATGACCTGGTAAAGGTTGCTGGAGTCCGCTGGATGCGGGTGGGTTTGGGGAAGGCCTATGTCCAGCACTTCCAGCAGTGGAAGTCTTTCGGCTGATAATATGATAATGACGATTACCTGGTCATAACGTAGCTGTCACATGCACTGGTTGATTAACCAGTTAGTGTGTCCGATTGACATGATATAGCCACGTCATGAATGGTAAACAAGTTTCACTGTTAAATCTCGCAGTGTCCCAGACCCACGCTCCACCATAAACTGTGCAAGTTGTAGTGGGATATGTCTGTTTTGATAACTGATTGATTATATTTATGATTTTTTTCCTCGCACAACTCTGTACTGACTCTTAAGCTTAACTTCTGGTCATGAAGATTATCGGCATAAATTGCTTTTAGTATAGTTTAATTTTGTGTCAAAATTGTGGGTTTCTGATGCTCCCATGCGTGTTCTAAACTATCCGGAACAAATTAGCGACTAAATCTCTAAATGAACCATCCATACTTAAGGTGACATGAGAATAACCCCCATACTCAGACTTTACGATGCTTTTACACACCTTTCATGCAACTTATTCATATATCCCGAACGGCATATAAACTGCATGGATACAAGAAACCGCGGCACCGTCGGCAAAAAAACCTGAGGCATAAGCGAGCATCGACTTTACCCCGCGATCGTACCCAGATGAAAAACTGAAGCCTCCCTCAAACGAATGGCGCACGTCAAATAAATTGTTATTCATTAACATCGAGGCAAGTACAGTAAAAGAGATGTCATATGTCATTACTTGGCGTTCGCCAATTTGTCGTGGCTACGTGCATCGGATATTAATCTGTTACAATTATATACTCGACCACTCTGAATTAACCGCCCCTTATTGGGATATTCACCTGACATTGTACTTTATCGGGGTAATAAACTTTTTGCACTTTAACGTGAAATTAACTCCTTGTTGGCGACAAACGGTGATATTCTTATCGTCGTAAAAACACATCGTGTTTAATTTTATTAGTTAAGTATCTCATTTATTTTTTAGTGCTTTTGTGCATGCTGTCTTAGGACAGACAGCAAATAATGGGCGTATTATCGGTATAACAATTGGAAAATACAGACATTGTATGTACATTGTACATTTTTGTAAGTACCAAAGTAATAATATATCTAATAAGACAAACGGAAATATTTTCGACGCATGATCGTAAATAACATGTTCACGCACACTTATACTCACATGCGTATCTACACACTGACATAAGAGTCACTTATTAACATAAGTGGATAGTTAACATTCAATTATTTGAAGCATGGAAATTGAGTTCTTATACCTACTGCGAGCTGCGTAGGTAGCCACCTACTTAGTTATTTTTAACCGACTTAAAAAAAGGAGGACGTTCTCAATTCGGTTGTAATTTTCTTCAATGTTTGTTACCTCAGAACTCCGTCATTGATGAGCCGATTCGTTTTTTTTTGTTTTTATGTATATATGCTTCCAGGTGGTTCCCATTTTTTTCAGTTAGATGATGGGATCCATTAGGAATTGAGGGAACTCCTCAATTTTATTAGGCACCGTATTTACATCCGGAAATCATAAATTTGGTGGCTAGGAATTGATGATGAAGACCAACGATGACTTATCGAATTCCTCAATTATGTACTTAAGTAAAAGTGAAAAAGTCTACGTCACATGTTCTGATAAGATTCCGTTGAAATAGGAACTAATGAAGTGCCATTGGTGATGATCTTGGGGAATCAACGGAAGTCCTCAAATATAATCGACATATCACCCACATACAGCGATTCAGATTTTTTCTATAGTAATCAACGCATTTGCTATCGGAAATCAGTTCATGTGGTAAACTGTAAAAAAAATGTGGAAATGTTCTCGTTTCTTGGTGGAGTACTACATTGAAGTCGGTTAAAACTTTGTTTTTGTAGTAAATTATTTTGTAAAGTTTTAACGGTTTCTGCGTATCAGACTTAAATATAGGCTTAATGAAAAACCTTTCACTTAATAAGGACTTAACAATAACACTTCCACAGAGGGTGGTCGGGAATCTTTATTAAAATCTCGAGCGAGTAATAAAAGCACAGTTAAATGCGGAGAACTCTGATGAAAATATTAATTAATGTTTCGGAATGGAAAACATGTTTGCTAATTAAATGGCGATATCGCATAAAACGTAATTAGAGGCCAGGAACATTCGTTTCTCACGGGGCGGTCAGGACGGGGCCCGTGCGATACTGCGCGCACATCTCGCGGACGCCCCGCAGACACTGACTTGCACCTTAATGCTCTGCAATAAAGATCATTTTGCAATTGCCCCTTACTGTTGCCCAGTGTACAGTTCTTAGTATGTATTTTATGAAAGGAATGCAACGCGTAGGTACTCACGTATCTACACAAAGCACCAGAACAGGTTGCTACAACTCGATGAAGGCACATTGTGTACGTAAATATTTTCTTCAACCATCTCTGTAGTGCCTACTTGTATAATTTGTTGTAAGGGCTAGCTCGTTAAGGTTTAATGCTTTCACCTCGAAACGCTGTTCACTGTGTCAACACAATCTATTGGACGCAGCTACTACTATTTGAGCTCATTATGGAAATAAATCCTTTTTGATAAGTATCTCTCCGTGTTTAATGTGTTAGAATCTTTGAATGATCGCCGTTTTTCTTAGAAACGCGATAAAAATCACATAATTACAGCCCTCAACTTAAAAGCAGCGTTAACCCGCTCCGAATATAATAATGTAAGTTTTCTTAATGGTTTAAAAGCGCTTTAGTTTTTAATTGAAATTCCGCGATTGAAACTATGAACATTCCGCTGTAGCTGGATTAATTAAATGCACTGACTGGTAACTATTAGCCGGGATGATGGACGCCTCAATGGGCGGTGTAATTAAAAAAGTCAATTATCACTTATTGTAATTAGCGATCGCGGTGCCGACAAAAAGGTAATTGTTTTCTGACGGCCATCCATCGCCCGCGGGGAGGTCTAATCATTCGATCCACGCATCGATGCCGTCACCCTGCACTAATAACAATTCATATTAATACTAATTGTAACACTGACAGGGTAAAAAGGCAAAGAATCCACTCAACACGATCTTACGATAAAAATAAGCAAGTTTTAAGTATCCCTTCGTCTTTTTGTAGTTTCGCTCAGAGTTATTGTAGGTAACATACCTATAACCTAAGTAAGCGCAATGAAAATAGTAACAAAATATTTATGTCAACAATAAGAAAACGTATCCAAAAATCAAACAAAGAGTGGGAGCTCGTTTTATTTCATAATGAGGTTATTACAGAGCATCCTAGTGTTATCTGCGGAGCGGGAGCGCGACTAGCGCCAAATTGGCGTGGCTTTCTGCGCCAGCGCCGATGCGGCCGAAGATATAGCTAATTAAGGGCCCCGCGCACCGATCTATTTGGCCAGATCCAGCCGCTGACGTGTGAAAATACCCAATTAATTAACGCGAAACCCCGATCGCAGGGCATCGCTCGCTCGCGTGCTCAAACCTAGACTAACGCTGCCAGCCTTTCTATTTCTGCTTTAATTTGAACCATTTCCGAGTATTGGACATATTGATTAGAGGGTTTCGTATTTAATTGGCATCCGTCCACATATTCCACCGCGTTCTGAAAGATCTGAATTCTGGTACGTCCCTAATTGGCACATCTGATGGATGCAAATAACGGTTTCGTATTACAGGAATTGTTGATTGTCTCCTGACATGTATGGAAGATACAACTTGCTACTACGAATTGGGTCATTCTCAGATTTAGGTTCGCGTCTTTTCGGTGGACATTGCCAAAGTTAAGAGCTTTAAAGCCTAATTTTTGGTTGAACTTTGAATCCGCATAAACTGTGTCACCTCTTCTATAATTCTATGTGATAAAAACATATTTTAAATAAACATAAGCCCTTAACTTTTGCCCACTGAAAAGACGATTTTTGTTTTACTGACTGACAATAACCCAATTATGATAAGTAGGTAATATTTATAGATGGAATCAAGGACAGCACAGATATACAACCTTGCAACAACCTCATCTACCGCACCGTAATCCACTCATTGTTAAAACAAATCATAAATGAAACAGCATTGCAAATCCAAACCGCTGAAACTGAAAGCACCTACTTAAATCACCGCATTACACCGATTCGCCATATCGCCGCCCCATATAGGACGACTTACATCGATAGTTACGTGACTACGCGTCAATTAACCGATATGCCCCGCCGTGGTCCTGCCCACGCCGAAGTGGGGGAGGCAGGGTGGGTGAATTGGACTGGTCGGAGGGAATAGATGGAGGCGCGATGACCGCGAGTGTAAAGCGAGTGTTAATGGCCCATTAGCCGGCGGTATGGAGAGCGCCTAATTGGCGCGCGGGCACGCGGCGAGCACGCCGCACGCTGCACTAGCAGGCGCTAGATCCGCGCGATACTGCGCACGCCAACACAACACTTGTGTTTTGGAGGCAATAAACGGAAACTCGGAGCAAACTTAGTTTAATAGGCGGAAAATGAGCTAAATAGAGAATTGCATCGAGTACACACAGCAGTTGTCGGCGAGTTTTCCGGTGTTATTATTGTTGCTGTACGTTCAGTATACTGTTAGTGGTAAAACTTGAATGCAATAGTACAACATTTTCCTTTGTTGGTTGTGGACGATATTGTGTAATATCAGCCATACTAAAATAATAGTAAGAAAATATTCAAGTCAGTGTCTTCAAGTAAACCGATGTTAAAGAAGAATTCACATTACCTACCTACTCCGTTCCGAGCCCGTGCCGTACCCGAGCCGTTGCCAGGCAACCTAAAAACCGACTCAATAGTCATATATTTCGCTGCTTGATTATTGACATTCGGTTTAGGTACTACACAAATTATACTTTGTGTCACCGTTTGCCAGCTGAAGCACGGACGCGGCGCGGTGGTCGACGCCCGGGCCGGACTCGGTACGGTGTAGTGTGCATTTCGTCCATCCGTGCATAAAACAACAAAACTACGCCATCAGACAATGTAGTGTCTATCAATGTGTAACGATTCGTTTAAAAACGAGAATTATACTCCAACGAAACTTGCCAATCCA
This sequence comes from Epinotia demarniana, assembly GCA_945867215.1. NCBI lineage: Eukaryota > Metazoa > Arthropoda > Insecta > Lepidoptera > Tortricidae > Epinotia > Epinotia demarniana. The sequence goes on from OX244264.1 coordinate 9,408,089, forward strand.
GTGATCCAATGATCATTGGCTATTAACCTGTCACATTAACACAAAAGAAACGACAGTAGTGATGAATAACGAGCTCTAGCTATTTATATCCGCAGATAAACATCGTATAAATAATCTCACTGCATTGCGTCGTTAATTGAATGCACAATTATCAGATACTGTGCCGAGAGCTAAGGAAATTAAACGTCATTCGACCACTTTCTTCACAATGCCGCGTCAGACAAGCAGCGCATTGAAGCCGACTTTAACTATTTCTGAACGAGTCGCAAATTACAAGCCGAAGCTGTATTCACAATGATTTAATGATAGCTCATCGCATGGCGGCGATACGGGTTTGAGATGTTTCAATATAATATCACAATCTAACCATCTGCAAATGTGACCACACAGGCCGATGTCAAAAATATGTTAGGTACTATGGACGACAACATCAACACGCGACGGCAGAGCTACGCATCGCGTCATACGAAGATTATACGTAAGAGAAATATGTGATTATTTATAAAGACTTAGATTGTTTAGAGTAAATAAAGAACCCAGTAGTTAGAATCCCCATAGTAATTATTTACATAAAACACCCTCTCATAGCATTCATTTGATATTGTAAACATTAAAGTAAAATCCCAGTACAAATTGTATTAGAAAGAGAGAGGAGATGTTGCCTATGCGCGAGCGCAGCGCAGACTGGCCGCCATGGAGGGGAGGGGTGTATCGCGCCAACATGACCGTAACGAGAGCCGCGGCCACTTTTTTTTTTTTTTTTTTTTTTTTTATTGGACTTAACTGCAAGCCGGGCCTCGCAGGACCCATTAGCTCGGCGAGGGCAATACGTGAATCGGCCATAGGGCCAAAACAGCAAAAGTATATAAAACTAAAGCTTAATCTAGACCTTAGTACTAAATGCCCGCTAGCCTTAAGGGCTAGCGGGTCTTTCCTTCCCTGGAGGAGGGAGAGTTAGGGTGTTGTCACTACTGCCCCTAGCAGATGACATAGATAACAGAGGTAGAGCTGGGCTAGAAGAGCTAGAACTAGGACTAGTATACAAGTCATTCCCCAACGCAGGAGGAGATAAAGAAAGTGAAACATAGTTTTCCCTCCCCAACGCAGGAGGAGGGCTTTGAGAGGAAGTTGAGTTAGCACTCCCCGACGCAGGAGGAGGAGAAAGAGAAGAATATGTATTGGCAGTAGTGACAATCCCAGGATTAGCCTTCTTTGGGAAGGGTATCCAGGGGTAGTGTTTGGGCGATTTCGGGACACCTCCACGACGTATAGAGGGCCTGTAAGGCACTCTGGGCTGTTGGGTGGACACATTAGAGGAGTCAGTGCCATGACTTTGTGAGATAGTGTGTGCGTGAGTGTGATTTGAGTGTGTTTTTCGGGCGGCTCTGTTTCTATCGGCTAGTTCTTTCTCAAGCCGGATGCTCTCCTCATGAGCTAGGGTGATGTCGTCGTCACTGTCCAAGAGAGCGTTTTTGGGACGCCTCTTGAACAGTGACGTCGACTTCTGAGGAGTGTAGTTGGTGAATGCTTTGATGAGTGGATTGGTGTGGGATTCGGCACCATCATGAAGGTGTTTAGACAACCTCTTCATGTGGTACCGAATCGAGGGCATGTGTAGGTCCTTGTGAAGGTCGGTGTTACGGATGTACCATGGTGTGTTCGCTATTCTGCGTAGGCAGCGGTTTTGAAGTGTCTGTAGTGTTTTCAGTTTGGGCTTGGAGGCGTGGGCAAAGACTGAAGAAGAGTAGGTGAGGACGGGCCTTATACAAGCCTTGTAGAGAAGGAGCTTGTTACGGACAGACATTTTAGAAGATTTGGTAATTAAGAATTTGAGGCGACCGGAAATGAATGCAGCTCTGTCCCTGACAACTTTAATGTGCCTGTGGAAGTTTAGGCGACGGTCAAGGTGAACGCCTAAGTATTTTACAGTGGAGACCCAGGGAATGGGGGTGTTGAAGAGTTTTATGGGAGTGTGTTTGGAAAGGATTTTGGCATAACCAAGACGACGGGTGAATATTATTGCTTGGCTTTTATCCGGGTTGACCTCAACCCTCCAGCGACGGAACCAGTCCCCGAGGGAACTGATTGCGCCTTGGAGGATTTTGCTCAACCTGGACGGGTGCGGAGACGTCGCATAAATAGCGGTGTCGTCCGCAAACAAGGCATAATTCACACCCGGAGTCTTGGGGATGTCATTTATGAAAAGGGAGAATAGGGTAGGGGCTAGGACGGAGCCTTGCGGAACACCCGCCCTGACTGGATGAACACTCGATAGGGTACCCTCGACTCTATAGCGAAAGCCTCGATGATCAAGATAGTCCTTGATGGTGTGGACTATCTGGCGTGGCACGCCAATTGAGTAAAGTTTGTATAACAAACCGTTGTGCCACACCTTATCAAAGGCTTTCGCTATGTCAAGGAAGATGGCTCCGGTGGGAACCGGCCGCTTCCAAGTGTTCATCCAGTAGAGCGCGTGCTCCACGATGCGGTGGACTTGCTGGGGACAGGAGTGACCGGCACGAAAGCCAAATTGTTCATCAATAATGATGTTATTTTGGCTTAAGTGCCGATTTAACCTCTTGAGCAGAATGCGTTCGTATAACTTGCCCATTGTGCTCAAGAGGCTAATGGGTCGATAGCTGGAGGGGACGTTGGAAGGTTTACCGGGTTTGTAGATGCCTATGACCGTCGCCAACTTCCAGGCATCAGGAAAGTGACAGTTGGACAGGGCTGCATTGAAGAGAAGAACAAGAAAGTCAATGATAGAGTCAGGAAGGAGCTTGAATAGCCTATTAGGGAGCCCGTCCTCACCAGGCGATTTCTTGATTTTGAGGTTTTTGATGAGCAGTTTAACCTCATGGGATGTGACTTGGTCGAGTGGGTCAGTGTCGTCAGGGGGAAGAAGGGAAAAGCGGGCTACCTCGTTGTCTACATAGTCAATGTGGTCAGTGTCAGGGTGGGAGGTGCTGGGCGAGCATTGGCGTTCAAGGCTTTCCGCCAGGCATTCGGCTTTCTCAAGGTCAGTGAAGGCAGGAGCAGCAGCATCCGAAACGACAAGTGGGGGCATGGATACGACCGTATCCTTTTTCAGAGAACTCGCCACTTTCCAGTAAGCCTGGTGGTGTGGGGAGATCTCTGAAATAAAGCCATTCCACTTCTCGTTTCGGAATTTGCTGATCTCGCGCTTCACTGCCTTTTGAAGTCTATTGAGTTTGTTTTTGGTGGTGAAGTGTGGGCATCTGTCATAGTCGTGAAGGGCGACATTTTTGGCGTGCATTAGGGATCGTATGTGTTCGGGAAGGCGGCGTCTGTGGTCGTCTGTGCTTGAAACCTCGCGTGAGCAATCAGCTTGGATGGTTTGCAGGGTGGTGGTGATTTGATCTATGGCAGTGTTTGTGTCAGCTATTGTTTTTATGTCTTTGGGGAGTGTAGTGAGGTGGGGGAGGGGGTCTGCGGCTAATGTTTTACCCACCTTCACCCAGTCAACAACAGTCCGTTTGACTATTGTTGACTCGGGTGAAGGGCCTAGGCAGAGGATTACAGGTCTGTGGTCTGAGTCTAGTTCGTGGTGTACTGTTATGGATCTAAAGGAAAGTGAGATATTTTTGAGGAGGGCTATGTCAAGAATGTCTGGTCTGTAGTCAGAGTTTGAGTGGTAGTGAGTGGGTTCAAGAGGAGCGTAGATGTCTAGGTTTTGGTCGAGTATTATATAGCCGCGGCCACCGAGCCTGAATTAGAATTTAGTACGGCGCATTTTCACTTTACAATTAATATGTTTACATTTATACCTTTACAACGGCTCATCGTATCAGAATGATTTATATATTGTTAGAAAGCTTATTAAAAGTTCTATTAAATGTTTAAACTTACAAATAAGTAAACTCAGTAGGTTCAGCGCAAATGATGAATAAGTGTTAAGAAAGGGACCGAATTACGGTTTGCCCGATTTCCATGTACGATTATTCAGATAAGAAAATATTTACGAACCCTACTGTACTTATAAGATCTCAAGCCATATTAGAACTTTGTAAATCAGCTTAGTCTTCCGCCCATTAATATGTATAACATCCCAATAACATCTTGCAATGTAAATTAGTCAAGTCAAAGTGGGCGTAACCTTTATTGTCTCACTCAGCACGTCTTGCTCGCCCACTAGCAGGTATAAATAGCAGGTACGGCCCGGAGCAAATCAGTGTCAATCGGAGCCTCCTGGAAGTCACAACAAGAAGAAGAAGAAAACTGCAAAGTAATAGGAAGTTAGGGACTTGTAATCAAGTCACTTAGGGCAGTGATAGGGCAGTTAGGGAAAAGTAAATAAAAAGTCTATTTCTCGTTATTCCTTCTTTTATTTTGGTAACATCGATTACCCAAAAGTGTCTGAGGACACGGGCGAAGCCCAAACACACCATTCGGGCGCCGAGTGGTAGTACGCGCTGTCCGTACACATAGGGGCGGAGCTCGTCCGTCGCCGACTTGTGTCACGGAGCGTGGTCGACGCACTGTCCGAGCACATAGGGGCGGAGTTCGTCCGTCGCCGACTTGTGTCTCGGCACTAGGTCATTCTTAGGTGACTGTGAGGGGCGAGCATTGCCGCGGCCGGTAGCGCGCGCGCTCACTCGCCCAGCCGACGCCGCCGAGAGCGGACGTCGCTCATAGGTACTTAAATCAAATACTTGAAGTTTCAAACTATTCTGGAAGGATCCGGAAAAAGTCATACGTGCTACGTGCTTAACTTTGACGTTAAGTTAACGCGGTGCATTGAAAAATAATCACGTGTTTTGAAAAGCCGTTTTGACAAGATTAAGATTAAGAAACAATAGGGTCTGATTTTCAGACTACATATGAGTCTTGTGACTATGATTGTTCATCTGATTTTATCGATACATGATTGCTTGAAAAAAGCTCGATAGAAAAAAAAAACAAAGTTTAGTCTGTATTTTCCATTTTTACTCAGCCTACTCTAAGGATAGATTATTTTACGACACAATCAAGTTAATACTATAGTACTTTTTACCTCATCTAAAATCTCACTTTATATTTTTTTATAAAACTTCTCCAAGTTAGGTATTTATCGAAGTTTGTCCAAAACAGCGATTGCCGAAGAGTGTTACCTCGTGGGCGGAAGGCATCAGCGTGTCTCTGTCTAGGGGGCGTGTACCACTCAAATCAAGGCATCCCCTTAACTGAGACGGTGCCTGTGAGGGAATGCAAATCGGTTATAACCGAAACCGAAAAAAATCGGTTATAATCGGTTATTTCTTTCAGTCGCATCAATAATCGGTTATTTTTATTTCATAATCGGTTAATTAATATTTGTTATTTTAATATCGTTACATTTTCATTATTTTCGTAGTTTACCGAAACCAAACATACATAAACTAAGTAACTGGGGGGTCGAGTAACAAAATTTTTGTACACTTCCACTAAATTTAAACACTATCGAAATAGTAGTTTATACAACTGATCCATAATGAGAGGCCTTAAAATATGAGTGTGGTGTCATGAAATGAGCGGCAGCCACATTATTTATTTATTTTTATTTATTTACAGCCACATTATGTACAGTTGCATACACTACTTTATCTACACACATATCATAAGTACTTAGGTACTCTAAGATGGGTTCACAATCTACTTTCGTAACAGCAAAAAACCAACAAAAAATTACAACAGCAATGGCGGCAATTCGATCCTCCGTCAAAACGTATTGTTTTTTTTTAAATCATAGACTAACTAATGAAGTCCCCATATACTCATGTCACTCGAGAACAAATCTTGTGCTTAAATTTAAAAAAAATATATTAAACTGATATCTGTTTTAGTATCTATGGATATTAGAATAGAGATCCACTAGAGTTTTGACAGCTGTTCTAAATTTAAACTCAGACTACTAACTTACTCCGTTGGCTCAGCGACCCAAAATGAATCTTGGCCTCCGACACGAGAGTGCGCCATTTAAACACAAAAAAGAAAGAAAAAAAATGTTTACTCATAACGTTACTAAAATCTGTACTTACTGTTAACATTAAAGTACAGATTTTATTTTACAGACAAGAAAGTTCTTATAGTAAAATCGGTTGTAAATTATTACACCATATATAATATTATTAATTATGCTTCAGCTGGTCATTTCCTACAGTTTCTGAACGCATTCATCATCATCATTAATTTAAGAGTTATCCTCTTGTCGGTGGAGTATTTTCCATTTCTCTCTGTCGTACGCCAGCCCTTTGATTTGTTGATACGACACGATACCAGCTTTTTCCTTTATTTTCCTGAACGCATTATAGAGCACGAAATGATAAGTGCGTAAATAAACTTATATTTTTAAGAAAAAATAATTCAAGTTGTTATCATACATATAAGTTTACCTTTACTGAACGTAAAGAATAATTACAAAGTACAAAACATACTTTATGTTTCACTTATTATCGTATGCAGCATAGCTTTCCACGTTTAGATCATATTTCTTTGACTTTTTTTCAAAGTTTGAAATAATCGGATAACCGATTAATCGGTTTTTTTTTTCTATAACCGATACAATAATCGGTTATGAAATTTTGTCGGTTATTGCAAGCTAGCGTGAAGAGCGGGCGGAGAGACGTCGAAGCCGGCGGCATCTCAGTTAAGCGATCGACCTATCGATACCTATAACTTCTGTGTAGCACGCCACGCGTGACGCACAAATGTGTCAATGTACTCCGCCAAATTTTTGCTATACATGCAGATTAGTCCCCTAAGAGCTACTTACGGCGCAGCGCGTCCCCATATCACGAACTAGCATTAAAAGGCGTAATGCTTTGATAAGCAGAGACCTATTTGTTATAATTTCATTTTCGTGACCTAGGTATTTTAATATAAAACTAAGTCTTTAAGGTACGTAATATACTCCTAGAAAGATAGAGATAGAGCTTTTATAGGTATGCCTATAGAATCTTCATTTTGTACACGGTATAAGTTTGCCTATCTCGTTCTACCTACCTTCCTATCAATTGCTCAAAGGCTACCTGGAAGAGATCCCTTATATAGGGATAAGTTCGCCTTTGTACTTTGATCTATTGTGTGACACGTACCTATATTGTTTAACCTTTTATTGTGTGCAGTAAAGTGCTTACATACAAACATACTAGAGCAAATTAATATGATACCAGTTGTTCAGCGGTTTAATCGGTCATCGGTGCCGACAACGACTTTGAGACGGTAACCTATCGCAATCACTAAAATTTATTGACCGAATATCGTTTGTCCGAAAACATTTCGTATTATTATGAGTTATCCGAATATACAATTCATTACTTTTTGCATTTACCATTTGATGTTCTCCAAATGTTTCAGTTGTCCGAAAAACTTTTACCGCTAACAGTCCTTTGGGCTTTGGCTTGTTACAACTTTTGTTTCACAGCCAATTTTTTACTTATCTATCATTACTTTCCGCATTTCATTCGTTTAGCCAAATGTTGGTTTTGCGGGAAATTCAAAAGTAGTTTTACTGAGACTCTAAGGCAGGTCGGTGTAGGTACGACGACGAGCGAAGTGAGGAGGAGTGTCAGGTGAACAGTACGCTTACCATGAGTTTGACAATGACGGCTTACGCTAACGAGTATCGAGTTTTCTATCTGTGCATCCCGCTCGTACTGACAAAGTGCAATAGAGATGCACAGATAGAAAACTCGATACTCGTTAGCGTAAGCCGTCATTGTCAAACTCATGGTAAGCGTACTGCGACCCTACAGCGCGCGAGCCGAGCGAGCATAGAGAGCGTGCCGCGGCAGCGGCCACCGAAGCGCCAGAACCGAACACTTTTTTACTACCTAATGCTTACATATGTACTTACTGTATAAGTATGGGTCAGGTCGGAAGAAAAAGAAATAACTTGAAACGCCGCCATTTCATGATATGCCTAAAAGTTGACCAGGCTTATCACGATATGCCTGATAAACAATTAGGCAGATCGATGAGAACAACGCATTCGTCGATATTCCTAGCTCTATACCAGGCACATCGAAAAGTAGTTAATTTCTTGGCCACTGGTGGCGCTGCGTATGCGATGGCAGCCGTGTTTGTTGGGAGCCAATAATCAGGGCGGACAAAAATGGCTTTTCATAAGCGAACTCTGTCTTAGGTCGGATAGGTTAGGGTTCACTTGTGCCCCTCAGACCAGAAATAGACACCCCGCGCAGCGGGGTGGCGTCGACTCGCTGGAGATTATCAGTCCGCACTCCTTTTTTTTCATTTACGTATGCGATATGCTTCGGAATTTCGTGATCTGGCGAATTTTACAATCGCCCGCCGACATAATATACATTATTTACCATAAATACAGCTTTAGGAGGATAACCTTAGTTTAATGTTAAACTTTTTGCTAATGTTTTTAATATTGGAAATGCATAAGGTAACAACCATTTTCATAAACAAACATGAATAAGTAACATATGTGTGCTCCGTATAAACAATAATATTATGTCAAATATAATAAAGCCGATTTGATAAAATACGAACAGATTATCAACCGAATCGTTACGTCGGTATAACGACATTGCGGGTATACCAATAATTGGGAATCATGGATTTGTCAAACAATTACAAAAGCTAAAACATTAAATGACCAGCCGTAAACGTCGCGAACTAAAGTGTCGGACAAACGAAAAAAAGGCAAACGAAGTTTGCCGAATATTAAATGCCGAAATGACAATAGGACACAAAAATTTAGTGATTCAGATAGGTAACCCTTTGAGACGCGTCAGGAAATTACGTGCACACCCGCCGCCGGTGTTGCCACATTCAATTAATCCTTACGTTTCATAACATTCAGGAGTGCGTGCGGGTATTATTGTTGAATTGATTATAGCCACTCATAAACATCGTGTAGTGTAGGTGTAAAATATTGAATACAATAAATATTTAAGATTTTTTAAAGAATTGCTTGTTGCCTTGCTGGGTCTCAAAATGTAAGTACGGAAAACTAAAATCCGACTCGCACTTGACCAAAATTCTACTTGATATTACTCACGTTATTATTACTGTTAAAAAAAAAAAAAATCATTTAAATTAACGATAGTTGTTTTGCATGTTCTACAGTGAGTGTGAGTTTCCTCGATACAGTGAGGTGAAAAGTTTTGTGTTACACACGGGTGCAAATGTATTTTACTTCTCGTGTGATGAAACACTCGCGGCACAGCTCGCGGGTAAAATACAGCCTTGCACCCTTGTATAACTAATAACTATTTATTATCATGAGAAAACCTGCTCAACTAAACTGTGGTAACACGGTATAAGGTAATACGGTAAAAAAACCCTAAGTGGCCTACATGTAACGAAGATGTAGCACCGTCCATATTTGAGGTGCTGCACAGCATGAGTGGACATATTTCAGGTGCGGTATGTTTAAAATATATAACACACACAAAATTGCCTATGTACAACTACATACAGCAAGAACTTCGCTTAAGTTTTTTACCTATGTCTATATTTACTTTTATACCGGCTAAACGTTCAGCAAGAACTCTTAGTAATCTAGGACTCGCAGTTCGCCTAATTCAAGTCCCCTCTAAAGTGCATCTTTAAGACTATATAGATAGTTTCATAGAGACTCGTACCTGCAAATAAACTGTTTTAAAGAGAAAACGATTAAGTTAAGTTTTCTATCCCATTTATTCAAGGACCGCGCGCAAAATTGTTACGAGAATTAGTAACCTAACTAGGTATAGCTTACTCAAAGCACAGAATAGATAATAGTACAAGTCTCAAAGTTCGCCCAATTCAAGCCTCCACTAAAGTGCATCTTAACCGTCGCTTAATTAAAGCAGAAATGAGAGATTGCAACAGAAAACAGCGCAGCACTCACTCAAAGCCATTAGAACGTGAATGACGGCGCTGGTTCTGTCCAGGCGTTTAATTTCCTGATGACGCCGCCTGGATTGTTCAAGTCTCGGCGAAGAACGCTTTCATGCTAGTTTTTAGTCTTAGTTTGACGTTCGCTGTATAGTCGGGAATAGTGTTTAGACTTTGAGCTGCATTTTAGTGTAGTATTTCATTGGACACTCTTAGACTGTCATTCGCACCGGCTTGTGATAATAATGGTATTAGTGTCCGATACCTATTGGATATAACGGATACAATTTGGTAAGCGTCAAGCAAGAGGCAATTAGGGCAACGAACATTGACGGTCTAATTTTAAATAAAATAGAATTCTAAACGGCATTATGGGCTCTCCATTCTCATATTATAATTTATAATATGTATATTTGGGCGATTTGTAAATAAAATGTAATGTTAATGATGATTTTAAGACCATTAGTCGACTTTGAACCGATTACTTTTAAGCGTTATGTAAAAGTCATGTTCTACTTAAAAGTTATTTGCGTGTATCTAGTATCATTCGTTACTATTTATTTAAGATCTTGGAAAAAACTTGAGCTGTTGTAGCGATCTGGAATTCAGTATGATATTAGGCCCTAGAATCATATCAAGGCAATTGAAAAAGGTACCTTTTTGGGTTTTATCACAATAACTAAAATGAATACGAGAAGAACATCGATTTTAAAAATCCGCGGTTAATGTACGTTTCTCACCGAACGGGTCGGGCCGCCGGCGCGCATTCTATTATACCTGCAAAGGAATTTGAACCGCCAATAAAGCGAATACAATTCATATTTGATTACAATCCCCACCGACCGCGTCGGTAGCTGCCGCCTCGCAGTGGATGCATGATTCATTCAAATATGGAATGTAACTACTGAATAGACGGTTCAAATTCCTTTGCATGTAATAGAATGCGCGCCGGCCCGACCCGTTCGGTGGGAATCGTATATATAATACGGTTCATCCGTTTGCGAGCTTCGATGCCACGCACAGACACATAGATGCACACATAGATACACATTTTAGACGTATATACATAGGTAACACCCCACTACGTACGCACATATGTGTTTCAGTATCGTAAAGGAAACTTCGTGCAGTGCACTTGATAGTGTTATAAAAAATCTTTTGATTTCACTTGTTTTAACTAATAAGTATTACATAGGAATATATGTGTAAGATGATGTCAAACACAAACAACTTCAGCAAAATAGGGGCTAAACTAGAGTCTGGCAAACGGAAGCGTGACCTGCGGGCGTAGCACGGTTGCCATTTTATCACTTATCGTTGTGGATAAGGCATCCGTCACCCTCGCGCTTGCATACTTGTCAGAGCATGATGGACGTCTTTACCACAACGATAAGTGATAAAATGGCAACCGTGCTACGGCCTATGAGAAAACGCGGCAAATTAAAAAAAAATACATGTGGTACTTATTACATATTACAGTAAGATTTTCTTTTTTACAGATTCCTTTAATTATTTCAATATTATCTGTAAACATAAGAAACGGTATGATCATTATCGTCAATATTATTATGTCAAGAATCCGCCGACAAGGATTAAGATAACAAAGTCATACTACATAACCTAAAAAATCCGACATCGCATCTACCTACATTGTTATTTCTCTATGAAATAGTTATTTGTGTCACAAGGGAGCAAAACAGTATATTTATGGCGAGGGCGGTGTATTGAATCCCGAACGTAGCGAGAGATCCTACAATAGAATCCTGAGCGTAGCGAGGGATTCTAACGTAGGATCCTGAGCGTAGTGAGGGATACAAGTGTTTACGCCCGAGACGAAAATAATTTTGCTACCGAGTGACACATACTATTTTTCACACCGACTATGAGGAAATTTAAAAAGGCTATTGTTAAAATATATCTAAATTATCTTATTTTTTATTACTAATTTTTAAATATTACGAAATATTTATAAATTTTTATACAACATTGTTATAGTTAAAACTTGAAATATGTTCGTTTTGAATCGACTACGATGAAATTACAATCGATTATTTTATTAACATCTGTGTTCAATTGGCACATTGCGTACAAATGTTCCAATGCCAATGTATAAATTAAAAAAGTAGCTTGAACAGAAAAGTAGCGTTTTGGTCCCTCTCGTCGTGGAGCAAAACTTACTTTTCCGAATGAAAGGTGTGAAAACAACTTTTTCACACCTTTTAATTTATACATTGGCATTGGAACATTTGTACGCAATGTGCCAATTGAACACAGATGTTAATAAAATAATCGATTGTAATTTCATCGTAGTCGATTCAAAACGAACATATTTCAAGTTTTAACTATAACAATGTTGTATAAAAATTTATAAATATTTCGTAATATTTAAAAATTAGTAATAAAAATGAAGATAATTTAGATATATTTTAACAATAGCTTTTTTTAATTTCCTCATAGTCGGTGTGTAAAATAGTATGTGTCACTCGGTAGCAAAATTATTTTCGTCTCGGGCGTAAACACTTGTATCCCTCACTACGCTCAGGATCCTACGTTAGAATCCCTCGCTACGCTCAGGATTCCATTGTAGGATCCCTCGCTACGTTCAGGATTCAATACACCGCCCTCGCCGTAAATATACTATTTTGCTCCCTTGTGACACAAATAACTATTTTCTTCTTTTGTTTTTGCTTGAATTTACTGATCATAGTATGTAGCAGCTTTCGCACATTACTTTGTATTGTTCTACCCATATTACGGCAATTATAAATCCAAAATAATTGAGTTCACAAAATACTTATAACTCTAACCAAAGAATTTGACGTGCCTTTCTGCCTTTGACAGATTGTAATGTTGCCACTATTAAAAAAGTCCAGGTCACGCTTTCGTTTGCCAGACTTTAGCGCCAAATATCGAACTTTTTCCACGCAGCCCGACGCCAGGCAGGTTCAATTACCCCGGTGCCTCGCAGCCAATAATTGGCACCAGCCCGCGACAAAGCGCCCACAATGGTCTGATTAATTTCCAACTACACCCGAATTCTAACAAGCAAACATGCGGGGCTGGCACAGCAGGATAATTACCCTTACCCGCGGCAGACTGAACCTGCTTTTTGTCTTGTGCGGCGATCGGAATTGATTTCGACCAATTCAGGAATCTACGTATAAATATCGTGCAATCCCAACTTACGCTTGATGTACTTCATACTTTGATTTTAAGGTGTCTAAGTCCTTTTATATAAATTCATCTTAGTTTCACAACTAAATATGCAGATAAAAAGTAAAAAAAATGGACGTATGAATTGGGCTAAATATATAATTCACACATAAGGTGTTAATTACTGGCCACCCTTCAATAACTGGCCACGTTATACTAAATTTAATTCTGTTTGTAAGGAAACATGAGAGCAACACAGAGTACATTTTTAGTATTTAAGGGAGCCAGTTATTGGCGATTTACCATACATGCCGGCAGGATTTTGCTGCTGCAAATCCTGACTTTTAATTTCACTCCTAATTACATTATACCTTCATAATCTCAAGTAGCCATGGGAACCTTGGCTATCAAACGTTATGTTTTGAGGGATGATGTATATGACACAGACGATATTTCATAGCCCCGAATAGATATGTAAGTATGTTTCCATCGTAAAACATCTAAAAATAGGCTTAATCTTAATATATCGTTTTGAGTAAATAATATACGTATAAATCCAAGTATAATTTTATCTATCTACGCAGTATCAATCAACACATGTGTGTACAGAATTGCGTATGAAAAGCCCGTAAATACAGTTAACAATCACATCATAAGCAATCACTCCGAGTGAATGAAATAAATTGCGCGCCCATTTACAATATTCGTTGTTGAGAAAAAATGGAATGAAAACATGATTCAGTCGGTAGCTTCGCAATCTAGTTGGTTTGTGTCGCCTGCCACCGATCCCCACTCTTGCTCTGCAAACAATTTCACACTGAGCTATGTGTCCCGCTTGTTTCCCTAGAGTTGATGAGGGAGAGGAAGGGGAATTTACGTGCGTATTTTCCATCCGCGTGAAACGGAATCCTTCGCGGCTGCATCCTCAATCTACTGATTGATTACAATAAAATAAAATTGCGTGAAAGGCTCACATTAGTGTTCCGTTCACTGAATTTCGGGCTTGTTTTTATTTATATCTTGCATAACGCGTGCACATATACTCACTATCAGGCATTTGTGAAGGAACACTGAGAATACAAGCGTATTTTTGTAGATGCATAAATTTATACTTGTATGTGTCTGTCACCCAAGTCTTATTTATCATTAATCCTAATTGTCACATAAAGTTTGTTCTAATATAATATTATAAAGGTTCTCGAGTGGCGACCAAGTAGGTACCGGAAGACGCAGCGTGGGTAGACCCCCGACCAGCGGCGCTACCACGAAAATCGAAACTCTACGTTCGTATAGATGCATCCCTGTCACTCGAGTCATGTAAGTGCGATAGAGATGGAAATATCCGAACTTCGACTTTCGTGGTATAAAATAATAGGTATATTTATCTCGACGTAGGCTATATTTAATCACATGGCTGCGCCTGTGTTCTTTGTACCTCCTATTGAAACAAACACGTTACTCATATTATACGCGCTAACTAATACTCAAACTGCTTTACCAAACACCGAGTATACTCGTACTGCATATCGCAAGTCAGTTTCAAAAAATTCAAACTAAAGCGAACGGGGACTAATCTGGCCACTAGTCCCGTCGTCAAAGACGAAAAACAAAAGACTGTCCAGCCGGCAGTTGACAGCCCGCCGGCGGGATTAACTTTCCCTCTCTCTTAATCGGTTTTCATTTAAGCCTCCGCCGAAATGTGCCTATTGGTTTTTAAACACAGCCGTTAAATTGATAGGAAAAGTTCCAACCTACGAGTATTTTGGTCGTTTAGTGCTAAATGTCTGTGCATTCAATTTGACTGCGGTATTTTAAGCCACAGCTTTATGTTTATACGTTTTATACTATAAATATGAAACACTTGTATCGATTTATTCTTTATTTCATATCATTTCATTTTCTGTTTATTTGGTCTCCATGAACTTAACCCATTACCCTGTTACCATTATTACCCTCAAAACAAAATGTCACAGTCATTTTTCCTTAAAAATAAACAAACCATAACCCGTCTAATGTCTTGCGTCCCATAGTGGAGGAAGGTAATGAATTTAAGCCAACGTCCAGAATAAAGCGGCATTAAAACAATGGTCCCCGTAACGCGCTGGTAACCGGCGAATTTGCATTCCTCATTGTGAGAGCACATAAAAATGCGCTCATTAACCTGGGGTTAAAACAACCCCGCGGACAGTCCGGCATGGGGTACGAGCCGCTCGTCGAGATACGGTGCGACTAATTTTATAGTAGTGTGGGGACAGTGACAAAGTAGTTACAATGATGAAGGTTAAATTACTCCTGTTATAACTCATTACCAAGATGGTTAGAATACCGCTACTGAATTTCTTGATTCGATATAAAATATAATGCAGTATTATATTATATAAAATATAAATAGTGTACCTATTATTTCTTATTTTAAATTCGGTCGAACCAGAATAGAGATTGTCCTCGGATTAGTTTAAACAAAATTGACGTTTATCATCGTTAAATCCTAATTCTTGTGTGGTCCAGTCCGGTCCTTGATAGAGGAATACAACAGGGTCCGATTCATTCAGTAGGTAGGTATGTAGTATTTTGCCTCCTTTGGTCTAAAAGTCTATGTAATCATTACTGTTATTAGAGTGATAGCTTTCCAGTTACTGATGAAGCATTAATACAGTATAAGAGTATAACACAATACACTATTTATTGCACAAAAGACTATTTTATTACAAAAGGCGGACTTAATGCTGTAAAACTTTCTCTATCAGTCACCCTTAAGGAAAAGCAGATTTATAAAATGTGGCCAGAGCAACTTAATTTAAATAAAAAATCAATCAACAGCAAGCGAATCATATCAGCCACCCTTTACACTTGTACTTTGTGTAGTAGGGAGATTATTAGCAGTATATATATACTCTTTCCCACCTTTAAAACCCATCACAAGCCTTTGGTGACATCGGCAGAAAATAAATGAAAAAGACATCCCAGTTATTCGGGTAAATTATAGAACTCCAAAACAACGAAGTATTTTCGCAGCGATTAAAACTCACACCTTTCGCCACCGAGCGTTGGCCCAGCATCGCAGAGATGCGACGAACTCCACCGCTTTTCATTACGACCTGCTTAACATACCGAACTGGTGTTGCTGGACATTCCCGGGCAAGTGTCCACGTGTCCACTTTTTACTGCCCCCGCTTTATTGCGCTGCGAAAGGGTTTGCTCCACGTAATGCGTAATTACACCTACACGTAAACATTGTCCAAGCCACAAAAGTTACTTTACTACCATTTTAATAACAAATATTCAAATTAAGACGTAAAGTGAAAGGCGTAATAAACGCTTGGAGCTAACGAGATTAAAACGCTAAGTTTGCGTTGGTACCTATTCTTACGATGGAGATTATCATTAAACTTTGAAATTTTAATGAGAACAACGTCCTTGTTAAGGTTTTTACTTCAAAATTCAGTAATGATATTTCGACTCATTACTGATAAAATTGTATTGAATCACCAATACTCAAGCCTCTTTTCGGGGATAATATTTCAGCCGCCGGGTGATGCATTGTTCTATTAACACGATTTTATGAGCGACATATTAAAATAATAAAAACTTATGCCTCTCTTAATTAAATACTTTAGCGGCAGGCTGAGCGGAGATATGTAAATTGTTTTAGGGGATAGATCAAACAACCCTTTTTTATGACTTTAATATGCGGTCGCCGCGCGCGGCGGTGAGACAGGGGCGAGGGGGGTAAGTTATGAAATATTTAATAACGGCGCACACGATTCCATTTGAATTACTTTCCAGGAAATGATGACGTGCAAAGCAGGCGGCACACCGCGCCCTTGGACTACGTGGAAACACCGAAATGAGCGCAGAAACAAATATTGCTTTATGAAACGAACTTTTCGCTTTATTAAAACTCACAGATGAACAAGGTATTCTTATAGTTGGCTTCCACTGGCTTGGCTTGAGGTTGTTCGTGATAACGTTGTGCACAATGTTTTTGTGCAACAAAATTATTACATGTTTAAAAATCATCGCGTGAAACACGCTGAAAATATTCTAGACTTATTGTGGTTTATTCGTATTTCCTTCATCATACACATTATGTACGACTGGCCACTGTCTCCAAAGGGTTTAACATTTTTAATTGATATTCCTTGTCAAATACGCGAAAAAACCCCGTATAATGACGTCAAGGGTGCGGGTAATGACGATCCGTGTCGTGGTAATGATGGTATTAGTATGATGGACGTAATCAAGGAGGTATTTTACGCGATGGCGGTAGGAGTACGGCGGCTGGTAAGGAGGATGGAGGCTTTTAAATAATTAGGCGTGTGGATAACACACTTTGCGTACCTAGTTGTTTAAAGACTGCGTTTTTTTAAGCATCTCTCAACATTAAGTAATTGTATTAAATATTGATAGCTAGAGAGAGGTAAACACGTAAGTCACGTAACTTATCGAACGAGCGTTAGGACAATTCAATTGTAATTTTCCCATACAAAAAGTGATATTTTGATCTACCTGACGCACCTGCAATGCGTTACGTAATAAACTAATGTTTATGTGGTGGTGGTGTAATGGTAATACACCACCACCACAAATAAGATTGATGATCTGAAGAAGTAGAACAGACTACATTTAACATTTATATTATGAATGTCAAATAACAAAACCAGGTTTAAAATTTAAACAAAAATGGAGATTCATGAAAAACTCCCAATATTTTTGTAATGAGGATTCAATGATTTACAATTAACGAAATGACCTCACGGGGCGCAGTGCAGAGGTATTGTTACTGGATATTAGATAACCTGTCCACTTCTTGACCTAGAAGGTACTTACCTTTTTTGTACAGGTACGTATATGCCCACGAACTCAGTTCAACTAAAACATTTTTACTGTTTCCCATTGCGCAGCGCACATTGTCGTCGGCGCGGCGTCGCCTCGAGCCGTGTCAAAACGCGAGTCCATCGTATTAAACAAAACGTGCATTTTCGTTGCACTCCGAGAAACGCCCGCAGTGCCGCCAAAACCATTCGAAGATAAATCGATAGCTAATTTGAAATGGCTCATTGTTGTCTGCACAATAGTCTATACAAAGGAACACAACTTTCACAGATATTGCTCTTGCACAATACAGACACTCCAACTGAAATGGCAAAGGGTCGGGACTTCATGTTCGATGACATAGCTAACGGCTAAGTTGCTTCACTGGATTATACCTGGCCTTAATGTTTTACAATGAACTGTTTCTTTGCTGTTTTATCGCCAGTGATTTGTCTTTACTAATAATATTGCTTGCAGGAATGCGCGGTACGCCTCTTAAGCAGTTTAGCTTTTCCCATGCACGTTAGTTGCACATTATTCACTTCTATCTACGTAACTATGGATACTACAAATAAATAATGTTTTATTAACGAATCGTGATACATTCAATGACCAATGTTGTACTTCGTAATTGGTGACTTACCACTCTCATAATTCTAACTAGTTCGCAAATAAATCGATGTCAATAGGTAAATAACATCAATTCTAATTGCGATTTGTATAACGGGTATATATATAGAATCGGAACTTTGTCTTGCTCTTCTGTGCACAAAATTTGTGCATTTATTACATTTAATGTAATAGTTGCCGAACATTGCACAACACATCTAATAATACAAATTTCGGAACGTGATAAAAATCGTACATTAGTCACTCGGTGTCCGAGTTTAGAAAACAGGCTCAAACTTCACCGACTGCTTATTAATTGGATGTGAATAATTAATTGCTGCTGACTTTAACAAACTGTGTGGCAATTATGTTGAAAGCCAACTAATGCCCTGGTTTTACGTGAAACGAAAATTTAAAAACTTAAAATAATTGCCACAGGAAATCATTAAGAGCTATTTTTGTTTAAGTAATCTGATTCCTGCTAATGAAAGCTGAACATGAAATGAAAAGAAAAATCATCTGAAAATCAACCTTATATATAAAATGCCACAAGTAAAGCAAATCTGCAGGGTATTTTTAATACCAAACAAGCTTACGGTCTGCCTGATGATAAGATTGATAAGCAGTCGCTGTAGCTTATGAACGCTTACGATTCCAGCAGAATAACTAGCACGTTGCCGATCCTTTATTAATTGGAAGATTGGTTGAGTTGTTTGCTTGAGACGGACGGGGATCCCTCACTCTCAACACAACATATTTGTGTAGAATGCTACATATAGTGTGGGTCCAGGCGGAATGAGATAAGTCGTCGCAGCGTGCTGCATGAAAGCGCAGCACGGCATTGTAAGCGTTTTCACGAGAAGGACGCGCTGCGCTGCGCTGCACAGCGAAAGCCGTGCCATGTGAACAATGCAAGTGATGTTTGAAAAATGTAAACACTTGCGATGTGCAGATACCGAGTCATGGGTTAAGTAGGTATAAAAGATACTAATTTGTTGCATGTATTGGCATTTATGGTCTGATGTAGGTATAATGTATTATTCAATCAACTAAGCGACCATCGTATCATCTCTATAAAATAAAAAAGACGGATCTACTTGGTGGTTTAAATTAAATTCTGCCTATTACACCGAAGTACAAATAAAGGATACGCGGTACTAAGAAGTTGCAAATCAAAGGTTTCGCAGGACCAAGGATGAAGTTGTACCAGGCAAGCAGGCGGGTGTGGGGCTAGCGCGTGGGCACCAAAATGGCCGCCAACGACTTAATAAGCGGTTACGTGTGATTTACGCGCGCCCGCGGCGCCGGCGCACGGCCACTTTGTTCCAACTAATTTATGACAACAAACATCAATTTTACTTTAGTAAAAACTTAGTAGAGTAACTAAGCACTGCAATGATAAATGGAAAAGTCATTGAAAGAAAAAATACACGACAGGGTTTGAACTCGCGACCTCTCGGTGGGAGCGCTCAAGCTAACAGCCAGTTTACGTGGTGGTTCTAGTCATCGGACTTTTATTGCCATGTTTTTGTAGTTGAATTAACATTATAGCTTTCTATTCTATTATTTTCTTTTCTAATAAATACCTTATGGTATGTACTTTTCAATCGCTATAAGTTTAGGAATGGGATCGCTCTTATTGTAAGTATACCTATGGCATTAGTGGCAATTTTGCATATGCCGTAGAATATAGGTCACGCACGAGCATGACGTTTGTGCTGTGCATCTAAAGCCTAAATAACAGTAACACGGCCTGCGGTGGTGATCAATAGATATGATCAATAGTAAACTTGACAGTTATTGTCAAAGCAATTGGCCACAACCGCAGGCCGCACTAGTGTGTTTCAGGCCTTAGGCTTCAAACATTCGTAACGTTTCCACACAAGATAACACTCTGACAATTTCTGTCAAATAGTGTCATAAACTTGTTAACTTGACTTTATCCAGCAATAAACGTAAGCATCATGGGCGCGCTAGTTAATGATACTCGTATTATAACATTCCCTTGTATGTATCAACAAATGTAATAACACGCTAATAATGTCGCTGATTGATATAATATATCAAAATGCTATTAAAAAGTTAAGGGTTTGCTAATTGGGGCGCCGTGTTGGCCACACCCAATAAATCTCTTGCATAAAAGCTGTAAATATACCACAAATACGCCATAAATATACAATTCCGTGGCGTCATAGGCCATAGACCTCACTCGATGCGAGCGCGGTCCACAGTAGAAATAGCATTAACAGTAATCCACTGCAGTCAGCTTTTAAGTCCGCCGCGTGACGCCAGCTAAGTATATGATAGAGCGAGATATGGAGATAAAGCCCTAGTTTTCTCGCTCTCTCTTATATGTAAACGTACGAAGGAATAAATGCGTAACATTTCGAACGATCGTTAGGACCACTCAACTATAACTTACATACATTAAGATATACGTAACGTTACTACATATCAAGTATCAAGAAGTATTTATTTATTGCAAACATGTTGTTAGTTGACATGTGTTACAGTAAGTCTCAAACATGAACCCTGTGAGGTGAGGGCATCGCATTGTTTCTAAATTAACTTACAACGAAATATATTTATAACATATGAAACGTATAGCAATTGGCCAGCTAAACTGCTACACAGGAACTTGTGGATGCAGCTTTACTGACACGCTTGCATTGTTACATTACTTACATTATCTACACATATTTATGAGTCGATCGGGACATGAATTCTGATCAATTTGAAGTTTTATGAAGATAACAATTTTAAAATACAATATGTACTGTTAAAATCCGACATCGCACTAAGGTGCACGACGTTGGAGATACCATTACCAAATTCAAGTGGAGTTGGGCAGAACACCTTGCCAAACAGACCGCTGGTAGGTGGACCAAAAAGCTGTCAGATTGATGGCCACTTCTAGGTAAAAGGAGCATCGACCATACAACAGCGCCAAGAGCCCGGCTCTTAAGTTTATGATGATGATGATTAATACGATAATCCTGAAAATATCATTTGACGCATTGATAAGTTGTGTCCACTGTGAACAAGTTATGGCCGACAACTGGCCCGCAACAATCGGTGTGAATCGAAAATAACCGGAAAATCTCTACGAGTTGTCTAATGGCTTATTGTTGTACCGTCGTTAATGTCATCTCAACTCCGGCCGACAAATGGTCGTGTCTTCGAATGTGCTATAATTTAATAAATGTGGCGTTAAATCTAATTTCAAAAAACCTTCCACACGCGTATATGATGTACTAGCTCATTAAAATGCAATAAAGAATTGTCAAAGAGAAACTTGGATTAGACATAAAGTTATATATTCCATGTAATTTTTGTCATATTATCGATACGTGTATCCTGAGGAGTGCCATAATAATATGAATTACAGGTAGATTGTTATATTCTGAAACACAGTGTCGACGACCTCTGTAGTCTAGGCCTACTTAAAGACGGTCAAAGAAAAAAAAAGATATTTTACCCCGATGCACATTCTAAACTTGATTGAAGTTTAGTTACTAGAACAAGCAAGCTTATTACTACTTAAAGGATGTCAACTCTCTCGAAGCTGAACGTCCTAGGTTCGGACCCCGGTACGGGCATATATTTATTTGACGAGTATAAACATTTGTTTCTGAGTCATGGGTGTTTTCTAAGTATTAAAGTAATTGTATCTATTAAATATATAGCAAATATATAGCCGTAGCCATAGTACTAGACTAGTGGTAAGATTGTCCCCTAATAAAAGGAAATTTAAAAAATGCTCCTACCGGGATTCGGACACTTTTTTAAAGTATACCAATTTTAACTCCAATTCGGATAGGCAGTCAAATTTGACTTGCAAGATTTTCTCCGAACAAACAAACAATGCAAATGAAATTAAAGCCTCTAATAGATATCCGATGACAAATAACTGTGTTAGGTATTCAAGTTTTGTTTTTGACATTTCACGATAGCCGATATTGTATTCGTATATAAGTATTTTCATGCCATCGGCAAACTGCAAAATAATGCTATACAAATTGAAACCAGTGGTTGTAAGTACTCAAAATAGGAATGACGTTTCAATAAATTAACAAAATAATAAAGTTTCGTAATCAGTAATACACATTACATTATCAGGGATATTTTTATATAAATCGATCTATTCTTCCGACCTCATAAATAAACCCTCACAAATTTAGCCATAAGGCGACTGGCATCCTCAAATTTTGGTCTCGCGTGCTCGCTAATAAAACGTCAATATGCTGTGATCCCTCTGAGACAGTAGTACTACCATGTAGTTCAACTGGTAGTACAAATGATACACCGTAAGGTCACTAGTACTACCAGAAGTACAACTGTCCTGTAGTCTGTTGCGTGCATTGCGATTCTCGTTTAATTTAATAAAACAATCAATATTAACATTTGTTCAATATCTCCACTTCAGTACGCTTACCATGAGTTTGACAATGACGGCTTACGCTAACGAGTATCGAGTTTTCTATATGTGCATCTCTATTGCACTTTGACAGTACGAACGGGATGCACAGATAGAAAACTCGATACTCGTTAGCGTAAGCCGTCATTGTCAAACTCATGGTAAGCGTACTGATGTAAAAGATAGGTGGTAGGTTAGGTTCGTTATGTATCTTCAGATGCCCGAAGGGCGAACAGACCAGAAATAGGAAACTGTCGTAGTGCTAGACCATTCATAATAGGAGAACCTTGACTTTTTTCCATTTTCATAACTAGAATCACCTATTAAACAACAACATTGATGAATGATTACTTCAGAGTAGGCAACGTTCAGCAAATTTTAAGACGAAAACAGCCTCTTTTCAATAACTATTTTGACGTAGAAGACCAAGTTTTTTTTGTTTTTGCTGGCGGATTTATACGTTACGATCCTTTACCATCATCATGTATCTAAGAGCCTGGCTCTTGTCAGGGTGGTAATATTGCTACGTGTGAACCTTAGCCCTTCAAAAACCAACACTTTCCACATCTTTAACCGCACTCACTAAACTAACTCACACTCCGCCTAAAATAACGTTCACGTCATTATTACTGCATTGGCGGTCCCTTTATTCCGAGCGGCTGAAGTAACAGCGAGTTCCATAGTTCGCACAGGGCTATGCCAACAACCTGCACTAATTTATGCAAACGAGTTCGCATCATAACCATTCACGGCGAAGTTGGATGCTTTTCTTTCAAACTAATTATAACGACCGTCCGGAAACGGTGTTCGTTACCCCTTTTGTTTTACGTTCCGGTCGGGATAGGGCGAACGTCGTATCGTATGTGTGTAAATACACGTAAATGTAGTACATAAAAGAAGGGTGTAATTATAAAAAAAAAGTCATCATAGTAGTCTTAGTCAATATGTATGTATGTACTTGTAATCAAATATCTAGTTATGAAACCATGACTAGACAACCAAATTTTAGTTTAAAGCAGGTTTATCAAAATATTTTAGGATTGTAATGAACCTATATCCTCTATGGTAGATACTTAGAGCATTAAACCAACAGGAGTGGTCACATGTGACATTTTCTATACATCAAAAGTCTGCCGATTTTTGCCGGGGAGGGGAACGTCAAATATATGCGGAACGTGAAAATAGCTACGTCAGATAAACGTCAGTCCATACAATACGTACTGGTCATACGTATTTGGCAGAGGGGAACGCCTGTCAATTGCCACTCCGGTTGGTTTAATGCTCTAAGGGTAGATACTTAATTATCTTTTTATTCATCAAAATCCGCCCAAGAAGTTAATCTCGAAATATATGCTCTCGTCTTCGTACATTAGGTAAATTAGATAAGGTAGTCGCAACTGTTCACACGAAGCTGATAAAAAAAAGATTTGCCGCTGTCAAGTAAAAATACGCTACCTATCTGTGTTCAGGATCCCAAATACCAAATACTTAAGGCGAAAAAAAATGTCGCAATGTCGTGTATGAAATAAAATAGATTTCATAAATTATCTACAGACAAATAAAATGATGGGAACATATATGAATCTATTTTTTTATATTATTTGAAATTTTTTGTTTATATATTTCATACCTAAAATAAATGAAAGCAAACAAGATTTAACAGCACACTAAACCACTCGACAATACAATTTGAAGCAGACCCAACAATACAATTTTACAAATATGAAACGCTGAAATTCACAAGAGTACAAAATATCAGGTCCGCATTTAGTGGGTGTTCTGCGCAGTGATACACCCGCCCTATTCAGTTTGTGCGACCGCACGGAACCGTCTCCGCGCTTTCAACAGGCTTATTCCAGTTTGATTCTCACTCGCTGATATATCAAATACCGTGGAAAAAATGTACACAAGAATACTTCATTTGCGTCTTTAGCGTACTCGAGCGTTTATTCACAATAATACTAAAAAACAAAACCTGCGTAGGTATTCATAAAAAAAATAACTATAGCTGCCCGCACCGCACCGCCCGGGTATCAGTGAAGCCTATGTGCATCTGATGGATAGACTGATGAAATAACTTTTGAAAGCGTTTGAGTAGTTCCGGAGATTATCCTCTAATACCTCTGCATACAAACTTACAACCTTACAGGCTTTTCCTCTTTATAATATTAGTAAAGATACATACATTCATGAAAATTCTGCCATCTAATGACGTCAGACATGTGAATGTTTTACTTTATACATATTCCTGTTCGCAAACTGAACACGAAAGAATAAAAAGATTGAATCTTTACCAAAGGATCAACAATATCGAAACCTGCGTCTTTCACAAATGGGTTGGAACGATAGTGCGCGTTTCCGAGTAACAAGCGCAAAAGGATTCCGCATTAAAAACAGATGAATGATGCTAAATGGTCGTGACAAACGGGCGGGCGGCACGTCGAACTCTACCTCCATAATTTTGACGTTAACGGTAGAGAATACTGTGCTAAGGCGAACCTATGCTCGCAAGCGATAACGTAATAGAACGTAATGTGAAATATATTGGATCGCTCGCGTTGATAAATCTACGTGTGTGATAGTGCAGTGCAACGCCTAGATTAAGGTGACTCTAGTCCCTATATTTTCTTACTCACTCGCTACTGTAACGTCGATATGCTATCCTCTACAGACAGAATATACAGAGTGTAATCGGATACCCAGGTCATTATTATTAGAAACTGATACCGAAAGTACCTTCATACCTTTATAAATATAAAACTAGAAATTTTACACGCTCCCATACTTTTAGTAATTATGGTGTTCGTAGAGTGGCGGTAGCTTTCATACATTAAGCAATTTAAGTTTTACCTAAATAATGAAATCGCTAAAGTTATAGATTACTTTTATAAAAATGACCTATGGCTTCGTCAAAACAGAAGTAGCCTTGTAAAACAATTTTGAAACAAAAAAACACCACTATTGCAGCTAGTTCAGGCTGAAAGATCGCGGCAAAGTTTCCAATGTTGCGAAATTTCTTCTATGGAACATTTTCATTGTTTATATTTTACAAAGTCAAGAATTCTCTGGAATATATGCATTAACAGCTGTTTAATTGCCTGCCTATATGATAACATGTTGTTTATAGATGTAATTATTAATTAATAATATATCTATGAATAATTCCTATAAGAACGCAAAATTATTTTTGTCTGTTCGTGAAAATTTTCAGAAATTACTGGAAACCTACCCAGTGTTTTAGAATTTTCAGCAAATTGTAGGTACATACATTGCTTCTTCAGGGTATCCGGCGTTCTGCCCGCCCGTCTGCCGCGGCGGCGCGGCCGATTGGTTTAGTTAGCAGGCAGCGCGCCGCCTCATTTGCTTGCCGCCACGACTTGTTAACGCTCTTTTCATCCAACACCAGTTCTAACTATCGCTTCTAGCGTAAATCGTGTCACAGATGACGATAAACGTTTACCTTCGTTGAGATTGAGAATGATTATATACTTATCTAAGCATTAATGAATGAAAATATATGAATTACATTAATATAATTAAACAACTGTAATATTTTGACATGTAGTATTTTTTATTATTATCAATAAATGAGTATGAGTATGAGTTTGAGGGATTTATAATTCAATAGAATTAGCGTGTACAACGGAAACACGGCGGTGATCGACTTACAAATTGTGAGGTGTCCGCGGCAAGTCATAATGCCCCACTTTCAAAATCGGAGTAACAGGGACAATGAAAAACTTAACTAGTACCTAATAATGTTTAATCGATTTAACTGTGTAAGGTAAGGGAAATTGAAACACACTGTTTCCTCTATTATTGAACAAAATGTCACCCTGTATATCCGTCTGGAGTAAACCAGCTGTGGAAAACAATCTTTCTGAATCTACAGTAGCAGCTGGTTTGATGGACAAATACTTTTGGCCAATTTTTCAATTTAGGAAATACAGTATTTTTTCTCCAATAATTTGAAAATGAACTAGTTTTAAGAATCGTTATTAATCGTACCTAATACTTTTTTCGATACCGATGATCGTCAAAAAT
This sequence comes from Epinotia demarniana, assembly GCA_945867215.1. Classification (NCBI taxonomy): domain Eukaryota; kingdom Metazoa; phylum Arthropoda; class Insecta; order Lepidoptera; family Tortricidae; genus Epinotia; species Epinotia demarniana. The sequence continues at coordinate 9,434,958 of OX244264.1, forward strand.
AACGATAACCTGCGGTTTACGATTATCGGCATCGGTATCGTTGCATCCCTACTTGGAAGCTAAGAAATACCAAAATATTTAAAAATAAAGGTATATATTTGTTCGGATATCACAATTCCATTTCTCATCGCTGATCTTACACACATCCTGTAGGTATATTTTAAGACACTGCTTTAGATTCCGTAATAAATTAGAATTTTCTAATGAAGGTAGCATACTGCGATATGGGGTCAGTTTTATGCACATGCGTGGTGGTGGTGGTGATGATGATGATGTGGTGTAGCAATTAATTTTGTAGGACCGTGGATAGTCGGGTTGTAAAAGACAGCGCACACTTGTGCACGATAAATTCTAAAGTCATTAACATTTTTATTTAGGGAATGTGATCTATTGAAATCAGTTGCATTTTTCTTGGATTCTCTTGAAATTAAGTTATACGATAGGAAGATCCGTATTTTCGGTAGAAGTTGGCAAAATTATAGGAAAATTTCATCAATGTTCTGCGATTGCGATGCGATTTTGCACCTTAGAGGAAAACACATAGAGTTACTATAACGTTGTCAATCTAACGTAGGTACTATTGCCTTTTTAATTGTATATCACCTACCGAAATGTATCTAAGAAACATACTTGGAATCTTGCTTGGAATAAAATACGAAATGTCAACAGGTCTCTGTCATTTTCCAGTAAGATGTTTTGACCATTTCAGTTTCTCTAAGGAGGTTGGTGACTGGTTTAAATTCTTAATGTCACCAAAAAAATAATCAATCCTAGGTCAGTGACCTGTCTCATTAAAGTGAGATAGTGTGCGTGAAATGTAATGGTGTGCGTCACTGGGGAGAATTACGATAACGTTGCGCCGACTAGCGGATATATTGTGTCGCGTATGTAGCTTTACTCGAATAAGAAAGCCTTAATTTAATTCATTCGTTTCATTGTTCCGTTATGGATTCATTGATTTTACCGAGACTTAATTGTTAATTTCATATTCCACTTCAAAGTTATCTATACGAGTCCGTTCGTTTTTCGCGTATTGGTTTTACTTAGTACACATATTTATTACTTAGTCGTGTTTCACCGCTTCACCTAACGCTAAGCGTAAACTGATTTACGGTGCAAAGATGGAAATAACTGCTTCTCTGGCCGTAAGTAATGATCTTTATGTGACTTTATGATTCGAGAGGCATCGGTAAATTACTCCGAAATTGACTCGCAGTCGATTTCACGACTGGCAAACGAGTAAGTTGCCATCCGTTCTCACTTTGCGAGTAAAAATTACTAACTGTTAAGTATGTTTTTACGAGTACGTACTTTAAATCGAAAACGCCCATGACTGACTTGTATGTGTGTTTAGGCTGCGTTTACGGACACGCGGAGCGTTCGACAGCGTCGGCGGAGGTCGGGCCAGAACTCGCCAAACCACCAAAACTTAATGTGGCGTTGCTTAGAATTGTTTACTTACAGGCGTGATTGTTTCTATAGTCGCCTGACGAGCCGCATCCCACGCTTCGCATCGCCTGTCCATAAACACGGTCGTACTTTTTAAAAAAACAGCCAATTTTGGGAAACTTTCGTACGCATTTTGATACAGTATTGAATTTACACTATTAAATTTATTCAAGTAGAGTCACTACCAAAAATCTTAAAAATATAAGATTTTAGCCAGTCTCTGTAAAACAGATTATATTTCATGAAATATACAGAATTTTTTATTATAATTTATTCTGTGGTATAGAGTTATGAACACAAATATACATATTAAAATACGTAGACAATCCAGTGACAAATAGGTTCCAGGAAACGCCTCGGGACTTTGATGTTACTTTTGGATACTGAAATATATTGAGTTAATCAGCTAAGTATGTTTTTTAAACATTATAGGTACAGACTAGCCTTAATCTCAGTTGCAACGGCAACAAATATGTATATGTCGCAGTGAAATGGCCAAAACAGAGATTTGAACAAATCCCTAAGGGATATGATCAAATCACGCAGGATGTTAAAATAGCGAATCCATTTTATCATTTACCTAATACAAATCAGTCATTTCATCAAATCTCTGAATCTGTTTAGTGAAATGACGAAATCGGACAAAAAAGGCAACTCGTTTTTTCATTTCACTAGATTTGTTTAGTGATTTGATAAATCCCTGAAACACGTCAGTGAATTGACGAAACTAACTCGCAGATATTGGCTACTAAATCATTAGTCATTTAAACGGTTCTGGGACTTACACTCGGATGGCGGATAGGTTAGAAGATGTTTTTTTTATAAAAGAGCGGAAAAATCTTTATCGCGGTAGTTTCGTCAACTCACTGACGCGTTTCAGGGATTTTATCAAATCACTAAACAAGTCTAGTGAAATGAAAAAACGAGTTGCTTTTTTGTCCGATTTCGTCATTTCACTAAACAGATTCAGAGATTTGATCAAATTACTGATTTGTTTAGGTAAATGATAAAATGGACTGGCCATTTTAACATCCTGCGTGATTTGATCATATCCCTTAGAGATTTGATCAAATCTTTGTTTTGACCATTTCCCTACAACATATACAGCACAAAGTCTCGAAATATGTAGACAGACCTTATTTCTGCAACAATAAGGTTGTAGTATACTATTTATGAAACTTTGAGTGAATACATATTGGTGCCCTTGACAGTACATATTTTAACACTGCTAAACGTCTACGTGTATAAAAACATCAATAAGTTAACAACCCTTTCAGAATTCTTCAAAAATGTTCATGAAGGTGAAGTTTTTAATGGTTGCCCTATAAATCAGTTAGCCTGAGAATCTAAGAAGTGGACTAAACAGTTCCTCGTGGTGTTAGCGTCGTAATGATCCCTTAATGATTGCTCCCTCTGCGCCGCTCTCAAACTCGGATAACTTCGAGCTTATACCTATACGTAAGATTATAAAAACGTGCATCGTGAAAACATTCGTAACGTTATGTTTGAAAGGCTCTTATTAATTAATTATGGAAATTAGTAAACCATGTACAATATTAACAAAAGCAAAATTCGATCAAAGTGGAAAATTGAAAAATTATTCGCCACGAGCGGTATTTAAACCCGCATCCTCTGGAAACCATCCGTCCAACCAACCAACCAACCAATATTTCGATCCCTTTCACTTTTCTAATTACACATTGAGAAGGTTCTTCTAATTAAACTTTAAGGAGGCTCGTAGCTACATCTACGTGTAGAAAGAGATGTCATTTTTCAATTTAAAAAATCTTCGTGCCGTGTCTGAAGTAAAAAAAATCGTTATTGTTCTTGGTATCTAATATGCATGATATTTCTTGAAGTGTCTAAATCTGTCAATCTCCGTGACCACCCTTTTGTTATCGTGTCATATTTTTAATTTTTAACGTCATTTGCGATTGCGATCTCATATAGGCGGGATGGGAGCGAGGCACGGAGACGTGCGGCGTACCTCTGCCGCCGGCGGCCCATTAAAAATAATCGATGCTTGCGAAAATATCGAGGGCTTTCCACTAATGACATCGCACGGGAAAACAAAGCGAACGGGGTCGGTCGTGCCGACACAGTCGGGCGGTGAGGACCTGCATAGTTCGGTAAGGACCGCCTAAGCGCAGAGTTTCGACGCAAAAAGCCAGAGATTTGGGGCCGTCTTGTCGACAAGCTTTTTCTCATTAATTTGCAGCACTGCTTAGAATGAGTGTGGTCGTTAGTTTTATTTTTATGTGAACTTTCTATAGCGCGAATTAATACGAATTGTTTAAGTAGTTTGAGTTGAACTAAGATCTTATTGATACGTGTAGGGAAATTTTGCTCGTGTTCCATGCATTCGCAATGTGAGCAACAGCTATGAAAATGAGTAAGTAAGCGTTTCTACCTTCTATGCAAAGCTCTGAAGCAATACTCTCTAGTGTCTATCGACGTAAAATAATTTTTCATTACGGTGAATTCACTGTTTTTGAAGTCAATTTTATTGCATTGCATTTGAGCGCCCACAAGGCCTGAAACACCGCCTGGAGTGATTCTATTTTATTTATAGATTTGAAGACGTTAAAGCACCCCTTCACTTTACGAGCTCAAGTCGAAGTTTATTCCCAAAGTCAGTGTTTAATAAGTTAATTCAGGTGAAGAAGCGGCGGGCTCGTCTTTGTTTTTCTTACAAATGAAATTATAGCGCGGATAAAATATTTTACTGTCTGTCAATTTGGCGGATTTAGCTCGTCGAAATGTAAAGATATTAGGCGGGGTTAAAATTTTATTTGCGAGTTATTGCCGCATACCGTGTGCTGGTACGCGGATCTGCCATGGTGTTGATTTCTGTGTTGCGATAAAGAAGATAATTATAGACAGCTATTTCGATATGACGTGTTCCTTCGTAACCAAGGAATGTTCAATGGTTCGAAATTGTTTTCGGTGTTGCGTATAACAAACTGCCGATACTCACCCGGGATCAATGCCGTAGAGGATTTGGTGGTAACTTTTCCTCAATAGTTAATTTTTTTCCTGCTTGTCGCCGGCGATCAAAAAGTTAACTTTTTCATAGTTTTGCGAAATCCCGAAATATATTCTAGTACACCATAGTGGTAACAACGTGTAATTGGAATAATAGTCGTATTAATAAACTTACCTAAGGGAAATTGTTTGAGTTTAAGAAATGCACAATTCTCGAAAGATCAGCAAATACTCCCGTGATATACTGTAAGCTAAGTTATATACATTCCCCAAGACCTAATACCAAAATACATCACGGAACAGGACATAGCGTAATAAAAATTAACGAAACCGCAGCAACAAATTTACAGGAATATACGCGACACGGCGGGATATTTAAAGACTGTAATAAATTCATTCCGGCTAGATCTTCCACTTCTCTTTATGTCTGTCCTCTTTGCTCGAGAAAGACGTAACTCTAATTCTTTTCCTAATCAAACAGATTCGTTAGTTCAAGGATATTTGTGTAAGATTTTTGTTTTAGATAAGCGGAAATGTGGAGATCCAATTAGACTAACTTATTACGGGGCAGTTATTGCAGTTGAAATTTGTGAAATAATTCGTAGCTGTTTTGAATGGCTCTTAATCATTGAGCAACCAAATAAACGTTCTACATGTATAAGGTAACTTATTTCGTTCAATGATTTAAGTTTTTTTACAATTTAATATGTTTTGTCGTGAACTAATGTGAAGTAAAAATATTATTCTTGAGATTAAAAGAAATGGTAATGAACTAAACAATTTTTATCTTTTCTTATACGACGATCACATTGAACACGACGGTGGCCAGCCTCCCTGACGAGAAGTGTTCGTCGTTCCCTATCGACACTTGATACTCTAGGGTTGTCAATAACGCACTGCCGGCTCTTAAGGAAGATTTCCTATGTATGCAGCTTCAAACGCACCCTTAAGACACCACCAAACTTAGCTAGCACGATCACTTTTATGTCCGACATACAGCATTCGTCCCTTACTAGCAAGTAGTGAGTGCTAGAGGGACGAGTGATTGATGTCGGACGTAAACGCAATCATGCTACCGAGTATGGAACAGAAAACGTACGAGGGTACGTACATAGTTGTTAGGACGTTTTTCTTCGGAAAATTTAGGTGCTTAGGTGTTCCAAATTTAAGCTCCATAGATGAAATTCCGCTGAGCCCTACGTCTACTAGTACTAGTAAGCGATTTTGTTTGCTATCCGATAACGTGTGATATAGTTATTTTTCAAGACGCCGATAAGTCAACAAAAAAATCCAAAGTTACACTCCTTAATTCCTAATAGTCGACACGTACTAATATTATGAATGAATACTACTCTATTGTTGTTGTTTTTACTCTATTGTTATGAATTATTACTAACAAAAAATTTCTCGTTTAATTTCATTTGGGACAGTGTCAAGCACTGGGACGTCTATTTAATCATCATCATCTGATATACGTCCCACTGCTGGGCACAGGCCTCCTCTTTACCGCATAAAATTATAAAAATAAAGCTCACGTGAAACAGTAGCGATGACAATGGAAAAGCAAAGATGTGCAGAAATCATGAGTGTTCGCATTGTGAGTCGTTACGTTTGAATGATCCGCGATAGAGGGTGGTGGGGAGTTGTATGCAACAAAGCTGGCGTATAATTGGTGCGTCGTAGTGGGCCCAGCCCGCGGGCGAGCATCGTTAGCCTTTCTTTCGTAGACGCGGTTTGTCCGGAATGGGTGCTTGCTAATTAAGTATGAAATTAATTGATGCAGCAAACTTTGCGAGTGAAACTTGAATTAATTGGCACGTCCGGCTTCAGCCTAATTAGGAGCCTGAGGCTTTTCAGTATCGCGCTCATTGAAGCCGTGAAAAACACACAAAAGTGTTGTGAGTAGTGTGCGCGGAATCAAATATGGCTGGTCTGTTAATTGCGGTCGGTCTTCGGGCAAGGAAAATGGTGACTTTTAATAGTTAGCTAGTTTTTGTTTATTAAAACCTAAGTACCGATTATTTAAGTAGTTAAAATTGCTATATACTTATGATGTTATTCGACATTGTAAGTTTTATTGAGACAACGGCAACCCTAGTGTGCAGGTGGGTAGTTCGAAAAATTGGTGCATCTATTAGATGTTGATCCCCGGCTTTCGCCAGTCTTGCAGTTGCAATACCTCCGAAACGACGCATTTACTCGTAAGTTTCGTTCAGTGAAAATGAAGTGTGATAATCGTGAGTTTAAATAACTATGCTATAGGATAGTTAAGTACCTAAGTATATTTTATTTTTGATCTTTTAAGAACAATCAATTAACTCTTAAGAATTGTGTTTAATTTTAACTTCTTCGTCGTTCCACTCTTAACGGAGTGGTCGTGGTCATCATTCCAGGTGTTGGTAGCAAGCTTCACAATATGTCATTCATGGCTCTAAAACTTTATAGGGATTATAATGGGATATCTAAAATTCTATTTTACGTTATTTGTTACCATTACTACCTACATCAAACAGTCAGTCATACTCTTTATTTTGATAGTATTTCCCAACCCGGCGTTCTAATGAGCCAAAATAGGGCATACTTTCATGTAGACCGAAGGATATGAACAACGAATATGTCAAACAATAATGCAACCGATCTTATTGACCCAATGAAACCTTACCGAATTACAAAAGTTTTATGCGTCTTGGACAAAAAGGACTATGGAAAGAAAAAAATCAGCACTTTTATATCTTTACACCAAGCTAAGGTAAGAAGTAATTACATTAATTCTGATTTTATGTTAAATAAATAAAATATAGTAAGTAGTATTAGGTACGCACCAGTCGCACCACACGTCTTCAAGGTTATGTATAATACTAATAATTTGTACACATTTTACACGGATATGCTACACCTTGAAATAAGAACAAAAACCGGACAAGTGCGAGTCGGGGTCGCCCACCGAGGGTTTCGTACAAAACTATATTTTTCAGATACTTCCCTGTACTTATAGTATAAGAACATATTACTAGCCCAATTTCTAGGTCAACGGAAAGTACCGTATTAATTTGGATTCCCTTGAGAGTGTCGAAATACACGGTGATTTTTAATTAGTAATAATTTTTTAATCATTTGTTTTATGCGGCATAAACGGCCGGGCCGTATTTTTTTTTAAGTTAACTTGGAAGTTTGACTTTTTCAGTGCTTCAAGGGACTGTAAACTTGACTACCTTTACGCGTTCCCGAGTTAAAGGGTCTTGACAGACAGACAGGCAGACAACTAATTGATCCTATAAGGGTTCCGTTTTTTCCTTTTGAGATAAGGAACCCTAAAAATATAAAAAAAATCTGCAACATAAAATGTTATACGCTGTTATACATTGATTCGTCAGCGCGTCCCGAGGCGAAGGCGCCTCCATAATTATCATACATTATGAATTACTGAAAATGACCGCCTCCATGGCCCTAATTGTACGTTACCTCGCCTCATCGGAGTCGTATCCCATAATGAATAGGTTCGTATTTATCAATACGTTTCCGACTATCATTACCCGCGGGGAATCATGTTTTATGGCCCTTATTATAGATAATTAGTTTGGAAAATAAACATTATTTTTATAATTAAACGTCGACAGGTCATCTTCGGTGTGTCTGGGGATAATTTGTACGTTATTTACAGATCGATTGTGACGTGATGCGATACTAATACGTTAGTCGTTAGCCGCGTAGACCTTTATCAAAACTGATTTATCGATAGTCGATAAGTATTAAAGCATTATCGAGTACTTACGTTTTATTTCATTCATTTTTGTATATTAATAGGCCTAAGTAGATATTTCAATTGTTTATAACTAACTTTTAAGTTTTAACCTTAATTAGGTTTTCATTAAGAAGGTTTCAAAGAAGGTTCAATGAATTTTACTTTCGGACAAAGTAGAAAAACTCGAAGATAAGAAGAAACTTCAATTTTAAAAAATAGGATGAAAACGATAAAACTTTACCCCAGAACACCCTGAAGTAAAATAAACGAAATGTATACCTAATCCTAAAAAGTGAAAACCATTTATTACTTACTAGCTTCTGCCCGCGACTCCGTCCGCGTGGAACTCGTTAATATCGCAGCTTACCCCCCCATTTCACCCCTTTAAGGGATGATTTCGGGGATAAAAACTATCCTATGTCACTCTCCATCCCTTCAAGTATCTCCACTGAAAAATTCACGTCAATTCGTCGCTCCGTTTTGCCGTGAAAGACGGACAAACAAACGGTTTGTCGACGGTTTTGTCTTTGTGATTTAAATTTAATCAAAAGTTTTAACTGTATTTTCCCCTTGTTACTCGTACATAACCGAGTTACATTACCAGCAATGTACAAGGAAAAAATATTCTTCGCACAAAACCGGGTAATGTATTAATAAATATTTTTTCTTTGCACATTACCGATAACATTTCCAGTTTTGTATTCCCCTTACTTGTACCTAATTACCTAAACTTGTTAGAGGTGGAGTTTGACTTGACATTTGGAAAACATTTCGACCACTTTTCCTTTACATTCGTTTGCACTCTAGTGATTTGAAAGCAATGTTTCCACATACTTAGTTGTTCAATAGAACTAGTTATAAAATGTAGTTGTTCAATAAAACTTTATTGCAAATGCACTGCCTAAACTCACAACTTTCCAAATACATAGCTCTCTAGTAACTGCTTCACATAAACCTATTACATTAATTAGCGAGTTAATTCACGCCATTATCTTAAAATGTAGCTGAGTGCAGCCGCTAACAACATGTAAACAATACTTAATAATTATGGCAGCTCGTTATGCTGCTCGTGTCATAACGTGGCTCAGTTTTAGCTCTAATTTAGCGCCGCCATTACCATACGTATAGTTTCAGTAGGACTCGGAAAGTGTAAGCGTGATAGCCAGTCTTTTAACTATATTTAAGCAGGAAGGTAGCAGTTTTGGTAGGTTATTTAAAGTATATATATTTTTATTGCTTTAAAATTAGGGCACAGATTAATCAGCTATAGGTAGACAAGCTGCTCGTGCGACAGCGCATTACTTACAGCTAACACAAGCGATGCCGCGGGATGAAATTTAGCCTTTGTCCACTCTGGAAGGACCATTGAAAAAAAAAAAATTACGTTTTTTTTAGATTTTTGAAAAGACTTTTTTTTAAAGATTTTTTTTAGATTTTTTCTTGATTTTTGAAAAAGTTTGTGTGGTTGCGAAGATGGATATTACTGCTTAATAAATATATATATAAATATAATAAACTTAATAGTCAATAATAATATTTATATTGAGTAACGACGATGATGACTGTGTGGTATATTATAGTATATTACATACATACATACATTCACGCCTTTATTCTCAAAAGGGGTAGGCAGAGCACATGAAACGTATGTTACAGCGCCACTTTTAGCATAAATGTGGGTATAAAATATCGACAAAATGTGATATTGCAGTGATAGGTTGCTAGCCCATCGCCCACAACACACTTCAACCCTGGTCCCTTAGTCGACTTTTACGACACCCACGGGAAGAAAGGGGGTGGTGAAATTCTAACCCGACACCACACGGGTATAGTATATACGGGTATTATAGTATATTATATATGTAATATTCTGTGCAGTGACGAAATTAATTGAACTATGTAAGTTACTCAATTTTATGAAGAATATTTATCTAAAGCTGGCATCCAGATACTTACAACACCAACCAGACACTTAGCAACAATCAGGGCGTGCGATCGGTGAATGGTGGATTTTATTCGTGATAGTTATAATCACGCATAATTTTATCAATTATTTTCAGAACGTATTTATTACTTAAATCCTAGGCAGGTTCTCTGTTGATAATTTTTAACAAGTATCACGAAATTCAACTCAATTTTAAATAGTTTTGATCTGGCAGGAATATTTTTTTTTATAATTCTATTCGATCTCTGTACTTAATAGGATAGAGTAGTGAAATAATCCAATTTAACACATAAAAATCCCAATAGACCATTCACATTAATTTAAGTAATTTGTTCATAATTACAATTTACTGTTCAGGACATAATATATGAAAACGAATTAAAAATTTAATTTCTTTTTCTACATTGTACCTATATTTAATGTTGACTGACAAATTAATCTTCTTAGTTTTCATATATTATATTTATATGTCCTTCACATTAATCTAAATCAAATTAACGCAGTATTTGCTCAAGTCAGAAAACTGTTTATAATATTTGAGTTGACAGGAAACATAGGTGACGCTGGTAGGTCGTCTAGCGCTGACGTCGCGTTTACGTTACGTTATCGGCTTTAATGACGCGTCGTTAGCGAATGACGGAGCTTCGTAAATAATGCGAGCTTACACTGATATTGTGAATCTCATAATGGCTTTGCGTGCTTTTGTAGTGGACCAATCGTTAGAATCGTTGTGAACTATTTAGAAGAACAACATTTGTAAAACGTTCAAACTGAAGGAAACAGTTTAAAAAATTGTTATTCATTTACAAACACTGAACGAGTGAACGTGAAATATACCAAATCATTAAAATGCATGATACTCGCAATTTAGATACATGCAATTAGCATGCAGTCTAAACAACAAAAAAATGGGTAGGTATTATAAATTCTGTAAGATGATTAATGTATGGATATTTTACTAGGGACTGTTTTAATAAACACAGTTAAGATTAATATGATGAGACATAATATTATATATCATTGCGAGAAATGTAATATACAAAAATAATTCATTTACTCACTATTGTTGCAGTTATTGCATTCAAATATAATTACTATAGTATTCCATATAATGTACAGGCGAGGAAATTGAATGTTTAGCACTTTTGGACCTTAACGTCATTCAAATAGAGTTGACATGTGCCAAACATTTATCCGTACCTACTTGCTTTCTAATGTTACTTATGCACCAAAGTACCAGTAGTAGTATGAAGTGTAAAGTATAATTATTTCGACACACTCAAAGGACACTTAAATTCGTTAGATCAGTAAACTTTTAAAAGTTTTTAAAAAGTTCATTCTTTTATTTAATAGGCAATAAGAAATTTTGCGTTTTTGGGTCCAATCTGCGGTCTGTTTCGATAACTACAAATGTATAGTGTTAATGAAGGATTTATCCTTTTACAATTTTAAAAACAAAGTTATATAAAAACATGTCTTAATTTTTCATAATCGCTCATCCAGAATAATCTAAAGGCAAATCGATGCTATAGCCAACGTGCTTATAATACACTAAATACACGGTGCCCATGGAAGATTCCAAATAATTTTTTCGTCACACTTGCTCGTCAATGGCGTTATTACTTGCGAGCGTACAGAGCAGCTATAGCCGTTTTACCTCCCACGGGCTGTTAAGTTTAGTTTTAAAATATAGAACCCAGTCATACTTCACTTCGGACTGAGGATGTTTTCAATCAGCCAAGGTGTATTTCATATCTTCAAAAGTTTTCTACATCCAACTTTTAATATGCATAAAACATATCATTATATCAAATTTGACTGCAATTTAATGTTTAGTATTTATTACAAATGTCTTTTTCATCACACTTGCTCGAATGTATAATGTTTTTAAGTATTTTCAAATCGTGGCTGTATGGGTAAGGCCGCCGACATTGTTAGTTTTGGTCTGAACAAAACTTTCCAGATCGTTTTCTCCACATGTGTAAGCACTACCGCCGTTATTATTAGTTCATTCTACAAAGCAATTATTGAGCTTGTTTCCCCATTTCGCCCAGTGAATAAAAGTGGTTGTTTCTATAAAATACTTGCATTTATGTTCACCAAACCCCCCTAATTTTAGTCGAAAATGCCGTGTCGCTTTTTTCCGAGTACTTTTAAACTATGAATTATTTTCATATTTGAACATTTACAAAAAAACGTTTAAATACGTTTGAAAGATTAGACACATTACTTTCTGTTAGTACAAGAACGGTGTTTAAATACTTTGATTTACGTATTTTATAGATCTTTAGATTAGTGGGCAGAGTTTCGGCTTTCGTGACACAAAATTTTGTGTTATGCATAATTACCACTAAATATTAACAGAAAACTAGGGAAATACGTATTTTGGCACGGCAACACCTTGAGGTCTCAATCAATATTTAAAAAAAGAAACTGCCATTTTTAGTTTGTCTATGAGAACCGTTTAAGGTGAGTGGCAAATTTTCGTCAAAATTTGTGTTTATGTCTATCTCTAGTAAGTAAGCGTTTCAGAAGTTCACTTTAGTATGGTCGTTTTCGTTTATGTTTAAAGCTTAGGTACATGAAACATGTACAATTGCGTCTAGTTTAACTGAATTTGGTTTTATAACCTAAAACGTTTGTAAAAAACTGCTTTTGTGTTATATATATGGCGCTTTTGTGTTACTTTTGTGTTAACCATAACACTTATTTTGTGTTCACTAACACAAAACAAGTGTAAAGAGTCATGCAGATTGAGAATACTGTAATAGTAAATAACAACATTTTATTATTATCGTAAGATTAATTCGAATTGTTACTTAAATTTGAATAGTCTAACTAAACGTATTACTCTTGCAGTAATGGTCGTCGGATGACAACCAAAACTCACTATTTAGTGCATTTGCAGAAAAAAATAAATATCAAGTGTGTTAACGTAGTATAGGTCGAGTTTTCATGTACTTACCTATTACTTCTTATTAGATAGTTTAGGTTATCACCGGACGATGTAGGTACACCAGTGATGCCGCATTCGATCAAACTTGAATTAGGTCTTAAGGTGTAATTCCGTGAATCGCGGCTATCGCAGCCCCGCGCGATCGATCGCCTGCGACTGACACACGCGGCATGCGACGGTTGGGGTATAATAAAAAGGTGGCCGGTTTTAGGACTTTAATTTTTTTTATAAGTATTTTAAATTTTCTTCTCTTATCGTAAAAAATACTTAAAAATAAGCATGTTTTATTCTTTAAACTTTTTCTCTCAGATCGATATTTACCGAGATATTTGGGTTCAAATGTCAATCTTTGGCGGTATGTTAGAAGATCGCCGCCGAAAGAAAAGGTAATTAACTTTTCTGTATAAAAAAGCAGATCATCATAAAAAATACTGATTTAGTCAAATACCAATCGATCACGTATCTAAAATGTTGTCATTATAAATATATTAAAATACGTAAAAAAAAGATTTTTTTTCCTTACCCTGTATTTTAATACTAGTATGAAACAATCTTTACAAAAAAAAGTGTTACTTTTGTGTTGCATTTGTGTTATGGTATCACAAAAGTGACTGTGTTATTTTTGTGTTATAAGTAACAATCTCAACGGCCTTACCCTACCGAAGGGTCTTTGACATACGCGCCTCACGTCAAATTCAACAAAATGGACGACTGACATGTTGCAGTTTTTATTACGATTTTTATTAATTTCATCTAAAATGTATTTATTTCCTCGCAAATGTGATGAAAAACATTGTGTATAACACGGCGTCGGGCTTCTGATAGACTCTTGTTCGCAATATTCCACTTACGCCCCTCGTTAAACAATGTACTATAACAGTGTATTTCTGAGACCATAAGGCGTTAAAATGTCATAAAGTAAGCTTAGTTGGGCTCACTTCTTTATTTATTTTTATACCTTCATTGATTTTTTTGCTATTCCAGTAATGTATGTAAATAATACAAAATTTGAGCCTAACCCGTGTGTGGTGTCGGGTTAGAATTTCACCACCCCCTTCCTTCCCGTGAGTGTCGTAAAAGTCGACTAAGGGACCAGGGTTGAAGTGTGTTGTGGGCGATGGGCTAGCAACCTATCACTGCAATATCACATTTTGTCTGTCTTTTATACCCACATTTTTGCTAAAAGTTTTGCTGGAACATACGTTTCATGTGCTCTGCCTACCCCTTTTGGGAATAAAGGCGTGTATGTATGTGTGTATGTTGAGCCGAACTCAGCTTCCTCAGGAACACTTTAGCAATTGCAAATGATAGGTAGAAGAGGCACATATAGGTATATACTAAGTACATACTTTGTTTGCTCGTAGTTTTATTTCGACTTTTTTCTTTCTTTACGCCGCAGGATAAAGATTTCGCGAGGCTAATTATGTCGAGGACGTGTATATTGTATATTTATGGGTGAATAACTTTTTTTTGTTGATTTTCTGTCGCGTAAGTCAGGGGACAACTGTGTCAGAGTATCATAGAAAAAACCCTATTGAACTTCTCACACTGACATGCACACCGATTGTCAGGAGGAATAGGATTGTTGACAGGAGATAACCCATAAAATAAAGGTCCGTTGGTATAACTTATAACTAATGTTTATTGGATTTTATTACCATTAAGCCTCATAGTTTCAAAACGTAAGCCAGGAGGCCTGACTCTTGCAACGAGCGTCAAAAAAAGCAAATTGCCCCATTTGTAACTAGATGATTGTTAATTAGTAAATACCTGACTACAGCCGAGGTCAATTCTCGGACTTGCTACGCTAGTAACAACACACGTTTCAATTTTTCTTAGTGTTTTGTTTTTGTATCGATGGTAAACCAATTGTTGTGTTTTTCGGCATAACCATTACGAAACAACAATGTTTTAGTGAAGTTAGTTCACTAGAATGATTTTATCAGTCATCTTAGAGGTAGTATCTTAGAAATACAAATAAGTACAGAATAGTTTATCTGACTTTTTCACACTTTATTAAAACAAACAAGGTTTGGAACCTTCCATTAAGCATTATAATATGCTTAAGTATATCGGAAGATCCCGCTCCTCCATCACTCGGAGGTATTTAGTACCAAAAACAAAATCAAGTACATTTATTTGTCACCGCCGTATGTAGTTGAAATCACCAAACTATTTAATGACGACTGAACTGTGAAATGAAACAATTCATTGTTACATGAGGCAAATTATGTCACTGCAACAATATTGGTAATTCCAAATTCACCGCCGACGACCGCCTTAGCCTAGTTGGTAGTGACCCTGCCTACGAAGCAAGAGGTCCTGGGTTCGAATCCCGGTAAGGGCAAAAATTTGTGTGATGAGCATGAATATTTGTTTCTGAGTCATGGATATTTTCTATGTATTTAAGTATTTACGTCTATTATGTATATCGTCGTCTAGTACCCATAACACAAGCCTTACTGAGCTTACTATGGGACTAGGTCGATTTGTGTAAGATTGTCCCCTTATATTTATTTATTTATTTATTTATTTATTTTAAATTGTGACCTTACATAGTTCATAATTTATATCACCATTTCGTTTTCCGTCGATGTGACATCGGCCAATAATTACCATTTCAATCGAGAATATTTCAATATACATTTTAGCCTAAGTAACACATATAACCTTTTATTATTAGCCCAAGACTCTCTCTCTCTTCATAGTTCAGGGTCAGGTTTCCTTGTCTTACTTCTCCACTTCGCTCTGTCACATCTGTTTTTGGATAACTTGCACTCTTTTTTGTCTTAGCACTACATCCTTCCATCTTGTTCTGGTCTGCTCTTGGATCTTCGATCAGAGACGGAAAGTTTTAGTGCCAACATAGTTTCCTCCTCTTGACAAGACCTATATTAGCCTAACATGACCGTCCTTAAGAGGAAAGTATAGCTAGCCGCGCGACTGACAATAGGTACATTTTATATGAAATTTCCATTTCAGAAGAAAACGTTTTCCAGTAACTAAATCTCAACAATTCACTTTGATTTTGATGTCCATCGCTTCAGCATAATAATATCTAGGTTTATTTTAGGTTTCGCTTTTTGAATATTATTTGGTGCCTATAAATTTTAATTAATTACAAATTTATAAAAAGGAAAGCAAGTATAAACCTGCTTAGTCTTGTATTGTGTCAATAATGTACTAAAAATCATTGAGATTGGAAAATATTTAGAAGTGGGAAAAAGTTTTCTCTTTTTGTATGGACGAGTAAATACGTTATTCCAAAGGTATACTTGCCTTTTAAAAAGAAAAGAGTATCAATTCGTTACGTAATTTTCAACACAAATTACATAAGGGGTGATAAAATCAAAATTTTAGTAGGTACTCACTGCATCGACGTATAACAGTTTAGTTTAGGGTTGCAAGTGCGATGCAGCCTTTAAGTTGCTCCGTTGCTCAACCGTTATCCGACACGTGAGAGTAAAGGTAAGACGTCCACATCGGTTTCCATGATACATTTGTTATTTTATCCTGGAAAATCAGAGTTGAACGCGCGGTGACACTGATTAGACTTTGTAATGCGATGCGATACATATGTCACGCGATTAGAGCAACATAACCAGAATCAGTATTACTAAAAATGATTTGAGTTGACCGAGTTGCATCATAGTAACCGTTGAAAAAGCGACTCTACCATCCAAACTATTAGATTCAAATTCCACTATCAATTTTATATAACTCTGATATCCCAAATGATTACAACCATACCAGCTACAATTTCAAGTCCAAATATATTCAAACGTCTCTTTAGACAGACGAGCCCTAACATTATAGTTTTTTTATACCGACAGTTACAATAATCATGAAATCCAGTAAATTTAAGCTCTAAGTCTTTAAAATAAACCAACAAACATGCGACATCCAGAAATCGTAATTTTGGTACCATTTTTATTAAATCGTACCTTGTGTTGTTAGAGGAATTGGTATACCTAATAGACAATTTCAATCGTATTCATTCATTAGAGTTAGTGGAACTAATGTTAAACTGAACCAAACATTACAAGTCCATTAACATCACTACGCTTCAATGAAAATCATCATCAACGATGTCTGGTTATAACAATAAACTATTTAAAAAAACATTAAATCACTTACTAAACGCGTTTTTCACTTTCCGTCAGCCATCACAAGTCCTCCTCATCGAAACTTTTGCAGAAAACAATTGAAATTCATTATCCGCCACAATTTTCCTCAGTAAAAATTCAGTGGATAAAAAGTCGGCGTAGACAAAAACCGCGGGACAAAGCACCCTCTCAATAGGAATGGCAAAACGATCCTCCAATTGCCATAAAAAGATCGTGGCCAATAAAACGCGGTGACACTGTCAGCTATGAATTGGACAGGGTTGCCAGGAGTTTAGAAAAATCTTGTCTGGTTTGAAATTAAATAATTATAATTATTTATTTTATTTTCCTTCAGTCATGCTTTTCAGAAAAGTATATTTACTGTAAGTAATTTAAGTATCCCGACTAGGTACTTACATCTAGACATGGTTATCGATATTTTCGTTAAATACTGAAAACTTATCTGAATTGTCGGGATCACTAATATATTTATATTATTTGAGATACAATTTCACACTAAAAAACACAATACACTATAGGCACATAGGCACTTTCACACTTGTTCATATAATTCTCATGTATTTTTGTCGGCCACGCGTCACAACACAACATGCAAAAGTAGTTTGTTCTCAACTGAACAGGGCCATACTTAAATGTTAAATGACAGACGGAGACATCTCCAGGATATCGCTTTTCTTTCATGTCTCTGTCATTCAGAAAGATAGAGACATGAAATCGACGATAAGTATCTGTACAATTTTAAATCTCAAATCGAAACCCAGTTCGTATGTTGCTTGTAAATTTGTATCCCGCAATCAAACTGAAACTAAAATGTAGGGTAGACCACCGGTCAATAGTACCACGGGTCAATAGTACCTACCATCGCCTGTAATTCTTCAACCACATCGAAATATGCATGTGTGTGTGTATACCAGTGTGCCTTGAGCGTGTCTCTACCTGCTCACTAGTCGGCCACTCGCTGCCGTGCGAAAAGAATGTGCTATACGACGAATTGCATTTTTGACTGACCAAAGTAAATATTTGCGATTTACGTTTTGTACTAGTGCTTATAATTATATAGTCGTAGTGTGACTTGTACTGAATTGTGACTCTCTAGTTATTAAAGTTTTTAATATGTCACGTGTGGGGGTCAGTTAGATATAGAAATCGAGATTTGTGAAGGTTAGTGAGTGCGAGTAAAAAAGGGCAATTGTACCACAACACTCGGGATTAATTGTAACGTTACAATTGACCCCGTGCTACAATTGACCCAAAGTTTTTACACGACTGCTAAAATAAGACAATTGAAACTAATTATTTTTGTAACAAGTTACATCTCCGGTAGGTATTTTATTTTATACCTATGATTCATACGACACTTCGGGGTGTATATACATTATAATACCCGCAATGCCATCCGTTTATTTATTTAATATTTATTTGTGGTGAAGGATGGGGTTGATTGTACCAGGGCTCAATCGTAACTGTATGGGATTAGTAATTGTTAAATAATTCGTTATTTTGTTGTATTGAGATGTTCTTATTGCTTGAAAGATGTATGCTATGAGCACCCCTAAGTATTTTTTTATAATAAGTCGACATAATATGTTTCAAAAACTTGGAAAATATTGTTAGTTTTAGTTCAACTGTAATGCTTCCTTTGTCTAGTGTAAATACGAGTCTCTATAATTAAGACTGATGTACGTAACAGACTGATTCGTCTCAAGAAATTAACAATAGTTACTGATTGATCAAAACATTATTTTGGATTTTATTGACCTCTGATTATCTGGTACAATTGACCCGTACTAGGGGTCAATTGTAACACAAAGACTTCATGAACAAAAACTCAATTTGCACCATTCTGATACCATTAAATGAAAATATTTTTCTAGATTCTGATAGCCAATGAGACTAGAATGTTATATCCTAAGCGATTTTTACGTGGTAGCCTTAGATTCTGAGTTATAGGTCATTATTTCTAAAGTGATACCATTGCCCCCGGTCTCCCCTACAAACATCCATTCATGAATCATGAACTATTCTCCAATTTTTTTTTGTGCCTCTTCAAGCAATTGTAGGTTTAAAGATGATGAAAATGTAACTAATCAATAAATACGTAGTATAATTTATATGACGATGCAATAATCATAAATATTATAAGTACATTTTTATTTGAATGACCATTATTATATCGAAATTGTGTTGCCTGCCCTGGCAACCCTACAAGGGAAGGGCGCGGGGCGGCCCGCCGCCCGCGACACGGTTTGGGCGGCGAGCATTTTTACCGCCAACAAACCTCATGACTCCTCTGATTTGTTCGTCTAAATTGCTTCGACAAATCTCCTCACTATAGCCGTCTGAATTGGATTCAGGGAATTGAGGGATAATAATTAACTTAGATTAGTATTAAAATTAAGTTCTCTGAACTAAGGAGTTATATTTTAACATAAAATGGCATTTACTGTTTATGCTAAAATAAGTTCGAATGTTATCTGTTTTAAATGTGACTAAGTACTCGTATACTTACTTAATTTTTATTTTACGGGTAGGTAAATGTTGAAGTAAATAGATGTTGAATCCCATATTCATCTTAACATTGTAGGTAGGAAGGAACACTGTTTTAAGAAACATTTTCGGCGAGGAAAACGGGTCGAATCGAAACGAAATGACTTAAAGGGACCTCGTCATTCAAAAGATACGCACTAGATAGGCACTGCAAGTTTTATATATTTTTTTAAAAGGCTCATAGACTCGCATTTACTCGTAGTACTTATTCCGCTAATTTAGCAGGCATTAAATTGTATGAATGAAAATCTCTGCACTAAAATTTATAAATAACTTCCATTGTTTTGATTTAACTGTGGCTTTAGATTAGAACAGAACAAAACAAAATTAAATGTATGAGTTTTTTTTAATTAACTTTATACACGGTGCATTTCAAATTTGCAGAAAAATTGCAAGCTTTCGCTACCTGCAGATTTTTTTAATAAGAAAACTATGTTTCAAAATTATTTATTCATATATCTTTAGAACTGAGTCTAATTAATAATACTTTGTATGCCATTAAGAAATAATAAATATTATAAATTTTATTTTATTTAAATAATAATAATGAATTATAAGCATCACCATAAGTTTCTGAAACGCAGGATAGTGACCCCTCATCCCTGTAACACTTTCCACGTTAGTGGATATAATGGCGCAGATTTTGAGCGATATAAAGTAAGCCTTTCCGAGTTGGGGAGGTGCAAATAATTGTATCGTCGTCTAGTACCCATATTAAAAGCTTCACTAGTTTGGAACTAAGTCAATTGTGGACGATTGTATCCTACAATCAACAATTTTGGAAAGATATTAAAATAAAGTCGAAAATTAACTCTTATTAATTTCTCGCTGACATCCCTGCAATCATTTCATGTATGACCATGAATCACTTATTCTCTCACAAGAATCATAACTGACTTATTAATTCAATTAATCTAAGTTAATTACATACAATCATTTATTTTCATTATAAATATAATTATAACCAGAGAATAAACTCTCGAGATCAACTACGCCGCTCTCGTTAAAGTAATAAAGAAACAACTAAATTAATCGCACTTGATTTATACTTTTATTGTCCAATTAACTGTTTATGAGGTACAGTCAGCGTAAGACATACTAAATGATCAAGGTTTCAGAGTTACCTAAAATCGACCTTATTGTACAAGGTTTAAAGTTTTATATTGAGTGTCTTGATATTCTAGTTTACTCTGATATATTTCAAGTTGAATGTACTATATGATACTTGGAATAATTAAAACATTTATTCACAAAGATTAATGATAGTTCACGTGGGATGGTTATGTATTTCATTTAGTAACAAGAACTAGATGTCGGTTGATTCAGTTGATGATTAGAGACACTGGGTAGGTACCTACCTAACGGAAATGTCTGTAACGTAATGTATCGTTTTCTAATTTTTTACCACTCTTACAAACTGTGTATGAATTAAAGATAAATAGGTAGTTATATATACTTTTTAAAGTTAGTTTTATTAAACAGCAGTTACATATAACTAAAGTCACTAAACTTTTATATCAATTGACTATAGGGTCATTGCGGCAGTTAGTTAATTAACTGTGCCTGTTTGCGACCACTTAGCGACCAAAGTTACTGAACTGAAGGTATTTTAATGAAATAAAACAGTGAAAAAATTGCATACGATTTATATTTTTGGGTCTATAGTAAATAATTAGTTATTATCTTTGGTTGAAGAAAGTTTGTCCAGCAGGTTCATAGTTAGATGGTCGCAAAATTAACATGTTCTCATGACCGAGGACGTAATAACCCTAAACATTTTGGCATGTTGTTATACATGTATTTTAAGCATTAAGTGCAACATGCATATAAAATATTCAAAGTTGATAACACCTGAGTACTTATACTTACCTATAAATTTTTAATGAATACCTTAATGTTATTGTAAAAAGATGATTATCGATCATTAAGTGTAGTATTCAGTGTATGTATGTCTAGTTAGTTTGTGTATGTCAAATCATGCAAGTTAAATTTATTCAATTTCCCAAAGTCCAATCAAGTTGTCAATTTTGTACACTTGTGTTAGTCAGGTGACAAATTCTACACTACACTGTTTTTGGGCTCATTAGAATTCTCCCAATAAGGACTTAATAAATGTGCGAAATAGTACAGTCGTACCACAAATACCTGAACCAAAAATGAATTTATATCAGTTTTTTTTTCTGTACTACCCTCTACTATAGTCAAAGTGTATTGTGTTTTTTACATGTTCTTTATTCTCAACATAATTTATCTTTTATTTTATCTGGATCCCTGAGAGTAGGTCCATATCTAAGCTACAGATTAAATTAAGTTGTAATAAATGTGCTAGTCTCGGTAATTGTGTAGTTAAGTAGGTATTTGTTTGTTATCAGATGTCAATTGTATTTTTTTTATGGTTTTAATGACGTCACTATAAATGTATTTTCAAACTCTAGGATGTAGCAGAGCTCTGAGGCCTACTTTACAAAACGTACTTTTCATTAATATATTCGTCCTGGTTCGCCAATCAGACGAAATCGTGTAGAAATCATACATTATCCTAAAATACTCATGCACTCACCTTCAGTCGCGTGCGTTGGCTAGTGTGACAACACGAACTGTCAGAACCACGTGGGCCCCCTCCAACAACGCCTACCGACACTACAGACTTCCTACTAAAAAAGTCTAGAGTAAAGGGAAATCCTTTAGATTAAATTACTTAGTTTCAAGAAACAGTTGACGTAAGAAAGTTGCTACTGAGGCCAGTCGCGGATGAGCGCTGTAATTCGCGTCGCGTCGACAGACCGACTGAGCGATGCGAACGCCAAACTTAGCCGTCTGCGTCGCGCCGGTGGGCTGGCCTCGCGCCTCTAGCCACGCCCAGCGCCCCGCCCACACACGACCACGCCCACTTGAATTAATAAACCCGGCAAACACCGCCGGACACGCGGACAATGCCGCATTGTCCTATGCCCGAAATAGTTTCAAATTTCAATTAGAATCGAGGAGAAGGCACAAAAGCGTTGCTGGCGGATCATTCACGGCTAAATTGGCCGATGCATCGGCGATTATCAAATTTGGCCGCGGCTAAACTGTGGCATTCCGGGGGTCCGGAACAACCTGTTAGTTGGGGACTGCAGGAAAGTTGTCAGCTAATGGGCGCACGGGTCACCGCTGCTGTTTGCAACCAGCTTACAGACTAAACACCCATACTTATTGAACCTTGAATGTTATGTTTTACAATACAATACAAATATTCTTTACGTCACACCTGGCCATAATGCGAGTTTTACTGCACGCTGCGCGTACGGTAAAACTCGCATTGTGGCCAGGTGAAGACATAAAATTACCTATATACTCACCACGGGAGGTAATTCGTAAAGAGATCGCATATTTATGGCCCTCACCTTCGGTTCGGGTCACAAACACCTGCGATCTGGGCCATTCACAAATTCATCGCAGTTTTAAGTTTTACAGTTTTCCAATTTTTTTGAAAACTTAAGAGATGCAATATTAAACCCACCCTCCTTAGAGGGAAACGCATTTTTTTTAAATTAATCTAGTTGATACATTACATACTCGTATAGAAGACCACTTTTATTTTTGGCGCTTCCTACTTACTTTTAACCGACTTCAAAAAAAATGAGGAGGTTTTCACTTCCGTTGTATTTTTTTTATTATTATCTTTTTTTTAATGTTTGTTACCTCAGAATTCCGTCATAGATGAGCCGATTCCTAAATTTTTTTTTGTTCGTAAGTATATGCTTCCAGGCGGACCCCCATTTTTTTTAAAAAAATCGGTAGGATGATGGGATCCATGAGGAATTGAGGGAACTCCTCAATTATATTAGACACGCGTGTAGTGATTTTGGTATTTTCTATTATAACTCGTGTATTTACACCCGGAAATCGTAAATTTGGTGGAGTGGAATTGATGATGAAGACCACAGATGACTTATGGAATTCGTTAATTATGTAGGTACTTAAAAGTTTGTACTTCGCAGTACGTCACAGATTCTGACAAGATTCCGTTGAAATAGGAACTAATGAGGTGCCAAAGGTGATGATCTTGGGGAATCGACGGAAGTCCTCAAATATTATCGGCCCACATACAGCGCTTCGGTTTTTTTCTCTAACAATCAACGAATTTGCTATAGGAACACAGTTCATGTCAATTTAAAAAGAAATGTGGAAATTGTTCTCGTGGCTTGGCGGAGTACCTACTAATTCGAAGTCGTGTTTGTATTTATTTGAAGTAAACGATAGCTAATATACATTAACATATGAAAATGTAGTAATTACCTACTTCTTAAATTACAAGTTTCTGTCAAAATATTACGACCGCTTTAGCCTGGTTGGTAGTGACCATATGCCTGCGAAGCAAGAGGTCCTGGGTTCGTATCCCGGTAAGGGCATTTATTTGTGTGATGAGGACGAATATTTGTTCGTGAGTAATTAATGTTTTCTATGTATTTAAGTTTTTATATATTTATATAAGTATGTTTATCGTCGTCTAGCACCCATAGTACAAGCTTTGCTTAGTTTAGGACTAGCTCGATTTGTGAAAGATTGTAAACCGTCACTACATTTTTGCGCGGGTTCAAGAGGTCATCAAATCACCCTCTAACTTCATTGAGTTATGCAGTTACGTAACTCCATTGAGTTATGCAGTTACGTACGTCAGTTTCCCATCTTCCGGCACCATCTTTACGAGCTGTTAAATATCATTAAAAACGTACTAATCGAACATCGGGTCAAATTAAATGAGCGAGCCCCAAAATTTCCGAATATCAGTTTTTCATGGTGTCATTTGTTCCACCACATATTATCTCTATTTTTTTTCCAATGATTTAGTTCCATCAGTTTTTTTTTCTGTAAGAAGTCTTTTTTCGCATCCAGCAGAATATTAGCCTGTTATTGCCTGCCGGCGTGGGGTGGCGCTGCGAAGTCATACATGCTCCTTATGAGATGAGATGAGAGCTCAGCGAGCTGTCCTGAAGATCATCCTCAAGCAACGGATGCGCTACCCGACTCTGATAGTCTACAGGGATATGGATGTCCTTACTGTTCGTGGAGTTTTTGTTCTGCAGGTGGTTTCAAGGCTGCACGCAGCGTTACTAAGATCACCCATATACACCGAATCACTGCAAAGACGCAATTTTCGAGTTCCTGTTCCTCCAACTAAGTCAGCGTTCGCCAAAAGGTTCGCTCCCTTTCTCCATCCTTTTATATACAACAAAACATGTAAAAAACTTCCTCTCCAATAATACACAATAATAAAATAAAGTGCAATCCAGGCTCAAAACTCTTTGCTATGAGGAAATAGAGAACTTACTGAGAGTAATTAAAAAATGAACTTTCTCAAACCCACTCACCACGGTGCTTTCAATTTAGAACATTTTGTAAAATTGCTTTTCTTTTGTTTCTTTTCTTTGAGTCGGACGATAATGGTTCTCGCGACTATAGATGTCACTAAAATAAATTTATTACTTAGGGCAGGCGCAAGCCCATCGGCACCCGTCAGATGCCGGGAGCCGACCCAGGCCCGGTAGCGTGCGCCAGCACTAGCTTTGTTTAATTTTAATTTTTTTGTCCTAGCAACATTAATTAATATTAGAAATGTGCGATTATTTTCACGCAGCTTTATTATGGTACAATTATTTATAATATAATTTCACTGTCCGTAATGTGTACGCTACTTAACGAATATAATTATGATAAATGTAAAAATAACATTGCTTTTCACTAGTTTTTCAATATAAAATGACAGAAACCGATTATTTCTACATGAGTTTTCTCAACAGTTTTTTTAAAACGAAACGGAAAAATGACATTCAACTGAAGACTTCTTTTTTGGATTTGACACATATGTTGATAATACTTATGACTTAATATCTGGGTTTGTTCATATGAATTGGAAATAACTGAAGACATATTTATTGGACTAGAGACTTCTGATTTGAAACTACTGAAGACGTTATTACTGGATTCGATCAAATGAAGTTATACTTACTGAAGACAAGGCAGTATATGGCCCATGGTCTTAGCCTGTCCGAATGGACGAATTATATAAAAAAAAGGAAAAATGACATATGTCAGCCGCGGCATTTGAAATTTTTTCACTACATGAATTTGGTTATATACGTGAATTCGATTTGAATTGTGTTTTTATCAACGACTTTTGTCGTTCCTGGACTTCAAATTCTGTTTAATCTTACCGGACTTCAAAGATCGACGAATCTACCCCGCTTTCGACCCCCTGCTTTATCTTACTTGACTACGCCGAAACTGCCTTATTTTTTGAACC
Organism: Epinotia demarniana; assembly: GCA_945867215.1. Lineage (NCBI taxonomy): Eukaryota > Metazoa > Arthropoda > Insecta > Lepidoptera > Tortricidae > Epinotia > Epinotia demarniana. Next base: position 9,460,995 of record OX244264.1, read on the forward strand.
CCTGCGAATTACCTAACTACGAAGAACCTGTCTCACTCTTTTTATCCCTTGCTTTATCAAAATTGACTTCGCCAAACCTGCCTTTCTCTTTGGAACCCCTGCTTAGCTTACCGGACTTGAAATTGCTTGTACATTCACGTCTTTAAACATGTATAAGATTTTCAACGTTATTCCATTGACTTACTTCCCTAAACGTGTACATGTATATAAACGTGACTATACCCACCATGGAATCTCAAATATGTCTTCAGGCAATGAAAAATAGTGTTGCGTGCCTACTTGCGGTAAAACTTGTAAGTACCTATCCTACTAATATTATAAATGGGAAAGTGTATGTGTTTGTTGTTTGTTTGTCCGTCTTTCACGGCAAAACGGAGCACGAATTGACGTGATTTTTTAAGTGGAGATAGTTGGAGGGATGGAGTGATATAGGATAGTTTTTATCCCCAAAATCACGCCCTAAGGGGGTGAAATGGGGAAGGGTGGGGGTTAAACTTTGTATGGAGCTGCGATATAAACGAGTTCCACGCGGACGGAGTCGCGGGCAGAAGCTAGTAACTAATATATTAAAGATTTTTAATTCTATTTTTGTTTGTTAATTCACTGTTTAGAATAAAATGATAAGAAAACGCAGTCTGTAAATACCTACGTCGTTGGCGTCGAAAAGGTTAAATATAAGAACAACTGGATTTTGACAATAATTTCCATGACAATAATTTGGCAATCTTTATTTGCATTCCTGCAATTTTATTCTGATGATAAATACCAAACTTAAATTAATTGGATCGAAATTAATGTTTGTAAAATATATACTTAATTGATATACTTCTCTGCATAGGTTTTTACATCGCCAAAGAAAGAACACCGATTGAGAAAACTACAAACACATGTGAAATGAATATGGGTGAAACCGGTGAAGCGAAGAAGTCGACTGCTAAAGGTGTGTTTAAGCATAAATGTAGTACCTAAACCTATTGTATTAATCTGACAAGTTAAACTTACCCACTTCCCAGGGCTTGCTGTTTGCAAGAATGCAAATTTGGCATTCTTACCCCCGATTTTATAAAGATCCGTTGGACCTTATATCGGTCAGTAATTTCAAAAAATGTAGGTACCCATTGAATTACTAAGATTGAACATTTGATTTAATGCATTTTTACGATGCGGAACCCTAAAAACGGCCAAAGGGCCACATACAGGCTGGATTCCGCCGCTGAAATCCGCTGGCTGATTCCGTCCGTAGCTGCTTCATATAAAATATGTGCTATTGCAACAGACACGCGCCAGCCGCCTGTCTATAGGTACGCCCCGCCCGTTGAGACCCGGCTCATTCGGCGGGCCTAAGTATGTAAGGAAGATAAAAATATGGTATCATAGAGCTGGCTTGATGATGGAGCTGGGAGTTTGCCATATCTACTGACTATGTGATGACATAACGCCATTGCTTCGAGTTTTGGCTTGTTCGAGACGTCTTCATAAGTAGCTCATCTATAATGTTATTTGTAAATTGATATCTTTCAGGTGCATCAACAACATCCACTATTGCTGGCCAGAGGAGTGCGACGCAGACACTGCGGCAACAGCATATGCAGTAACTAATGCTGCCCAGCATGGCTATCACGAGACGGCGCGCGAGCTCTGAGATGATGAGATGAGAAGAGTAAAAAAATGAAAGAACGCAGCACAGTTGAAAAGGCCCTTAAAATCGCACAAAAATTCGTCATTCCAAGAAGCACTGAATAGTTTTAATACACAACGTTACAATTTAGAGATTTAAAAGCATAAAATGGGCAGAAGATTAATGAAAAAAGAAAAGGCCATGGTAATGTCCCTGGGGCCTAAAGCCTATAGATTTTTAAGAAAAATTAATACAGATATGTATAATAATTATATTTACAGTGTGTAATCGGTATGTGTACTTGCACAGTTGATTATTCTGCACGGCTATCACAAGACGGCGCGTGAGCTCCCTCGATTTTTCTCGCACTATCCATCTCTCTCTTATAAGAAAACTTAGAAACAGACAAATCGAGAGAGCTTGCGCGCCGTCTTGTGATGGCCGTGCTGATATTATAATATTAAGAGACTAGCTAAAGGTGGAATCAGACTTACTTGATCAGGTTCACTTGAATGAAGGTCAACTCGAGTGAATGCTTCATTTTTCTTTCATGTTTTGTTTCACTTTTCGTTCAGACGTGTTTCAATTTCAATTTGAGTTAAAGATGCAAAATGAAACAAGAAAATGAAAGAAAAGTGAACCGTCTGATTCTACCTTAATGCACGGCTGTGTCGGTTCTGAAGGTCTATCCATACTTTACTTATATTATAAAATCCTTGTTGTAGTTTACCTACCTCTAGTATTTTTAAACAGCGTGTTCTGTACCGTGTTGTTTTTAGAGGTGTTCCAAAAGTGTATTTGCATTGTATTGTTTAAATACGAAAGTAACTCTGTCCGTATGTCTGTCTATTACTTTTGCACGCTTAAACCAAGCATGGAACTATATAGTTGGAGACCCTGAGACAAAGGCTAGACATTATCCCGGAAATCATCCCTTGATTCAATACACTTGCTGCCAGGAACCCGCCTAGCGGGTGCCCGCTCCGTAGGAAGGTAGTTGTAGGTAATCTCCGGAACCGCTCATGCGATTTCAAAAATTATTTCACGTTTGTATAGAATGGACTTTTTCAATGGGCATAAGCTATATTTTATCCCGTGGGCTTGCCTGAGTTCTTTGCAATACGTAGGTGAGTTTTAACACGTTTCCTGTCCATGGATACATGTAGGTAGGTACATTGTACATTGGACGGGAACATTTCGGTAAACGTCTTTGTAACTGTAAGAATAAGGGTGTGTTACTATTATATTTGGCTACTCTGATTGCTACTAACTGTATGATGCTGACTGTACTGATATCACTTAATGATACCATTGTAACATTTGTAACTGCACTTATTAGTATGCACTGACATGTTAAAAAGCCCGTGAGTCCTCTGCATGTACTTGCGAAATAAATATTTGAGTTTTGAATTATATTCCAATCTTTTATTATAACTGTTTTACAATGAAATCCATCAAATTTGGACAGTTAGCAGAGTGAGCAATGATTACACAAAACTACTCTGGTAGTGTTTCAAATTGATGGATTTCAAATTCCTTAAGAATCTAATTCTTCCTACATCCATCCCACAAATATACGTATGTGTGCGTAAAATGTAACTATACTCATGCCAGTGTATGTGTGATGTCAAATCGGAGGGTGTATGTTATTCTCGCGAGTCTAGATGGCACTACTAACAATAATGTTGACTGACAACTCTATACTATATATATTCAATATTCTCTTTGCCACTCACCAAGAACACACAGTCACACACACACACACGCACACGCACACGCATGCCCAGGCACGCGCACACACACACACACTTACACAAGCGCGCGCGCGCACACCCGACACGAATACTACTTACTTTAAATGTTTATAAAAACACTACATATTTAGTCGGTAATTTTTCTTAGTAAGAACTAATGAATACTGCTGTCTCATTTTAGATTTCGCGCAGAAATTTGATAATCCTCTTCCGAATTGGTTACCTACGGGACAGGCCTAGCCTAGTGTAGGAACCACTATAAATTGTGAAGAAATATCAGACTGTACGTTCCTCTATAAGTGATGTTCTGTATTTGTAAATTTCTTTTTATGGTACAATAAACGTCTTGTCTTATCTATTATAGTTTATTGGTACTGTTAAATCCTGGGTGTTTATTTTTTCATACACTTACATTTTATTTTCATTTCTTTTCTTTTTCGCTGGACCCAGAGACAGAAACCGGACAGATGAAACTAAATGAACCGAAAAACTCAGATAAAAGCATGGTTTTATAATTTCAAACTTTATTCAAAAACCTTACTTTTATCCCCGCCATACTTTTTTTCCATATGGTACTCACACTTTGCCTGACCTTAATATGTAATGTTGAATCTTGTCGACATGTACCTACTCTATAACACCTTTTTTACACATTGATACCATCTTTACTAAATAGCCCCGAGTCAGTTTCCTGCCATAGTGTTGTGTAGGTATACCTATTTTAACCAACTAATCTAATATTTCAACGTCATTTCCTAAAAACTATTAAAATTATCAAATTAACGTCCTAAATTGTAGAAAACATAGACACGAATACGAGTTACCGATAACAGCCCCTATCCATAAGACAGAGACTAACAAAACCGTATCCCACCCCTATCGCACGGCAAAGAGCTCCTCAGATTTTCTCCAGCAAGGGATTATTTGAAAATCGCTCAGAAATCCCAAATTTGTAAGCGAGTGACTGTTTACTGAAGCGAGAGGTGTCCAGCAAAGCAAACTGTAACGGTACTTATTGGCGCCGAACTACGATGTCCGGGGGACATCGGATTATGTCCGCTAGTTCGGGATATTTGTGCACTCGATGCTTGTCCGAGGATAATCTGATTATTCGAGCTTGTTTACTTGAATGAATATACTTGAAGATATTTGCAGCTAGTTTGAACAGCGGGGATTGAATGTTAAGGATACGTTTGTCGTTATTCATACATAAAGTAAACTCATTCACTGCTTAGCTACGCTCGTAGCACTACGCCGTAGTCCGTAGCAGCTTGATGTCCATATGAAGCGAAACTTGCACGTAGCGCTCTAATGCATGTGTGTCACTATTAGCAGTGAATGCTGCGGTGTTAGTTATGTCTTCTTCAATATAAGTAAGTTTTGTAGTCACACCCTTATAGTTTTTCCCCACCTAGTCGATCCGCAGCTCAGTAACCCATATATTTTTGCTTAGAACCAAGTAATAGAGGGTGCCTGCAAAAAGGTTTCTATTGGGTTTGTAAAAATAATCACAGCAGTAAGTAGTATTTATAACGCAAAAACTATCACCCACCATCATTTGAAAAAAAAAACCTTGCCATAGCAAACTCACGGACGGGCCACTATGGAAGCCTATCCAGGTAGTGTCTGCGCGTGATCCGCCCGCAATTACTTACCTAGAGCGGGTCGCACTAACTTAAGATTACCGACCGGTCAACTTTCAATATGGCGCCGGAAGCTGTCATTCCATAAAAACTTGTCACACTTTCCATACATTCAGATTTTTACAGACACCGATTAAGATTACAGACGGTTTGAGCCAACCCACCCTAGGTACGTTTATTATGATGCTTTTTTTCAGGTTTGGTCGTGTTTTTATTACCAATACACGTTGGTTCTTTACCGTGACTTTGTTAAACTTCTTACCTGAATTTTATCTCCTTGGGTGATTTCCGATATATAAAAAAAAACTTATGTTTTAATCCTGGTCTGTAAGACGAATTTCATCTAAATCCATTGAGCAGGTTTTTGCATGATTCCATAACAAACATTCAAAAATACCTAATAACAGATCTTAACGTTTTTAAAAATCGATAGGAAATATAGATATAAAAATGAAATAGTAGATTGTTAACCACGTGCTGAAAGGCACCCATTTCTGACGAGATATTTGGGCGCTCGAACGAAGTGAGAGCACCAATGGTTTGAGTCAGAAATGGGTGACATTCACCCGAGTTAAACACTCTACTTTTCATATCGAATACGAGGAAAGTGAAAAAAACACAGACGGAAAATAAAACAATATGTTTATTCAAAGTATTTTTGGTCTGTATTTTTTAATTTAATTTTCAAAGTTTAGAGTAGGTGCCTAACTTCACTTGTGTAATTGCTCGCCTTATCTTTTTTTACGCCTTATCTTTTTTGGGGTTCTTTTCGAGCGTATATATGTATGTATGTGCGTGTGTATGTCTTATTCTTTGGCACGCCCTGCAGCCTAAACTGTTTGAGGAATTTCGACTTATGAGGTGTCGTTGGGTCCTGCGGAGGATAATATTTGTCAACGAGTAGTCGGGTTTCCGAAAAATCTTTTTATTTCACTTTTTGTATCAGTATTTTCTCTAGTTTTCTTGTTTTTATTGTATCGGATGTTCTGTGAGAGTTGATGGATGTCAGCGATAAAGAGCAAGCGGAAGATCAGCGCAGCAGCCGCCATGCTGTAACATTATGCTGAACTTAATCCTTTTTGCTGGCCCAAGATATTTCACTGCTTTTTTCAGTGCCATTTTGTATTGTGTGCCTACGCAAATAAAAAAACAACTATTTCGATACAATATTCGTAGATCAAATACGTTGCAATAAGAAAATCTATTCCGCGCTCAAAATCCACTCCATCCTCAAAAATACTTATCAAATTCCTACCTACCTATACCGACCGTACCGTTTATATCGGTCCTTAATCTAACATAACTGCCAAATACTAGAAAAACACAATTCACAAAGCTAAGCAAAGTTATTACCATTTCCAACCGCGCTTTACCCTTCCTCATTGTCATAAACGAACGAGCACAATTTAAAAGCAGGTACTTTATCAATAAAATTAGCTCGCTATTGAAGGTGCAATTCCAATGAGTCGGGAAGACAAACACGGGCGACAAAGCCGGCACCGTCGGTCACGTATTCCAATATTTATTTTATCAATATTCAACCGCTTTAAGCGCGAGTGACATTTTCTCTGTTTCAACAGGGTTGGAACGCCCTTTGTCTTCGAACAGGGCCGTATTTTGGTTTCAATTGTTAACTGTGAAAACAAGTGGAGTTTTACAGCGATATCGGTTCCGGTGTCGCATATCATTAGTCTTTGATGGAGATGGGCATGTGAATAAATGTGCATTTTGTCTTTTACATTTTATTGCCAAACGCCTCGTGTTTTTTGCTACAAAGTTTTTGAACCGCTAATGATTTCTCATTTTCTGAACAACAATATGACCTGTGATATAGGCATGGCAAGAAATATCGTACTGTGAGTTGGACTTGGCTATGTCAGCCGAAACAATAACTGAACGGGCGAGCGAGCTGAACGAAGTCAGCTTGGGCAAAAAATCTTTACATGTCGCATTTCTCAACCGATTCTCATGAAATTTTGTGAGGTTCTAGGTATAATGATATAGTATTTTTCTTAAAATAAACGTGCTCACGGGTTCTACAGTTAACAGAGCCACTGTTATATAGTTGGCACGACACACCGACGTAACAACACTACATGAGCGCAGTGACCCACTGTCCATCGCGAGAAACCATCAAAATGGTATCATACCAAAAAGAAAATAACTTCAAGTTGACGATTATGTTATTTTTATGTAGTAGTATAAATAAATAAATAAATATAAGGGGACAATCTTACACAAATCAACCTAGTCCCATAGTAAGCTCAGTAAGGCTTGTGTTATGGGTACTAGACGACGATATATATAATACATATAAATACTAATTTTTTTGTTTCATTATTTTTTATTTAGTATTTATGATGTACCATAATTGTCGTTGTTATCGACGAATTGTATTTTTTATAAATACTCAAATATATAGAATATATCTGTGAGCGACGTCTGCTCTCGGCGGCGTCGGCTGGGCGAGTGAGCGCGCGCGCTACCGGCCGCGGCAATGCTCGCCCCTCACAGTCACCTAAGAATGACCTAGTGCCGAGACACAAGTCGGCGACGGACGAGCTCCGCCCCTATGTGCTCGGACAGTGCGTCGACCACGCTCCGTGACACAAGTCGGCGACGGACGAGCTCCGCCCCTATGTGTACGGACAGCGCGTACTACCATTCGGCGCCCGAATGGTGTGTTTGGGCTTCGCCCGTGTCCTCAGACACTTTGGGTAATCGATGTTACCAAAATAAAAGAAGGAATAACGAGAAATAGACTTTTTATTTACTTTTCCCTAACTGCCCTATCACTGCCCTAAGTGACTTGATTTCAAGTCCCTAACTTCCTATTACTTTGTAGTTTTCTTCTTCTTCTTGTTGTGACTTCCAGGAGGCTCCGTTTGACACACACTGATTTGCTCCGGGCCGTACCTGCTATTTATACCTGCTAGTGGGCGAGCAAGACGTGCTGAGTGAGACAATAAAAGTTACGCCCACTTTGACTTGACTAATTTACATTGCAAGATGTTATTGGGATGTTATACATTTAAATGGGTGGAAGACTAAGCTGATTTACAAAGTTCTAATTTGGCTTGAGATCTTATAAGTACAGTAGGGTTCGTAAATATTTTCTTATCTGAATAATCGTACATGGAAATCGGGCAAACCGTAATTCGGTCCCTTTCTTAACACTTATTCATCATTTGCGCTGAACCTACTGAGTTTACTTATTTGTAAGTTTAAACATTTAATAGAACTTTTAATAAGCTTTCTAACAATATATAAATCATTCTGATACGATGAGCCGTTGTAAAGGTATAAACGTAAACATATTAATTGTAAAGTGAAAATGCGCCGTACTAAGTTCTAATTCAGGCTCGGTGGCCGCGGCTCTCGTTACGGTCATGTTGGCGCGATACACCCCTCCCCTCCATGGCGGCCAGTCTGCGCTGCGCTCGCGCATAGGCAACATCTCCTCTCTCTTTCTAATACAATTTGTACTGGGATTACTTTAATGTTTACAATATCAAATGAATGATATGAGAGGGTGTTTTATGTAAATAATTACTATGGGGATTCTAACTACTGGGTTCTTTATTTACTCTAAACAATCTAAGTCTTTATAAATAATCACATATTTCTCTTACGTATAATCTTCGTATGACGCGATGCGTAGCTCTGCCGTCGCGTGTTGATGTTGTCGTCCATAATTCTCCCCCTTTAGTGTGAGGCGAAGCCTCGCACTATTGGTTGCAACGGTGTTATCACTTAGTCACTTTCACTGATTCACATAATCACTGCCACTGGTTGCTCTTTTAACGTGGCCTACTTTCATATTGTTATAATTATTGTTGTTTTTCTTTTTTCACTAATTGTCTTTAACACTAGGTATGTACCATGACGTAGGCCGGCGGGTCGGCGATGACCTGGCGATCGCCGATTTTAATTTTCACTTTCTTCCGGCGATAATAGACGGGCCCTCTAGGCACCGTATTGTCTGGAGGCTCCGGCGGCTCCGGTGGTGGCTTGAAGATGCCGGCAAGCTGTGCCGGCTGTGGGTTCCCGCTGCTCTTTTTGACGTTTTTAGTCGCGGCCTCTCGCGACGTATGTGTTGGTCGGAGGGCCGATGGGTCGGCGAGGCGCCGTTCGCGCCGTCGCACCGACGATGTCACGCCGCTTGTAGTGACGGCAGTGGCGGCAGACTCGCTGCCAGTGGCGCTCTCGGGCGCTGTGCATGAATGGCCGGCAGATGGTGCCGGTCGCTGGCTCCTGCAGTGAGTTATGTAGGCGACACGCTTAGTCGCCGCCTCTCGCGACACGTCCAGTGGTCGGAGGGCCGGTGGGTAGTCGAGGCGCCGCTTGCGCCCTCGAGTTGATTGGATGATGGGCGTTCTAGCCCCTGCAGGCTCGGAGACCGCGGCGTATTCAGGCGCCGCGGATAAGATTAACCTCTCTGGTCTGGAGGTCAATGTGGGCGTACTGGCCCTTGCAGGCTCGTTGCGTGCGGAGTTTTCTTTAGCTGTAGTCAAATTCGACCCCGCTGGTCCGGGGGTCGGTGTGGGCTTGCTAGCCCTTGCGGAATTGGTGACCGCAGTGCGTAACGGTGCGGCGGATAAAATTGACCCCTCTGATCCGAGGGTCAATGTGGGCACTCTAGCCCTGGCAGGAGTGGTTCCCTCCGGGTCGGAGGGCATAGTGACGCCAGCGTACTTGGGCGCTGTATTTGTGATCGACCCCGCTGGTCCGGGGGTCGATATCTTGACCGGCGTAACCGACCGCGGGCGACCGCGGGTCGGTATATCTGCAGTGGTGTCCGCGGCGTACTCAGGCGCCGCGGTAGTAAAGTCCTCCTCTGGGATGGAAGGTAATGTGGCGCCGGCGTATTTCGGTGCTTTAGTTTTGCGGCGCCACGGGCGACGGCGGGTCGGCTTAGTGGCGTTGATGACCGCAATTAACCACGGGCGGTCGTTGGCTGGTTCATTGATGAGGTGGGCCATGGCGTCCCCGTACGCCATGGTTGTTGACATGGTGATGTCTTCGGTGCTGCTGGGCGTCGAATTTGCGCGCGTGTCGATGAGTTCCGTTGATGCGGCACCGCAACCTGCAGTCTGTAGGTGCCTATGTGACTGGCTGTCACCATAATGGGCCTCCCTTTGCTGAGGCCTTGTAATTTTGCTTGCGCTAGAGTGTTTATTCTGTTCAGATTCTATCCGTTTTGCTACAGTGCCGCCGCTTGAACGTTCGTCCCTTATAAAACACTCGGACTCTTCTCGGATCCTTTTTGCCAAGGCACGCTGTCTGTCGAGTTCCTTTCGCATATCACATAGTTTATATTGTAGTTTGAATTCTACTTGCTTCCTGAATTCCGCCTCCAATACCTCGGCCAATTCTTCACTCTCTATATCACATAGTTTCTGTTGTAGCTCGAACTCTGCTCGTTTTCTGTATTCCGCCTCCAATACCTCGGCTAAATATTCACTCTTTTCGAAATCTAGAAGGGCTTCGAAATATCTCGCAGTCACTTTTGTTGATGGCTCGTTGAACCCTTCTCGCCGTGTGTCGGCGTAGTTGCCCCACGCGCGTGCTTGCGCGGCGGCTGCCTCCGCATTACATAATTTCCTCCTTTTGCGGCTGTCACGGCCCGATGTCGCGTTGAGTGTGGGCCTCCTCCTGGATTCCGACATCGGGGTATATTTATTCCACATATTACTCTCATATGCCGTACTCATGGCGGCTATCTCGTACATAGTTCACAACAATTCTTCTAATAATTCACACGAATTTTCAAACACATGCGCTCTGACTTGCGCGAATGCCTCCTAGGCGGTACAAATGGGCCCGTAACCTGGTGCCCTGAAAACTTCTGACGTCCCGTTGGTACGTCAAACACAATCTGGATCCAGCGGATCCGGCTCGAAGGACCAAAACGACTAAACTCCCACTTGCTCGATGCGGCAGCCGGCGTTGATGAAACTGGATTACTGGAACTGGATACTGGAACTGATGCTTGCTTGCTGATTTTCTTGCTGGTACTAGTTGCTTGTAGAGATGTTACTTCCAGGAGTGACGAGCGGACACTAGTTGTTGCTTGTAGAGATGTTACTTCCAGGAGTGACGAGCGGACACACACTGATTTGCTCCGGGCCGTACCTGCTATTTATACCTGCTAGTGGGCGAGCAAGACGTGCTGAGTGAGACAATAAAAGTTACGCCCACTTTGACTTGACTAATTTACATTGCAAGATGTTATTGGGATGTTATACATTTAAATGGGTGGAAGACTAAGCTGATTTACAAAGTTCTAATTTGGCTTGAGATCTTATAAGTACAGTAGGGTTCGTAAATATTTTCTTATCTGAATAATCGTACATGGAAATCGGGCAAACCGTAATTCGGTCCCTTTCTTAACACTTATTCATCATTTGCGCTGAACCTACTGAGTTTACTTATTTGTAAGTTTAAACATTTAATAGAACTTTTAATAAGCTTTCTAACAATATATAAATCATTCTGATACGATGAGCCGTTGTAAAGGTATAAACGTAAACATATTAATTGTAAAGTGAAAATGCGCCGTACTAAGTTCTAATTCAGGCTCGGTGGCCGCGGCTCTCGTTACGGTCATGTTGGCGCGATACACCCCTCCCCTCCATGGCGGCCAGTCTGCGCTGCGCTCGCGCATAGGCAACATCTCCTCTCTCTTTCTAATACAATTTGTACTGGGATTACTTTAATGTTTACAATATCAAATGAATGCTATGAGAGGGTGTTTTATGTAAATAATTACTATGGGGATTCTAACTACTGGGTTCTTTATTTACTCTAAACAATCTAAGTCTTTATAAATAATCACATATTTCTCTTACGTATAATCTTCGTATGACGCGATGCGTAGCTCTGCCGTCGCGTGTTGATGTTGTCGTCCATAATATCCATGACTCAGAAACAAATATTCATGCTCATCACACTAATTTTTGCCCTTACCGGGATTCGAACCCAGGACCTCTTGCTTCGTAGGCAGGGTCACTACCAAATAGGCTAAAGCGGTCGTCAAATGCAATCAATGGTGTCAATGCGGCGGTGGTATGGCAGTAAAACTTCGGTCATTTTCCGGTGCCAAAACACGCGTCGCAAGAAGAGGCTGAAGATTGTATCTATATGATTGTATATACGTATTGTACTTACCATTTTTTTTTTGTAGAGCACGGAAATCAATTTAAGAACATTTTATTTCGTTTTTCTCAATATTTTACAATTATCTTCATCAGTTTCATCACAGACTCACAGTCTGTTTCCAAACATTACTATACTTAGGTAATGTAGGGCCCAAACTTGTTGCACCATGGTTTTTATGCTTCTCGCAACGGTGACGTCTTGTATTCAATGCAGGGGACCGATTTTTGACTTTCGAGCTCTCGAAAATTAAATAAAACTAAATACGTTTGTAGTGTCAAAATGGGCGGCACTTACTTTCTACCAATAGAATTAAATACGAGTGGTCAATACCACTTGTTTTCGAATTTTCTATCGCTACTTCAAAATAGCATTTCAAAATTTTTATTAGTTTTCGAGTGAAAGAGTCGAGCGCTCGAAAGTCAAAAATCGATCCCCAGGTTTTGAATTGACACCAGGTATCACAGAAACTATTTGGCTATGTATCCTACTATAATAGATTTACAAATGCGAAAGTTTGGATGTTTGTTACTCAATCACGGTTAAACGGCTCAACCGATTTGGATGAAATTTTACACAAAGATAGTTTATAGCATGCATTAAAAAAGAGAATATTGTTTATCCCAGGTACACTCAGACGAAACCGCGGGCGGAAGCTATTTGAATATATCTACACTAATATTATAAAGAGGAAAGATTTGATTGTTTGTTTGTTTGTATTGTATAGGCACCGAAACTACTATACTGATTTGAAAAATTCTTTTACCATTAGAAGCCGACATTATCCCTGATGAACATAGGCTACTTTTTACTGTGGGAAAATGCTTCATTCCTACGGGAAAACGGAAAACTAACCGTGCGAAGCCGGACCGGGCAGCTATAGGTAGTTTAACAATAGAGATAAAAAGAAACATCAAACTTTTAAAACCTACAGCCCTGACGACTGCGTTTCCCGCTAATGCGTTAACAAGGCGCTTGCAAATCGAGTTGGCTTCGCGGCCGCGGAATGCTAATGCGCCACCGACGGAGCAATCACCCGGAAAATACACTTTATGGGTTAAAAGTGCCCTTGATTAAGGGGATACACACTTGGTGCGCGTAAAAGTACCATTGTTAAGGGAGAGGGTGTTGATTGAGACGTGCGTGAGTGACATAGGCAAATATGTACCCAGACCTAATGCCACGTATTGTATTGTTAGGGACAATTATTACGGTGGTTAATAAAATTACTATTCCATATATTTCCTACTCAAAAATTATTGCCTTTAATCTTACCTAAGTTCCAGAAAATAATATAAGGTATCTTTATTCACAACTTTCTCACTTCTCCTGTTCTAATACCCCTAATAACGCCACCTAACAGTTTGACGGACACCAAAGCGACTGCAGAAATTGACACGTTACGTACCTAAATTCAAATTCTAACTGAATAAACTACGACCAATTCACAAAAATCCCCTGAATATTGCATGGCCTAATTTTCATAAAGCCAAGTTCCCGAGGGCGCTCCTTATCGGTTTACCCGTACGTCACGTCGTGTCGTCCGACGCCCATCATTGTCGGGAATAAGTTTGAGCAAATACGACTAGAATATATCTGTCGGGCGCTGGGACTTAATTCTTGAGCCTCCCGTCGCTCTCTGTCCATCAAATTTTGCGATCAGGGTTGCCAGTGAAATATTTTTTCTAATGTAAGCAAGGTTGCCTCTACATTTTGCTAATATATATTATATATATATATATATATGTATACCTATACACATAGCTTGGGTCATTTGGTTTGTGTTTCAGGTTGCTAAATGCCATTCTTGTACTCCGAATTATTTAGCATCTCCTCAACGCGATGCAGGCAATTATAATATATAAGTAATAGATTAGAAGATACATTATTAGTGCTTTATTTCATCATCATCATCCTCCTAGCGCTATTCCCGGAAATGCCCCGAAAGAAGCCCGGGGTCCGCTTTGACACCTAATTCCAAGATTTGGCATAGGCACTAGTTTTACGAAAGCGACTGCCATCTGACCTTCCAACCCAGAGGGAAAAATAGACCTTATTGGGATTAGACCGGTTTCCTCACGATGTTTTCCTTCGCCGAAAAGCTAACGGTACATATTCCGTACATAAGTTCCGAAAAGCTCATTGGTAAGAGCCGGGATTCGAACCCACGACCGCCGCTTGACAGCCGCATGCCTGAACCACTAGGCTACCGTAGCTCTTTTTTTTAATGAGCGTTATTTTTATCATAATATTTAAAAATAATAGAATAATAGAAAGATGTACAATGTATTTGTATCTCGCAGTATTTATTAAACAAATAACTATTAAAATCAAATCATAACTATTACAATGATCATAGGAAGACCTGATGTATATTTTTGAATATTTACAATTAAATCACAGTTTCTATAGTTGTACTACATTTATTAATTTAAGGGCCAATTTTTCAATTCCCAGATAAAACTATCTTACAGATAAATGTTAGCTCTGTCCTTTTCTTTCATGACTTAAGAAAAAGATGGTGATAATTTTAACTGACGGATAGTTTTATCTACGATTGAAAAATCGGCCCTTTAATGCACTAGCCAAGACGTCGTGCAAGATGCGCGTCCCTGCCAGCATCCAGGTACGTCGGAGTGACAGCCGGCGACATATTTTATTCACGTGCCAGCGCCAAACGCCGTCGATGCAGATAAATTGTTTTACCGCGAAGCCACGTCCCAGGACTTGGCGTTTGCATGATGAGCCCCTTTTTTATGCCCGAATAAAATTGTGTTAGCCGCGCCGCGCGAAATTGTTTCCGCCTGCTCTGATATTTATGGAAGTTTGACTGAAGGGTTTTTGAAATGTGAGAAATCATTTTATTGCCATGCTAAAAAAATCTTGTCGGCGTTGCATTTGGGATTCTTGATGTAAAATAAATTATGATAAGGACAACATCCGTATGTACGAATTATATCATTTAAGTAATTAAATACTAGACCAGTTCCTAATTCACTAGTAAATATTCAGAGTTCAATTATAAATTAAGAAAGTCACTCTGGGTATAGCTTTCACATTAGCAGCTCAAAAACGCCACGAAAATCCGGTTTCTGCATATTACGATTTGAATGCATGTTGCGCGCAACAAAATTTAAATGCGCGCAACACTTTGAAATGAACTCCAGATCTAGAAAGTATGCCGATGTCCGAGTACTCGTACTTATAGTCCAGCATGAGCCCCTGTCCGGGTACTCATAGCAATACATCTCTACCACCAGTTGCAAGTTGACACAGACTCCTTGCCGCGGCGCTATCAATATTAGAGCTACAGGCAAATAAGCGACGGCAACCGCGGGAATTTAATCACCACACGGATAACTCACGTTAATTCAATCACCGTAGTGCGCGGATTATTTACTATTTGTAAGGAGCAAAGCACCCGTTTGTTTAGGTATTCACAAGCTGATTTACTTACCAGCAGTCTGATCTTATCAATCTAACTTATAGCTAGTCATGAACGACAAATTTTCCGCGGAAACAAGGCATGTGCACGATTTAGGGTAGTTTGATTTTTTACAGAAAATTTAAACGTGTAGGTATTCTTGTTTCTTTAAAGAACCTTTGACGACCGCTTTAGCCTAGTTGGTAGTGACCCTGCCTATGAAGGAAG
Source organism: Epinotia demarniana (assembly GCA_945867215.1). Taxonomy (NCBI): domain Eukaryota; kingdom Metazoa; phylum Arthropoda; class Insecta; order Lepidoptera; family Tortricidae; genus Epinotia; species Epinotia demarniana. The sequence continues at coordinate 9,476,820 of OX244264.1, forward strand.
AGGTCCTGGGTTCGAATCCCGGTAAGGGCATTTATTTGTGTGATGAGCATGAATATTTATTCCTGAGTCATAGATGTATTCTATGTATTTAAGTATTTATATATCTATATAAGTATGTTTATCGTCGCCTAGTACCCATAGTACTAGGCGACGATAAAACTTTGCTTAGTTTGGGACTAGGTCGATTTGTGTCACATTGTGCCCAAATATTTATTTATTTATTTACATACCACGTACGATTTACCCATATCGTATATAATCTAATGTACGTTAACTTACATTTTATATTAATTACTCGACATATGACTACTTATTGCATTTGAACGTTCGCAAAGACGGTGTAAGTTTTTATAGCTTGAAAATATTATTAATAATATTGGTGTCCCTTCACTCGCACAGTAAACAAGGGCTTAGTACTTATCACTACCACTTTAATCATTTGTGTCAACAAATCCTGTTAGGTTTAGTACCTATTAGTGGAACGGCAAGTGATTAGAGACCGATTCTATTTACTAAACGACAAAGCTCCTGTCCCTAACCAAAAATATAATAGTGAAAAACTGGGTCCCAAAATGATACACTGCTTCATACACTATATAGTAGTTTATGCAACTGATCCATAATGAGAGGCCTTAAAGTACGAGTGTGGTTTTTATGAAACGAGCGTACAGTAGTAACTAACAGCAAAAAACCATCAAAAAATGACAACAGCAATGGCGGCAATTCGTCATGGCGAATGTTTTTTTTAAAACGAATGAAGTCCCTATACTCATATCACTCGAGATCATGAACGTAGAATACTCTGGACGGGCTATGGTAATAATAATACCACGTGCGAGCGAGCTGGTAGCATACAAATCTCGATAAGTGTGACAGAAAGGGAAATATCATTCATTGTCCTTGTCATAGTTCAATTTTTTTTGTTTGCCACAACTGATTTAGTATGAAGTTGTGGCACACAAACCTTAGTTAAACTAAACAAATTGAGCAACTGCAAGTTGTTTATTTAAATTGTAATTAACTAATATTGTAAATGATTATCTCTCATTATGTATTCATAATTATGATATTCTAATAATCCGAAATCGTTTGTCTATAAACAAGACGCTAACGGTAGTTCATTGTGAGGGGCATCGTATGTACCATTCGCTAATTCGTATTAAACAGGTCTGTCAGGTATTACTTAATACTTGCCAATAGGCACCTAAGCACTGGCACAAATACTAAACTCATGTGAACCCAGCATAATTAAACAATTTAACATCAACTCAAATTCAATTACGTTGACAAAATGAAATACTTACCCGTATTACATACCTTGAGAAAGTTGTTCAGGTTTGTTGAAAATCTCGCTTGAACCCACAACCAAGGGGCGGATTATGAATGTTTATACTGAAAATAATGCTTGGTTGCGGTCTGCTCAAATATTTGAAGGTGGAGTCAAAGGGTGGGTTTTTGCGAGCGCCTTTGAGGCCGGGGTCGCGGTCAGATAAACCGATTGCGCACTGACAAAGAAACTGTCATTTTACTAAAACGAACCCTACCCCGTGATTTCGTTTGGATGGAATTCCATTATTCTGAAACACAACAGATAACACAAATTTTGTGTAAAATATTACAGTATATAAATAATTTGTCAAAATTATAGATAGCCATTTAAAATACAGCACTTTCTTTTAATCCCCAATCATAACTAGTTCCGGGGATAACATTATTATATTTTAATAATATATCGTCGTGTTTATTCCGTCAAAATATCGATGAGCCGTATATTGCGCATCTACGTTGTGTAAATTTTGAAATATAATGAACTGCAAGCTATGCTTTAAAAATATGTATAAATATAAATAAATATATATGCTTCTGCCCGCGACCCCGTCCGCGTGGAACTTGTTTATATTGTAGCTCCAAACAAATTTTCACCCTCCATTTCAACCCGTAAGGAGATGATTTCTGGTATAGGATCTATCCTATGTCCTTCCGCAGGACTCAAACGATCTCTATACCAAATTTCATCTAAATCGGTTACGCGGTTCAAGAGGTAATAGAGAGAGACAGACAGACAGACAGTCACACTTCCGCATTTATGGATACCTTATTCTGATTCTGAATATAATGTGGCCATACCAGGGTAATAATTACATACCTAGGTATCGTCCCATAGTATTTTTCATTCGAAGCAATTGCACACAATTTCAATAAACCTGCCACAATATTATATGATACTCAACATTTCAGTCGCTTTAGTGAAACATACATTACCTACAAGTTTATCCGACCACAGCCAAATACTGTGCTCTATTTACGACGTACTGACACTAAAATGTTTCAAATAAAATTGTTGTCCATCAAAATATCCCATGTTCCTCTCACCGGCGGCATGTGACGAGTATTGTACACGGAACTAAAACTTCTTGAATGAGGAAGAAGGCATAGTAGTAAATTCACTAACACAATAATACTACTTACATACATCATTATTATTATTATTATGTATCTCCGAATGAAATTCACGGGGCGAACCCCGGTCATTTGGAAGGCGTGCGTGGGGATACAGATCCAACACGTAGATGCCCTTTGGAGACGAAATTTAATGTTATGTAAGTAATACACTGCACGGGTACATGTATCGGTAGATACGGTTGTCTATTGTTTGCCCGACATTCACATACCATAATAATCATTTGCCCGAACTTTGCTTGCCCGAATTTCATTTGCCCGAATGTTTCGTTTACCATAATAGTTAATAAAATTGATATACTCTTGTTTACCCGAATATTGGATGTCATAATGATACGAATGCCATACGTATTGTTTTCCAGATTATTGTTTGCAATAATATTATTTATAGAATATTTAAACGCCATACTAAACATGCATTGGGATTCATCTTTGTTAATTTGTTAGTTTTTCCGCTATTTTATAAAAAAAATAACCTCGAAGACGAAAGCGGGAGCAAAGCTCCCGGTTTTGCCACTAAGCCCCTGTTCCCTACTGCCTATGATACACCACTATCTTGGCATTGGGTAATCTCAGAGAAAAGTTTATTTTAACTTAGTGGCAAAACCGACCCGGATCGCAGATAGGTTCGAGGTATTTTTTTTCATTTAAGACACTGCAATACGTACCCACATTATTACATATGAATATTATGGATGTTGAGATGGATGGCAAATGACATTAAGGCATGTGATAGTTATGGATTACAATGATTATGGAAAATGAGATTATTGATATTGATATTATGGAAAACAAAGATTCTGGCATATAATGAGTCCTGCGGGCCCCCTTGGGGTTCCACTCCTACCGACGAAGACACGCCGGAGACGGAGGCCCTGACCGACTCTCGGGAGCACTCGGGTCCGTGGGGTCGTTACTCCCCAGCAGCTCGCCACAAGCTGCCCTGCGGGCTCATTATTATTATTATTACAGCCTCTTTATTTCCATAACGAATGATCTATCAAAGACATACATCATAATACGTTCAAATTCTTGCGTTGGATGCAACAGGCGCAGTGAGGTTACTCTGCATCCACTGAACGTAGGACGATAATTTAACTCCATATTCTGTAGTATTCATTCAAAACCTGATAATTCCGCAAAGCCCAAGGTTCCTAATTCATCATATCAGCCGAAAGACGTCCACTGCTGGACATAGGCCTCCCCCAAAGAGTGCCACAATGACCGGTCCTACGCCACCCGCATCCAGCGGACTCCCACGACCTTTACCAGGTCATCAGTTCATACCCACCAGTGGGGGGCCTACCCACGCTGTGCCTTCCGGTACGTGGTCGCCACTCGAAAGGTTCCAAATTACGTTGCAAATACTGTTCTTAGGTACAAATGTTCTGCCGGGGAGGGTTATAGCTTGTGTCCCTTAGAGCGGAAATAGGCACCCCGCGTAGCGGGGTGACGTCGACACGCCACGTGAGGTTTACTTTAGGTTAAAATAATTGGCGGGTGTTTGTTTAAAAAAACCCAAATACATATCCAATAAATACATACATTCCACATTGGACAATAAAACTAAATCTTTTGATAAGTTGACACATGATCATTCGGCGAAATGACATTATGCGAAAATTTGGTGGCGAAGTGATAATCGGCATTACAGGGATTTCTATTCACCAATGGTGTCGCCTCGGCCACTATTTTCTCAATTCCGGGATTTTTCCGAATCCTCCATGTTACATCATCTCTCTTGACAGGTACCAAGATCTTCCGGAAACCTTCTCTTCGTTACCAGGAGCAGGTTTTTGCTTGGAAACTGCCCGTTTCTTCAAAAAAATTATCAGGTAGTATACTACTTCATGCTGTATAACGTGACGCACTTCTTTTTGTCTGGATTAATTGTTTTTATAAATCCATATTTTTCCAGGATGCTTGTAAACTAGGTATTTATAATTCCAGCAAATAGTTAATTTCCGAACATGCCTTTTATTTACTGAACATGTAGATTTTAATCAGCCGAATAACATCCACTGCTGGACATAGGCCTCCCCCTAAGAGTGCTAAAGTTATCAGTCCCGCCCGACCCGCATCCAGCGGACTCCCGCGACCTTTACCAGGTCATCAGGCCACCTTGTGGGGGTATACCCGGGCTGCGTCTTCCGGTACGTGGTCACCACTCAAGAACCTTTCCGCCCCAACGGCTATTGGTTCTGCGTATTGCCACCTAAGTTTAGCGATTCGGGGGATTTAGTTGGATCATGTTTAAAAAAACATATTTTAAATAATTGTCATACATTTTAGGTTACAGAGTGAGTGCAGAATGAATTCTGGGAAATTAAAGTATAGAGAAAAATAATACCTTATTACTAACCCACCTTTTTTTCAAAATGTAGATACCTTTTATACATCTTTCGTATTGTCATCGCATCATATTCATAAAGAACAATTTCATTGTGTACACATTATTGTAATATAGGCAACTAAGTATTCCTTCATAGGGTGAGCAAATAGGAAAAGACTTCGTTATCGCATCTAGTGAGCGATATCCTCGACTGCTGACTTATTCAGACCCCGGCAGAGGCTCCGCGGCTCCACCTGCGGTTAGGTGTAACTTAACGAACCCTCTTTGAATCTTTAATATAGTTTCGTTTAATGTGAGCTAGTTGCGAATAGGGCGCGTTTGTTTTGAAACGCTCAGGCTCGAGTTGACCGGAAATTAGGGGCAATGAGGACGCGTCTGAGAACATGCGGGGTTTGGTTACCCTCTTTGAAGGGGCTCATGCTGCGGTCATTATAAATAACTAAGATTTTTGCATTCATCTACAATATTTAACCCGTGATTTAGTTGTATAAAGCAGCGTAACATCTACTAAACTGTTTATGTGGGCAGAATTTGATGTCAAAATTTAATTCCATCTCTAATTTAAACATACACTTACCTGGAGGCAAAGGACTCATCAAACGAGGCACCCGTCGCCGTACTTCGCAAATTAGATTTCGTATAGAGCCTATTTTAATTTGCGCCGTGCTGGTATTGACTCTGCGCCGAGGCCGAGTAGCGGCCGGTTGACGTGAACAAACACGGTGCTGGCGCAGGCTGGTGCGATAATAAGCTTACCAAGGCAGCGGGCAGCGCGCCCTGCCGCCCTATTCTAGCGCTATTATTAAATTCTTTTGTTGATCCGCGCCCACGGAATGCCCAGTTATTTACGTGCGGTCCGACTCAACAGGATCAACGTAAATATTCCTACCTGTTTTGTCTTTTGAACTTGTGCAGATGAAAGGATAAAGAGGATTATTTGCATCGCTGTTTTTTCCAAACGTTTGTCTTGCAGGAAAATTTCTAAACGAATTTTCTAACAATTTGATATGGAAATGTGAAAGCAGCAGGTGCTCCAAATCTCATGCTACTCAGATGTACCTATCGCATGAGAGGAAGCAGTTATAAAATAAGTTGCATAAATTAAATGTTTGTGGAAATCTGCGCTCCCTTGCGCGAATTTAGACGTCTAAGCTTAGGGTGCTTCATTTCGGAACATTACTCTCTGCACAACAATAAAACTCATTAAATCGCTGGCGCGGTCGCGTTTTATAAATGTTTCAGGTATTAATAAAATTAACAAAGCGCGCGTACGCGAGAGGGCTATTTTCCGACAAAGCGTTGGGGCGGAGTACAATAGAGACTAAAATAAATACGAGGAATTTAGCAAACAGGAGGTTCCACAAAGCGTTCACCTGGCGGGCTCACCGCGCACTATTGAAAATTAAGTGGCTGCGACGGACTTCAATTAAGGCCGGAGGAGGCCGGATGCGATAGACTGCGGCCAGGAGCAGACCTAAACATACACGACGAGACACTGGAAACCCATCAGCAGACTATTATATCACTTTCAGAATAGTCTGAATACTCGTACTCTGAATCTGTATGTGCGTTTTTTTTATTTTCCATATTCTTCGTTCGTTATAATAGTTCAGAGAATAAAACTTTATACTATAAGTGGCGCTGGAACATACGTTTCATGTGCTCTGCCTACCCCTTTTGGGAATAAAGGCGTGAATGTATGTATGTATGTAATAAAACTTTTCCTAAGTGAGCAATAGCGTATAATTTCGTTGAAGTATATCGATATAAATCTCTCTTGATGTAGTTTTGGTCTGTGTTAAAATTGTGGCTCCCGACCCTATACTATCAAGTCCTTCAAATAAAATTACTAAAGCGGAGCGAACAAAGTTCTATGCTTCAGCTTAGCCCGAAAATCGTTGGTATGTCCACTGTCCAGTGTCTGTCCCGCTGTCCAGCTGTTCTCCTCCACAGGTTGCATTTGTCAACTGATGCTCGTGAAATATTGGGAGGTTCGTTGGTCACATAGTTTTTTGAAGTGAAAACTTCTTTAGCGGCGCTGTGTTCTTTTTTGGATGGGGAAAAATTGTTAAACTCGCCACAGATTTCGATAGGTCACGTGACCGTAAGATTCGTTAGGTGAGATATTCGGGACGAGGCTTGGGGGCGGGGGGGAGCGGCGCTGTGCACTTCACGGGATGGGGAATAATGTGTCAGTGCATCTGGAAAGGTACCTAGTCACGACATCTAGTTACCGAGTTACATGAGTTTTTGTGGAAGCTGGTGAAAAAGTGCCAAAATGGGTTTGTGTTATAATTAGGTTATTTACATCCTAAGGAACACGTGTGTACAAGATTATCAGTAAAATTATGTTTTTTTAGTATATTTCTCCGACTATAAAGTTTATTAGTCAGAGGGTACCTTGTCACGCCATGTCTTAAAAGCCTTTAAAAATATTGAATAATTTTGTCAATATTTCCATCGCGGGTAGTCAACTACCTCTTTCTAAGATAAGGTATAGGATCGGTATATAGCAAAATATTTTTTTGAATAAAAAAAAATACTTAATGTTTTTTATAAGAAAACATTCAACTTGCATGACTCTTGAATGAAATAACTATTTATTTTAGTTTGATACGTTTGCCTTTACTTAGATCTTCGGAAAGGTGCTGAAGGTGATAAATAATTTGTTGATCTCGATTTTAGTCAATGAAAAATTGAGCTGTGATTTTAGTTGTTTGACGTATGTGGGGTAGACTGGGTACGGTTGTGCCAGGTTACGGTAGTGACAGTCTTCGTACCAGCGAAACTATACGGAATGCGGGCAAGGGTTCTAAGGGAGAGAGAAGCGGAAGGCAAGTCTGAACGCGTTCGCCGGTATTGCGTCACCCAGCGCGCGGTGTTAACGTAAGCAGGGACCCACATTGCTTTTCAACAGTCAAAAGTAAGTTGTTTTGTTCGTTTAATTTTAATTATCCCTGTTATTTGTATATGTCGCAGTGAAATGGCCAAAACAGAGATTTGATCAAATCTCTAAGGGATTTGATCAAATCACGCAGGATGTTAAAATGGCCAATTCATTTTATCATTTACCTAATACAAATCAGTAATTTGATCAAATCTCTGAATCTGTTTAGTGAAATGACGAAATCGGACAAAAAAGGCAACTCGTTTTTTCATTTCACTAGATTTCTTTAGTGATTTGATAAATCCCTGAAACGCGTCAGTGAATTGACGAAACTAACTTGCAGATATTGGCTCCTAAATCATTAGTAATTTAAACGGTGCTGGGACTTAGACTCGGATAGCGGATAGGTTAGAAGATGGTGGCGGGAGCTCTTCTCTGCTCCGCCATTTTTTTTATAAAAGAGCGGAAAAATCTTTATCGCGTCAGTTTTGTCAACTCACTGACGCGTTTCAGGGATTTTATCAAATCACTTAACAAGTCAAGTGAAATGAAAAAACGAGTTGCTTTTTTTGTCCGATTTCGTCATTTCACTAAACAGATTCAGAAATTTGATCAAATTACTGATTAGTATTAGGTAAATGATAAAATGAATTGGCCATTTTAACATCCTGCGTGATTTGATCAAATCCCTTAGAGATTTGATCAAATCTCTGTTTTGACCATTTCCCTGCAACATATATATATAGATTACCTCAGATTTTTTTTTGTTTTAAGTTGAAGATTAGTAGTTAATTACGGGTGGTTACTTTTTTCGTAGATTATTTGGCAAAGTCATGGCGAATTTTTGTTTTCGAAAGAATGCGTTGGGTACGGTTGTGACAATTTTTTTGGGTACGGTTGTGACATATATTTTCTTGTTGTTTTGCTTTTAGATACCCAGAAAACGCCTTTGGAATACCAAAGAAGCGAGGTCTAATAAATATCTGGTCTGGTAAATGTGAAGATGCTTATGAAGACGTGAAAGCGGGACTCCTTTACATTTTCGTAATTTATTTTTTTATTAATTATTCATTAAAAAATAAATTATTTAATGAACTTTCTATACGAAAGATTATGAAGCTTATGTTGTGATATGGTCATATTTCTAACAATAAAAGTCATTATAAACCATTTTGTTGTATGTTTGTTCCTGTCACTACCGACCCCAACCACTGTCACAACCGTCCTTGGGGTGTGGCCGGTTGTGACACTTTCCTTTTTTTTTTTTGATCCCTATGACTAATACAGCGTATTTAGGGAAACTATTTAAGTATATTTACGTAGACAAATGTACAAATTAAGTGTCAAGTTACTTTTCTCCCAGCTAACTAGTAAATTAACAAAATTAGTGGCGATCAAACCAAAATTGTCACAACTGTACCCAGTCTACCCTAATTAGTAATATTGATTGAAAGACTGATAAATCATAAATTAGGTGCAGTTATGTACACAATTGAGTTATTTTTTCTAGTTACTCCATTTATGTAAGATAATGACTTAGTGTGACAAGGTACCCAGTTTAGTAAAATGCTAAACTTGATGTCTTACACGACTAAAACAGAAGTTTTTATAAATAAGAATACATTGATTTCCGCTATAATTATCCTAAATAACATTTTGTTACAGATATTTCTTGCATTATAGGTACTAAAATAGTGATCTTCGAGTTTAAGTTACTAGTTTAGTAAATGTCGTGACAAGGTACCCTAGTTACGTTTCCATACAAAAGTTTCGATCGAGTCACTAAACTTTATTGTTAAAAAAAACTGCTTTAACACCATTTCTATTATACCATTGTGGTACACCACGCTAAATACCATTTGATCTTGTGATATAGCATGAATATACAAATTATTTTGTTGGTTTTTAATATTATAAGCGATCTTTTTTGTAACTGTTAAAAATGCGGTAATTATTAATTTTCTTTATGATTATGGAGTTTTCTTTCATTCAATTGTGCCAAAATGCTATAGAATATGTAACTATGATGAGAAACTAACAGTTTTAATCTCGTTATTTTATGAATTGGGTATAATTAACACTTTCGTGTTTCTTCCACCCTGGCATGTTCAACCTAAGAAATCAAAATAATTAACATACGTATTTTTAGACAATTCACATTATAATAGTGTAATTCTTTAACATTCAAAGATTATGATTATACCCTTCACTATGTAACTTCGAAGTAGAAGTGTGTTTTTTGCCACTATAAACTTTAAATGCAATTTTCTCAACTTGTGCATTTCGGAAGTCGAAAATTCAAAAATGTATGTACTTAAAAATAGTGGTTCCACCTACAGTCATTGTTCTTTTTTGTATTGATAGCAAATTTAATATACTTTTTGGAACTATGCATAACTCAATACCTGAAACAAGGTACCTTTCCAGATGCACTGACACAAATTGTTAAACTCGCCACATATTTCGATGGGTCACGTGACCGTAACATTCGTAAGTTGAGAGATTCGGGACGAGGCTTGGGGGCGTGGGGGGGGGGGGGGGGGGGCTTTTTTTTACTGATAATATTTAAGTTTTCACTTCTGCCGGCACTCCCGGAGTGCAACTCGGTCTTTTTTTAGCGAGTCACTTTTTAGTTTTTAATTATATTCTACAGCTCACAGAGCCACTAGTAAAATTAAACATTAAATTTAAATGTATAGGAATACCACTTATACAGTAATAGTAACAAGTACTTATCGACTTAAGTATACCTTCATTTCTCCTACGTAATGTGATATTCATTCAGTCCGTAATCTCCTTATCTGTAGCTAAAAAGCAGTTCAATTTGTCCTCACATACGCGAACTAGCCCTCGTGGGTTGGCAGATCTCTATCTGAACCCCTCGGAACACAAGAGCGCAAGTTACTGTGGAGTTCGCCGGGCTCGCAGCGTTGTTCTAGCAGGGCCCGGTATGTGTGGCCGGCTCGCTAAACCACCGCTTATCTGGGAAATTACACAGTTTTACTCGATCCTCTCAAAAACTGCGGAAGGTTGACTTTTTGCACGGCTTAGCTTATCCCCTACCACAAGTCTGAGTAGGTATGACACGTATTATTGCAAGGAAGTTTTTTCATATACACTTAAATGTTTTATGACAAACGACAAAAACTTAAAAGGATAGCGAAAATCTCGTTTGTAAGAGAAATTACACTTATCGTATCTTAATAAAAGTCTCAGAGTTGCTTTAGGCTTTCAATTAAAAAAACTGTGTTTATTTTCAAGTAGAATTCAGTTACATTGTAAGTTATTTATTTATTTTTTATTTATTTCTTCTTCCATACTTTGTAAGTACTTATGGCTGGTTTCGTAAAAAAGAAAATATATGTATGAAAGACGATTTAATAATCAAACTAAATTTTAATTACATATCAAATGAAACTTTAGCTAAAACATGGAAACTAATTTGTAAAAGTGCTCAAATATTTTAGTCGTTAACTTTTCATAATTTACATTTACTACATTAACGACATTAGTTATTCTAATAAGTGCCCGAGTCATTGTCCAAAAGGTATATATAAAAAAAATAAAAAAAATTAAAATTATTTATTTTCGTAAAATATACATGTTTTTATAATCTAGGGGATGGTGCCGCCCGGTAAGCAAATGTTGCCTGTGTTGGGAGACACCGCTCTTCCTTAGGTTATTAATTGATACACGAAAAATTATACGACTACTTAAGGTTACCAAAATAACTTACATAACAAAATCTAACTAACTGTAACTAGAGACAATAATATGAGGTAAAACTATAACTAACTAGGTTTAACAATGAGCAAAGGTTCATACCAGTAGTTGTGTGTGTGTGTGTGTGAGTGTGAGTGTGTGTGTGTGTGTGTATGTATGTGTTAGTGTGTGTGTGTGTGTGTGATGTGATGATGAAATGAGTGTGTGTGTGTCGCATATATGTTAATTTATCAGCTTTGTATATTTTCTATTTGCTCGTATGTTTTGGATTTAAGCCACTCTGTGATTATTATTTTTTTTTTTTTTTTACAGTCATAGTATGGTTTTGGGTTAATGTTTAGGCATCTATTTACTTTGTTGTATATATGACCAGACTTTACATTGTACTGTGATCGTGCAAATTTAGTTTTAGTGTTTGCTATACTAGCAATGTTTATTATTTTTCTTTTGGTCTTGTAGTTAGCCTTGTATGGGAGTGTTTTGTTTTTTTAGACATACTTGTAAAATCCTCACTGACAAAACTTCACTATGTTGGTAGAATAGTTCAGTGGGAAACCGTATTTTCTTGAAGTACATGATTTTCAAAAGAGCACGTTGGGCTCTCTCAAGGTCGATAAACCGAGATTTGACCGCCCCACCCCAAACTGATATGCAGTACACTAAGACAGACTGTACCAGGGCTGTGTAGATTTCTGTCAGTACATTCCGCTGTTTCGTTAGTGTTTTACCTGGTACAATATGTCTTAGAGACTTGAAAATCCACAACAGTTTTCTGACCCTACTGCTCAACTGATCAAGATGTGCGTACCAGTTTAGGTGATCATCCAACGTAACTCCAAGGTATTTGATTTGTGATACCCTCTCAATAACTGGGCAATTACAGGTAAGAGAGATAAAAACGTAACGTAAGAGATATAAAAACCTTCCAATAAGTTATCGTAAAGACATCACAGAGGCTGCGTGGTAAGGGCGGTAGGCTTAGGCGCCAATCGCCAGTTAAACCCTCGGCGCGGATTTTATTGCCATTCGTATTGTGGCAGAGATTTAGCTACTTTGACATGTTGGAAATTCGATCGTTGACTCCTCGCCGCTATTCGGTCTTTTTTATCTCGTTTCGTACCTACTTATCATGCCTTAGTGTTTAATATGGTTTATCATCAAATTGTCGACACTCACTTCGTCGAATTTCACTTCAAAGTCAACGTTTCATGTATTTTCATTTCGTCGACAATTCAGTTCGTGGAATGGTCACTACAATTAATTTTAAATCGTGTATTTTTACTTGTCGGATGTTTCATTAAATAGATGAATTATTTCGTGGAAAACGTTTTGTGATTTATTATTTCAAGTATTTTTAATTAACATACAAATTATTACAAGGAGTATTATTTAAAATTAAAATAGTTAACATACACAGCAGGGACCCGCCCGGTATCCCCTTCGAGGGTTTTTGAAAGGGTTTTTCGTAATTCTTTGCTTACCAAACCCGATGCTCATCAATACCCATTCATTTGGCTTTTAAAGCGCTTTCAATACGATTAAGCGCTTCAATCCTTTAAAAAGCGCTTAAAAAAGCCTTTCGAAAGGGTTTTTTATCAGTAGCGGTAGCGCCCCGTAACGGAAGCCCTTCATACGGCTAAGTGAAATCAATGAGTTTACAATCAATAAAGGACAGCAAGTGATTTGGGCTATTAAACGAACGACTAACCCGTTCAAAGGCTTTTTTCTGGGAAGGGGTGGGCGGTTCCCTGATACACAGTTATCTATGGCAATTATTTTAACCTAACCTAAACCTTACCAAACCGCCAGCGTGTCGACGTCACCCCGCTTCGCGGGGTGCCTATTTCCGCTCTGAGGGACACAAGTGAACCCTAACCTAACCTACTTATAATACAATTATTGTTGCCGTTGTATGTTGTTTTACTGCGGGGGGCTTGGCCCCCCGTGCCCCCTATTTCTACCTATACTTGTCTAGTTGAACCCCTGTAATCAGTTATTGTTTGTTTTTGTAATGTTGTAATAAAATTTCAAACAAATGAAATTCGTTGTTTTGTTATTCTGCCATTTAAAATTTATACAAAATAAATCATTTGCCAAATAATATTCCCTGAACAATTATTCCATGAAATGATAAAAATTGGAATGATCTGGTCATGAAATAAAATTACACCAAACAATAATTCGTGAACTAAATGTTACTTGAAACGTTTTCGATGAAGTAAAATTCGATGAAAAGTTTGTCGACAAAACAAGGGACACCCGTTTAATATGGACAGAGATCCATGTCATCGATATTATTAGCGAAGGTTTTTTTTGTTTACAACTACCATAGAAGTTAACCGTCTAATATTGATATATCTTAAACGATTTAATTCATGCTTTCACAAATTATATCTGACATTTCTAAGCATCTTGCACTGACAAATATTATTGCAGATAGGAATCCACGGGAAAATTCTGATCACCATTCTTCAAACCATGTGCATGGTTTGAAAAATACTAGTGGGCATTCTAAGGCACAATTAGGCACTAATAAAAGTTTTTAACACGGCTAGACCATAGCAGCAGTCGCGGCTCTTATAGATTTTTACATTAGCATTTCATAATGTAATTGTATCTACAGACAACGTATTTGACGAGGATGAAGACGTGGGATAATTAATTAGTGTTCCCCTCAGTTTAACAGCCGCCCCGCAATGCGATGTCTCAGGTAAAATGCATAGGGTAATACGTTAACAGTGTTCAGAGCCTTTGTCTGCTCTCAACGAATTACGGGAAAGGCGGAAATTTAAATACCAGCCGAGCTGTTTTACATGTAAGAGATGCACTTTGCATGTAATGTGGCGACTAAATGAGGCGACAAAACGTACAGAAATGCTCCATCGGTGTTGCATTTGCACCTAAAACACTTGCCTTGGTGAGGTCGTTAGAATACCAAATAATAAATGCGTGGGTAAGGGAACACAAGAGCTGGGAACTAATTCTGGAACGAGTTTCAGGTCATAGTATGGGGATCACCTTGGTTAAAACTCTCCCAACCAAGCTCCCAGCCAACTCCCAGCCAAGTATTTGTGAGAGCAATGCACTGATTTTGAGTTGCGTCTGGTAAGAAATTGAAATTTTTATTTTTGTAGTAATGTAGGTCTAATCTGAAAGCTCTGATCACAGTTTCCCCAGAACACCTCTATAACAAGACTGCTTAGTCATTATGATTTTATATATATATACATATTATATACAATAGAGCTGTATATTCATGTTATGTAATTGATAACGTAGTTCTGCTAAATGGATAAGTAGACCATCAATTTATTGTAATAAAGTATAAATTAAACAATATTACCTGTATTGATAAAAAAATAAAAATCAAGTAATAAGTAGGTACACAATGATCTTGAAAGTTTACAATTTTTTTATTGTCCAAGAATAAATTTAAAGATTTCAATGGAATCCTTAAGCTTTCCTAAAAACAAATTTGCAAAATAACTATGGACCGAAACGCTGTATTTCGCGACTTGATTTTCCATACAGCGATTAGTTTTTGACGACCGGATAGCCTAGTGGGTAGTGACGCTGCCTACGAAGCTGGAGGTCCTGGGTCCGAATCCCGGTAAGGGCAAATATTTGTGTGATGAGCATGAATATTTGTTTCTGAGTCATGGATGTTTTCTATGTATTTAAGTATTTATTTATTTTATATATATCGTCGTCTAGTACCCATAACACAAGCCTTACTGAGCTTACTATGGGACTAGCTCGATTTGTGTAAGATTGTCCTTTAATATTTATTTATTTATTTTATTTTATTAGTACAGTCTGTAGCAAAAGTAGCTACGCGGGCCAAGTGCTCAATCAAAATGACCTACTCAGGCTACACACTAGTCTAACGTCAAGAGGATAAAGGACTGTCTAGATTATTTTGAGCGCGTTCATTTGCGTAGCTACGCCCACTGCTGACTGTACAAATAGCAGACTGTGACGTCATACTTTTATGTCATTTAGTATGATGCGGGGGACGGTATCCTGCTGTTTCGGTAAAAAAAATTTCGCCAAATTACACTTCCCACAAAACTTATGGCAGTAGTTTCATTTCCCAAACGAACAAATAGCACATTTTTGTTTCGCATTATGTTCATTTGGTCAAAATATCATCTGGCATAATTTTGCTTTGTCAAGTGTTATTAAGACAAAAGTTTATTAAGCAAACACTTTGTTTGGGCTAATATTGTTTTCCAAACAAAACATTTGTTCAAATTTTCATTTCGCACATTAGGTATCAGGGTGGAAAAAATGGCTTGTCATAAGCGAACTCTGTTTTTGGTCGGTTAGGTTAGGGTTCACTTGTGTCCCTCAGACCATAAATAGACACCCCGCGCAGCGGGGTGGCGTCGATTCGCTGGAAACTCTCGATGAAAAGGGCGAAATCGACTCGGGGCTTGCTTGCATGCATGCTGCTTATTTGCAATATAATATATTGTTACCTAAGTACCTACGTACAAAAGAACATATAAAACTTACCTGTAAATTATTTACTTTAGTTTTTTTGCAAACTACCCGCTTAGCAAAATATGTAATCTCACTCTAATAGATTTCGTATGCACTACACAATTAGGATCTAAATCGTATGCCATGCAATCATTTGGAAAACGAATGTTATGCCAAATAATACGTTTGACCAAATGAAACTTGACTATGTAAAACTAAGCCAAATAATAATTTGCGAATTAATAATTTGCCATAGAAGATAATGCCAAGTGATAAAATGCGAAACAATAATTTGACTTTTTGCCAAATGATCATTTGGGAAACAATTTTTGGGAAGTGATACTTTGGGAAATGATTTTTGCCCATACAATAGAGAACCGCGGGGGACAACTGTTGAACATACAACAAATGTTGAAGATAGGAAACTTTATGAAGTCTTAAATACATTGTTTGTTTACATAGTTAGCAAATTCCATTGATTTAGATCTTAGTTAGATTACCATTTTCTTTGGTCTGAAATTTTGTCGGATTCTGTCGCTGGGTAATTATTTAATTGATAATATATCCGTTACACATAAAAAATAAGCTATTATTAATTATTTCCAAAATGTACAATTCTTCCATACAAGTTGTCAGTTAATTGACTGGACTATTTTGATTATAACGAACATACCTGCAAGTTTCAAGTGTTGCATCGGAGTTATTTCTCGTCATCTGTAGCCAGGCTCCCGTTAGTGAAAGTACAAAACGATCACAATAGAGTTATCAAACACACACAAACTTATAGTCTTTATTTTACCATGTCTGGAAAAAACATAAATTTAAAACCCGGTGACACAAATTTGCATTAGAAAAGTGGCAACATTGTAAGCCAACATTCATTCCTGTGGCTAGTGACTTTTTGCATCAGTTTATTCCGTGTTTTATCACAATAAAAATCACAAATGTTAGTCCTAGAGGTTGTCCATTTTTGACGTGAGACGTAAAATGACAACCCAGGAAAGTAAAGTTAGCATTTCAAATGAATGTAAAATTAAATTGCTTTAGTATTAAACCTTTAAATAGATTGTGCCTACCTAATGCAGTTAAATGGTTGTAGGTACATTCTGGCTTTTATAACGCACATGATTATACATTATACAAAAAAAAAGCTTTGATTTAAAACATCCTTACTTTGTAAGTTGTGTGGTTGAATTAAATAAAAACAACATTTCAGTGAAAGATACACCACGGAGGTCTACACTCCTTATGTATGTAGACCTCTACTGCCTAAGTAGGTACTGCGGTTATACTTATTAGTATGAATACTATTATTATTATTATTTAAACGTGATGGTTACATTTTCTTTGCCTATTAAGCAAGTGTGATGAAAAATACGTTCGAAATACCTCCAAATGTCGTAGGGCACTTTAATATTTCGCCAAGCCATTACCGCGCGCGTTGCTGTTGTTGTGCATCAAACTATTTTAGGATTTTTTTCAGGCATTCACATTCTGAGAACTCAATGCATATATAGAACTAAAACCAGAAAGTGTTTTGTTTTTATCAAATGATGGTTTCAATCCCTCGCCTGAACTTCCTTCGTCACCGCTAGTTCCTACGTCGCAACAGCGAGACACTGGCAGAAAACTGGTTAAAAAACCGAGATTAAAACCAGGGTAATCTTATTCTCACGTAACTTTATTCTCACTAGTTGCCATGGTCTTCTGGGTCACTTTTCAAAACTGTTAGGTATTTTACTTTCGGTTTCAATCCACCAAATGGTGGAATCTGAGTGGAAGTTCTGAGCATGTTAAAAGTTCACGATGTAACTTTTTTTCTAAGAAACTCTGTCATTGGCCCTTAAACTTCTTGAGAGTAGAAAAAACGAATAGCATCGCTGTTCGTGGAGGTTCCTCCTAAGAAGGGGGCGTGAGCACTCGCTCGCGGCCAACGCCCGCGGGGTTGGACAGTGATGACGTGATAACGATATTGCCTCCTTTTCTAATGCCTCGCGATCTTCTATTACACACTAATACTTTTCTTTTATTAACAGAAGTATATTTTTTTATTATACTTACCTGGGATCAATTTGTTACGTAGCATATCAGGTTATAATTGTAAAGCACCAATGTTTCGTTTCTGAAATGCTTTGTTGAATTGCTCTTGACTTCTATCGCAGCATACTTACCTTATCTGAATAGAAGTTGCCTGCGAAGTTGTACTTTGTTGTTATTTTTGATTGGATTATGATTTCTGTGGAACCGAATGAACCACTTGTAATTTATGACAAATTGACGGACGTAATAAGGACGTAATTATCACTTCCTACTCGTATAAATAATTCAGTTACATTTAATAAGTCGTGAATAGGAAGCGTCACTAACAATCAACATATTTCTCCTTTAATTTAAATTGTTTAGTGACAAAAATTCAAAATATCAGGAAAAAAATAAAAAGTTAGAGATCCTAGCAGGCAATTGAAGTCAAAACACAGCCACCATTTTATACAGGGCTCTATAGACTGAAGGTAAAATTTGTTAGGCGTCGGTTCATTAATTAATAGCTTCGGTGGCGGGTTTACGAGCACTGTAAAGAACCCATCAGGGCACGACGTAATCGACACCAAAGGTTACGACGCGACGGTGTAAACCTTGCAACTATAAAACAAAGAAATCTTTTAAGTATATGCAATTTCAAGAATCGAAGTAAAAATACCTACACTGTCTACACTACACTGTGTACACTGTAATGAGCAACTTGAGTCGCCACGCAGATTTCCATCATTGATAAAATTTATAGTTCAAAGCAGGTTCAAAGCGCCTCCGTGTTTACCTACTCTTTACCATAAGAAGGTGCAGTTAACTATGAACTCATAACAACTTGTTTTTACCTAAATATTCTCGGTTTGACCTCCTGTCCTATCCTTCCGTGGCTCCTACAACGCCGTGTATGACATTTGATTTAAATGTCATATATATGCGGGCGTCACTGTCGCTCTCATATTGGCCTGACAAGCCACGCGCCACGTACGCAAGTGCCGCACTTTTATGGACGCTGCTTAAATCTTCTTCTATAAATGTTAAAGGCCGTAATGAAATCTGCCGCTCGGGTTGTGTTGTCAAGGAACTGAAAAACTAAATCTGGCAACATTTTGATTAGGTACCTACTAAGATCTCTTCGTTTAGGCTCGTAAATATAATTACCTACAGGTTAGTCAACAATAAAAACTTGGCAAATATGATTTTATTTTTGACAGCGTGGTTACGCTGCCAAGCAACGTTCTTTTCTTATCGCGTTCTCAGCAGCTCCTTGGCAACTTAAGTCGGAAAAGCGGTGAAATTGTATAGGTACCTATCCACTTTATTTTCGCTATCACAAGCTTCTGTTCGCAATTAAACACTTGCTAGGCCAATTCGGTTTACGACCGAGCCTCCGAGGCGTTCGCACCGCCAGCGGTTTTACGACGCTTTTTGCTAGAAATTAGCGATTTTATTGTGAGATGAATAAAAGTTATACTGCGGCAAAGCAAACGCGCCGTGAATACTGCTACATGAATAGGTTGTTTAATTGGAGAATGTTCGGTGAATATTTTCCGGGAATTTCAAAAACTCATTCGTCTCGCTCAATAACGCGTAACCCTCAGACCCACACAATACCTACCACTACACATCATCGGAGATCTATGTGTACTCTTAAAAATGTTCACTAGTTAACGGCCGCTTGACCATCCCAAAGTCTGTTGTATTGAACGTTGAAGATGTGTTCTGTTGTGGGTTACAGATTTGCAATATCGGCAATTTCAGGAAAGTTTCACAAGGGTTTAAGAAAGTTTAGAGTTTCCGAAACCCCAAAATGGAACTTTACAGAGGTAAGAAATTTATAGAAATTATCAACATCTTATCATCGGGAATTTTTCCGTCGGCACAGTATCTGTACTCGCTTGCGTAATGATTGATAATTAATTTGCATTTTGCCAATTAATTATGGCTGCCTTGTAGCACCACGCCACACGGTGGGTAAGGATTTTTTTTACAATAGATTATCTTGACATTTTGCGTTTCACGGACAGCGGCTTAAATAGGTCTGTGGTCCTATTACTTATGTAGCCAGTATGTAATAAAATAAATACATTCGTTACATATTTCTTTATATATGTGTATCGAGTCACAACATCCCTCAAGTCGAGGTGGCTGAGTTGTGCGAGAGTTTTAATAGCGCCGTAGCGCGCGCCGCATGTAAATCAAGTGCATAGCCCTATTCCGGTAGATCCCAATTATAATATTTTTTATTGGGTTAAGTATCCCAATTTTTTCCCACCCGATAAACATCACATGGGAGATATAAAAAAAACGCATTTGCTGTTCTTAGCATAGTTTCCGATATGATTTTTCTTTGAATGTACGTCTACTCACTCTTCTTTACGTCATTAGGAGACTGTTTTAAAGTGAAAACTTCTTTAGCGGCGCTGTGCACTTTTTGTGATGGGGGAAAAATGTTAAGCTCGCGACAGGTCACGTGACCGACAGATTCGTCAGTTTGAAAATTCGTAAGACGGACACGTGACCTGATATTGTCATATTTGTGTACGATACCGCAATAAATCAATATCGTATTTGACCACATAAATGATAGTACTTTTATACTGGTAATTAAAGTAATTCGTGCAACATAATTCCCTAACCATTCCAAAATATCAAAAATGCACAACGTTAATATTCAAGTTTTCACTTCTGCCGGGAATCCCGGAGTGCAACCCGTTATATTTTTTACCTTTGTGAGTGACTGAGATATCTAAAGACACCACACATGTCTCAAGCTACACGGAAAAGACACACACGCGAGAAAAAGCGAGAAACTCATTCCCATCTACATTAAAACTGAATCAGACGTCGAATTCGCGTCACCTTGTTATTTATGTAGGTAATTTGCGTCATCTCTGTAATTTCCAGAACTTTCGATTCCAAACTTTAGCACTGACAAAATTACCCTGCTTAACAAACAATTTCGTATTATTGCCTACAAGCCACCGTTTACTCTTCTGTAATTCGAAGACGACGCAGGAATACAAATTAAAAGCAACTTCATTTATAAATGTATACTTCATTCATGGTTTTTACATTATTGCTATTTTACATTAAAATATCATTACAAAAATACGTTTCCAACATTGCAAAGTCAGGTACTTGGTCCTTGAAAATTGTAATGCGAATTACAAGTAGGGTTTCCCAGTGCATTACTCGTATGTTGCATACGAGTTCCTAATAAAAAATACACTCAATTCATAAAATAGCATAAAAAACATACTTAACAGTTAATATTCGTTCAGCACTGGGAAATACTTATGCCCCTAACTGGGCAGTGGGTCATTTACTTCGTTTTGTTTCCCACGCCAATGTATTCAACAACATTTTTTACATATTTAATAGTATTTCACTTCCGTATTTTGTACATTCTACAGTAGGCCCCAGAATAGAAAAAGAAAAAAAGAAAATAGTAGCCACAAACGGGAAAAAATGTTAATATAATTGTGCCTTTAAAATATATTTCTAGGTATATTTAGGTACCTAATCGTTTATAAACGATTGCGGGATTTGAATTACCTCTAGGTATGTGTGTTTATATTAGTTATATTTATATTTTACTTTCAAACCTTTTAATTTTCTTTAATTGGTCTTTCGGTAGTTCCGGTGCTGGTCGGAATGATTTGAATTTTCTTTTGTGTTCTGTTCTATTAGGAGCGACGAAAAGAATAATTTGTCTAAATTAATATTTTTTACAAATTTACTTTGCCGTTGATTGGAAATACTCAACAATACTGTCACGAACAAAAAGGTAAGTACATAAAACCCTAAAAAAATTACACTTACTAAAATACTCGTTCCCTCAGTGGAGTACCTACTTTGTGCCTTATAGATAGTTGTGATCGCTCAGCGAAAACAAAAAATACTCGTAATGGTACATTGTTTCGATTCTCTTCATAAAGCACATACATTAAATATAATAAATACTTACTATAGATAAATTGGGAACTCTCCAAAGAAACTATTCCAAATTAAATAATTTAAGATATAGCAAGAAATTCATTGAACTACCTATTTCGATAATTTTCCTTTACTAATTCTGGGTTAAAATAAATTGGAAATAAATAAATAATTTAAGAATACATTTCTAACTTCGAGTTTTAATCTAATAAGTAGGTAATTGATATAACGTCTTGGCAATCTAGTGAATAGTGTCCCCAAATATAGAAAAATATACGTAACAATTTTTTTGTTAATTATGTGGCTAATTGAAGGAGGACCACGGTCTGGTGTGTATTTTAAGTAGTCAAGCACTCATGTTTTACTACTTTGACAACGGCGAGGCTTTTTAGAATTAGAAATCTATTTCCACGGAATGTCTTTTAAAAGACAAGTAACTAGCCCTAGCTTGCCTATTCCGGATTGCCAAATGATAAAAAATAAAACTTACATAATACGGTGTTCTCACGTAAAATTGGACAAATGAGTACCTACCGTCAAGCATGTCTACTTTGCCCCTTATTTTTTATATGGTAGGATGTTTTTTTCGCTTAACGAATCCTTTATAGTTATACGCATGTGGTCACAAGATTTTTTTTTAATAAACATCTATTCCAAATTTGTATCGATTTTGATCGCGGCTAAAGTTATCTGGACTTTTGCCAATATTGCCCATGTTGAATTATTGACGCAACGCAACTATAGCTCTTATCCATTTTAACATCTTGGTCTTTAAAAAAAGTTTTACACAGTACAGATGTTCAATGTTACCTGGGTATTTTAAATCTGTTCCATACAAGTCCATACACCTCACATTCCACTGCAATTGGCTGATATTAAGGACATGTATGACTGAAAGTAAAGTCATAAATATAATCTAGTTTCTACTAAAAATAGTAAGGTTGCCATAAATATGTTGTGTTTTCGTTAATTATCAGATTAATTTAAATGATATTACCGACAAAAAAATATGTTGTTATATTGGTTCATTTAATGATCTTGGTCATCGTCCATTGTAAAATCAAAATAAATAAATAAATATAAATTTAAGTAATTACACCCTAAATATTTTTTTCATTAAACTTGCAATATCACACCTATTTGTTTGTACACTTTGACGAGGAATACACTTTTTAAACTTTCTTAATTAAACTAAATTAAACAAAACAAAACATATCGTATCTTATAAAGCACGCATTTAAGAGGGGGCGCTCTTCATTAGATATTTCATTCCCAATTAATGTAGGCCTATAAATGTTTCATTATGTAGTGTCAATTAACAATTTATTTTACCTGATTAATAACTATACACAATCTAGTTGCAAGTATAAAAAACGGTGAATGCATTAAAATAAAATTACTAGTTAATGCAATTGTATTCGCTATTCGTGTTAATAATTTGAAATTATACATTGGTCGGTATTTCTATACTAGTACAATGATAATGATAACGATCTAGTTTTTTCATTCCAAATTGTTTTAATACAAAAAGGTAATATTATAATCTTTTACACATGTGCTCTAATATTTCGACAAATAACAAACAACATTTAATAACTTATGTATACCTACATTGGCCCCGACATTTATTACACAGGATGTCCCTTTATGGATCAAACTAAAATCACTTTATCGAGATCTTCCATCACTAGTTTCCGTGTATATGGGACTCCCTGTATGTATTTACTGGTAAGTATATAAAGCCCCAGAGCGCATAATTATGGCCCTCACCTTCGGTTCGGGCCTCAAACACCTGCGATCTGGGGCATTCACGAATTCACCGCCCTAGTTACGTAATGTACTATTATGGCACACAAACGATGTAGTTAACCGGCTACCGCGAACATTTACCATGTTTTACAAAATGGTAGCTATAATAATTGCGATAGCTAACCATTCCCTTGTGGCGGAAAGCGTTCACAAATCGTTTTCAAGGTATTACGTAGGAACAAGAAGAGCACCACAATGCAACATATGTACCTACCTATACTTGAACGATATGATAAAGAGAGAAAGAATATAATGGGAAAATAAACCATCTTCGTTTGTAGCCCCCGACAGCACTCGAACTCGAACCTGCGATCCCTCTATTGCCGGTAGAGTGCTTTAACCACTAAGCTACGAGGACAGTGACTGAAATTGCGTATCTTGTAACTATATTCCTGCTAGCCCTTAGGCTGACAGCTTTTAGGACACAGACAAGGCTTTGGTTTATTTTTCCATTATATTCTTTCTCTCTGTATCATACAAAATATATAAATAAATAATTTGTTTCGTTAAGGAAATATGTATACTTTTTACGTGGCCACGGGTTGTGAATATCATATACCCTGTATGAGGGCAAAAATCACCTTTCTTGGGAAATACTTAAATTCTTTACGCACAACAGGCGGTAATACAGAACTCAGATCTTATAGTCGAGATTGTTTAATGTGGCCGCGTGCCATAAAACTGTCATTTTAATTGGAATCTTGTATCTAGGAATGTAGAGTAGCTTTTTGAATGTACTACTTAGATACAATGCGGCCTACTCAATTAATCTCAAGTATATGTTCTGCTACCTAACATTATTTACTTTAGCACCAATAGCTCTAGGTAGTTAATATAATTATGTACAATTAAATGGTTATCGTCGCAATAACAAACCGCCAAACATAACTTCTGCTATATACCATGTTGGTACGTACCTAATTTGGCGTAATAAGGCCATTTTAAACTAGTATTCAGACCGTCTCAGTAGATTCAGTGCAGCGGTCACCTGCTGGCTTCCCCGTTTATTTCAACCTGTAACAAAATAATTCCAGTTGAATTTGAAACTAAAAACATTGCCGCAATCATTTCACCAGGCGTCACAGAACGCCTGGTGAAATGATTGGCCACTAACAGACGTATGAACTATGAATACTCGTACTCTGAAAACTGGTCACATACAGTTTTGTGATTTCATACATTAAGAGTCCGCAGTAAGCTCCGCCGAACTTCACCTTACACACCTTCACCATACAAACGTAGTTACGCTCTCATTTTTAAACTACTTACATGTTGGATTATGACGAAACTTTGCATATACAATGACATGAGGTATATCTATGTCTGTAATTAGTTTATATGGTTCGACTTTATAAAACAAACAAAATACAGCAAAAACAAGTTTTGTAAGAAAAACTTAAATTCGCTGTATTTTTTTACTATGGCATCTGAAGCGACATAAACTAATCATAGACCTGGATATACCTCATGAAATTGTATGTACATGTAAAGTTTCGTAACAATCCAACACGTAGTTTTAAAATGAGAGCGTAACTACGTTTGTATGGAGAATCGAGGTTACTGCAGACTCTTAAAGGTAAAGGTTGCCGGAGATCGCTGGATGCGGGTGGCGCAGGACCGGTCATTGGCACTCTTTGGGGGAGGCCTATGATCAGCAGTGGACGTGTTTCGGCTCATATGATGATGATGATTCTATTAAATCATACCTTCGCACCCATCGGGTTCAGTATGAGCGGCGCGTTCGGCGCCGGTGTGTCCGCATCCTTATCCACCATCGCGGCTCGCCGGACCTCACCCGCGCGCTCGTGGGCCTCCCGCGGCAGGCAGCGCCAGATCACCGGCGTGAACAGCTCCTTGTCCATCGTGATGGACTCCTTGCTGTCCAGCAAGTAGCCCATCACGGCGCCCACGATGAGCGTCGTGAACAGGCCGAGCGGCGCGATCCAGTGGTACGAGATGCGGAATAGGGGGAACACTGTTTCTGGGTCCTGTTGGAACAACGACGTCAAAGGCTCTTATTCCCTTTTAATACAGACATTTGACGTTTTCTTTTGCACTGTTACTTTTGACGCTGACTGTACGTGTAGAATAAGAATAGGGAAGGTTATAATATTTACCATTATTTTGTAACCAGAATGTTGACAAAACATAAAATAATAGCTTCTGCAACGTGTTTACTTTAGTTTCTACTAATTTCAAACTATAATTACTATTTGAAGTAACGTGAAACGGAACGTGTTTTAATCAAGTCAAAAGTTAGGCAGTTTAAAAGGAATTATTGATTATAAATATTGCGTCTTCCCTAATATGAGTAATTTGGTTATGAATACGAATGAGTTGCGGCGCTGGGATAAAGCAAAAGAAAAAAGATCGGTTTTGCAGACCAATGATTCAAAGTTGTTATGTATTAGATTTGAATCAATTTTTGTTCTTTACTAAAAATTAGAAATACATGCAGTCTTCAGTCAGGTTTTCTGAAAGAGATCGCTCTTTAGCAATAAAACACCCTGTTGTAAACATCAAGGTAAAAGCTCTACTTTTGAGTTATTGACGTTCTGTATTCATGTCAAATATTGGGTGTGCAATAATCACAGATATAGGAAATAAGGCGCGCGATTTGTATTGAATATGCCTGTCGCAACTTTTTGAATTCGTGGCTTTATTCGAAATAAATAGTATTTATAGTATTTACCTCTGAAAAGTGATCCATTGGTGTGGAAATTAATCAAATCACTGCGATGTTTGCAAGTAATTATTGCGCAACTCGGCATTTTGGCAAAAAACTGAACTTTTTCGGTGGACAACAGACAGTAAATGTATGGCGGAGTATGCCAAATGAGCTGACATGTGCGACACAGTCGCCGGCGGCTTGTCCGCTCTACTTATAATATTTTATGCTCTGAGGCAATAATAGTACCTACATTACTACAGGCCGGGACGAAAGGGGCTGCCGGCCGAGCGTAGCGAAGTCGGGTAGTTATGAGGCTGGCAACCCCTTTTCACGCCGAGGTATGTATTATAGTGCTTTTCTCAAACATGCAATGAAATAAATTAAAAAAAACTCCAAGAAATCAAACTTTAATTTTCATGGCTGAACGCCATGATCCTGTGCCACAAATTGTGGAATGGAAATTAAAACTGGGAAAGACCATCTTGCAGGCCCTAGTCCTCCAATTTTGTATGAAATGCCATTACGGGTATCTCGTCTCGCTGCGCCCAAAACGTGACACTTCGAAGCCCATTATGAAGAACAACGTCAATATTTAATTGCATTTTTGAGCAAAGACTATTTGTATCGTATTGTACATACTCATAATGAAATTTTCACCAACATAGGGTCATTCAGGGGGTTACGCGACCACCTTCGGTTAGCGACCACCTGAAGGAGTGGGTTTTTTCTATTGAAGTTAACATCAATTCTACAGATCCTATTGAGACAATTAGTTGTACATTCATTTAATTGTTGTTTTAGAATAGAAATTTACTAAAAAACCGAGAAAATATCGTTTCAGTTCACCAACTCGGCTAAGTGGTCGCCAACCGGCACATGAAATTAGGTGGTCGCTAACCGCCGAAATGACCCTACACTATCAGAGTTTGATACGGTAAAATACAAATTCATGTTTATGACGCCTCGTCGAATAGAGGTAAGAACGAAAACACGCATAATGCGGAATGATGGAGATATCAATACCTGGCTCTTCGGTGGGGCATAAAATTAAAAATAGCGACTATAAATACAAATCTCATTCCATATAGCTTGAAGCCGAACTCACCAACGTGTCAGAAGCCGGTACGTATGAGGAGTTCCGAATGCACTGTATGCTGAAGCTGAGCGGGGGCGCCCTGAGGCCGCGCGCCGAGGCCGCCTGGATGCCCATGGACGTGGCGCCCGCCACCGCGGCGCCCGCCACGGCGCCCGCGGCGGCGCCCCGAGGACCCACCCAAGGGAACGCCATGCCGAGGGTGAATATGCCGCAGGTGGCGCTCGCTGCGATCGCTGACAGCGCTGTCGCGACCCCTGTCAGGAAATAGTACATTATTTAACGAGGGTCGTAAGTGGCTTTTGATGACTCGAGTTTGCAATATTCTTACGCCCGTGTTATACACAATCATAGACAAATAACTAAATAAATTAATAAATAAATAAATATTAGGGGACAATCTTACACAAATCGACTTAGTCCCAAACTAAGCAAAGCTTGTACTATGGGTACTAGACGACGATAAACATACTTATATAAATAAATAAATACTTAAATACATAGAAAACATCCATGACTCAGGCACAAATATTCGTGCTCATCACACAAATGAATGCCCTTACCGGGATTCGAACCCAGGACCTCTTGCTTCGTAGGCAGGGTCACTACCAACTAGGCTAAAGCGGTCGTCAAAACTACATACTTACTAAATCTGTAAATAATTCTGTTAAAAAGGTTTTAGTAGTGTTTTTAAGTTTAAATGTATTTATAAATACGTTTTCAGACATCGTATTTGATATAACACCTCTTTGCTTTGTAACTGCCGCATGAGTGAAAATTAAGAAAAAAGCCATTCGGGCGTAACATAGACTCTTGTAGCTCTGTATGTCTGCGCAAGTGTGATAAAAATTACACTTTTGAGACAAGCTTTTATTACCAAGGTGAGATAGGACACAGCGAAATGTCATCCCGCTCGAATTTGGAGCAGCCCAACTGGGGAAGTACCTCCTCCTTGTAGAAGACCACAGCCATAATAACACTACTCTCTATAGTAGTGTTGTGTTCCTGGAGGTGAGCAAGGTCGCCAGAGCTCCCGAGGATGCGTTGTGTTGAGAGCGAGGGAATTTGTTCCTTCAGCTGTCAACACGGCGAATCCTCAAACATATCAAGGGTCGGCAACGCCCATATTATGCATGCGTCTATAGGCTGCGGTGTCCGCTTACCATCGGGCGGGCCGTAAGCTTGTTTGCCACCGTCGTTGTATAAAAAAAACAACTGCTTTTCTTTGCACAGTGAGCAACAACTTCATCATCATCCTCCTAGCGTTATTCCCGGTAATGCCCCTAAAGGAGCCCGGGGTCCGCTTTGACACCTATTAATCCCAAGATTTGGCATAGGCACTACTTTTACGAAAGCGACTGCCATCTGACCTTCCAACCCAGAGGGAAAACTAGACCTTATTGGGATTAGACCGGTTTCCTCACGATGTTTTCCTTCACCGAAAAGCTTACGGTAAATATTCCGTACATAAGTTCCAAAAAACTCATTGGTACGAGCCGGGATTCGAACCCACGACCGCCGCTGAGCAACAACTTGCCAAGATTTATTTATTTGAAAATAAAATTTATCAACATAACACCTCACGCCATGGCGTTGGTAAACTTACACCAACATATTAAGTACATATACATCGTACAATAAGTAAAATTAAATCATTCTTACAAGCCCTACGTCTATATAGAATTGGGTCATTATTCGAGGGTTTGTTCTGAATCACTTTCGTGGTCACATTTTCGTAGAAATGCCTGCAGATTCCGATTTCGTTTCTGGTTAGGTAAATATCCGTAAACGGCATTAAATGAAAGTGAGGCGGTTGTGTCATGTTAGTCATATGTAGTTTAGGAATTGCTATAGCCGCTTCCCATCAGTAAACTAGCTGTATTGTACACCATAATATTGCATTGTCATTTATCACTCAACTTCAACATATGTTAAAAAAATTGTTCAAGTGTGACTCGCAAATTCATTACGCACAGCCATCGTGACGAAACTAACCAAAAGCTTGAAAACAATCTAAATATATAAAAGAAGAAACTGACTGACTGACTGACTGACTGACTGACTGACTGACTGACTGACTGACTGACATATCAACGCACAGCCCAAACCGCTGGGTCTAGAGATTCCAAATTTGGCACGTAGGTTCCTTTATAAGGTGTAGGGGAGCACTAAGAAAGGATTTTTCAAAATTCAACCTCTAAAGGGGTGAAATGGGGGTCCAAAGTTTGTATGGAGGATACATTATTTATTGAACTAGAGACTTGAAACTTTGCAGGAAGATTACTTATTAGAATACAAAAAAAGCACTTTCAGCGTTTTACAAAATTCTAACCCCCTTAGGGGTGGAATTTTGTAAAACGCTGAAAGTGCTTTTAGGGGTGCAAAGTTTGTATTCAAAACTACTGGGACTACAAACTTGAAATTTACACCAGACCTTCCTTTTATGACGTAGGCAAGAGATAAGACGGGATTTTTGGAAATTCTATCCCTAAGGGTGTTAAATAGGGGTGCAAAGTTTGTATGGGTGAAACATTATTTTTTGTACTAGAGACTTGAAACTTTGTAGGAATATTACTTATTAAGATACAAAAAAAGTTCTTTCAGCGTTTTACAAAATTCCACCCCTAAGGGGGTTAAATAGGGGTGCAAAGTTTGTATTCAAAACTACTGAGACTACAAACTTGAAATTTACACCAGACCTTCCTTTTATGACGTAGGCAAGAGATAAGACTGGATTTTTGGAAATTCTATCCCTAAGGGTGTTAAATAGGGGTGCAAAGTTTGTATGTGTGAAACATTATTTTTTGTACTAGAGACTTGAAACTTTGTAGGGATATTACTTATTAAGATACAAAAAAAGTTCTTTCAGCGTTTTACAAAATTCCACCCCTAAGGGGGTTAAATAGGGGTGCAAAGTTTGTATTCAAAACTACTGGGACTACAAACTTGAAATTTACACCAGACCTTCCTTTTATGACGTAGGCAAGGGATAAGACGGGATTTTTGGAAATTCTATCCCTAAGGGTGTTAAATAGGGGTGCAAAGTTTGTATGGGTGAAACATTATTTTTTGTACTAGAGACTTGAAACTTTGTAGGGATATTACTTATTAAGATACAAAAAAAGTTCTTTCAGCGTTTTAGAAAATTCCACCCCTAAGGGGATTAAATAGGGGTGCAAATTATGTATTCAAAACTACTGAGACTAGGAACTTGAAATTTACACCAGACCTTCCTTTTATGACGTAGGCAAGGGTTAAGACGGGATTTTTGGAAATTCTATCCCTAAGGGTGTTAAATAGAAGTGCAAAGTTTGTATGGGTGAAACATTATTTTTTGTACTAGAGACTTGAAACTTTGTAGGGATATTACTTATTAAGATACAAAAAAAGTTCTTTCAGCGTTTTAGAAAATTCCACCCCTAAGGGGATTAACTAGGGGTGCAAATTTTGTATTCAAAACTACTGGGACTAGGAACTGAACTTCTTTTTATGACGTAGGTAGGGGATAGAACAGGATTTTTGGAAATGCTATCCCTAAGGGGGTGAAATGGGGGTCCAAAGTTTGTATGGGGGAACATTATTCATTGAACTGGAGACTTAAAACTTTGTAGGAGGATTACTTATTGATACCAAAAAGGTACTTTCGGCGTTTTATAAAATTCTACCCCTAAGGGGGTTAAATAGGGGTGCAAAATTTGAATTAAAAACTACTGTATCTAGAAACTTGAAATTTACACCAGATTTTCCTTTTATGACATAGGCAAGGGATAAGACAAGATTTTTGGAAATTCTGTCCCTATGGGTGTTAAATAGGGGTGCAAAGTTTGTATGGGAGAAACATTATTTTTTGTATTAGAGACTTGAAACTTTGTAGGGATATTACTTATAAAGATACAAAAAAAGTTCTTTCAGCGTTTTAGAAAATTCTACCCCTAAGGGGGTCAAATAGGGGTGCAATGTTTGTATAAGGTAAACATTATTTATTGTACTAGAGACTTGATACTTTGTACGAAGATTAGTTATTAGTATACAAATATAAATATCCTTAGCGTTTTTAAAATTCCACCCCTAAGGAGATTAAATAAGGGTGCAAAGTTTGTATTCAAAACAACTGGGACTTCAAACAAGAAATTTACACCAGAACTTCCTTTTATGACGTAGGCAAGGGATAAGACGGGACTTTTGGAAATCCTATCCCAAAGGGGGTTAAAAAGGGGTGCAAAGTTTGTATGGGAGAAATATGATTTTTTGTACTAAAGACTTGAAACTTTGTAGGGATATTACTTATAAAGATACAAAAAAAGTTCTTTCAGCGTTTTAGAAAATGCTACCCCTAAGGGGGTTAAATAGGGATGCAATGTTTGTGGAGGGGAAACATTATTTATTGAACTAGAGACTTGAGACTTTGTAGGAAGATAACTTATTAGGATACAAAAAAAGTTATTTCAGCGTTCTATAAAATTCCACCGCTAAGAGGGTTAAATGAGGGTCCAAATTTTGTATAAGGGAAACTTATTTTTAGCTACTACGTACTTAAAACTTTGTGGACAGATTACTTATTAATTTACAAATAAAGTGCTTTCAGCGTTTTTGAAATCAATTACACCTAAAGGGGTTAAAAAGGAGGTCCAAAGTTTGTATGGAGAAAAAAGATTAGTTAGATAATTTTATTCGAGAATTTACAGGATAATTCCTAACGATAAATGAGTAAACAAGTGTTTCCGGTTTTTTGAGAATTCAACCCCTAAAAGGAGACATGTGGTGACAAAATCTGAAAATCAACATCGGCATCTATTGTTTCTATGGTTTATCGGGTCGCTGATTAGGAAAACAACAACGATTTTACATTCCAACGTGGCGTCTAAATATCAATATGGGCGTTGTTATAACGGTTTTTTGGGACGTTAATAACGAAAATCACATAGATTTTGAAATGTAATGTTGTGGACATGAAAATTCATGAAAATATTTGTGCCAAATTGCAATTCAATCGGTCCAGTTTTTTTCGTAGCAAATCGGTTGTAACAGACGGACTGACAGACAGCCACACGTGATCCTATAAATAAGGGTTCTATTTTTGCTTTTGAGGTATGGAACGAGACCCGCATTATATAGGGTTATAGGTTTTAAAGTTTGTATTCGGTGCCATCTCGATCGTCAGCAATCGGTACCTAGGCGAGTGCGGGCGGCGCGGCGGGACGGGAGGGTAGGAGACATTGGGAAAGTGCCTGCATCCGTAATAAGTACATTCAAGGTGCTGCACGAAGATCTGCTTACTTTTAACATGTTAAGCATTTTGGCCGCCGTTAAATTAAAACAAATTTTTGGGTATTTATTTTAAATACTGGTTCGAAAAGCATACAAAAAAAATCTTAGGAAACAAGCCTATAGCAATGTCCAGGCCACAAATTTGACTTAACATTCGTGGAGATATTTTGGTATTTCAACATTAATGTTCATGAACATAAAGTAGCTTTTATTCCAGAGGACAGATTCTCCTTAATCATGATTGTAAATTTAATAACAGAAATACGTACATACATGCATACATTGACGCCTTTATTCCCAAAAGGGGCAGGCAGAGCACATGAACTTTATGTTCCAGAGCCACTTTTAGCATAAATGTGGGTATAAAAGATCGACAAAAAGTGATATTGCTTAGGTTGTTAGCCCATCACCCACAACACACTTCAACCCTGCTCTCTTAATCGACTTTTACGACACACACGAGAAGAAAGAGGGTGGTGAAATTCTAACCTGCCACCACACGCGCATAAA
Source organism: Epinotia demarniana (assembly GCA_945867215.1). Lineage (NCBI taxonomy): Eukaryota > Metazoa > Arthropoda > Insecta > Lepidoptera > Tortricidae > Epinotia > Epinotia demarniana. The sequence goes on from OX244264.1 coordinate 9,510,043, forward strand.
TATAATAGTAAATAAAAATTAATTTACCATAATGGGTTATGACGAAGGGTTATTAGTAGGGGAAGTTAGCAGTGGTAGGTTAGTAGGCGGCGTAGCAATTCAACAATTATTGGAAAATTACTTTTACTACGCGGGCGAAGCCGCGGGCAAAAGCTAGTTAATACAATATAGTACGGCCACTTGAGGGTGTAATAAAAGACATCATTTTATAGGTTCTTGCTCCTGGAATATAGAAACAGTTTTTTCGCAAACGGTAAACCTCATATCAATCAAAATCTGAAATTACGTACGATGATGAAGCGTATTGAATGAATACAATTTTAACAAATCCCCTGATACTGATATCTGTTTTCTTTATCAGTTTATAAATTTCATCCGCATCCTATTTGTGTCTTATCTCAGAAAATAATCTCAGCAATAAGTGTGGATCCGGTTTAAATTTTTTTAGGTGATTGTACTCAAATATTAAACCGTTGCACTGACATGCGGTCTACACATTATAATATATATGGTTAGTAAAGTATGCCCCTGCTGGTATTCGTATCTGTATAGCTAAATAACTTACGTGGCATTACTTAGCATAAATGAATATAAACGTAGAATGACAACGAGTTAACAAAATCAATATTGAGACAAGGTTTTCGTTGGACGAGTTTAGGAGTCGCTATTAACTCCGGAACCACTTTAGAATCTCTTAGTTTTTTCAAAGGCGTATTAAAGACGTCAAAACTTACGGTGTTTTTCCATCGTGTAGCAGTTCGAGGTATCAGTAAATAGTAATAATTATTATATTTGCGGACAATCTTACACATATCGATCTAGTCCCAAACTAAGCAAAGCTTGTACTATGGGTACTAGACGACGATAAACATACTTATATAGATAAATAAATACTTAAATACATAGAAAACATCCATGACTCAGCAACAAATATTCGTGCTCATCACACAAATAAATGCCCTTACCGGGATTTGAACCCAGGACCTCTTGCCGAAGCAAGAGGCAGGGCAGGCAGGGTCACTACCAACTAGGCTAAAGCAGTCGTCACTCAATTTGTCATCGACTATTCCACCAATAACACAATGGTAACTCACCCAGCATTCTCAACTACTCCATAACGATCAGACCCCGTATCATGTTCGGCCTTCTCACACGATAAGTGACAAGATACAGCCGCCGTCACTGGCTGACACCGTCCGATAGAACGAGACGACGCTCCTATCTTGTCACTTATTGCGTGACAAGGCCGACCATGATACGGTGTCAGCGTACGATCGATGGTGCCCCCTTGTAGCAGCTTGAGGTACTGCTGCCACTCAATATGTGATCCAACCCATCATCATATCAGCCGAAAGTCATCTACGGCTGGACATAGGCCTCCCCAAAAAGTGCTACAATTACCGGTTCTGCGCCACCAGCATCCAGCGGGCTCCTGTGACCTTCACCAGCCCATCAGTCCACCTTGTGGGGTTGATCCACGTTGCGTTTATTATATTAACACAATGGTAGATTTACCATTGTGTTAATATGGCCCAGACTTCTATGGGTTTATCGCCTAAAAAACCTATAGATGTCTAAGTAGCGCTGCAAAATGGCCCCAAATAATGGGTGTCATTGCCATTATGCGGGAATGGGTGCGGGGTGTCAAAACGATGCCAGGCAGTCGTTTAGTTCAAACATGCTCATACCGGGTTTTGGGCACGTGTTTTGGTGGAAATTTGTAAGGAGCTGGGATTCTATGGTTTTTTGGTTCGCTGAAACTCACCCAAAACTCCACCCAACTTCTCGATGACGACCAGCATGATGAGCGATATGGCCGCTAGCACGACGGTCACGCAGCGTGCGATGATGCCCTCGTGCATCGGCTTGAGATGCCAGCGCAGCCAGCCGCGCATAATGTCCTCGACCGCCACGAGCGCGCAGGCGTTCAGCACCGCCGACAGCGAGCTAACGAGGTTACATATAAAACATTAGGTACAGGAAGAAATTTTTTGTTTGAACAACGTCTAGAGAATTTTTTGGGCTTGGGGGAAATTGGGAGCCGGATGTAGGTGACGAAAGCGCGCAGCAGCCGGTCGTCCACGAGCGGCACCCCGCCGGGGTCGCAGCCGCCCTGCACCCAGGCGGCCCACGCCACGAGCCCGCACCACACGAGACACGCACCTTAATCCAGCGCCGAACACTCCAGCCAGGACCACTCCCGACAGGCCAGGCAGGTGTTGCAGCCGGCTGATGTAAGTGACGAAGGCGGGCAGCAGCCGGTCGTCCACGAGCGGCACCCCACCAGGGTCGCAGCCGCCCTGCACCCAGGCGGCCCACGCCACGAGCCCGCACCACACGAGACACGCACCTTAATCCAGCGCCGAACACTCCAGCCAGGACCACTCCCGACAGGCCAGGCAGGTGTTGCAGCCGGCTGATGTAAGTGACGAAGGCGGGCAGCAGCCGGTCGTCCACGAGCGGCACCCCACCAGGGTCGCAGCCGCCCTGCACCCAGGCCGCTCACGCCACGAGCCCGCACCACACAAGATACGCACCTTAATCCAGCGCCGAACACTCCAGCCAGGACCACTCCCGACAGGCCAGGCAGGTGTTGCAGCCGGCTGATGTAAGTGACGAAGGCGGGCAGCAGCCGGTCGTCCACGAGCGGCACCCCACCAGGGTCGCAGCCGCCCTGCACCCAGGCCGCTCACGCCACGAGCCCGCACCACACACTCCAGCCAGGAACACTCCCGACAGGCCAGGCCGGTGTTGCAGCCAGCTGATGTAGGTGACGAAGACGGGCAGCAGCCGGTCGTCCACGAGCGGCACCCCGCCGGGGTCGCAACCGCCCTGCACTCAGGCGGCCCACGCCACGAGCCCGCACCACACGAGACACGCACCTTAATCCAGCGCCGTACACTCCAGCCAGAAACACTCCCGACAGGCCTGGCAGGTGTTGCAGCCGGCTGATGTAAGTGACGAAGGCGGGCAGCAGCCGGTCGTCCACGAGCGGCACCCCAACGGTGTCGCAGCCGCCCTGCACCCAGGCGGCTCACGCTACGAGCCCGCACCACACAAGACACGCACCTTAATCCAGCGCCGAACACTCCAGCCAGGAACACTCCCGACAGGCCAGGCAGGTGTTGCAGCCGGCTAATGTAGGTGACGAAGGCGGGCAGCAGCCGGTCGTCCACGAACGGCACCCCACCAGGGTCGCAGCCGCCCTGCACCCAGGCCGCTCACGCCACGAGCCCGCACCACACAAGATACGCACCTTAATCCAGCGCCGAACACTCCAGCCAGGACCACTCCCGACAGGCCAGGCAGGTGTTGCAGCCGGCTGATGTAAGTGACGAAGGCGGGCAGCAGCCGGTCGTCCACGAGCGGCACCCCACCAGGGTCGCAGCCGCCCTGCACCCAGGCCGCTCACGCCACGAGCCCGCACCACACACTCCAGCCAGGAACACTCCCGACAGGCCAGGCCGGTGTTGCAGCCAGCTGATGTAGGTGACGAAGACGGGCAGCAGCCGGTCGTCCACGATCGGCACCCCGCCGGGGTCGCAACCGCCCTGCACTCAGGCGGCCCACGCCACGAGCCCGCACCACACGAGACACGCACCTTAATCCAGCGCCGTACACTCCAGCCAGAAACACTCCCGACAGGCCTGGCAGGTGTTGCAGCCGGCTGATGTAAGTGACGAAGGCGGGCAGCAGCCGGTCGTCCACGAGCGGCACCCCAACGGTGTCGCAGCCGCCCTGCACCCAGGCGGCTCACGCTACGAGCCCGCACCACACAAGACACGCACCTTAATCCAGCGCCGAACACTCCAGCCAGGAACACTCCCGACAGACCAGGCAGGTGTTGCAGCCGGCTAATGTAGGTGACGAAGGCGGGCAGCAGCCGGTCGTCCACGAGCGGCACCCCGCCGGGGTCGCAGCCGCCCTGCACCCAGGCGGCCCACGCCGCGAGCCCGCACCACACGCACAGGGAGATGGCCAGGAGCGCTCCGGCGCAGAACATGGCCAGAGCGCTGTAAGGGCATGGTCAAGTGTAAGTGGTTGAAGCTGATACTAACTAACTAACTACTAACGCGAACATCTGTCGTGGTGGTCTTGTGTCAGACGTCAGAGCGGATCAGACAGCATCACGTCAGACGAGTATGATTTCGGCTTTACTCCGACAACGCGCGCTCTTGTCACAGGCGAGTAGCGTTATGCTGGAGTGTTAAAATAACATTATTTGTTATTTTACCGGTTACTCTAGAATTGAAAACCGAAACAACCATAGAAACCTGACTATTTATTTAGTCTTGCAGGAATATTTGCACGAATAATTACTTAATACTTGTGATAACGGAAAACTCGACATAGGTTTTAACATAGACCGACTAATTGATATGTAATAAGTTGACAACTGTAATAAAGGAGCACAGCAGTACCTTGACTAGAAAACGTGACTTGTGCATTACGCTCAATTTGCTTTGTCACTCCACACGAGTTGACTCTGAATTTGATTCTGATGGCAAACATATCAAGACGCCAATGGAGAGGTTCGAAGTTCATGTTGATTGACTTACCTACTATTAATTTAATGGTCTGACTTTGGCACCGAGGAAATGATGAAATTATTGCGTTCGTTTTATACATTGCTGTATTGTTATTACAAACGCTTTTGTTCTGCTATTCCCATATAAGATATTTAAGGATTCACTCTAGAAATCATACGCTTTAGAAACACGATTACGTATACTTTCCTCGATAGAAAAAATACCAAAATTACCTCTAATAAAGAATAAAAAAAAGTGGAACTGTAGGACAATTAATGATATTACCCTTTCTGTCACACTTATCGAGATTTGTATGCTACCAGCTCGCTCGCACGTGGTATCATTAATACCATAGCTAGTCCTGAGTATTACAGGTTCATGCCTTTTTACCGTCGCGATGAGTTTGGTAACGGTATACCTGTCAGTTCAATTAAGCTTTGACGTATTTATATGGCAATCCGCCAATCCTGTGTACAGTAGGTACTTACTATATCGCCTGCCGCTTGGACGGCAGCGCAATGTACCGCTGCACCATTGTCTGGTTGACGGAGTTGAAGCAGGTCCAGTATATCATGCCCCCCACCACCGCCCCCCACCCCGTCTGCCGCTCGTACGGAGAGAAACTCCAACTGTTAACAACAAAGTCTGCTTACAACTTGTCAGGGTACTTAACAAGTAGGCAATGCTGGCAATTTATCTGTACCTAAGGTGTAATTAGTGGCTCTGTGAGCTGTAGAAATCACTAGCCGCTGTTGTTGGTTTTTTTTTTCGAAATAGTGAATCGACTAAAAAATCCATACTAATATTATAAATGGGATGGGATAGGAAGTGTGTGCTACGTGCGTCTTTCACGGCAAAACGGAGCGACGAATTGACGTGATTTTTAAGTGGAGATGGTTGAAGGGATGGAGAGTGACATAGGATACCTAGTTTTTATCCCCGAAATCATCCCCTAAGGAGGTGAAATGGGGGGGGGGTAAAAGTTTGTATGGAGCTGCGATATAAACGAGTTCCACGCGACCGGAGGCGCGGGCAGAAGCTATATATAATTAGTTATATATAATTAACGAACCTGCACAACTATCACGCGGCGGCGCGCGAGCTCTCTCGATTTTTCTCGCACTATCCGTCTCTCTCTTATTAGAACACTTAAAACAAGAGGTATAGTACGAGAAAAATCGTGAGTATGTCGCGGCCGTCCCATGATAGACGTGCAGCACACAAAAATTCTCGAGAAATGAAACCTGTAGAGAATAACGGCCGGACAGCGTGACAGACACCGGACACCGGACACACGAACGATTTTCGACCCAAGCAGAAGCGTAGAACTTAGTTCGCTTCGCTCGTTTGTTCAACAAGTATAAACAAATGGTAGGGTTAGTTAAAACGAAAGATTACAGGTCTTTTCTTTTCTTACAGCAACACACGACACGGTGACTTTAGGATAGAATAGAATATCGTTTATTCAAAATTTCGATCATAGTGTAAAATTGAAAAAAAGCGGGATTTGAACCCACAACCTTTGGAATCCGTCCATCGCTCTGCCAATTGAGCTACTGTGGGTCCGCTGATGGAGACGAATCTTTCAATCCTTTCCACTATTGTATTTACACCTCATAGCGACATCTACCGCGAAGTTATTACAATTTCTGAAACGGCACCAACGTCTCAAGTTACATTGAGAATCTTTAGTAACAATGCGCTACCCCTTTTTTAACAGTAACTGTTTATTAAGCAGAAATTTTCCACTATGATCGAAATTTGGAATTTCGTTCGCGGACGTTTCATGACAACACATACAAACACATAAATCACAAAACAGCAGCAGCTATGGACAACCGCGCTTTCAGGAACGCGCGACTGTATGGAAACACTAGCCATGCATCGATCACCGAGACGCTACCAGAGGGGCTACCGCGAAACGAAAACGAACTTCGTTCGTATATCTCCCTCTCCGTTGCACTTGCTAGTTCGGCGACAAAGACGGAGATACGGGAACGAGGTTCGTTTTCGTGTCGCGGTAGCCCCTCAGGGCCGATATCGGCCGGAATGCATGCCGGCCGACGTGTGATTCGGCCCGTGTGGATACGTGTCGGCAGCGCGGCGGCCGGCCTAATCAAGGTCAATGCATACTAGATTATCTGTGACCTTGCCTGGCCGTCCGATAAATTCGCGGGTGTAGCGTCTCCTATTGTAGCAAAAAGCCCTGTAGAGATCTAGTCCTGGGCACATTCGGAGAACTTCTAAAGAAAGGTCAGGTAAACAGTACCATAAATCAATAACCATGAATGAAAGAAAAAAAAAATAAAGAGGGAGAAAGCAAAGGAGAGGTAGAGGAGATAATCCGGGATCTCCTACCTCCTACCTACCTCTCCTGGGAACACGCCTGATTATAATATATGTAGGTATGTATGAGTATAGCTTTCCCTAAAAGTTGTACAGGTCGACACATGTAAAAAGAACCCTGGCGGCCATACATTTTATATGGCCGCCAAGGCTCTTTTTACGTGTGTCGACCTGTACCTATAGGTATTCACTTACGTTCTTGTATGATATTTTTTTGTACCTAGTAACCAGTTCCGTATTTAATAAAGGAAACTTATGACATAATATACAGCTGATTACATCAGCACATGTTAGCTAGTAATAAATGATAACTGATAAGAGTTATGTTTATTACTTCTTGTTTACATAATAATGCGAGTAAGGTAACTACGTTTAATAGTTTGTTTACTAACTACTTCGCAATAAAAATAATGTTAACATTTTCATTATTTTAGTACGACCGCTTTTTATGATTATGTGGAAGCCATAAAACCAAATTACATAACAGTATTTCACTTTAATGTTTCAGTGAATATTTGGCTCTAACTCTACCGCTTACTGCTCTACTGGTAGAAAGTTTTTTTTTATATCGCGAAGGTAGCCAAGAATTCCTTTCTTGAACGAATTACTACTTATGTTCCCGGGAAAACCTCGACGGGAGGGGGGGAGAAATTCTTCTGAAACATACGACGGTGATATTGCTTCCAATATGTGAACTCTCCCAGCTCGGGTTAACAAAAGCATCAGCCTCCTAGCGTTATTCCCGGTAGTGCCCCTAAGGAGTCCGGGGTCCGCTTTGACACCTAATCCCAAGATTTGACATAGGCACTAGTTTTACGAAAGCGACTGCCATCTGACCTTCCAACCCAGAGGGAAAAGTAGACCTTATTGGGATTAGACCGGATTCCTAACGATGTTTTCCTTCACCGAAAAGCTAACGGTAAATATTCCGTACGTAAGTTCTGAAAAACTTATTGGTACGAGCCGGGATTCGAACCCACGACCGCCGCTTGACAGCCGCATGCCTGAACCGCTAGGCTACCGTAGCTCGTCGAAGGGTAACAAAAGACACACACGACAATAATAACGAGACAATAAAAAAATTAGCAACTATACGCCTTGTGTCTTTACATGTTTTTCGTACAAAACATAAGAAGACACGTTACCATGGAAAACGACAATCCTCCGTCTCTATAGCTCCAATATGCAAGTGGGAAAAAGATGGCGTACGAACTGCGAGTTTGTGGTTTTGCACTTACTTAGATAGCTGTACCCTGCCGGACTCAGTGGCCACATCCAGCACAGACGAGAAGCCACCAACGGCAACCGTGCCCGCCGCTGCCACTAGGATCACGCCGATAAACATGATGCCCGTCTGCACTGAGTCCGTCCATACCACCGCTCTCAGGCCACCCTGTGAAATCAAATAGATACAGACTTCGTCGTTTCGTAACAAAAAATATGTACGTACATTTATTATTTAATAGTATCTTTTCGGTGAGAAAAACATCGTGACAAATCCGGTCTAGTCCCAACAAGGTCTAGTTTTCACTCTAGGTAGGAAAATGTCTACTGAGAACTTAATAAGTAATGCCAAAAACATACTTTGGGTACTTAAACATAAAAGTATAATCTTGAATCTTATCTGTAAGTATTTAGTGTTGCCCTTACCCTAACTGATTTTACCTAATTTATGAAACGTTAAAACATGCAAGAATTAGCATCAGCTATCCATACTGCTCAAAACAAAATAGGGGCCACCTAAATGTCTATATTTATTGTTAATTTTTGGACATAAACGAATTGATAAGTGGCTAATTACTGATGCCCCGGCCCCTCATCCTACAGAATCAGAAGGGCTACCGGGAAGTGAAAACGAACTTCGTTCGAGTATCTCCCTCCCTGTCGCTCGAACTAGGAAGTGCGACAGAGAGAAAGATACACGAACGAAGTTGGTCTTCCCTTCCCGGTAGCCCCTCTGAATCCTAACCTCGTTCATGCTGGTATTTAAGTCTAATAGCTGGAAAAAATATATATTACTGTTTAATATAATTTTCACGGAGCGGTCACCATAATTGTGGCCGCTATTTACTTTTGAGTAGTATATAAGTATAACATAAATAAACTAATACAAGCCAAACGATACTCACTAATGCTGTATAAATACCACAAATGGCCACCATAATGCCGCCGATGTAAAACACGTTGAATCCCGTCACTGGAAGGAAGCATAAAATTAAGCTTGCAAATAAAATAAAATAGACACCGCCTGCGTCTATTTCCCGATAAGCTTCCCTTGTGAGGGACGTTCAACTCAAGGGGAAATGGGCATTTCCAAATAATTATGTACCTAATTAGCGTAAGTAGTTAAATAATATAAATCAGCGTCAGTTTTGTGACTGATGCTGACTACATTTATGCTTCCATTTTGTTTAAAAAAAATACTTTATTTTCAGTTTGTAAATGATATGCATAAACACGATACTTAAATGGGAAACTAGTTAATTTCACATAATTCGTATGCTTCATTTTCGTCACAAAATTGACACTGAGTTTTTTTTAACTACTCGCGCTAATTGGGTACACACATTTTTGAAAATGCCCAAATATTCATTTTGTAGTGCAAATTACAATAAAAATCTACTGATGAAATTCTGATACATGTACTTACTAGAGGTCGATTACAGGCGTATGTCGCATTCCAATTTGATATCATTTTCGAGAAGTTAGCAAAGGCGCGCGGGTATACTACTAATTTCTGCCCGCGACTTGGTAGGAGTTTAAATTATAACCTACCAGTAGGTACCTAATGTCATATTCTTATGGCTAAGCTACACTACTGATAAATATCGTCAAAATCCATTCAGTAGTTTTTGCGACTAAGAGGAACGTACATCAGCACCAACTTTCCAGTTTATATTAATAATAGCTGATGCGATATAGAATCTATATTATAGATTATGATCTAGTACCCATTCAATTAGTCTGCAAAACGTGAGTCTCTAATCGACCTCCTGGTAAAATTGACTCTACGTAATCAGAAATTAATGGCTTTTACGTAATAATCGCCTTCAAATAAAAAACATAATATATAATTTCCATACTAATATTTATTTATTTATTTATTTATAAAAACAGTTTTATGACATTACAGTTATAAACCTATGCGTCACAAAATTTAGATAATAATAAAAGGTTCACAATAATAAATATCAAACAGATTAATTTGGAACAGTTGAGCATCTAGCATCCATCGCCTCGCAGAATCTCAAGCATTCACTATACACTGCAGCCCATCGCCACGCAAACAAGTCGCACTCGGGTGTTGATGTCAGGAGCGCATTGAGAAGTGAGAGGGCGCGGAGCAACGGCGAGTTCCTGAGCGACACGGTGCTCGACGGCGGCACAGCCAATAAGTCGCGCTGTCGAGGTCTCAGGGCTATCCTCGGGACATCCGGGACAAACAATCGCACCAGAGGCTCTACAAGTTCGGGACAGTCCGACTCGCCACGCAAGGCCTGACATGCCGAGATCATCAGCTGACAATTTCGCCTGACCTCCAAGGAGTTGTACCCAAGGGAACCGAGAAGGTACTTCGTTGGGTAAAGATACGGGTAATATCCGAAAGTTTTTTTATAAAGGAACCTTAAAAACGCTTTCTGAACCTTCTCAAGAAGTAACGCATACGTTGATTCATAGGGGTTCCACACGATCGACGAAGTCTCTAGCTTACTCCTTACTAAGGCATTATATACCATTTTTATGGCCACCGGGTCGTGAAAGTGGCGGAGGTTTCGGACCACAAAACCTAGCCTCCGAAAGCAGCTGGTGGCAAGAGAAGAAATATGCTCGTGAAAGGTGAGCCGCGAGTCGAAAATTACACCCAAATCCTTGACGGAGAAGACACGATTTATCGGCTCTGACCCTAACATATATTGAGCATATATGGCGGCACAAGAGCGGCTAAATGTACACACAACACTTGGAAGGGTTAAAATGCAGTTTGTTCGCCATACTCCACCGAAACACACAAGTCGATGTCCCCTTGTACCGTCTTACAATCAGCTACCTGCTCATACCCGTATACCAACTTTAGATCATCGGCATACAAGAGACATTGAGCCGCCCTAAGAACCGATTGAAGATCGTTAATCATGATCCCGAATAACAAGGGCCCTAGAATGGAGCCTTGGCTGACACCAGACCGGGTGTGGTATGGAGCCGAGACAAAACAACCATGTCGGACGAACTGCTGTCGATCACGCAGATAGCTGGCGAAAAAGGTTAGCAATTTGGGAGAGAAACCAATTTTGTCCAGTTTGCTAAGCAACACATCGTTATCCACGCGATCGAAAGCCTTCGTGAAATCGAAATAGAGCACATCGACCTGAATACCTCTATCAAGATGCACAGCAATATTATCTGTTAGTATCAGCAGATTCGTGTTGACCGAGCGACTGGGACGAAAGCCATGCTGCGCGTCGCACAAGAAGGGTCGAACCTGTGAGGACAGAGTCCGGTGAAGTATGGCCTCAAACAGCTTACCAAGGGTAGGAAGAACGGCTATGGGTCTATAATTCTCGACGGCGGAAGTGTCACCAGCCGTCGGGATCGGTTTCACTCTAGACACCTTCCAACATCGAGGATATGTCCCAGAAGAGATCGCCAGGTTCAAAATGTACTGTATTGGGGTCTTTATGAATTCCATACAACCCTTTACTATATACGCTGGCAAGTTATCGGGTCCAATTGAGCTATTGGCCTTTAGGCGTTTAATCCCAGCTTCAACCTCCTGTAATGTCACTGTGGTTACATCAATGAAGTTGGCGCTAGGTTTCCGATCAGAACTACCTAACAAGCTCGGATCAAGAAGCGGAATGTCGGGTAGGAAAACGTCCGAGAAATAGTTTGCAAAAGCGCCAGCCATTTCCCTACCGACGATTTCTTTGTCTTTTAACTTCACTCGGGAAACAAAACCACCATTTGTCTTTAGACTACCTATGTGCTGCCAGAAAGCGCGGGGATTGTTTTTAACTGTCCTTTGGATTCCCTCAATGTAGCTATTATAAGCAGACGCTAAACGCTCTTTAACCTTCGACCTCAATGTTGCAAACTTTTTGTAGACATCTTTATCCCGTGTAGCTTTCCACTTCCGATGCAGATTACTTTTTTGTTTGATATCATAGATCAGGTCAGCCGTGAACCACACAGGATAGCGTCTACTCGGGCCGGTTGATCGTTTCCGTTTAGGTACACAGAGGTCAAAAATTCCATACAGAATACTATAGAATGTGTCAACAGCGATGTCGACATTGCCAGCACTGAGAACTTCCTGCCAACTTATTTCAGAGACTAATTTGTACATAAGCTCATAATTACCTTTAGTAAAGTTCCAGTCCCGACACATGTCCACATTGCTGGGTTCTAGACGCTCCGCAGCTAGTTGACGCGCACAATTACCCATGGGAACCGAAATCTCCAATGGAGGATGGTACATATCAGACCTCGGGACCAGTCCTTCGCTAGTTATCTCTGAGACCAAGGCACCAGTGATGCGCTCAGACACCAACACGACATCTAGCGTACTTCCCCGTACATTCGTTATTTCGTTCATCTCTTTCAAACCACAAATATTTAAGAAATAACAATAATAACTAAGGATACTCTGGGACATATACACCGGGTTTATATTCAAGTCGCCGATCACTAGCACATCTGTGAGAGTGTCAATCACCGACTCCACTTTGTGAAACCACCGCATATAAGTCTCCTCCGAGGCCCTAGGAGGAATGTACACGACGCACACATAGATCACCACTTGACCCACCGTGAATGTGACCCATAAGTCCTCGCCGTGTGGTGTCGGGTTAGAATTTCACCACCCCCTTTCTTCCCGTGGGTGTCGTAAAAGTCGACTAAGGGACCAGGGTTGAAGTGTGTTGTGGGCGATGGGCTAGCAACCTATCACTGCAATATCACATGTAGTCGATCTTTTATACCCACATTTATGCTAAAAGTGGCGCTGGAACATACGTTTCATGTGCTCTGCCTACCCCTTTTGGGAATAAAGGCGTGAATGTATGTATGTATGTATGTAAGTCCTCGCCGTTCGGCGTCTCTAAATCCGCACGTCGTTGGAACTCGATGCCAGGGCGTGCCGCGAGGAGCACGCCACCGCCGCGCGCGCCGGTAGCGCGGTCCCGGCGCAGCACGCTCCATCCACCGCACGCCAACTCAGCATCACTAACGGCCTCGGTGAGCCAAGATTCCGTTACCGCGACGACGTCACAATCAAGAGCTAGCAGGTTTTGCTTGAAGTAGTGAAGCCTCGTGTTCAGGCCCCTGACATTTTGGTATGTAATGTGCAAGATCGATCCTATTGTTGTCTTGGGACTTGGGCTTTTCCGGATATGTGCCGTTGCTTCGCCGCCCTCGAAAAAACCATGCCTTTACTCGGGCGTTCTCAGGCCAGATCTCCGTGGATACACATTTGTCATACAGCTCGCCCGGGACGCCAATTTTGTAAGACTTGTAATACCCCTTCGGTTTGAGCTCAACGACTGTGCAAGTTCTTTCAGGCCACATTGTCGCCAAATACGCACGTATTTCGTCGGCGCCTGACACCATGTTCCAAAGGTGTATATACTTCAGGGATTCAACCGCTTTAAGCGACGTAATTTCAGGCCCAGCTGTGCACCGCAGTGAAGAGAAACGCTTCTTTGGAATAGCTCCTTCTTTACCCGGGTCACAGTTAACGAATGCAGCGTCCGTTTCTTTTTCCGTAGGAAGGTCACCACTGGTCATATTATAAATGGGAAAGTGAATGTGTTTGTTTCTTTGTCCGTCTTTCACGGCAAAACGGAGTGACGAATTGACGTGATTTTTTATGTGGAGATGGTTGAAGGGATGGAGAGTGACATACGATAGTTTTTATCCCCGAAATCATCCCTTAAGGGGGTGAAATGGGAGGGTAAAAGTTTGTATGGAGTTACGATATAAACGTGTACCACGCGGACGGAGTCGCGGGCAAAAGCTAGTAATATATAATTCAGCGACGAACTGGTCAATATTAAAGAGCAGGTGAGACAAGAAAAAAAATGTTTTCGCATTGCACGAGCTTTTTTTCACAATGTTCCTAACAAAAAATGTTTGCAATAATAATAACAAGAGAACTATAATTATTATTTTGCAAAGTTATCAACGACAGTAAAAAGTATCTACTCACATTGATTAAATGCTAATGCAGGAACATATACCACCATGGGCAGGAACAATACCTGTGAAGAAATACAATAATGTAAAAGTTATAATTTACATATTTCTTTTTTGTCCTTCCTATTCTCGACTCCCAGGAATAACAACAATAGCAGCCGCTCAATGGCACTATTTACGAGTATCACCGGTGTTAAAAATTTAGTTATTTTTAGGCACTTTGTAGGGTTCCTATTACTAAGACTTTGCTGTCTACAGGCTGTATCTCAAGAACCGCGATAGCTAGACAGTTGAAATTTTCACAGATGAAGTATTTCTGTTGCCGCTATAACAACAAATACTAAGAATAAAATAAAATAAATATTTAAGGGGGGCTCCCATACAACAAAAGTGTTTTTTGTTTTACCGTTTTTATAGATAATGGTACGGAACCCTTCGTGCGCGAGTCCGACTCGCACTTGACCGGTTTTTTTATTACAGTAGCAGAACCAGACGCAGACCCAAGAAGAGTAAGAAGCGAAACATTAGGTAACAGAACTAATAAATAAATAATAATCTCTTACTTAATAAAAAATATACCTATACTTAAACATTTTTCGAATTCTATGATAAAAATTTCACTAAGAAAATATCATGTTTTAGTGATATTCAATTACTGTCATCATGCCTAGTTCGAACCAGGGATGCCGCAGATGCGTTTTTTTTTACATCTGCGGATGCGGATATTTTCGGAGCACACATCGGCGCACGCGGATTTTGGCGTCAAACACTCAAAAAAGTAAATAAACAACGTCCATTTTATGATATCACGCATCATAATCGTAGCGAACAAACCAAAAACGCGTCTGGTTTTGGTTACAGGAAGGACAAGAAGTTTTTTTTTACGGTGAAAATATCTAAAACTCTCGCGGCAAGCGCCGCGATAGCTCCTTTCTTGTCGTGCATTACACTATATCCGCATCAGCAAATACTCCGCATCGATTTTGGCGGATGCGGACCATGCCGATGTTGAAATTTGTGCGGAACTTCCGCGCTTGCGGATGTGGATGCGAATGTCTGCAAAATCCCAGATTTGAACTGGGCATTTTTTTATGTTATAGGAGGCAAACGAGCAGACTGATCACCACCTGATGGTAAGCGATTACCGCCGCCCATGGACACCTGCAACACCAGAGGTGTTGTGAGTGCGTTGCCGGCCTTTAAGGATGGAGCTCTGGGAACCTTACTCACCATCAGGAACACAACACTACAATACCTACGGAATAGGCAGCAGTGCTATTATGGCTGTGGTCTTCTGTAAGGCGGAGGTACTCCCCCAGTCGGGCTGCTCCAGATTCAAGCGTGATGACATTACGCTGTGCCCTACCTCTCTTAAACATGATGACAGTAATTGAAAATCACTAAAATATGGTATTTTCTTAGTGATTATATTATCATAGAATTCGAAAAATGCTTAAGTATATTTTTTATTAAGTAAGAGATTATTATTTATTTTGATAAAATAAAAATGAAACATACGGACTCCCGCCATGATATGTTAAACACCAATCAGAGCGCATGACACTTGTTTAAACAAATACCCACAACTTATATACATACTGGACTTTGCCATTCAGACAATGTTTTAAAAACAAGAAAAATTACCTTGAACGACGTCACGTCTTTGTGTCATCTCTTTCTTTTAGGGTGTCCATGATTCTGAATACACTAGGAATAACTGACGAATTTTAAGATACTTGATACTGATATAATATGTAAATAATTCTGGTAACATCATCCTACTACCTAGGATTAATAAATAATAGAAAAGACAAACGGGCATCGAACTTATTATTTTCAAATACATTTTATAATATTTATTATGTCTAGTTTAGATTTATTATGAGTTAGTCGATATATGTAGCTGCCGGGACATTGACAGCCGCAGCCATTTGTACAATAGCTAACCAAATGCACCAAACTCCACTCGCGCATCTATCCACCAATTTAAATCGCTTAATCCACACACCACAGGTAAAGAGTCGAGTCAGTTTATTAGCTTCATGGACATGAACGTTCATCGAATCTCAGGCTCCAGCGCATACTGACACTGATAAACATTCACTGTATAAGGTAGGAAAAGTTATTAATAGAAAAAAAAGGAAAATAAAAAGTATACATGTGAAAATGGAGTAGTACTGTTGATAAGGAGTCCAGCACGTCTATCATGAGACAGCCGCGACATACTCTTGATTTTTCTCGCACTATACCTCTTGTTCTAAGTATTCTAATAAGAGGGAGACAGATAGTGCGAGAAAAATCGAGAGCATGTCGCGGCCGTCTCATGATAGACGTGCTGTTTTATATTAGTTGCTTCCACCTTCAAATGCAAGCTACACATTTTAAAACTTCCCCTTATAGGCCACAATCAATAGCCAATATTGCCTCCTTTCATTTCATTTCATTTCATTAAAAATTTATAATAATTTTACAAATTCAAACTATATTATTACAAAGTATGATTAAAATTGTCACGATATAAACTGTCAAAATGATACAATTTTGCTCCTTTTAATACGAAGCAATACCACGCACGAGAACGGAATGGTCACCCTAGTAATAAAATTACACATTTTTTATCAGCCTATAATATTCATGTGTTGTGTCTTATTAATGATCGAAATAAACCTATTTTGCATAAAATCTAACAAGTTTTACTCTGATTTTAGATCCAAATTGATTGCTAGTAGAACCGCCGATATTTTCCTAAAATGGCCACTTACCTGTAAAATTTAATAGCTGAATTGGGTATCCAAGAAGGAAGTCCTCAGAGCCTCATTATACAAGACAATAACCATTTTGCGATTAAATCGTAGCAAAGAGTTTATTTTACGAAATAAACTTTCGACATGGTAAAATCTGTTTTGACATAACCGCCACATTTTTCATTAGCATTGCCATAACAAGCAGTACAAGCATACCATCAAAGTTAGGATTTTGACTGAGTTGGTATTTTTGGAGTGATATATAGGAAAGTCAAACGTAGAGCACGTCTTTATAAAAATGTCGCATTGCTTGTGTTTCAAGTTATAGCAATACATCACATAACTAGAAAGAGATGACAGAAAGACGTGACGTCATTCAAGGTAATTTTTTTCTGGTTTCAAAACATTATTGAATGGCAAAGTCCAGTATAGTTCGTGGTTTATACAAACGTGACGTCACTCGGGATGCCACGACATTGACAAGCGTTTTAGCGCCAGTTTTAAATTTAAAAACTAAAATGCATTTTTTTCTTCTTTACTGTTATTTTCTCTAGAAAAATCTTATTTTTTGTACAAAATAAATGTATCTAAACATTATAGAACAATTTTTCAAAATGTGTCATCGCGCCTATTATATTTTCGATAATACTAAGTATGTATAAAGACAGTTTGTTGAGTAATTACTTCCTATTATTGTAATAATAATAGCAACCTTAATTGAACATTGTTGACGGATTTCAATGCGACGATGTCAACTAGCAAATCTACTCGGTACAAAGTCCATCTTCTGACTACGGCCTTGGTCTACAATTTATCTATAGCGCACACTTTACACGCATACTTAGATACTAATCGAGATTAAACAAATATTAGGTACGTAAGTATAAATAGGTACATTTTTTTATCTTAAAATATTTTTCTTGGGGCTATTTTGCTTGGTTGTTGGGGCTGAGCTACAGGGTTGGGGCTGAGCTGCAGGCTACCAACGGGGTCACAGGTGACGGATAGTGAACGGCCATCGGATATGGTGGTTAGCTGCGAATATTAACGAATAAGCAGTCTCCGATCAAGCAGCGACCTGGTTAACAGGGCGTAGTGGGTTGGACGATGGGACGGACTTCTCAATAAAAGCCACATAGGCCTTATGACGACCTTGCGATATGGCGAGTAAACGCCGCCATCAAATTAGCATTCCCCTGGTACAGAGCAGCAGCTGCATCAGTATTGGCAGAAGGCTGAGGACGTGGGTTCCGGTAGGACTTTTGACCAAATAGAAGTGGGCGTATGTATATCCGGCCATTACACTGCGATGGGGAAGGCAAGTGGGGAAACCACCACATTAATATTCCCTATTATGGAGTAAAATTTAATCCTTGCAGGTAACCAGTGGCCTGGGAGGAAATGTATTTATTTACAGAAAACTATAGAAAATGTCAGTTCACTACAAGGAAAATTTAATCCTTGCAGGTAACCAGTGGCCTGGGAGGAAATGTATTTATTTACAGACAACTATAGAAAATGTCAGTTCACTACAAGGAAAATTTAATCCTTGCAGGTAACAACAAAAAAAAATCTTCACAGATCACTGGTTACCGGCACAAGGGGATTACTCCCCCGACAACTCTGACAAGAGCCCGGCTTTTAAGTTTATGATGATGATTCTTAGTCCCTATTTATGTATTATTTAAACATAAAAGAAAATCTAAGGTAGGTACCTACCAGAAGGCGGACTTAATGTAATTTCGCATTCTCTATCTGTCATACATCAGTCATATCAGTCTACCCTATCTTAGGTATATTCTTATATGTTCACTCATCATTACACAATCTACACTAATATTATAAAGAGGAAAGATTTGTTTGTTTATTTGTTTGTATAACGAAACTACTGGACCGTTTTGAAAAATTATTGCTTCATTCCAACGCACTTCCAACGACAAAACGGAAAGCTAACCGTGCGGAGCCGGGCCGGGCAGCTAGTCTATTATATGCATAATATCGTAGCGATGAGTAGGTATGTCATAGGCTCATAGGAATGTACTTGTACGATAAGCACAATCTCCGCCATCTCTTCAGTTATGTCACAGATGAAATACAAGTTAACTATTACGTCGTTATGTTCGTGCCACAGTTGTAATATGAATTTAGATGTTTCGATTAGTCATTTGAAACAGTACTGAAGGCATGCTTCAAATGCAAAGAACATTTTCAACACAATTGCTCGTAACGTACCTCTTATTGTGTCGCTTTTAGGCTCATAATCCTGGATATTAAAAACGCGTGTTTTATAACATTACAACACTTGTGTGTTATGGTTATATCCCGATTAAGTCACGTTGGCACCTTGCAGGAAGATATATGCATGAACACGGTGCATTCTTAAATTAACCGGGTTGTACAGAATGTACAGCTATTTTTTTAATTTTCTGCAAATGGATTCTTACTCGACTAATCAAATTAAATCCTTTTTGTTAATTAATTGACTATTTCTTTATGTATATAATATGGAAACGTTTAATTTAGTAAAACTATTCACTTTTCATAACATTTTACATGAATTAAATACAGATAACATTTTAAAACGAAAATATAATTTTATTTTGTATTGGCTGTTTAGAGATTTCTGTGCCCACACTGCGCAAACTTCACGAAAAAAAAACACTGTTGGGCGCCCTTATAGGTTATTTATTTCACAAATATTTGTAAAATTTATTTATGCGTGTTTGGTTATTATCAAACATGTTGACTCGTGGTGACTAGAAAAGTGATAAATAGAATGGACGCCACTGGAAATTCTTGGCGATGTGCAATTGTGAGTAAAAACCTGTTGTCATCTTAATGATTTGGTTAATGTAAAGTAAATAATTTGGCAGGCCTATAACATTTTCATCTTATGAAAATGATTTTTTCCTCGCAAAATGTGTTGAAAAACGTCGTATGATACGCGTGAGCTTTGATAATTACATCCTCGGCTTCCTTATCACGCTCACCTGCGGTTCGCGTGAACAATTTCGCCTCTGATGTAATTATCAACCTACCTCACTTGTATCACAATGTACTATTAAATCCAACGAAGTGGACATAAGAAAACAAGTATGTAGGTAACTGTTGAATCAAACGGTGAACTGATTTCATTGCATTGAATGTTTCATCTCATTTTCCAATAACAAGGAACAACGAACGGTAAGTATGTAAATTACGTGGACAACCGTTCATTTTGTAATTGATGAGTATTGCCAATCTTGCTATCGCATATATAAGTCAATCTTTGTTGCTAAAATATTTTACAAAATTTTCTTAAAAATTAAATTCAAATCAAAAGATGGCTACAAGATACGTGGGAGAGAGATTAATTGTGCAAAAATATCTTGATAGATATTTTTCCTTTACGTATCCATAATCCTGCTACCCTAAGTTTAAGGCGATCATTAGCGAAATCTTCGTAATCATAAAAATGATCATACCTACCTCTTTAATTAATTAATTACTCGAAATCTCGTACCTACTTACAATCAATGACTCATACAGCGTTTGGAATAAGCTTGGTCAAGTAATTGTACCATATATTTAAGTAAGGAAGGTCTAACATTTTATCATTTCTAATCACAGATATTTAGAAATGAAGGACAAATATATTCTGCACCACTAATTTACACGTTCGCATGAAAAAATCTCACAATCACGTCAGTGTTGCTAGTTACGTGGGATTCCAAATGCGGCTTTATCTTGGTTGATCATCAATCACAAGCAATAGCGGACAATTGATGTTGATGATACGAATCAATCGACACCATACCGGGCAAAGTCCGAGGCGCGGTGTTGCAAATAATGCGAACGACCTCTGTAGCCGGGTCTAAAAACATCTGCACATTTTGGAACTTGTCTCCAAGGAGTAAGATTCAAAATTGTGTATATATTTTTAAACTTGACCGTAGTCAGGTTTCCCGTCTAGTTTTTTTGCACGCTCGCTCGGTAATTTTCCATCGCAATGTAGGTATGTATTGGGTACTGCATCAGGCAAGATATGAGCAAGGTCTGTATGCTATATGGTAATGGTGTATGTATGCTGAAGCTCCCTAATTGGAAGTTTCAATAAAATAGGAATATATAAATAAGGTGTTAAGTAATTAACTAAATTTTAACTAAATGCGACTAAATGCGTACAATCAATTTAGTTGTAACTTATTACTGGTTATTACTAAATTGATAGTTTACATGCGCTTCGTCACTAAATAGTAAGTCCAACTAAAGTTGGAATACACTTTTTTTTAGAAGTTCTGAATTTTTCAAAAACCTTTCTTTTATTTACCAAGTATCGCCGGAGTTTCAGAGTTCTTCTTCTTTTTATAACTATTGAATACGTCTTTTTAGTACCTTCCTAACGGTAGCCAGAGTAGCCAAATATTTCGTAACACACCCTTATTCTTACAGTAATAAAGACGTGTACCGAAATATTTGGCTACCTTGGCTGTTACTAACTATATGACGCTGACGCTTACGAAACACTATGAAAATGATGAAACTGAATCAACAAACTATTTCAAAGTTTTGAATGTACAGCCAAGGAAATTAAAAGTATTGAAACAGGTGCCTTTTCCGCTCTTGTCACTATGACAATAAGGCATAAAACATACGTGTTTAAATTTCCTTTACCATACCTAGGGTGAATAATTGAATATGTATACGTCATTCGACTTAATTGTTTTTTTTATTTCGTCCGTTGTGGACATTGATAATTTAAACATGACTCGAATAAGCAATTTTATAATGGATCTATTATTGTTCTGAACTAAATAAATCTGCCTAACACTTAAGTTACTTACTAGTAATGCCTTTGAATAATCTTTTCCGCATGCCTAGTGAAATTGAATATTTAATTAATGTCATACAGAATTCTCCAGCGAAAACTTTTCTCCCTAGATCTTTGTGCACTATTAGACACATTCCAAAAGTGTTTTCGTTGATATCAACTTAAATTTGACCGGAATACAATATTCAACTGATTAAATCGTTTTCTATGATCACTTTCACTCAAGGAATCCCAGAATTATATAACGAACAATGTTTAATTGGTTTGTTAATTCTTGGCAAATTTTATTTACCATAAATATAAGAATTCAACCACTTGCTTATAATTAATCGTCACCATTTAATTTCGGAAGCATTTTGACACGGCACGATGAACGTTTGTATTACGTCATCTGTAAATAAGTACGCACTATAATAGGGACATGACGTGGGCGGTAAATGATTTTTCAACACAATTGCTCGTAACGTACCTCTTATTGTGTCGCTTTTAGACTCATAATCCTGGATATTAAAAACGCGTGTTTTATAACATTACAACACTTGTGTCTTATGGTTATATCCCGATTAAGTCACGTTGGCACCTTGCAGCATGATATATGCATGAACACGGTGCATTCTTAAATTAACCGGGTTGTACAGAATGTACAGCTTTTTTTTTAACTTTCGGCAAATGGATTCTTACTCGACTAAACAAATTAAATCCTTATTGTTAATTAATTGACTATTTCTTTTTGTATATGATATGGAAACGTTTAATTTAGTAAAACTATTCACTTTTCATAACATTTTACATGAATTAAATACAGATAACATTTTAAAACGAAAATATAATTTTATTTTGTATTGGCTGTTTAGAGATTTCTGTGCCCAGACTGCGCAAACTTCACGAAAAAAAAACTGTTGGGCGCCATTATAGGTTATTTATTTCACAAAGATTTGTAAAATTTGTTTATGCGTGTTTGGTTATTAGGTTATTATCAAAAATGTTGACTCGTGGTGACTAGAAAAGTGATAAATAGAATGGACGCCACTGGAAATTCTTGGCGATGTGCAATTGTGAGTAAAAACCTGTTGTCATCTTAATGATTTGCTTAATGTAAAGTAAATAATTTGGCAGGCCTATAACATTTTCATCTTATGAAAATGTTTTTTTCCTCGCAAAATGTGTTGAAAAACGTCGTATGATACGCGTGAGCTTTGATAATTACATCCTCGGCTTCCTTATCACGCTCACCTGCGGTTTGCGTGAACAATTTCGCCTCTGATGTAATTATCAACATACCTCACTTGTATCACAATGTACTATTACGTCACACCTGGCCATAATACGAGTTTTACTGCACGCTGCGCGTACGGGAAAACTCGCATTGTGGCCAGGTGAAGACGCAAAATTTTGTACTCAACACGGGCGGTAATTTGTAAAGCCCCAGAGCGCAGATATATGGCCCTGACCTTCGGTTCGGGCCACAAACACCTGCGATCTGGGGCATTCACGAATTCACCGCCCTAGTTACGTAATGTCCTAATGTACCAAGTATAATAGTCGAAAATGCGTATTTGATGTTTGGTTGCAATGTACACCCGCACAAAGGCCTTTTTTCTAGATTGCTACACCCAGCAGTACTTTTATACTTGATTCGTTAATCAAGTTACCTGTCCACAAAAAATGTACTTATACCAAAATTAAAACAGATAATTAAAGGTACACATAGACAACGAATGCTGAGATAAGTAGGCAACATTTGCATAAAAGATTACCGTTATTCATAATCATAAACCTTCAGGCACAAAGCCTTATCGACGAGACGGAATAGTAAATAATTGATAACTGACGTTTATTGACCTCAAACAGTGCTGCGTGTTTCTTCCATTTTGGTTGCTCATGCATCGTCATCTATATAGGTAGTATATAACATATTGCAAGCAGAGCCGATGGCCATTGGGGCGGAATGGTCCTTGGCAACCACGTAGCGGAAGGCACAGCGTGGGTGGCACCCACAAGGTGGACAGATGACCTGGTAAAGGTTGCGGGAAGTCCAGCAGTGGACGTCTTTTGGCTAATATGATGATGAAATAAATAATTCCGTCTGCTCGTTTGCCTCCTATCACATAAAAAAAAACCAAATAGGTATTAATTTTATTTGGAGCTAGCCCTTGCCCGCGACTTCGTCTGCTCGTTAATGATCTTAGAACATGTGTACTATTAACATCCTTGCCGGTGTAGTACTAATTATCACTCTACCATTGAAACTTTGATTTTAGGGGACGGTTTAAAATATCCTAAGTCCTTCTCCGGGACTATTTCCAATTGGAGTCCAAACCAAATTTTGACGTGAAAAGGTAAAAGCCAGACATACAGACAGAGTTACTATTGCATTTATAAAGCATTGATTATGTGCGGGAGAAACTATTGTATCAAAAATCACCATTGATTTGTTTCCTGCTTGAAAATGGTGTATTGGGTCAATGCAAATTAATCCTACTATCCTACTAATATTATAAATGTGAAAGTTTAGATGTTTGGATATTTGGATGTTTGGATGTTTGGATGTTTGTTACTCAATCACGCTTAAACGGCTGAACCGATTTGAATGAAATTTAGCACGAATATACTTTATAGCCTGGTTTAAAATATAGGATAGTTTTTATCTCGAAATCATCCCTCAAAGGGATGAAATCGGAGGTAAAAATATGATCCAAAAGCCTGAGTGATACAAATGCAGGCATGCCATTCTAGGCTTTAAGATTCAGATTCATGATGTTTGTTTTGTTAATTGTTTCTCGCCTAAGTGTTTTTTTAATCTCAGAGACATAAAAAAAAATGATACAGTTTAAAAATCAACATCGACTAACTAATAGTCGGTACCTACAATTGAGGTGAAATCAAATTGATTTGTTTCTCATAGATGATATGTTCAAATTTTGAATGTAATCAAAAATAACCATCCATACTAATATTATAAATGTTGACGTATATGTGTTTGTTTGTTTGTTTGTCCGTCTTTCAAGGCAAAACGGAGCAACGATTTGAAGTATTTTTTTATGTGGAGATAGTCGAAGGGATGGAGAGTGGCATAGGGTACTTTTTATCTTTTTCTAACCCCCCCACTTCTCTAAAATGGGGGGTGGAAGTTTATATGGAGCTTTCCGCAATTTTCAAGGTAGAAAGCTAAAAATTGGTATGCGGACTATTTGTGACTAACAAAAAAATCGTGCAGCATTTTTTTTTAAATCTGCCCCTAACTCTTTACAAAAGGGGGTGAAATTTTATATGGGACTTTTCGCAGTCCTCAAGGTACGAAGCTAAAAATTGGTACACTGTCTCTCTGTTAACCAACGAAAAATACCTGCCTTATTTTGTCTTGGAAATCTTCCCTCAGCCCCTAAAATAGGGGATGGAAATTTGTGTGAGACTCTCGGGAAAATTGGTCCAGGTTCTATGATACAAACGAATAATAAGGTAATTTAATTAAAAAAGTCTGTAATTTTAGTAAAAATAGCGCACGGGGTGCTATGCTACGTCAGTGCAAACTCTTAGTGTGGGCTGAAAGTACTATGGCGCACAAAAAAGCGGTAGAAGCACTAAATCGAACGGTCCAGGATTTGCGCAACGGTACCGATGTTATGGGAGGGATGGTGGTTTTATTGGCTGATGATTTCCGCCAAACGTTACCAGTCATTCAGAAGGGGACACCTGATGCAGACGAAATTAAGCATGTCTCAAGTCGTCCACTCATGGGCCACCGTAAGAAAGTTCAGTTTGACTACAAATACGAGAGTGCAACTATATGATACACAAATGCTGGCAACCATGCCGAAACACTATTGAAAATAGGAGATGGTCGGTTAGAAACTGATGCCGAGGGCTGTGTGACACTGACGGGAGTTTTTTGACAATTAATTGATTCAGAATTAGTTGCAAGTGTTTACCCAGATTTACAAAACAATACCTATACACCAAAATCAATATGTATGTGAAAAAGCAATTTTAGCACCAAAAAATGATGTTGTCAACAAAATAAATTCAGACATATTGAGTAAAGTACCAGGAGATACAGGAGGAGAACAGAGTATTTATCAGTAGACTCAGTTATGGATATACAGAACAGAGCACATCACATCACGTAGAGTTTCTGAATTCGGTTGAGCTGCCAGGTGTACCCTCACACAAGCTTCAATTAAAACTAGGGGTCCCAGTCCCCCGTCGGATGCCCCGAGATTATTTAATGGGACGAGACTTCGTGTCACACAACTTGGCTGCAATAATATTAGCGCCACTATCTTAACCGGCGTAGGAAATGGTGAAAATGTAATGATCCCACGAATCCCAATAATTCCGACAGATCTCCCGTTCCAGTTTAAAAGGCTACAATTTCCTCTTAAGCTTACTTTCGCTATGACCATTAACAAAGCGCAAGGACAAACATTAAAGGTGGCTGGGGTGAACTTAGAATGTTCGCGTGTTTCCAATCCCCAGAATCTTTACATTCTATCCCCAAATGGAAAGACATATAATATCGTATACAACTTAGCGTATTAAAATAATATTCTGTTCCGAGTTCTCTTCTGTGTTCTAAATCAGGAAAGGGGAACCGAACCGTGTTACCCCGAATTTAACGCGAGCGAAGCCGCGGGCAAAAGCTAGTAATAAATAAAACTCACTATGTTCTTGCAAAGTGGTAATTCTAGTAACGTTTCATTAAAACCAAATATATAAAGTTTCAATATGGATCATTTCAACTCGTAGTAGGTCACACAATAGTTTTGTTTCACGTGTTGGTCTAATGTTAAATTATTTTGGCATGGTACATTTGCACGAGATATTTAAACAACAAGGAGCTACTTAGTTGCGTTCTATAAAAAAAACCCCTAAAAATACTTATACGAGTAGTTGACAAAAGACAAAACGTATCTATCTACTTATTACAACTCGTAATACATGTGGGTAGTTTGCACGTTCAATGTTATTTTACAGAGTACTCAATTCTATTTTTTCTAGTCTAACAGATGGCCACAATCGCTGTAAAACACCTAAAGTCACGGCCGTATTCATAAACGTTCTACAATCCTACATACACACATACATTCACGCCTTTATTCCCGAAAGGAGTAGGCAGAGCACATGAAACGTATGTTCCACCGCAACTTTTAGCATAGGGTATAAAAGATCGACAAAATGTGATATCTAAACTTTAACTAAAGTATAAAAAAACACCATTTTATGTAGAAGAGGCATTTTATGAATAAGGGTTAATGTATTTATAACATACTACATACAATATTTATTATTCGCACCGATGATCTAAGAAGAAAGAATTGAATCGTAAAGTTCGATAAACAATGGTCCATTTCAAGCCAAAGTCGTAACATATGGACGTGTTGGCCGAATCCGTAACATATCTCAACGATTGTCTCAAATAGTCATTTGTATTGAAGGACTAGCTGGGAGAGCATATTTTTTGCATTAAGTATTATAAGTACTCCATGTCAAGGTATTAGGGACTGTCTATATATAAGAAAAAGAGTAGAGTAGATATAAACTTATTATCTTAGATAGTATAATTAGTGTGCCGTGTCTCCTAGCGAAGATAATGTGTACGTTATGATAGTTAAAACCACTTAAGCTGAAAACAATGACTATTTACCTTGTATTAAATAGCTGTAACTTACCTCATCCAATAGAAAAAGGAGTGACGCCACGGCACGAACGTGACGATTGAATCTAAACTCTAAATACTGAAACAAAAGAAACAATACGTTATTAAAACACTGGATGATTACAGTCATATATATTAGTGTACCATTAAAATTAACCCACTTGTATACTTTTTATTGCCAATGAGACAAAAACTGTTGTTGGTAACTGATTTTGTATGAACAATTGAAAGTGTGCCGAACTGCTTAGCGTCATATAATTAAATTTACTGATATATACCAGTATAATCATAATTATGTATTTCGCTACAGAAACACTGTGATAAAATAAGCAGCTTGAAGTCTTGCACGATTTATCGAAACTTTTCGCGAGCTCATGAGGATGTGTCATTAAGCGTGAGGGACCTGCGATCGTCTCTTGCTATCAACACGACTCCTCAAATTAATAAAAGGTCAGCTACGCGCTTGTTTGTTTTCGAATCTCAAGCGTCCATAGGCTACGGTGTGTGCTTGCCATCAGGCAGACTGTATGTTAGTTTGCCAACTCGTAGTATTAACAAAAAAAAATCGATGCCGTCTATCATAAATATATGAGGCTTAGTAATCTATTATTTAATTTCTAAAGTATATACAAGATGATAATTAACATTAACTTAATTAAATTAAAACTAACAAAAACTAAAAAATGCCCTCGAGATTGTAGAGTCTCGAGGGCATTTTTTACCGAGGATACTGGCGGCATTTCCTCGCTGTATTGCAATGCAGCACGACTATGTCTTATTAGAACACTTAGAACAAGAGGTACTTATAGTGCGAGAAAAATCGAGAGAGCTCGCGCGCCGTGGCGTTGCGCCGTGCTGATGGATTGCGCGAGGAAGTCGTCATCTTAACCTATTACATAAATTTTTTGAGCGTACAGGGATGTGTGTCCAGGGCTTGAAATACCGGTATTTTCGGGAACCGGTACCATGACCTTCAACCAGGAACCGGTATTTGTCATGGTACCGGTACTGAGGTACCGGTACCAACCAAAAGTACCGGTACTGCTGGAACTGGTATTCCGCATGATACCGGTACCTTGAGTACCGGTAAATTGATGAAATTTACCGGTATTTATTAGTGAAAATACCGGTACTCGAAAGTGCGAGTGGATCGAATGAGAGAGAAAGAGAACACAATAAGTTATCTACTCAAATCGTGAATTGCGTTGCGGTTGGGCGCGCAAGCAAGCGTTGGATTGGACGCATGGATTACATTCTTCTCTTAGACGCTTCTGGATGCAGACGTATTCTTGTCAGGGGTCGGTAGTTGGGACGATCTGATTTTTGATAAGTCGTAATAATGGTTAATAAATCTGATTTGTGGTTTGTGGTGTATGTGAAGTGTTAGAATTAGGTAGCAGTGAAACCAGTTTTCTAGTACCAATACGTAGTCTATGAGCTAAGCCGCGGACAACAACAGCAGGGTAATACTTATTTCATTAATTTTGTAGATATAATTCTGCATCAGCTTAGAGAAACTTTTAAATAAATACATATAGTATGGCGGAAATTGGCCAAAATTAATAAAAGTCGTGGACACGTCTTCTATATACCTAAAACTGGTATGGATGTGTTCCTTGTTGTCTCCAGAGTACGAATCTACCGGTTTTAGTTAAGGGAGAGGGGGATAGACATAGCTGTGACGTCATAAAGATGGCGGCCGACGGTCATCGATTTTTGTTCAAATCTCGGGTTCTATTTTTCTGATCGGTTCATGTGAGGTGTCATTTGAATGCGTATTAAATGTTATATAATTCATTCTTTGAGATCTGTAACGTACATTCAACCGTTTGGAAAATAATTAAAAAAATAGATTTTTTTACCTTAGACGTACTGCTTTCTTACCATCATAATTCGAGAAAGAGGTACTTTAGCGTGATAAATTTCAATATAAAAAATATCAAACATTCTATTAGCTTTCCAATAATATGCAATTTGTTGTCGTTAAATAATAAACCTGTCATTTATGGCCAATTCCGTAATGCAAGTCCGCGGGAACCGGCACGATGCGTATGATTGAAATACTATGAGAGTTCAATTTTGGTGTTCCCAAATGAAAGGTACTGTTGTTTCTATTGGTGTTGCTGTTGTTGTTGTTGCCCTAGGGCATCCAAGTGGTGCTTAAGACGGTGCATTAGAAATTATCGCGTGCTTTGAAACGCCGTTCTGACTAGATTAAGAAACAAGTTTAAGAGGTTTTCAGATAAATGATTCTTGACCATATGATTGTTCATCGGCTTTTATCGATGCACGATTGCTTAAAATTTCGTCGATAGAAAAAAAAACCAAAGTTTGGTCTGTATTTTACTTTTTTTATTCAGCCTACTCAAACGATGCATTATTTTTTGACGCAATCAAGTTATTACTATAGTATTTTATCTCATCTGAAATATCACTTTATGAAATTTTAATAAAACTTCACCAACTTAGATATTTATTGAGTCCACAATAGCGATTCCTGAAAAGTATGTATTTCTATGTATTTTTTTTTATTTTTTATTGTTTTAACATGAAAATTTAAAAGTGTGTGTTACATCTCTTTTTCTCGTGAGCGGAAGGCATCAGCTTTCTAGCAACAGCTATATGTAAACATATTTTTTCTCTGGAGATGCGTATAGATATTTTTATATATAGCTTGTCGACTGATATGTGTTGCGAACTATGGAGCCCCATAATTCATCAGCTGCAAGCAGTAGCAGTTTCGCAGGCAACAAGTTCGAACAGACCAACACGGCCCGAAGGCGAGCGGTGTGGCTCGCGGGGCCAAAGGCCCGGAGCATCCCTCAAGAGCGTGCTCTTCACGCGAGTACTAAGGCCAAAGACCCCGAAGGGCGAGCTCACGCAGACATTATACTACTCCTAAATGCATTACAAACAAACCTGAGGGCCGAAGGACCGAAGCGTACCTACGCTACGGTCCACGCAAGCCAGAGGGCCAAAGGCCCAAAAGGCGGGCCCACATGGACACTTTACTACTGCTAAGTGACCTACAAGCAAACCTGAGGGCCGAAGGCCCGAAGGAGAGCAGTATGGCACGCAAGGCGGCAGGCCAGGCTCTGCGTAGGACCGAAAGCCCGAATCGTTCCTTCAGAGTGGGCTCTCGACGCAGGCCAAAGGGCCAAAGGCCCAAAGGGCGGGTCCACGTGTACTCTTTAGTACTCCTATGTGTCCTACAAGCAAACCTGAGAGCCGAAGGTCCGAAAAAGCAGCATGACACGCGAGGCGGCAGGCCGAGCTCTGTGTGGGGTCGAAGGCCCGAAGCGTTCCTTCAGAGCGGGCTCTCCACGCAAGCCAGATGGCCAAAGGCCTGAAAGGCGGGCCCACGCGGACACTTTGTTACTCTTAAGTGTCTTACCAGCGAATCTAAGAGCAAGGCCCGAACCGTCCCTTCAGAGCGCGCTCTCTGCGTGAGTCAGAAGGCCAAAGGCCGGAAGCGACCCTCCAGAGTGCGCGCGCTCTCAGATACTTTACTCCTGGGCTGGGCTCCGTAGGGCAGCAGGTCTGAAGCGTCCCTTCAGAGCGCGCTCTCCACGCGAGCCTGCGCGGACAACTTGAGGGCCGAAGACCCGAAGGCATGGTAAGCGAGGCGGCAGGCCGAGCTCTCCGTATAGGGACGAAGGTCTGTAGCGTCCCTTCAGGGCGCGCTCTTGGACACCATACCCGCCGAGTGTTTTACAAGCGAACCTGAGGGCCAAAGACCCGTACGGCAAGCCAACGCGGCCACACACTCCCCTTACTCTATCACATAAAAGACTCAAACACTCACCAAGCGGACGCACACTCGGTGCGTGCAACGTTTCAGTTACAAATCTCTCTGCTGCTTTTCCTATAGCTGTTTTTCACTTCTCTTTTGCGAGGAAATACATAACCAAAACCAGTCAGATTTGGAAAGTACAAGTCAAAGTACAACACAGGTAACCTCGGGCAAAAACTAGTCCTACTAATATTATAAATGCGAAAGTTTGGATGTTAGATGTTTAGATGTTTGTTACTCAACCACGCTTAAAAGGCTCAACTGATTTGGATGTAATTTTGTACGAAGATAGTTTATAGCCTGGATTAAAATATAGGTCAGTTAGGTGATCAGTTTATCCCGGGTCCACGCAGACCAAGTCGCGGGCGGAAGCCAGTTGTCTAATAAAGCTGCTTGCGTTCATTGATTTATTAATTGTTTTCAACTTAATACTAGGAACTAGACTAATTTTACATCAACCGGGCGTAAATTGGTAATAACAATCTCACTTGTCAGCCAAAAGAAGACGTAAAATTGTGTGTGGGGGGTGAAAAAGTACGCTTCAGTGCACTCGCCTCGCCTTCGGCTCGGGCTACAAGGTTCCTGAGGTGGCCTTTATTTTACTGCTTTAGGTGCGTATCATGACCGTCTGAGTCGTATAATTACTCAGAAAACAAAAAAAGAATTTCTAAAGGCGCGATGTGACGCCAGCGATCGCTAGCAGAGACGAGCGTGGTGATAGTTAATTGGTGCGTAATTCACAAAATTTATTATTACTTGGTTATTTATTAGTGTACACCAACAAAATCTATATTTTTTGGAAAGCTTATAAAATTACCTATATTTTTTATAGTAACTTTTATTACGCTAAAGTTATTATTTATTGAGTTACAAGCATGTTTTATCAGTACTCGTTCAAACGCGCGGGGTAAAAAAAAATATTTTTTCTAATAATTAAAAAACTGTTGATTGTACGTCATAGCGTTCTAAAAATCAATTATAGTACGTTTAATAAGCTTTCAAATGACACCTCACACGAAGCAATCAGTAAAATAGAACCCGAGATTTGAACAAAATTCGTTGACCGTAGGCGGCCATATTTGTGACGTCACAGCTATGTCCGTCCCCCTCTCCCTTAACTAAAACCGGGAGTTTCGTACCCTGGAGACAACAAGGAACACATCCATACCAGTTTTAGGTATATAGAAGAGATGTCCACGAAAATCGTGAAGGAGACGACTTTTTGCGATACGATGCGTACTAATAACAATGAATTCACCTTTATAACTTTATCACAGACCAAACACTTTGACGTTGTGTCACTTTCACTTACACTTAACTCAAAGTACTGGTAAACGTGATTTACTTTTTTTCGCCCCATCTTCGCCACGTGTCATGCCACGCGTCTTAACTTATCGAACATGAGTTTAGTAATAATTGCGGAACTGAATAACTTCTCGCGCGCCACCGGCCGCCGGCTCAGCTGGCAACGCCGCCGTACGCCGCGCCGCGCCGCGCACTCGCACGAAACGGCAACGTCGCATGCACGAGTAGGAACCTTTATAAAGAACCGGTATTTTTCGGTGCTAATACCTGTATTTTTCCTGTACCGGTTCTCTGGAACCGAAATGAAGAAAACCCATAAATACCGGTATGTTACCGGTATTTTCGGTACCGGTTCCAAGCCCTGTGTGTGTCAGTCAGGTATAAAATATTTGTTAATACAACTTACTCATAAATACGGCTCATCGCTCTTATGTCAGCGGAGCAAGATTTCAGTAATACCTACATATTTATGAGATAATTAAATTGATACACTTTGCACTTGACTGTACATTTTCGCATGCCTTATCGATATCCGCGTGGAACCCGTCAGCCTTTCACTGCCGGCACCGGATTTGATTATGACGGATTGCCTAGTGCACCGATAACGCTTGACGTACTGAGTCACACTCATATCTCTGGTTAGAGAAAACAGTGACATAATAAGTGTTATTGTGATCATAAGTTCCGAAAAACTTATTGGTACGAGCCGGGATTCGAACCCACGGCTGCCTCTTGACAGGCGCATGCCTGAACCCCTATAGGCTACCGTAGCTTTGAGTGAGAGTGAAGGAGGTAAAATCAATAAAGGGTCGGCAGCGCGCTTGTAATTCTGTGGAGTCCCAAGCGTCCATAAGCGAGTGACTGCTTACCATCAGGCAGACCCTATGCTCGTTTGCTATAGTACAAAAAAACCGCCAGACGTGCTTACTTCATATGAGGAAGACAGTCGCAGCGTGCAGAAGACAGGCAAGTAGACAACGGCCACAATGACGCAACTGAGCGTCACGCCGATTATCACCAGCCAATACTGCGTGCCGTAATTGTAGATCTCAGCCGGCGTGCCCAGGATCGTCACCCCTGACACGTAACTGTTGGCAAATGTTGGATTTTAAGCTTTATACATATGGATATTATGTTCGATTGAAAAATGCTAACGTTCGGTTATGGCGCTTCGCCGGATGCTACCGCGTCACGCTCGCTTCGCGCGCTCGGCTCGAGCGATGTATGGTCGCAGTTCACCTAACAACCTAACCGTTTTGTTCCCCTGGGGGATCAGGCTAGGGGATTCTAGTGGACAACAGCATACATTTTCATTTCAATGGTGAACATCTCAAAACCGGCCGGCTTTTCTTTTAAACGTTGCTATTAAGTTAAGAACCATCTTAATTACGTCAGCTATCGGCCAAAAAAATGGCATTTTAATCGGTCCATTCGTTTAGGAGCTGACATAACTCTGTTTCTAGGGCTGACAGGGCGTGTAGAAGCGCATTTTTATTGAGCAACATGCATTGCCAACCTCAATTTGGTTTAACGAGATAAAATATAAATGTTTGGAAACTTTTACTAAGCTATAAAACTATCCATTTTTCCATGCAACTATTACTTTTTAGTCTTCCTACGATATGGACAAAAGACGCACTATTGCATGGACATGGCGAGGATCTGTCCTCGTGGATTTAACGATCCATAAAGTAAATCAATGTAATTATATAATATAAATTCGTTAAAAAAAATCCTATTTATCACGACAATTACAACAATTCAATCACTTGTATAATGATATTAAAAGATTAGGACGTGGGTCTTTGAACATATGGATGTTGTATACTAATAAATAAATATTCCCAAATAAATAAAGAATTGTTGGAAGAAGTATTAGCTACGGTAAGATAGATTAGAATGAAGAATGCTGCAACGATAGAGGACCGGACCCTCTCAATATTGATGATGACCAAATAAATATAGCACAGTCAGTTATCGTACTGTCCAAACACAGCTGTCTATAGAAAAAGAGACACAAAATAGTCAAACAGGATAAGCATAATACTCGTTTTATATCAGCCGAAAGACGTACACTGCTGGACTTAGGCCTCCCCCAAAATCCTTTAGATGTTATATTTTAATTTTAGAATTTCCTCTACTTAAATATGTAGGTAACTACTGCCCATTCTCTCTCATACATGAGAGGAGGCCTGTGCCCAGCAGTGGGACGTATATAGGCTGATGATGTGATGTGAAATATGTAGGTACATTTGTTCGTGAATAAAACCGACAACACAACAATGTTGCTTAAACTTTGCTTAAATAGTTCGAAGAATGACATTTTATACTCCCTTGATACATTATACACAAGCACCTATACGTGTTAATGAAATTCAACATATTTTTATTACCACTATACTCGTATGTATGTCATACTTATTAGTACAGCTATTCTTCCGCGTGGACAAAATGATTGCCGTCATTGTTATACCTTGTTTTATAATTCCAGTGATTTATTATGCCTTCACAACTTCTATTATAGAATCATTACATAAGAAGCCTACTGTATTTCCGTCTCTGCAAATTATCAAACAGTATCATCTGGGAATATTATCGTTGGCGGACACTGTTTTGATTTTTTCATTACGCTTGAATTTTATATATCGATTATATTATATTGTACGAGTTCGATACGTCACTTTTTGTATCCCTCCGCCTCTCGAATATCAATAATCGACACGACGATGACATAAACAAGACCAATTCGGTGGTTACTTTGACTTTCTCGCCTCTCTGGTATAGGAGTCTCGATTGTCTACTAAAATTCTTTTTTATTACCAGCTCAATGCACCAGAGATTTAGGTCCGTAAAGGGAACTATAGTGTGCTGGCATGGCGTCCATAAAACCCATTTCCCGCTGGCTTGACTAATGTTTTATTTATCGCCACGCTATGACTCTTATTTATTAGACTATGACTGACATGGCAACAGGCTCCTTTTTTAGAGATTCCAGTGTGTTGACCAGTGCCTCTTCCGTGATCTTCGGTCGTGTTGTACCACGCACTGGCGGTACAATGTGAGGGAATACACGTACATACATACATTCACGCGTCTATTCCCAAAAGGGGTAGGCAGAGCACACGAAATGTATGTTCCAGGGCCACTTTTAGCATAAATGTGGGTATAAATGATCGACTAAATGTGATATTGCAGTGATAGGTTGCTAGCCCATCGCCCACAACACACTCCAACCCTGGTCCCTTAGTCGACTTTTACGACACCCACGGGAAGAAAGGGGGTGGTGAAATTCTAACCCGACACCACACGGGTATATACGTGGGGAAATATACGTGAAACCTAAACAGGTTTACCTGGGCTATAAGTGACATGGCGGCAGGCCCCGTGCTTATGGCCTGCCGCCGGGCAGATAGATAGTCCCGTATACTACCATCCCGTAGTAGCACGCTCTTCCCCAAGCCCATTGCGCTATGCCCCACTCCACCTGCCCATGACGCCGCGCACAAGAATCCGAACACGACGTAATCATCCCCGTCGAAACCACCTTCTGTAAACGTTCGAACGAAGGCATAGCCCTGTCACCGAGTAGATCCTTATGTCGACCAGCACGGCTATCACACGACGGTGCGCGAGCTCTCTCGATTTTTCTCGCACTATCCCTCTCTCTCTTATTATAACACTTAGAACAAAAGGTATAGTGCGAGAAAAATCGAGAGGATTTCGCGGCGGTCTCATGATAAACGAGTGTGCTCTTCCGCGACCCCAATGCGCTGTACCATTCACCGAAACCATAAGCCGCACAAAGATATCATAAAAAACACATAACAATCGGCAGGGAATGTGTGGAAATGTATGTGAAAAATCCTGTTTACCTGGCTATTAGTGACATGGCGACAGGCCCCGTGCTCATGGCCTTGCCGCCGAGCAGATAGTCCCGTACGTCGACCAACGTCCTCTTCCGCGAGCCCATCGCGCTGTACCACACGCCTCCCGCACAGGACGCAGCGCACAAGATCCCGAACGCGACGTAATCGCCTGTGCCGAAGCCACCTTCTTTCATTGTGAACGATGGCATCTTGATGTTTTGATTTATATTTTATTGACCTGAAACAAACGAAAAAAGATAGTAGATTTCCTTCGATTACTGCGAGTTTAACTCATTAAAGGTATAAATGAAAATAAATACAAGCAGACGTTTTGTATACAACGAGCACAAAACGATTCATTTCGTCCAGAGAAATTATAGGGCCGAGCCGCAGTCGAGAGTTGATAGTTAATGCGAAAATAGAATGGGTTTTACACATAAGTTATACTCCGGGTTCTAGATTGTGTGATGAGTATACAGAACATTTGTATATTTAAGGTTATACTAACGTAACGTAATTAATTAATTTATTAGAGAAATGGCAGCCTCTAGGGCCTTTGCCAAAAACAGTATGTATGTATGTATGTAAGCACTTTATTGTACACAATAACAGGTCAAGGAATATACATGTCACACAATAGATCAAAGTACAAAGGCGAACTTATCCCTATAAGGGATCTCTTCCAGCTAACCTTTGAGCAGTGTACAGAAATCAGAAATAAAAAAAACATTTCACATGCATGATGTACGGTGTAAGGCCTTCACGATGCACTGAGTGATAGCTGGAGCAGTACAAAGTATAATGGCGGCCGCGACCACGAACCGCTGAATGATGCCCAAGAATTGGTTATTCGCATTTCCAGGAAAATTCTTCATAAACTGTAGCCGTCATGTTTGCCATTTATTGCATAATACGCTATCAAAACTATACATTAAACAGCAGGATGCAGAAAATGAAAAAAAATGTCTGGAGCACGATCCGCCATGTTCCAAGGATCATTCAAAAGTCTAACGTAACGTACATCTAACGTATTCAGGTATTGAGACAAGACCTGTCAATCTGTATAATAAACTTAGGTATTTTTTTATATTTTATGATAGCTGTTAAGCTTGAGTTCTGACTATTCAGCCAACTGGTCAGTTAAGTGTCTTCGATGGTAACTATTAATGAAGGAATACCTATAAGTAGATATTCAAGCCTTATTCAAGCTTATGGAAATGTTCAACATAAATTAATAGTAACTATTAGTTGGATGTTATACAAATACAAACAAAATAGATACATTTATTCAACTTCTTTTCTTTTAATTTTTATTGTGGACCAGAGCCTTAGCCTTAGAACGATATTCTACTTTAGGTAAGTGCATAATAAAAAGCCGTCTATTCGCATAAACCCAGCAAAAAACCAAGAGTACGAGCATTACAAGTCAGTAGAATAACTAATGTACATACTTATTTATAGACGTCTAGGTTGTGTCTGCTACTTACTGTGCTAATTACAATAGGTACACACCAACCTATAAGTGTGCTCTGACTTCAAAGAAAATTGTTATTTTAAAGAAGTCACTCATGACTAAGGCAGGTCCGCTGCGCCCAAAAACTAACAAAATATGTTACAAAACATGTTTAGGTACAACTGCCCGTCCATTGCGACTTTGGACTCGTTTGGGGTGAACAGTTTATCGTTCTTTTCTTTTAACAGCTGTCATCCCAGTACAATTTGTCATCTTTGATTATTGAATAAAATACAGTGTCTTTTCTTTATTCCACTCCATTGCAAATAATTATAAATTAAATAATGCCATATTTGACTGTTCTTCACTCAAACTGAAAACTTTCAAAAGTAAAACCTTAAATAAATAGACCCCTCCCCGCAGACGAACGCGGGGAATGTTTTCCATCCGTGACGGAAAACATGTCTCTGTGTTTTTTAACAAAATACATTTTGACCACGCCCCTTTTCTGTTCGAAAAACATCGAAAACACGGCGCAGCGGACGCGGCTTAGTTGTACGTTTTTACTTTTTAAATAAGTACCTAGAAAATTGTGATGCCGTCTGAAAGGTAGATTAATCAAATCCTAAATGTTCGCGCTACGGTCAAAATGTAAATTACCTAATTTACTGGTAGGAAAGGAAGCATCTTGAAGTTAATACCATTTTTGTTTGTATATGTAAATACATCTGATAAAACTCACGTAAATCCATTTCGGGCATCGTTATAGAAGGCATGTTATGTCGTGCTTAAAATATAAACACTTATTTATAGGCACATACGTGCCTGTCCTAGATTCCATTTTTAGCTAATTAACGCCACAGTGTTTTTCCGACACTATATTCAACGTTACTTACTCTGTGATTCAACTCCCAGATAATTATTTTGTGACGGTCCTTATTAAACTTTTCGGCTTGCAGCCAGTGCGATTCAATGACCTTTGTAATTCTGGTTCTGCCTGGTATGGATATGGCGTATTCGTCCTTTGCCGACCGATTTCGTAAAATTTTGTCACCCAATGGAAATAAGATTATGGGAACCATAATCATTTCAAATCCGAGATACGCCTTTACTGGTTTTGCAATAAGAATTTAAATTGTGATTGTGTAACGCTTGCATACCATTAGCGCAAGATAAACATTCTTCAGAATGTTGTCCAATTTGTCCATGCTTATATAGGTTAACTTAATTTAATATTTATCCATATACCTATCTAAAAATAAAATACTATTGCCAAAAACAATACCCCGTTCAAGCGTCACGCTACGTAAAGCATCTAAAAATACCCATATTAATATATTTAACGCATCAAGAAATATTGACACAGTGTGAGTGATCGGTCACACCAGTCACACTATGCAAATATTTCATCTATTTTTACTTAAGTTTATGACAACATTACCTTGATACTTTCTCCGCCACAGTGAACAAATAAATCAATCAAAGTGTTATTCGTTCATGAGTTCGATGGCATTAAACAAACGAATCACACATATATCTTAACATGAGTACGAAAACATAACCTTGATATTATTTGTAGCATGCTCAAAACAATAGTAGAGAGAGAGAGAGAGAGAGAGTGACAACAAGTGCTTAAAACAAGGAACTTTATCCGAAAAAAATTAGCCAACCAAGCCGTACGCAAGGCTCTATACACATAAAATTGAAGATAAAATGAGTCAGCCGCATCCGCTGCGCCGTGTTTTTGATGTTTTTAAACATCTAACATGTTTTTCGAACAGAAACGGGGCGTGGCCAAAATGTTTATTGTTTTAAAACACAGAAACATGTTTTCAATCACGGATGGAAAACATTCCCCGCGTTCGTCTGCGGGGGAGGGGTCTATTATTTCATGTTTTGACTTTTGAATGTTTTGAGTATGAAAATGGTACCTGCTCGCAAAAAATCACGAGTATACTAATAACGGTAATACACCAATCACCAATCTGATGATCAAATCAATAATCGCCCTCTACATGTTCATATACATTTACTTCCATATTTTTTCTTCTATTATCCACATTCGCAATTTTCACCTAGATTAAACCGGTTTTAACTACATTTTACCGTTCCATCTGTTAATTTTCTTGAGTTTTATGATTATTTTATGTTCGATGTTTTCAATTTAAATAATCAGTTTCCCGAAACACTTTCGGAAAAAGACGATTCGAGAATATTAAACGACCAATCACGACTCGGACTGACACACCATGGGTTCCGTGTCACCGCACAATGTTTCGAATGTATTTAAATAAATAGCAAATAGTCATACCCTTCTTATGTATTTTGGCAAAGCAAGCCCCAAAAAAGTGAAACGTAGCGCAGGCCAGGCCAGGCGGAGACATGATAGACAAACTGCATAACTGTTTTATTTCATCAAAGTTTTCAGGAAGAATATATATTACTGAAAAACTTAAAATACGCTGATATTACAATTGTCTACCTATCCGGCTTTCTGTAATATTAACAAACTAGGTACCTACCGTGCAGTGTTAAAATCTATCTGAACGGTGTGGGAAGACTACAATTTGTTCTGTAGTGTAGTAGTAAGCCCCAAATCTCTTCACGTGCATCCAAAAATAATATTAGTAGGTACTCAAACAGAAATAAGCCATTGTTTACATTTACCAATATCAAGACTACCAAAATCACGTAACACACGATCGCATAGCAACCTGTGGCTCACCTCTACGGGTCTGCGGCAACTATAGTCGGTGACGGAATCATTAGCTTTTTTAGCGCATCAGTACGATAATAGTACACCGTGTTTTTTTAGACTTCGATGACTATGATGCTTCGCATATTCACAGACCTTTGCCATAAATCACACGACTACAGTCAAGTGGCAAAAGCCGGTCAATTACAACGAACGATTAAACTAGGTTTCCATTTTCTTTTAAGAGGGCATGGCAGAGGGCCCCCTCCCGCTACCTGAGGGGTAGTCACGTAACGTTTCCGACGCTTGTTAGGACAGTCCAACTGCCTGTCATTTTTTAACCGAGTTCAAACAAAAGGAGGAAGTTCTCAATTCGGTTGTTTTTTTTTATGTTTTCTTTTCTATGTTTGTTACCTCAGAACTCCGTTATTGATGAGTGGATTCGATTTTTTTTTTGTTATGTTATTATGGATATGCTTCCAGGTGGGTCCCATTTTTAAAAAAAAAACAGTTAGATGATGGGATCCATGAGGAATCGAGGGAACTCCTCAATTTTATTAGGCACGCGTGTAGCAATTTTGGTATTTTCTATTATAACTCGTGTATTTACATCCGAAAATCATAAATTTGGTGGAGAGGAATTGATGATGACGACCACAGATGACTTATCGAATTCCTCAATTATGTACTTAAAAGTGTAAAAGTCCGTCACAGGTTCTGATAAGATTCCGTTGAAATAGGAACTAATGAAGTGCCATTGCTGATGATCTTTGGGGAATGGACGGAAGTCCTCAAATATTATCAGCCCACATACAGCGATTCGGTTTTTTTCTATAGTAATCAACGCATTTGCTATCGGAAATCAGTTCATGTGGTAAATTGTAAAAAAATGTGGAAATATTCTCGTGGCTTGGCGGAGTACTAAATTAAAGTCGGTTAAAACTTAAAAACTTAAATTATCCATATAAAATTTGACATTTAGATCTACCTAAAGTACGTTAAATGCGTTACGTGATCGACCTGCTGGACGCGAACCATTTCCACTGACTTGAAGATGTTGGGCTTATACTTATACCCAGAAACGACACAGAACAGTCAAAATGCGGCGTATTAGAGAAACCGACCCCAAAAAGGCTGGCATTTGTGCAGAATTTATACTAAACCTTTTTTTATGCTCATGGGTGGTTCAGATTCAGATACTGAATTAAATGACTGATTTCGAATGTGTGAGGGCGGCCTAAGGCCAGGAGAGAAGAAGATTTTTTGTAATTATAAAATACTTTCAAATTCTGTCTGTTAATTAATAGAAATTGAACTTCATTTAGCCCAACGTTTCCTAAGTAGTCGACCTCGAAACGTTAACGGGTAACTAAGTAGGTATACCTAATACTTGATATGTATGCTCTAAGATATAATACCTACTTTTTCTAGGACTCATTCTCCGGATCCACCGATGTGCTGTATTTTTACCAAAAAAAGGCTGTATTAGCTAGGTATTTTATGTTATTAAAATGCCAAATTGCTGATATAAACTTGCAATCTATTGAATTGTAAGTACCACCTAGAACATAGGAAGTTAAAGTATGTAGTCTAACATTAATGTGATACCTAAATCACGTCTAAGCATTTCAATTGTTAATATTTTGGTTCACATGACTGCATATCTTTAATTATTTTGTGTACAAAAATAAGTTTATATGACACTTCACCTTAATTTGTCTAAATAAAGGTGAAGTCTAAGATTAACTCTTCAAAATTGTATTCGAGAACCGTTCTACGGAAGTTAAATTACGACCACATACCTATGTACGGAGTCTTGCCAATCAGGCAATCACACAAGGGCAAGAAGTATTGGCAACATCACTCATACTCCATAACCGCATCACAAGCAACTTTCACTCCGCGAACCCGAGAAACACACACTAAAAACTGACGCGCGAATCTACATTCTTCTCATAACTTCACTCGAAATTCCCGCTCACCGAACGTCAATGTCATCGGCTTATTGCAGTGCGCACAGCACGAGTTACCTACTTCAGTTTCAGTAGAATAATATTTCACACACGTTTTCCGATTGTATAAGTCCGATAAGATCGGCGGATAAATACAATCGACCACCACCGCGATGAAGGCCAGCTACATTATGAATCGAGTCCGCGTTCATACGACACTCATACGACATCGACAGAATGTATTCAAGTTTTCTAAAAGACAACCTGCACTTTGACCGCGCTGTCGCGTGTCACGAATAAACACACCTACTCGCGCGCCATCTGTTTTCGTTACGTCGAACTACTGGTGGCGCACTCGTCGCACTGCTTGACCGACAGGAAAAACAATACAACATTGACACGTTTGACACAACATACCACAGAGCACTTTTCTATCAACACACAACTGAAGTATGTTTGGGCCGAAGGTTTTCTGTAGATTAATTAATATACTCTTGAGAATGTGGATATGGTTTACATAAGATAAAACATTTACTCTTGCATTTTTTGTATACGATTTAAATCAATACGTCCTTACACGTCTTCTATGATATAAATTCGAAGAATGGCTCCAAAAGAACCTGTTAAAAAACCACCACCGCCGGTTGTGCGT
This sequence comes from Epinotia demarniana, assembly GCA_945867215.1. Taxonomy (NCBI): domain Eukaryota; kingdom Metazoa; phylum Arthropoda; class Insecta; order Lepidoptera; family Tortricidae; genus Epinotia; species Epinotia demarniana. The sequence continues at coordinate 9,553,035 of OX244264.1, forward strand.
CAACCAATAAGCGACTCAAGTCTTGTGGTATTACCAGATAATGTTATCGAAGGTATTCCCATGAATGTAAATCGTAGAGTACTTTTACTTAAGTACTTAAGTAGGCAGTAGTTTTAAAATCATTTATGCACATGTAGCCCCATCGGTTTCCAGCTTCATTTAATTAGTAATAACCTGCAATAATATTTAACACGACAAAGCGCTCAAAAATATCTGAGACGCTTATAACGGCGCTACTAATAAAATTGACCCACATTATTGAGCACTTTTTTTCAAGTTTTGTCAGATAACTTTGCTTGTGACTGTATTTATCTAAATATGGTTTTGGTAAGCAGTTAAATTTTAAATTCAGGTAGATACGTAGCGACTCTACTTCGTTCTCTATTTATTTTTCCAAGGATTCTCAGAGCGAATTGAAACAGGAATAGACTGGTCACACGAGGCTCTAGCCCGTAGATATCACAGAAAAAACTGCCTAAGAAAGGACATACCCACTACGCCTTTCAGCGAAGCACTTCAGAACAGAATTAGGAAAAGCATTCTTTCTGGTTTTCTTGATGAAGACTCTACAATTAGCCTCCAAGAGCAATGGGAGATAATCTTGCCCATGAGTCAATGGGATATAACAAGATTTGCGAATGCAGAAGGAAAGACTTGCTTCAACAGTGTCAACTGTATTACTGATAATGTTGAGAAGCTTATAAAGAGAGCAGTAGCGATCGGAGATCGGGCACTTTTGAAAAAGGAATCGAAGGAAGTTCCGATGTTACGAATATTTGATTCGGAGGTAAATTCATTAAATGTGTTAATAAACGAATTAAAAATATGCCAATGTCTTGTATATTTCAGAAAGTATGGGAACTGAAGAAGTTTCATTTCTAAGCTCATTAAATTGTTACCTAAGCGTTCAAAGTTAACAGGATTTTGCATTGTGTAATTTGATGATTGGTTGACACTTCTACAGATGACGGACTTAGACAGCGGACTCTCCGAATTCACCAAGCTAGTGACCTTGAACCTGTGCGGCAACTACATCGGTGACATTGATGCGACCCTCCTCCCTCAAAGCTTGAAGCTACTTGAACTCCAGGCTAATCGGATCACCAGAGTTGACACGTTCGCGGAAAACCTCCCGCCGACCTTGCTGTACTTGGGCTTGGCCAGAAATTTATTGACTAACGGTAATTGCATTAGACGTGGTAATTATTGATAGAATTCGGGACTCAATTCCGATTATCTCTCTCACCTCTCAATCCCAATGGCACATGAATATCAATGTTACGCGCGCCCCCTCTGACACGGTAGCTGCTCTGAAGTTTGACTACAAAATGGTACGAGTAGCTCGGTGCACGATATCCATTGAAGCACGCGAAACAGATTTAAGTGATATTGAAATCGGAAGCGATGATCAAAAATGGACCTGTTGCTGAAGTGGGGAATGGGATAGAAATATCGTAACTCTTCTATTACTTCACACGTGGTCGAGGAAAACAGTTTTCCTTCGGGCTAAAATGGTTGTTGTTATATAAATCCTATATCAAGTTCGCAAGTATAGGTAATTGCAATGTAAAGACAAGTATAGTTCTACATATAACCTGTAATTGTGTTACATAAAAAGAGCTTTTCATATTCTGATGTTGTTTCAGAAAGTCTTCAAGGTTTACCTAGACTACCACGCGTTATTACAACTCTGGATTTGTCAGAGAACGACATCTATAATCTTGATGTGGTATTAGAAGGACTGGGCACGTTGCCGTATCTCAAGGCATTATCGCTCGCTGGGAACCCATGTTCAGTAAGTTTTCGATGCCCGTGCTTCGAAGTAAGAGAGTTTCTCGGTAGATGGCGCCAGCAATAGCTTTATGTATCTCGCATGACCTAACCTGAAAGGAAAGGAAAAATCAATTGGCTGTATATTTTGTTCATTTCTCCTGTTCGGAAAATTACTTCCTATGGTAGTAAATAAAATTTTAAAAGACATCATATACGCAGCGTTCATAACGCGACAAGGGACGCATAATGAGTGTATTTTTATTGATATACAAATTAAACAAAAAAAAATAGAGTTTTTATCTCAGGTGAAATATGTCGCATTCAAACTATTGCCTCAGGCACCAAAATATCCTGTGTGAAATACGAAATTACCCTTCACTAAAAAATACATTCTGAGCTATTGCTTTATCGTCTCCCCAGCTATGCATGGGGTACGGCCCGATAACTACCATGAGGTTACCTAAACTGCAATGGCTGGATTCTCGAGAGATCCTGCCCACCGACAGACCCGAAGATCCCTTTGATACGCACCCCGATGACTACCGGTCCAATTACTTCAACTTTACCGTGATAAGAATCATGTCCACACCACAACCACCGAAACCAGATAAGGTAAACAATTACAGAAGGCCTACCGCGAAAGGCATTCGAAGTTTTCCCTCTCTGCCAGACTTGCGAGTTCGTACGTAAGTACGACAGACAGGGAAAACTTCGAATGCCGTTGGCGGTAGGTCCTCAGACTGACAATAAGCATTTTTTTTTTCAGTAAAGGCGGTCTTTTTTTGCTTTGCTTTAACTCCACCCGGTCCATGGGGGACAGGACAGGTGGAATCCCAGGGCAGAGTGCCTCTTCTTCCTACTACTTTACCTGTAGTAAACCCCCAACTATTGTCCAGCCATGTCGCCTCGAGGGAAGACTAAAGGTTCACTTAATGCGGTCTACCTTGGCAAGGTCGTTTGTTCCTTACCTAACCTAGGTCCTAAGTTATTGGTGTAGGACTTTTTTTACTGAAGCGACTGTCATCTGACCTTCCAACCGATAGGAAACAGAAAGTTAATGATATTAATTCAGTATTCCAGAGATGTATAAGGTCTCTGAGCGTCCAAATACAATTAATAATTATTCAAATGTTCGTAGAGATGTATACGGTCTCTAAGCGTCAAAACAAAACAATAAAAAAAACATTAATGTAATATTGTCAGTGATGTACAGGGTCAATAAAAATAAAACGTGCCAAGATCGGAATGATTTCTCTCGTCAATACGATAATAATAAAACATGACATATGATAATAATAAGACATGTTTGGTAGTTACAATTTATGAATGTGACGCCTAGGCTTGATCTACAAGCAAGTTTCGGATAGAAGAGTTTGCAAATTGTAAGGTTGCGCGTTTTTACAACAGGGTGCCACTACGACATTCCACGTGGAATTGGAGCTACCACTATTGGACTCTAAGAGGAGGAATTTCCTGATGTTCAGACGCAACGAATCTTTAAGAGAGATGCTACCGCAGCCTGAATACGATGCGGAAGACGTCTGGGGATCTAAAATGTTGTCAATTGCAGGGCCCAGCAGAACTGGAACTATGGGTAAAATTATAAATAATACGTATAACAACAAGGACAGCAAGTAGAGCCATAAATAATACTATAAGGGTCCTTACGCCTACAGATGAGCGTATTTTGCAAAATGCTTGCTTTTGCATTCAAGATTACGACGTAACTACCTATTAATATTTATTCAAAAACTGATAACGTACTTAAATAATATTTAAGTACTTAAACTAGGGGCTAACACAGTTAAAATTTTCATTTTCTCTTTCTGAACCTAAAATAAATGAGTTTTCTTGGGAGTCTTTCAAATTTTGCAGTGAGTAGTGTCGTTTCGTTGTCGACCTATAGAACCGGAGCTATAGGCAACGTAGGTAGGTGCCGTAAATTTATATTTTTTTAAAAGACGTGTAAAGCACGCTGCACCGACGCCGCGCGCCGAAATGTTTATTTAAGAAATGATTAAGAGGTTAAGAAATGATTATTTAAGTACGTTATCTTTTTTTGAATAAATACTGATAATAACGTCGTAATTTTCAATGAAAAAGGAAGTATTTTGCAAAATACGCTTCCGCTTTTGCTTATGTAGGCGAAGGCCTCTTAATGTGTGCAAAACATGCTCATCTACACAAATGTGTAGATCAAGCGATTGGAATATTAAAACACTAGCTTCTGCCCGCGACTCCGTCTGCGTGGAACTCGTTTATATCGCAGATCCATACAAACTTTTACCCCCCCCCCCCATTTCATCCCCTTAGGGGATGATTGCGGGGATAAAAACGATCCTATGTCACTCTCCATCCCTTCAACTATCTGCACTTAAATCGTCAATTCGTCGCTCCGTTTTGCCGTGAAAGACGGACCAACAAACAAATAAACAAACAAACACACACACACATACACTATCCCATTTATAATATTATTAGTATGGATATAAGTGCCTGTCTACCCGATAAGGGATTTCTGCTCAGAGCACGTATAAATACCTATAGTAAAATATATGCCGTGCGTGCATAAATTTTATATCGCATAGTCTTGAGATGCGCTGGACATGATGAGGTGGCAATCTAGTTGAAGAGATTATTTGATGGGTAAACATGTTGTCATAGAAATAATTTGGAACAACTGGTTGTGTGTATCATAGAGGTGTAAATGTAGCGAGTGAGAGTGGCAGCAAGTACCTAGGTTCTTCGATGAAAAGTATTAAGAGTTGATTGGTTCTGTATTTGATACTCGTAGAACAACCACTCACTTCATTTCGGAGTTTAAAAAAGGTAGCCTAAATTGCTCTAAATTTTTCTTTATCAAATTAATTTGCCACCATCAGTTTAGGGGTGCTCGAAAATGGCAACGGTGGTTGCCACAAGCAAGTGAGTGGCTAAATAATATCAAATCATGGTAAACTACAAAATGCCGTCAGACGCCAACCTATTGCCTATTTCATATACGAGTAGGTACCTCTCTTCTCTTTCTATTTATTGTTGACTTACTAACTCGTCTTGCATCAGTGGGTACCTCTCTGTGGCCGATCTGAACTTCTAAGCTTGAATTAATAGAGAATGTTCTAGACTGATACCACATTTAAGCCACTAAAAACATTCATCGAGAGCGTTATCCCCCTTGTGTTAAGTATATTGATACAGGCCCTAGAATTGTACCTGTAAAATATTATGTACAGAAATTGAATCATCCACCCACGACTCCGATATCTACGCCCATCTGGTGCCCAAGGAGTCTCGGGAGATCCTCAATTACACCGTATTCGAGAGCAACAGAGTGCAGTGGAACAAGCTAATGGTTTTCCAAGAGCCTACCGTCCGGATTTTCTGTCCGGACCTCGCAGCCCTGCGGGACACCTTCCAGACTGTGGTTACCCTGAGACTGGTTTATACAGTGGTAAGCTACATTGAAGAATACGTTAAGAGCGGCCTGTATAATAACGAGGATGCTTTTATATGGTATTACCTACATGACCACTCTTATATACTCGTATATATTATGTCGCCAAATGTTTGAATTGTGCGCATGATGTCCCGCGACTCGCATGTGTCTAAAAAAGTTCGTGCAATCGATTGATAACACATAAATAGTGATGTTTGATACGGTACAACGACATACCATAGGAGACATTTTCATTGTGTTGTTTTCATTTACAGTAGCAAAAGGCTTGAAAGGATGTTTTCTTCAAACCTTGAACTTACATTATGTCTATTTATAAAACTCAGATGTAGGTCTAGCAACAAAATCAACCGTAAAATTACTACACCGCAACGGTGTGCCATACGTGTGATCGAGAGATCAGAACGCAGCATCTCTTTCCCACCCACAGTACACCGCTGAAGTTGCTGCCACCATTGTTAGTCGTGGCCGTGTCCTTAAAATGTCGGGTGCCTCCACATGAGCGACCCAACTTACATAGGTAGGTAGGGACATACATATCGGCTATCCGCTCGGGACATCATTTAGGTTATAATATAATATATGTACTTAAAATGAAACTCAACGGACCATATTTTTCAGACGTCAGGCAAACAGGGCAAGCCTGAAAAGGTCCGCAAAAGTGCAACAACGATCAAACAACCGCCGGGCGAGTACAGAGTAGTGCTCGCCACCGTTCGATGTGCCCTAAAATCGCCTGATTGGAGTCAGCCCTTCCAACATTTCCACTGGGACGACTCATTGGACACTAACGATGCGATACATTGGGGAGATGGTGACCTTGGGGTAACCTACTTACTCGTACACTTATAAAATCGCCCTTTAAGACCGATAATGAATTACGTTTATTATACGGAAAAGACGAAGTTATACTCGTACGAAATCAGCGGTTCCGTTTCAGCTAATGTCGTAGAAAAAGTTCTATTATGACAAATTTTACCGCCGTTCATTAGAAAAACCGAAAACTGTAATTTCAATGACGTCTTTGATATCACAACAAATGAATTGAAATATTTTGTTTGTTGTGACGATACATTAATGGTCCACATTTCGACTTCCTTGTGGCTTATTTGACAAAACATACTGTTATAGGTCGCGCGCGCTTTCCTACGATCCCCGCCTATAACAAGTGTGTGCAACAAATGCCAATCTGATTACAATACAATACGCTTAATCAGAAATGCCTATATAACTGTTCCTGTAGGTGTATATATCTTCTTTAAAAACATTTTTTTTTTTCGATCGAACATTAAGTTGCGCTTGGTCATTCGATGTGTGATATATAACATAGATAGGTATTTCAAGTGAATTTAAAACTTAAAAATATGTTACGTATCAACGTCTGACTGCTTACAGTTATCGCTCGAAAAGGTCAGCGATAACATTATCTACGTTACATAAACATTTTTATTATTATTCAGGTACTCCAGTATACTCTTACTCCACCGAAAGCTGCAAAAGCAAAACCTGAAGCGGACACACTATCCAAACTAACATTTCCAGAGAATCTGACATGCCACTTCAGCTTCGGAATTGACACCATCCGGTTCTAAATGTGACGACTACTTATTAAAATAAACCGCTTACAGTTCAATTCGTATTTCCTTTAGTATTTGTACGCAAGAACTTATTATCCTATTGAATACAATCTGTATATTGGTTTAATAACGCAGATGGACTCATGCATGCAGTGTCGCGAGGATCGTATCGTTTGTGTCGCGGCCGTAGCTGGTCAGTTGCTAAAAAAAAGAATCTACGTTTGTAAATAAAAAATATCAAAATTGTCTTATCTGTGTTTTTGACCTTGGGAAATGAGGATGTCAGGACCGCCACGCGAGCGCTGGGGCAGTCAGATAGAGTATTTGTTATCATGTTTAGGATACGCGGTTGGTATTGGAAACGTGTGGAGATTCCCTTACCTATGCTACAGAAACGGAGGAGGTAGGTAAATATACTGTATTACTCCCACACTGACACACAAACGGTTTTTAATGTAGAATGTATCTTTGAATATACCTACTATTTTCAGGGGCATTCCTCATTCCATATTTTCTCACCTTGGTCATATGCGGGATTCCACTGGTGTATCTGGAAACGACACTTGGGCAGTTCGCCAGTGCGGGATGCATTTCTGTCTTCAACATAAACCCTTTATTCAAAGGTAAGATAACATTTTTTAAGAATAGATTCGAAAATCAATTTTAAAGTCAACATCTTATCATCATAATGCTTATTTTTTTACGGCCTAATTTGGTTTCCTATATCACCAAAAGAAATATCGTAAATCGCAGTGACCCTGACTCACTTTGTTAAAGTCACTGTCGAGAGAAAAAAAGTGCGGCTGCTAACATGGAATGCATCGCGACGTGAAATCTTATTTGATGGGTTGATGTTGTCGTATAAATAATTTGGAACAGCTGCTTGTGACGGTACTCTCTGGCCAGACACTTTCGACCCAAAAAGTAATTGAGTTTGGCAAATTTAAAATAGAATGTCGAAATAACACGGGCTAATATACTTAGGTACCTATCTTGTAAGTAATCCACGACCTATGTTGGTTGGCTTGACACCAGATTTGAATACGTGCCCTCTGGGCGGTCCACAAGGTCCTAGAGGTTATACTGCAGCACATTGCATTGTGCTAAATCTAGTGCTATGTGCTATTGAATACGAATGTAAAGTGTATTTTGTGTTATTATGGTATATATAAATCCATACTAATATTATAAATGCGAAAGTGTGTCTGTCTGTCGGTCAACTCTTCACTCTTAAACCGCTGAACCGATTTGAATGAAATGTTCTATATAGATAGTTACAGTCCCGGGGAAGGACTAAGGATATTTTTTATTCCGGTCAAGCTAGTATTGAATACGTCTCATAATGTAGGCACAATGTCTGTAAAGTGTATAATGTATCATTGAGGCAAGATACAGAACAGTAGGTAAACAAGTATTTAATTTTTTTGACCTTAGCTATTTTATTTACAGGGGCTGGTTACGCCATTATAATTCTAAATGTAATTGCGATTATCTATTTCTCCACTATCATGGCGTTGCCGATCCTGTATATGTACCATTCGTTCACCTCTCCGCTGCCGTGGAAGCACTGTGGGAATTACTGGAACACTGATAAATGTGTTGAGGTAGGTATATTTTGAGTAGAGTATTATATTAGCAATTTAAGATTAAAGTGAACATATGACCTACCTAGGGCGCGCGCCCACTAAAGGTACAAAATATCACCACCCAAAGAATCTGGAATTTCCTGGAGGCAACGGACCTTAACGCGGTAAATTCTAAAAAAAAATGGCTGCCACAATAGATCACTTGTTGGTCGAAGCGGCATAATTACCAAGGTCCAAAATTTCAGCAGTATTGTTATCGTTGTGACATGCTTTGACACTACATATATTGGCACACCAAAACGAACAGAAACAACGAACATCATTTTAATATAGAATTTCCTATGGCCACCTTCCATCTCGAATCGTGATCACCAGAAATTAATGGTACCGCAATTTTGCATTTATGGTCCCGAACTAACATAAATATACCAATTTTATCCCAATTAGATAAGTACCAACAAAATCGGTTTGCGAATAGAACAACTAAGGTACTTTCGGGTAATAAGGCCTAGCTAAGGGAGAATGTTAATAAAATGTAAAATAGCTTATTTAATGAATATATTTACATATGAACCAGTCTTAAATTTCAACTAGTATACAACCAATGCGGAAAATGGGGGTAATTCCCATAGGGTGACATACAGTGACCGGTTTTTTAAAACCCTACTAATAGGCCTTATTATAATATGGTGGTATAAAAAGGCCTAAGACGTTAACGTACTTAAATAATTGAAACAAATTTGTTGTCGAGATTAGTAATCACGTAACTATAACAAATAAGTTTATATTCTTCTATTGAGATATAATATGGGTCATTGTACGGATATTAAGTACAAAATTACATCAAAATATGCCTCTATATTAACTAGCAATCTAATTAACATGTATCGAAATAATCGGTCTCAGATTTTTACCAACATAGAAAATAACAAAAAATAGCAATTACTGCTATAAAAAAGAAAACAAAAATGTTTTTTTTTGGATTTCTCCTAAAGGCCTTATTTTACTGTAGGCAATATTATAGTATAGGAAATAGTATCTGCAGACACTAGGGCATCTTCTGACCACAATGCTCGTTTGGGAGGCAGCGTGATCGAAACTAAAAATATAACAAATAAGTTAGTCATTATGCACACTAAGTTAGTAGTATAACTTAAAATAACTAAATTCGATATATGAAGTAGGAAGATAATAAGGCCTATAAGAAATCCCAAGCCATAGACGGCAATAAGGCCTATAGGTAAATTTTGTAGGCCTTATTCGCCACCGACCACGTGTATAAATAAAACGAAATATAAAATATTGGCATCACAATACGTTATTGAAGCTTGTATTACATTGCAAGCGTTAATTAGGGAGAAAAACTAAGTACAAATTGACATTATTAATGTAATATTATAATAAATACTCACGTCTGTTTCGGCCTGATTTTTGTATTACGAGCCACGTACTCACCTTCCGAAATGTATGAACCAATCCTGGCGGCGGGGAGCGGGGAATCTAGCCAGTTGGAACGTGTAGTTCCTTGTTTATCTGCTTGGCATCAGGGAAGCTAGCCTTGAGCACGAGTACCCGTATTTAATGCGATTTTGGTTAATTAGGCCTTATTAGCCGACAGGCCTTATTACCCGCAGGTACCTTACTCACACATTTATTTACATATTTGTATCAGACCTAAAAGGGCATATTTAGTATTATTACCTCAATAAGTCCTTAAGTACAAATTTGTCATCGATTCGTCTTTGGGTACCTACTCCGTCATTTTATTTTCAACAAGATACCTTATCGTGTTAATTTTTGTCATTTTAAGGTAACGGGTAATGCCAGCATAATAACCACCAACGGCTCGATTGCCACTCCTGAGGACGAGTTCTTTCAGTAAGATTACTAGTTTAATTCCACAGTCTTCAAGAAGTAATTCGCAGTTCGGGTGTCTCCGTCTCTATCACGCCGATCACGCGTATCATACTCGAGTGCCAGAGATGCAGATACAAGAACTTCGAGTTTCGATTTTCTTGGCAGCGCTCGATACGAGTTACTAGTTTGGTGAATAATAGCTGTTTGATATTGAATTATTGCAAGATTCTATCCATCTCATAATGTTTTTTTTCTAAAAGAGTTACTTTAATTGTACCCTTATTTTTAGTATACGCTTGTTGCAAATGTCGTCAGGCATTCACGAGATCGGCGGCGTGGTATGGCCCGTGTTCTGGTGCAATTTGATTGCCTGGGTAATCGTATATTTCTGCATCTGCAATGGTGTCAAGAGTGTAGGTAAGGTACGTATTCCAGGGCACCAAAATACATTAATGTTTTCTTAAAGATGACAGTCTCAAATCTTCTACCTATCTACACTCATATTATAAAGAGGAAAGATTTTATTGTTTGTTTGTATGTATTGAATAGGCTCCGAAACTACAGGACTGATTAAAAAAAAATATTTTACCATTAGAAGCCGACATTATCCCTGATGAACATAGGCTACTTTTTACCGCGGGAAATGCTTCATTCCTACGGGGAAACGGAAAAGTAACCGTGCGAAGCCGGGCCGGGCAGCATACTAGGTATATATACGAGTAAGTAGGTATATCACGATACATAAAGAGTATAAAGACCTGTTAATTTAACCCTTGAACCAGTTTTCATCGTAAAAAAATATCCCCAGCAGACCCACAAAAAACACCAGCACGGAGATTTCAAGTGTAGTGTACTCACAAAAAAAAACCGGTCCAGTGCGAGTCTGACTCGCGCAGGGTTCCGTACAAACTAACAATTAACTGAAGGTAAAGTCCCAAATATTAATTTTATTTACCTACATTGTCCACGTCCCACAATGCCAGAGAGCTTAGTTTAAAAACTGTAACAGAATCAGAAAGGTCGGTTAGGTGGGTCAACCTGGCACGCTGCCGCTGTCACTCACACACCTTTCTGAAAAGAGTTTTATTTTGTTTATTTAGGTTACCCACGTGTATTTTTGTCGCTGAACACGAGTAAATTGTAGAGTCATATATTTCATCGAATTTGTTCGTAAACGTCTTCATGAAGCGCAGGCATACAGAGACACCAATCAAAAACATTTGCGACGGGATTATAATACTCTCGTTCGTAATGGCCGCTCCACACGATGGGCCATCCTGACCCATCATACAGAACGCGGCTATGCGGTAGAACGAGACATAAATATGTCTTACTCCCTTTAACGCGTAGTTGCGTTCTGTATGAGGATGGCCCATCGTGTGGAGCGGCCATAAGATATCTCTTACCGACCTCGTTGCAATTTGGGCAGCCACGAGCATCAATATCTGTCAAAACAAAGTGGGCAAAAAGATCTGACACGTCCTTACGGTCCCATAAATAGAGTGTCAGATATTTATGTGCCGACTGTATTATTGGTATTCAAATCGTTGTATCTCAAGACTATACCTAAATGTCCAACCCTCTCTGATTTTAATGTCTATGTCAACATAAACAATAGCCGTTTTCATAAACGTTCAACAAACCTTCTTCAAAAATTCTTCTGTCTATAACTTTTGTTCGTAAGAAAGGGACAAAACAGATTAATTTTAAGTTTTATGAATGAGGGGGAAGGACTTTAGGGACTGTGTGTCCTGCAGGTCTATGTCTTATCCAGTCACTTTTACATATAAAGTCAGTTTAAAATGACTGTCCTTGTGCGCAGATCGTGTACTTCACAGTGCTGTTCCCGTACATTGTACTGTGCGCTTTGTTTGTTCGCGGCATCACGCTTCCCGGCGCCTGGCAGGGCGTTCAATTCTACGTTTGGCCGGACTGGCAGAAACTAGCTGACTCCAAGGTAACCAGTACTCACTGAGTACAGTGAAGCGTAAAAATAAGGGTGCATACAACTTACTCATAAACATGTCCCACAGCTCCCATGTCAGTGGATTAAGTTTTAGGTACATATTTATGAAAGGATTATCTCGATAGTTACATATTTTTGCACTTGACTAAGTATATTGAACGTGTTTTAGCTTCAGTAACAAACAACGACATAGATATATATACAGGAAGACCGGCGACCTCTTACTGCGGCGCGAGCGGCGAGCGGCCGCTGGATTTCGCCTCCCGCACGTTGCCCACGCCCCTTTATCGTCCTACCACCGCACCGGCGCCCCGCGCGCCCCCACCGCGCTAGCGAGGACCGAGTTAAGCAAGCGTTCTACATAAGTCAAGATGCATAGCTATTATATATCCGAGAGTTCCGAGATTTAATTCATTTTGTTTCGTTGGTTAGGCAGTAGGTATTTATTGCCACACAGACACACTGATATGCGAAGCCATGCACAATAATTGAGAGGCTTCAAGAATTTACAAAACGACAAGATACGAGTATGTGCATTATTTCAGGTGTGGGCAGACGCAGCTACGCAGATCTTTTACTCGCTCGGCCCTGGTTGGGGAGGCTTAATCAGTATGGCGAGCTTCAATAGATTTAATTACAATAATTTAAGGTTAGTGTTACGTGTTCATACGCCTGGCATGGAAAAAGTACTTCCAACTTTTTCTAAGGCAGGCCTATAAGTCCGCCAATTTTCATAAAAAATATATAGGTAAGTAACCTGAGCGACGTAAACCAATATGGAAACTTTAGCATCGTCTGCAGACCACGCATACGAATTCATCGGTTACTTGTGTGTATGCATGTATTTTTAGTAACACAGGTCAGAACTCCAACAATACGTTCCTGAAAAAAAGACTAAAATTTTGTTGGTATTGTAGAATGTACCTACTTTTTTTGCTCACACATCAGCTACACGTTAACAAGGTTCTAATCGTATTCTTATGAGCCCAAATACGACGGGTTTATCAAGTGCTGTTTAGGAGTTCGTAAGGCCACCTACTGTCTCCATCAACTGACCTGCTCAGTTGTGCCATAATATTACGTTAGCACTAAACTAGCACAATTATGCCTTTAGCCCAATTTGATAGGTATCAAAATGGTATGTACCAATAAGTAACAGAAAATTTTGAGGACAACGTATATATGCACTTAATAAATGATCAGGAATATACTTCTTGCATTTTGATTTCACGAAGGCGAGATAATAGGAACGCGCCCACTAGTCTTAGCGAAATGCGACAACTATATGGTATGAATGTAAATGTAGCATGAATTGTTTTTGAAACTTGGTGCACTGTAAGTTTATTATGTGACTGAACAAACGATATTAAACAGTAGTTTAGACTTTAGAAGATCATTCGCGCCAGATAGTGAATTCATTTTTCATACGTACTTTACATCGTTCATTCTATTCCAGGTCATCGATAATCATCCCGCTAGTCAACAGCGGCACTAGCATCTGGGCGGGTTTCGTGGTTTTCTCCGTCCTCGGGTTCGCAGCTGAACGGTCAGGGGTCCCCGTGGGCCAGGTCGCCACCGCCGGCCCTGGGCTCGCCTTCGTCACGTACCCCGCGGCCGTGACCATGATGCCAGCTCCTAACTTCTGGGCGCTTACGTTCTTTGTGATGCTGTTCTTGTTGGGCATCGATAGCATGGTAGGCTGCCCTTTCGTGTTTAGCACGCATCAATGTCAGTAACGGACTCTGTGACAGAAAATAAAAATATCAGATCAGTCAGTATCATAAGTATCCGACAGGTTAAGCGTGAATTCAGTTTAACGCATTGCTACCTTTTTCTATCGTGAAGTGAATGTCGCTATTTCAGCTTTGCAACGTATTATAGTGAAGAGGAGCTCTAATACTTAGATTCGGTGACCAATAAAACACAAATTCTTTCCTAAAATAAATAAAATGAAGGTGGTTATGTTCATTTTATTTATTTTAGGAAAGAATTTGTGTTGTTTTGTCTATGTAGGTATATGGATTTTCGTTAGTTAAATAAATAATAATAATTATTATGTATATAAATTCACATAGTAAAACCCGGTCATTTGGAAAGCGTGCGTGCGTGCGATTATAGATCCAACACGTAGAGATGAAGTAATACACCTCCCATTAGATAGGTACCCGCGAACCGGTGCCAAGAGGCGATGGGGCTTATTATTATTAGGTATTATTACTATCCATTCAAATAATTTATTCCAGGTTTCAAACCCATGTTATCACAACTAGTGTGGCATGAGTCAAATATGCATTTCATAGAATCTGATATTGTTTCAGTTCGTGACAATAGAAGCGGTGATATCTGGATTCATGGACGAGTTTCCCATATTGCGTGAACGTAAACGATTGATAACACTGCTCACTTGTGTCATACTCTTTAGCCTTGGCATTATATGTACAACTGAGGTAAGACTTAAGTTATTTTACCTATCTAAATAATAATAACTACCTTTCATAATCACCGCCCTCTTTAATGAGGACGATGAACAGCATGGACTATTCTCGCTGACAAGATTCTCCGACCAACCTCCGGCAGATGTAACTTTATGAGATCAGTGAATTGCCTTGTCCAACATATGAGAAAAATATAGTATACATAATTAGAATACAATGCTAAAATTATATATTGAACACGTACTGGTTTACCTACCTACTGCAATTCATAAAAAGTATCAAGGTTCAGGATCAAACAATTGGTGTTCCTGAACCTTCCTTGGTTCAACATTCAACATGTCGCATAGATTAAGATGTCAATTTAATATACCTACTTAGTATTGCAAAATAAGGTGCGATTGTGGAGAATAAGGCATTAGTAACCTAGTTTTATCTAGACAAACATAGTTCAAAAAGACTTCTAGGCTTGTTGCGTGACTCCGGCTTCTACATAGTTTCACGATAACCACAATCCTCAGTGTAGCTATAAAATGGAACTGAAACTTGTAACGACACATTATAGTTCTTGTTCTATGAGGTTTTGTCAAGCAAGGTCGAGTTTAACAAGTAGTCTGACAGACTGACCTAATTTACAGATCGTCGAATATTTTTGTTAATAAACAAATTAAGGCAGCGGGTAAAACATCCATTGTGTTATCCAATATATAGGTATTACTTATTTGCGATCCTTTACTTATAAACTTTGTTATTGATAAGTGAATGCCAGGTAATGTAAGAATTCTTGCACGCGTGTTGCACCTCAACACAACATGTGTGTTCCATGGAAGCAGTAGGTACTCTTTACTAGGCCAAATCTTGGGATTCGGTGCCAAAGCGACCCCGGCCTCCTTTAAGGTCACAGCTCATTAAAGCCACCCGGCGCCCGACCCGCACCGCCTCGCCTCGTAAATGAACTAACTGCGGAGTTGATGCAGTGACCGCATGCCCGTACAAATCCATATCAAGGATACTAACCGCTCGAGGCGAGGCGGTGCGGGTCGAGTGCCGGGTGGCTCTAATGAGCTGTGGCCTTCAGGATGCAATCGGGAAAACGCTAGGAAGATGATGATGAAGAATCATGATCTATTTTCCCGAACCTTGACCAACCGTGAGACACAATTCTTGTATAAAAGTCAGAAAACAGTGTTGTCAGAAAACCTTAAAGACCTTTTGTATAGGCAGGCCTCCACGTCATCGGTCTTCTGGACACGCATGTAGCCATCGCCGCCGTGCCAGTGGTGTGTCTGCTGGAACTCATAAGCTCAGTGTACACTTACGGCGCTTCCAACTTCAGCCTTGACGTGCTCTTCATGACTGGACGACCGCTGAGGCCGTTCTGGCTTATCGTATGGCGGTACATAGTGCCCCCTATCTTACTGGTGAGTACATTTAATATTCCAGACACATTTGTGGATGTAGTTTCTATATGTGCTGGAACTCTTAGGCTCGATGTACACGTACGGCGTTTCAAACCTCAGCTTTGACGCGGGCTTATCGTATGGCGGTTCGTTGTGCCCCCTATCTTATTGGTGAGTACCTTTAATATTCCCGACACATTTGTGATCATATGGTCACCTTAAGCTTATGTTCAGGGTAAGATCCATGATGAGATGCCTCTTCCCAACAATACCAGCTCTAAACAGCTATACGACGGGTACCAAAACCGATTCATCTCGGTCGCTCTTGCCAACGGCACGGCGTTCGTCCTCACGCCTCGGAACCTAGGTTGCGCGTTGCGCACGGTACAATTCCAAAGGAATTTTCTCTCGCGAAGGCTGTGGAATAAACTGCCTGCCGTGGCTTTCCCGATGTACTACAGTATGGGGTTCGTCAAGAGAGCAATGGGGAAAGAAGCACAAGTTTATGAAGGGTCGTCGGCAACGCGTTTGCAAGTCCCCTGAAGTTGCAAGCGTCCATAAGCTAAGATAACCGCCATGTTTATCTAAAAACGTCTTTTGTTTTATTTGACCACAGGTGGTCACCGTATACGCTATGCGGGGAGCTACGGGACTAGCGGGCTGGTGCGTCGCCTTGGTTTCCGTCATCTGTATCCCGATACACGCAATCAGGGTCCTTTATCAATCTAGAGGACCTTTTATTCAGGTAAATATTGTATCACAGAGGGTTGTAGATTTCTATATGCACGTTTCTTTCACAGAAGGTTCAAAACATAAGAATAATTTCTACAAATTTACTCGTACCTACTTATCAAGTTTAAAAAGAATAAAAGTACCTACTTGAAGTGTTAAATTGTATAAAATAAATTGTAATAAATTGTAAAAAAATAATATTGTATCTACCGATGTACCCGTGAATGGGTTCTAGCAGGTGTATTGCATCATTAAACTTCGTCTCCAAAGGGCCTCTACGTGTTGGATCTATATCCCCATGCACGCCTTCCAAATAACCCGGCCCCGTGAATTTCAATCGGAGATACATAATAAACCATAAGTCCATAGGGTACAAATCTTGGCCTAAACTTTTAAGAGGCAAGCCAATTCAAAAAAAATAAGTCTATTACCAAAAGTAGCTATTCAGTGAAAACAGATTTTCAGTACATTCGCTACAATATAAAGAACGGTGTGAAAGCTACATAAATGCCATTTTTAAATCATAACCTACCGTATAAATCCAATTCACAACATGTAAATTATGCAGGAAACAACAGACTACTTTATTACTCAACCACTGAAAATACGGCACTTAAAAAAGCCATTAGTCACAGCAATGGCAAGAAGAGTGGCGTGTACTCTCATTTCGGGATTTATAAGTGTATTTAGGACAAGGTCGTATATTATTCAGACAGGCCATAAAACATTCAAACATCGAATAGTACATTATTGCCGTGGCCGGGAAGGAGGCAATTGCAGGCTGAGTATTTGTTTAAACGGACGAGCCTGCAATTGCCATTCCGTCTGAGGCTAATATAGTGCTTTTCTCAAAAATGGGGGAATAAATAAGTTTCTGTCAAAAAAAACATTTTTGGTACAAGCTTTTATTGCTGACTGTACTTTTCTGTATACGATCATCAACTACCCATTGAGACGATTTTAACGAACCCATACTCAACGGGGTTACGTCGGTCAAGTACTGAATTCCCACGGCCACCTTCTGTCTCCATCATCAGATCAGCTCGATGGTACCATAATATTGAATTGTCATCCAAAGTATACTTATAACCAAAATTTCAGCTCAATCGGTGACCAGGAAGTGGGTCAAATTTAACTCGCAAGATTTGTCCCATACTAACATACGTATGTATGTATGTAAAAATACTAAATTTATATAAACTTTAAATATCGTTGCTCAACGTGAAAATTTTTACGATTTCCCGCCGCTATTTTTTTTAAACAGAATCGCAAGTGTATTTTTCCACCAAAAAAACGCGAACTATTTGAGACACATACAAAAATGTCGTGTTTGCAACAGAAAAATACGAGTTGAATTGGCTGAATACGAGCTGTGCCGTCTTTTCTATGCCAGTTTCTACTTTTTAAAAAATGTGGTACTCGACAAATAAAGGAATTTATATATAACATTCCAGGCGGCCTGCAATGTTTTTTATTTTTTAATTTAGATCTGACCTTAAACTATACACTTTACCTTCCAATATGTAGCGAGTTATGTTCACTTTGCGGGCCATTTTTGAGAAAAATAACTTTATTTGTCTATGCCAGTGCAGCACAGGGAAACGCGATGACGAACACTTGATCTCTAATACAGCGTCATCGACTCACTGTGCATGGTAAAAATAATAAATAACATAATATGAAATTCCTGTACTTTATTTGGTTGTAGCTCTACTGAGAATCAATCCGACTGACATGGATGTACAGTGGAAATCATTCACATCGGAGCGAAAGCCGAGACAATCTCTGAAGACACTTAAATGAGCATTTGACACACCGGTTATGCAATTGCATATAGTGAGGCTATGCAGTCATCCCGATAAATCGAGATGATGACTTTTTGAAAATAGGAACTCGGCATTCGTTACGCATAGTTATATTTTCAAAATCCTTTTACGCTATTTATTTTAACTCTAGATTCAACTGTATGAATAGCACATGTACAGCGAATCCGCATTTCGGCAATGCTTGAGAATATTCATGGGAAGTAATTGTTTAAACCGAATTAATCTTCAAACTCTTCAATGATTGTGCGGATACTGGGTCGAGATAACCGGGCCGGGCCGGGCCGGGGACTAGAGCCACGTAATTCAGTTGTTTAACATCCGAAAACCAACTAATGACAGCTATAAAACTTAACGGAAAACAGGACGACTACGCAATCGTAACTCGGAAGTGCTCGGCGATTTACTGCCATTGTCAGTGCTCCAATAAAAAAACCGGTCAAGTGCGAGTCTGACTCGCGCACCGAGGGTTCCGTGCAAACTAACAATTAACTCAAGGTAAAGTAAAAGTCCCAGTATATTTGTTAAATTACTTATTTTAACCCAACACAATCGAATTCAATTTCAAACAACGAGAGAGAGAGAACTTTTACACCAAGACAATTGAATCGCGATCTTTTTTTGACCTGCTATTGAAAATAAATATACGCGTCCCAATCCCAACCTCATTCATTCTAGAAAAATCTTAACAGCGCGAATGGGGTCAGCGCCATCTATCGGCCCCATTTGGTACTAACGTGCAAGGGCAATCGACTTAGTATGTATGTTGGTCTTTTAGCGATTATTGTTTATCACGTGAACTGATCTCGATTATTATTGTTTTATTTGATAGAGAGTACTTCTATTTATAGTTTTATAGCAATTTCAAAACAAAAAAAAACTTATAAAGTTGATTAAATTGCAAATCTAACTAGGAAATGATTTTTGAAAATAAAACAAAAAATATGCTAGATACAGAAAAAAAAACTTTTCCCGTAATATATATGTTTATCTTAATCACAAGTAATTATTTCAAATTTTTTGCTTGAATAACTTCGGAGATAAGGGGGGGGGGGAATGGTATTTTTTTTACATTTTCCTTCATAGATCAAAATTTTCCGAGTGTAGAAAAAAAAAGAAAAACTGTTTCAAAAAGTGCAACTCAAGCCCTTTCGAATGATACCCCACTTGACCCTATAGTTGAATTTTTTTTTTTTGCCCCCTTCTCATATTCGTAAGTTTTTATAGAAAAATTAAACGTATATTTAAATTTTTCATTTTCCATGCACGCGGATAACTCTCATTTATAACCATTCCAAATTTCAAGTAGATAGCTTGAGTAGTTCGTGAGATATTTCACTTTGTGACAGAGACAGACAGACGGACGGAGTCGCACCATAAGGGTTCCTTTGTTACCATTTTTGGTACGGAACCCTAAAAATGGTACCTATATTTACGACGCACCCATACTTGAATAGATGTTACCAATTAAGTAATTAATTAAATTACTACGCAATTTGTAAATAGGTAAATGTAATGTTAACCCTCAACGTACTATTATAAGTACCTATACTGTCTACAGTTAGAAGTAGCTACTCGTTTGAGGAGGAGGTCAGAATGATCTGCATACAAAGTCGCGTCGAAAATATTTTTACTGCTGACGGTACGAACGGGAAATCACGAAAATTTAAACTTTCATTGAGATCAATTTTTAACCCCCGACGAAAAAAGAGGGGTGTTATAATTTTAACGTGTCTGTCTGTGTATCTGTGTATCGGTCTGTGGTATCGTACCGGTTTGAATGCGGTTTTTCTGTGTCATAGATAATTTTATCCGGAGTGTTCTTAGCCATGTTTCATCAAAATATGTTTAGCCGTTTTTGAGATATTGGACGTTGAAATGAAAATGTCGGGGGATTTTCAACTTTTCTAAGTTGTAGTTATATGTCACTACATCTCAAGAAACTAGAATATGGGATCGCATTCTCTTCTGAAGCTGGCAGTACCTTCAAAGTGTAGTCGCTGTGTAAACAGAAGTTACGCTTATCCCTGGTTGATAAGCAACCTTACCGAGCCCTATTATTCAACTACACTAGAAAATATGTTTTTTTTTACTTGAAAATATGTTTCAGCGTGTCCGTGAAAATTGTCGTCCTAGCAAGGAGTGGGGTCCGGTGGACCGGGACCTCCGTTTGCGGTGGATTGCGGCCCGTAAACACGAGAAAACTAAAAAACAAGCAATCAGCGATATCGAGTGCTTTGGCCATGAACTAGCAGTGTGAAAAAAATAAAACATTTGAATGCAGTTTTTTTAATTTCGCCTTTTATTTTGGAAATCTTGTCTGTGAAAATTGTCAGGCGAGCGAAGAGTGGTGGACCCATAGACAGGATGCCTAGGTAGCAAACTAAACAACAAGCAATAATTAGCGAGTTTCGGCAACAAATTCTAGATAAAGTTATCCGTCAGTTAAAATTATCACCATCTTTTTCTTAAGTCATGAAAGAAAAGGGCAGAGCTAACATTTATCTGACAGACAGTTTTATCAGGGAATTGGAAAATCGGCCCTAAGATAAAAAAAAATTGAATAATGTCTTTTTCTTGCCCGGCTACGGCAAACTCAAAAGGGCTATTTTTAGGGTTCCGTAGTCAACAAGAAACCCTTATAGATTCGCCATATCCGTCTGCCCGTCCGTCCGTCTGTCCGTCCGTCATCGGCTTAGCTCAGTAACCATTACTACTAGAAAACTGTAATTTGGCATGGGTATATAAAACAATCACGCCGACAAAACTCCCCCACTTACCAATCGAAAGAAACGGTTAACCTTTTGGACGCCGTTCTTCACAGTATACGGAAGTGTCACCAACACGCCTTTTCCAAGAATGAGATTAACCTTTCGTATGCCGTGTCCCGGATCGGATGAACTTAGTTGAAAGAATGATGGTGACTTTGACAGCGTATGCCAGGTAGTACCTATAAAGCCTGCACCACACTGGCACGGCCTGCGGTTAGTGACAAGTTTACTATTGACCGCTGCGGCCAGGCCGCTCCAGTCTGTGAGAGGCCTAAAACGTAGTGATTATATTCTCTTTGCCTATAACTAGTCGTTTTTGGGCTAAGAATCAAAGCGTCATCGTGAGCACGAAAACAAGAAACATAAATAATTTATGACAGTGTGGATGATCCGATATCGTCATTTTATAAGACATCTCCCCTTTTATTCATTTTATCTATTCTATAACGCTGGTCAAGCGTTGTGCCCCTAAATGTTATTGAACCTAAGTATTGAACGGTTAACTACTTAGATGGTATGTAACCTCTGTATGCCAAAAGAGTGTACCTATTTTATTAATGGTTACACAGAACCTTTTTTTCCATGTTTTTCAATAACTTGACAGACAAGTCAAAACAGTGTCATTATGGCGTGACCTTCTAAATTTTCGTGTTTACATCCCGGTTTTAAATTAAATTACTGTTTAGGTTTCTAAATTACCGTTTCCATATACTCAATATTTTCAAAATTATAAAGTGTTAAACTAATTAAAACAAGATGCCGGACGATACTGCTGACAAAAAAGGGGACGAAAAAGATAAAAGAGTAAAAATAAATGTAAGTACCCGTCTCATCGGTTACTAACTAAAGTTAAAGGTAAATAATATAGACAGCCCCTAACTTTGCCTAAGGTGAAAATTTTGCGTACATGCCACTTAATAACGCTTTGAAAGAAATATGTTGGCACTGACTCTGTTATCATTCAAATAGAGTCTGTTTCACGTTATTTTTGAACACATGCACAATATCAGTGACGACATCTCCCTGTTCCAAGGAATCTATAGGTCATTCTTTAGTCAGAAAAGTTTAGATGTTCATTTGAATGCCCTATTTATGTGCAATCAAATTGGTATATACCTTAATCCACATGTTTTATTCATCTAGTCGATTGAAAGTTCGTATATGTAGCTTACTTGGAGCAATTAATTTTATCTACTGAATGACTAGTTCTTCTTCTTGCCAATTCTGTTTTAAATATGAGTGAAACCCCACATCAAATCCAGTTTTATTTGCACCTGTATACCTACAGTTAACATTCCTGTACAAGACGCTAAACTTACATGTATAGGTATTGTACTTAAACCTATATTCACACAGCTCTGCGTAATTTGTGCGAACGGAAACGATCTCGGAGCCAATATCATCTTCGCGTGTTTAATACATTACATACATACAGTAAATACAGTAAATAGCGTAGTAAGTAGATAATGTAAATAGGGTTGTAGGACTCAACATGTATTATTACTCCAAATGATAGTAGGCAAAAACATATAGCTAGTGAAATAGTAAGGTAAAATCTTATACAGATATCTCAAAATATTACAATAATTAAGAAACAACCCTTTTAATATATTGATTGTTAGAGAGAGAAAACGCTCGGAGATCGTGACGTCACGATCACGATCCGAGAGCATCATAGTAAATGTAAAATGACAATAGTTTCATATGAATACATTTGCGGAAAAGGGACCCAGTCTTAAAACTTTGGGTTAACTAGTGAAGCATAATCCCCCGCTTTAGTTTTTTTTTCCATTTGATAATATTTTTGATCGATTATTGGTAATTTTATTTGGTGTCCTCTATTCTAAGGTTTTCCAGATGATTAATATTTGAAGTATTTTTTTTATTTTTTATTTATTAAGTCATTTACAGTCGGCAGCAAAAGTTGCTACGCGGGTCAAGTGCGCAAAATCGACTCTAATGTCAAGAGGATAAGGGCTGTCTAGATCATTTTAATTACCGTGCCTTATTTCAATAGAAAAGAAAATACATAGTTAACTGATGTCAATCTGCCGATAGCTCCTAATTTACCGAGTAGGATGGACATATTTCTGGAGGCGCTTTGGTTCACCTAATAGTCGGTAGTCGAGCAAGTTCTCAGTAATGAAATTATGAACAATAATTTTAGGACAACTGATCATTATGATCTCGGATTATAGGTACAGAAATTTAGGAACAAAAAAGTAAGGACGAAAAAATTAGGACGCGATGAGTATGACGTTAGGTAGTATAAGAAGAAATAGGACAACGAATTTTATGGCAGCCAATATGGACCCCATATTTCTGTCTAACATTCAGCTAGAGCTATTTGTGGATCTCTCTCTAATGGGCTTTGCATTCAGGTCGAGGGTGAAGATGAAGTCGGTGAAGGCGAGATGGGTCGTAAGAAGATGAAGCGGTTCGTGATGCCAAACGTGCCAAGATGGTGGCAGGCCAAGGTCATACAATATGCGTAAGTGTCTACTTTACTTAAACATACCTCGACGCATAAACTTACGCCCAAAAAGGGAGTGAGAGGAGAGATTAAAAAAAGAGCACATACAATTCAATTCCTTCTCCTCCCCAGTATTGAAACGTAGTCGTAATCTTATGAACCACTCACCTCGGCACCCACTCATTTTTTTTAACCTTCTAATTAGCACTTTCTGCAATCATTGTGAAAAGTAAATGAGCTTTTGTATGGTTTCGCACCAAACACCTTCCTACAGTGCCTACGTAAATTTATACACGATACCCCGAACGTATGGATAGGGTACTTAATAATCGTATTGGATTACATTAACCTCCCATTACTTATATGATCTGCAAAATAAGGTACAAGTAACAGGTAGGTAACAAGTTCTGCGGAGATAATCTCCTAATGTATTTTTTACGACCAAACGTTTTATGTGTGTAATGTGTGTAACATAACATAACCTGCACGGCTATCACGCGAGCTCTCTCGATTTTTCTCGCACTATCCGTCTCTCTCTTATTAGAACACTTAGAACAAGAGGTCTAGTGCGAGAAACATCGAGAGTGTGTCGCGGCCATCCCATGATAGACGAGCTGTATAGTTACGTCCAGCATATTGGTCGGGCATGTTGTTTATCGAGTTTACACCAATCGAACGAGCATCTTACAATTATGTACTGTTGACTTTCCGCTAAGAGAACCTGACAGATCATGGCGTCTAGTGGACTTTAAAATCATATTCGGATGCCTGGTATCAGGCACGAGCCGATAACTGTCGACGTGACGAAATATGACATTACCACATTTTATCATGTTTTCAATATTTATAACATTGGCACGTGACTTATGCCTTGTTCGGACTAGCCTAGTATTTTAGTACGAGTCCATACATTTGCTGCAAGTACGAGTAGCTTTTGTATGGACTCGCACTAAAATACTGGCCCAGTCCGAACAAGGCTTTATTGACCCATGGTTCAGATAGGAGAATGATTTAACAAACCAAGAAAAACTGATAGAAATTGTTTTCAAACTGATAAAACTTTTAAGAATATTTGCCGAATATTTATAAACACAGCGTCTGCTGTTTGAGTCACGTTCTTAGCCACGTTGATGTAACTATATTTAATACGAAGCCGAGATTATTATCGATTGGCTTTAACACGAAAACATTTACAATGAAAACTTGTCATAGCCTCGTAAGGCCCATCGGCCTAATTTTAGGACAAAGAATTTCAGGCTTAACAGCCCAGCCCAGCTTTTGGTAATAAAATTTAAACTCTAATTAAGGGGCTTGAAATTTCAAAATTAAAGTATTTTTATGACCTATTTTCAGGACACTGGACCGTTATTACATAAGTCCTAAAAATAGCTTGAGCCTTACGAGGATAGAATGTAAATATACAATAACATACTTACGTAAATACGTAAGTAATAATTAAATAATTGAAACAAAGAAAGAAGACATTTATTCACTGCACAATAGTACATTGTGATACAAGTGAGGTAGGTTGATAATTACATCGGAGGCGAAATTGTTCACGCGAACCGCAGGTGAGCGTGATAAGGAAGCCGAGGATGTAATTATCAAAGCTCACGCGTATCATACGACGTTTTTCAACACATTTTGCGAGGAAAAAATCATTTTCATAAGATGAAAATGTTATAGGCCTGCCAAATTATTTACTTTACATTAAGCAAATCATTACGATGACAACAGGTTTTTACTCACAGTTGCACATCGCCAAGAATTTCCAGAGGCGTCCATTCTATTTATCACTTTTCTAGTCACCACGAGTCAACATTTTTGATAATAACCAAACACGTATAAACAAATTTTACAAATATTTGTGAAATAAATAACCTATCAAAATATAACCTATATTGGCACCCAACAGTTTTTTTTTCGTGAAGTTTGCGCAGCGTGGGCACAGAAATCTCTAAACAGCCAATACAAAATAAAATTATATTTTCATTTTAATATGTTATCTGTATTTAATTCATGTAGAATGTTATGAAAAGTGAATAGTTTTACTAAATTAAACGTTTCCATATCATATACAAAAAGAAATAGTCAATTAATTAACAAAAAGGATTTAATTTGTTTAGTCGAGTAAGAATCCATTTGCCGAAAATTAAAAAAAAAGCTGTACATTCTGTACAACCTGGTTAATTTAAGAATGCACCGTGTTCATGCATATATCTTTCTGCAAGGTGCCAACGTGACTTAATCGGGATATAACCATAACACACAAGTGTTGTAAAGTTATAAAACACGCGTTTTTAATATCCAGGATTATGAGCCTAAAAGCGACACAATAAGAGGTACGTTACGAGCAATTGTGTTGAAAAAATATTTGCAAGTTATAAACCCTAAAATATTTGTACTTTCCTTGCTCGCTTAGAACAAATTAATCCATAAGTGACGCAACAACATAATGGTAATTACCTAGGTACCCACATTTCACGAACTGCGAAGGTCGGCTGATGGCAAGCTGACCCGGTCGCGACGTTGGCGCCATCCAGGTCACCCCCACCTAGCAGCAGGAACCACTGCACCCAGGCCTATGATATTTAGTCAGTTAACGAGAGTGCAGCTATATCAAACTATTTCAAATTCAGCTAATTTAAACTAATACGCTTTAGTGATCGAACTAAGTTTAGAGTAGGTAAGCGTACTTTAATAGGTAAAGAAACCAAGGAAGAACCTATCAACACCAATTAAAAGAACTATGCACGGGCAATTCAAACTTTGAGTGTCGATTTCACCGATATGCTACAGTGAAAGCGCGGCAAATTACCCGTGAAAGGTGTCGGGGCGAGATTAATGTTCGCGTGTGAACACGTAGGGTGTTAGGGTGGTTAGGCGGTAGGGACACCGCCGGTGGCAGTCATTGCACCTTCGGCCGCGGGGCCAGCAACATGCAGTGAAGTTAGTCGGCATGCAGCGGCAGGCGTCGGGCCCTCCGAGCGAGGGCTCGTTCTGGACGACCATCCAGTTGCTGACCGGGAAGGACCGGCGACGATCCGCCGGAGATGCGGAATGCGTGGTCGAGCTGCCGCAGAGAACTGCGTCCTCTCTCAGGTGCTTGACCATTATGACCAACACTCCAGAATTACTAAGCTTGCTTCGCTTATTTTATTTAAACATACCTCTTTTATATACCTCCGTCTAGTTTGCGAATACTTGCATCCTACATATATAACAGTTATACAAACAATACGTGTGGCTTAATAGACCCGTCATTTTCCTAATTGGTATGTATTATAAAAATTACTCATGCAATCGAAAAAAGGGTCTTATTAGTTTGGTCGGTTTTTCAACGTGCTTTGTTTTTGCTTATGATCAAAACTAGATTGTCGTTTTTTCACACATATTTTACTTAGAAAATTTATCTAAGCACTTTTAACTTAGACCACGTACCTAGCATTATTTTAGATAACGCTTTTCCTTGAGCATACAGGGTGGTTTTGGATAAACTGTACATAATAAAAGGGGTCAAATTTCAGACCATTTTATCGGTGAAACTACATTAAATTTTTTTTTTTAGTCGTTAGTTTTTTTTTTACAATTTTTTAAACATTTTAGTTATGACTCTGGTAGTACATGCAATTGAGACGGTATAACTTTTGATTCAATGGTGAAAAAACGTTTAAAAAAATGCAGAGTATTAACAATGAACAGAGCAATAATTATCAATAACAAATAATAACCAACCTAAAGAAAAAAATTGCAAAAAAAAATATTGTTGACGAAAAATGGCTACAAAAATTACGTATTTTAAACCAAAATCCCAATTTCCCAGAAAAAACGCAGATTTACTTACCGTTTTTTTTTATTAGTTTTAATCCTCACTTAATGTCGATTGTAAAACCGCTTTCAAATTGCCTTGGACTTGGAAAAATACCACGCAAATGGCTACGTAAATGAAACCATAATTTATCAATTTTAACATTGTGATTTAAAATTACCGATTGTAATTAGATAAAAAAAATGTTAATGACCTCTTGTTCTTAGGTAGTTCACCCCTACCCCTCAGGTATAAAGGCATTGAGCAATCAGGTCAATTATTCAGTCGCTCGCAATTGCTTGTCTTTGCCCGCCACTTCTTTAATTTCTCAGTAGAATTTCCAGTTCAAATTCAATCACCATGCCACGTTTACAAGATTTTTCGCCTTTACAAATAGCCAACATGCACTATTATTATGGATTGTGCCATGGATCTGCAAGAGCTGCGTGTATCGCCTATTTGGAACAGTACCCTAATGATGTCCCAAGACCTGCTGCTCGTCATTTTCAAGAAATTCATCGCCGGTTGAGCAATATTGGCCTAGGATACGGTGCCCGAGATCGCCGAGAGCAAGGAAACATAATTGATGTTGCCATAGAAGAAGCAGTTCTCAGAGACTTGTACGCGGACCCAACCACGAGTCTAAGACGCCTGGCATTGAGACACGGAATCTCAAAATACTCTGCGTGGAAAATTTTGAAAAAGGAAGGACTGCACCCATTTCATTATCAACGGGTACAAAATTTGCAACTAGGCGATGCCCGTTCTAGGTGTGTTATGTCGACTTGGATACTTGACAATATCAGAAGAGATCCGGAATTTACTAGGAAAATTTTATGGATGGACGAAGCACGATTTACTCACACGGGGATAACAAATTTCAGGAATCTACACACATGGGCCCTCGATAATCCTAACCTTGTAAGACCATCGAATTTCCAAGACCAATTCTCCATTAACGTTTGGGCAGCCGTACTCGACGATAAATTGATTGGACCAGTCTTCTTACCGAATACTTTAAACGCCGACAGATTTTTACTGTTACTGAGAGACGAGCTCCCAGAGCTTTTGGAAGATGTGATGTTGGATGTAAGACGCCGCCTGTTTCTCCAAATGGATGGATGCCCTGCACATTGGGCATTAAGAGTGCGACATTTTTTAAATGAGCAATATCCCAATAGGTGGATCGGCCGCGATGGCCCCTTTGGATGGCCTGCAAGATCGCCCGATATGACGCCGTTGGATTATTTTCTTTGGGGTGAGATGAAACAACGGGTCTATCGCACAATAGTCAATACCGAAGCAGAGTTGTATGACAGAATTTTGAATGCTGCACAAGATATCAAAAATAATCCGGGAATGATTCGACGGGCTACACAACAGATACAAGTTCGGGCCACATTGTGTCTTCAAGAAAGAGGAAGTCATTTCGAGCAATTAATACCATACAGGGAACGTCCTTTGCAACAGTAGAATAAGTTTAATAAAAGATTTTTTTGTCAATTGAATTTATGACTTTTAATTTAAACGCACTTTTATAATTATTTTTCTTCCCATTGTTATCTTCATCTTAGACCCGACGACATTTCAACTACCTGAGAATAATTAGTAATTAGATAAAAAAAAATCTTTAATGACCTCTAGTTAGCTAATTTAAATGTTGATAATAAAATTAGGTACGTATACATTTGCGTAGCCATTTGCGTGGTATTTTTCCAAGTCCAAGGCAATTTGAAAGCGGTTTTACAATCGACATTAAGTGAGGATTAAAACTAATAAAAAAAACGGTAAGTAAATCTGCGTTTTTTCTGGGAAATTGGGATTTTGGTTTAAAATACGTAATTTTTGTAGCCATTTTTCGTCAACAATATTTTTTTTTGCAATTTTTTTCTTTAGGTTGGTTATTATTTGTTATTGATAATTATTGCTCTGTTCATTGTTAATACTCTGCATTTTTTTAAACGTTTTTTCACCATTGAATCAAAAGTTATACCGTCTCAATTGCATGTACTACCAGAGTCATAACTAAAATGTTTAAAAAATTGTAAAAAAAAAACTAACGACTAAAAAAAAAAATTTAATGTAGTTTCACCGATAAAATGGTCTGAAATTTGACCCCTTTTATTATGTACAGTTTATCCAAAACCACCCTGTATTTATAAATAGTGTGTTCTTCTATCAGTTCTAAATTAATCTTATTCCGTTTTCCGTCTCATCGTCACG
Source organism: Epinotia demarniana (assembly GCA_945867215.1). Taxonomy (NCBI): domain Eukaryota; kingdom Metazoa; phylum Arthropoda; class Insecta; order Lepidoptera; family Tortricidae; genus Epinotia; species Epinotia demarniana. The sequence continues at coordinate 9,582,910 of OX244264.1, forward strand.
TGTTTGTCCTAAATTCTATGGGATGATTAAATGTAACATTTTTAGGCTATTAGCGGTTTAAGTTTACCCAACTTTCTTTTGTTAAGTTGTGTTGTTGTTCAATGAATGGCTCTGGCCCACTTACGTTTAACGCGTGTATGTCGACGCAGTGAAGTCAAGACAGTGTCTGCAATAAATAATTGGCATTTAGATTTTGGGGATGAACAATCATAAAAAGTTATCTTCTTAAATTTTAATGAAGGCAATGAAACATTAGAGTTTAAAGGTTTGATAGTATCGTAGCAAGTGGCAATCTGTGATCACTGCCCCACCTCCGGGACACGGGCGTGATTATAGGTATCTCGGTGTATAGGTACTACGTATTTTAAGGATTAGACATTAGACACAAGTATCAAGCTGTTGATATTAGATCAGGTATTTTTTCAACGTCTTCGCCAAATATTATTTCGTCTTTTCTACCAAGTTCTTAAATAATCTAGCCTAGTCCGGTAAAATATAAGTTTAATCTCTCTGTAGTGGACAGTACTGTAGGTAAACCAGCTTAAACTTTCTCACAGCCGCACGTAAAATAATATTTTTATTAAGATCAAACTACCTAGAATATCGATGTCGTTGATATGGAGAAGCATGCATAATTATCATGTTTAAAGTTTTATATGCAAATTGACAGCTTCTTACTTGCTGATGCAGGCTGACCTTAGTGATATAATGAAATGATTTTGATAAAAATAACAACCCAATTTATAATTGTTGATACTAGAGGCGATAATGTTGATGTAAATAACAAGGCAATAGGTTATTCCGATAAATATTTAACACCCAACACTAAAAATCATATTATTATCCACTACCTAAAAAGTACGTAAGTTTTGTTTAAAGTGACCCAACTGATACGGTCATTTGAACAATTAACCTTTAGATCTATGCATAAGGTACCTATGCATCCAAAGATTGGTAGGATTCCGTCGTTGCCTGTCTTTGTTGCATCGACACGCACGCGCCTAAAATGTACGGTTGCGTCGGCCGAATTTGTACGAAAGTTGACCTCTTCAAGTAAATTTTAAGTTGGTCGACTATATTACTCGGCAAATATAGATATCCCTACTTAGCCGTTAGTTTTTCTTTTAAATTCATTTTACAATGCCAAAAAATTATTTTGTATTTGTGTGCCAAACGGCTAAACTGTACATCGAATTGCGGTTTTTATAAGCGTAGGGCTACCACTAGTATACCCATGCCGATTTACAGTTTTCTAGTTGTAAGCGTTGCTGAGCTAAGCCGAAGACGGACGGACAGACATACATGGCAAAACTATAAACGTATCTTGTTAACTACAGAACCCTAAATATTATAAAGCTCAAAGCATTAATGTCAATTTTAGCTTTTGTCAAACCTTAGATGACGACAGAAGTAAAGTGACGTGATAGCTGTACCATTCTGCATCTAACACTTAAGTCTCTCAGTGATCATAGTTTTAGTGCATGTACATATTATTGATCCTAGTTTGTTTAGGTTTACATAATCTTTTGTTCTTCTAAGAGTTCAGAGTGCTTTGATGATAAGTAAATGTATACACGTAACAGCATGTAATGCGAACCATTTTGCGTCATTCACACCGCCGTACATTTGTTTAAGATAAATATTTGTTGAATTCGCCACTGGTGGTCATTATCAGACGTTAATTCACAGATACTTGGATAATAATATTAAATTAATAATGGTTGCCTATTGTTTACCGTTTTGATCAGCGTTGCTTTCGCGGAATCGATTTGATAAATTGTTTCATTTCGAAGTTTTCGAACATTACTTATCGTATGGCAAATCAGTATTTAGAACCGTGAGATCTTGGAAAAGACAGTACGGTTGCCAGGTTGTTGAACATTACGGTATTATTATAACGTCGTATTTAAGAAGGTCATTTTTTTCAGAGATTTTTTTTTGGTAATGTACTTTTACTTATTTTTACCCCACTGCATCAGAAGTAGAGTAATGTTTTTCAAGCTTATGTAGGTGTGAGGACAGAAAAAACGGTTTCACAGGCTACAGTCCAAACGGTTTGATGGATTTTGCTATATGACTCGGCTATAATATTAGAAACAAGCAACTGGGTAAAAAATGGACGATGTTTGACCATAGAAAATTGTAATAGAAAATTGTGACGTCACTAGTCTGTATTTCTCAACAAACCCTAAGTAAGTAAGTAGGTAGGTAAGGAGCGTTTTGACGTTTTATAAAAAGTTACCGATTTAATTTTATTTATGAAAAAAAATGGTTCATTAAATACGGTAGCTTTTTTCTTCGAAAACAAATAAGTACCCAAATTCTGAATGAAAGTCATAAACTTGTCCCTTGAGGTATGCGGGATTGTGGGCTATTTACATTTGGTGTTTTAAATCGCCAGTATTGGCACTTGAAATCAAGAAGCCAGATAAACCGGAAATTATTTTAAGCATTTTACAAAACAAACGTGACTTTAAAAAGCATTCAAATTGGATCGTAAATAAGCGCGAGTTGAAAAACAAGCTGTTATTTTTATCAAATTTCTCGCTAGGGGAGACCAGGTACAAAAGTAACACGGGATGAACGTAACAAATAATTTTAAAGGCAAACCAAGAGTGATAGACGCTATTTTTATTTTACTCCTCCTAAACCCCAGCAAAGCTGTGCCGCGGCCTGAATGTGTTTAGAGGGGTGGTCTCCAAAAATGCGTAAAAAGTAAATTCTGTTTTTATTTTTTAACCTTGCGTAGGATTCATTTGAAGAGTACTTTTGCTTTTATTTAATACTACTTAGTTTGTTATCCACGACTCCGTCCGTGTGGAACTCGTTTATATCGTAGATCCATATAATTTTTCACCCCCATTTCACTCCTTTAGGGGATGATTTCCGTGATAAAAACTAGCCTATGTCCTTCCTCGGGATTCGAGCTATATCTTTATCAAATTTTATCTAAATCGCTTCAGCGGTTTAAGCCCGTAACAGACACACAGACAGATAAACAGACTAAGGGACACACTTTCTCATTTATAATATTAATATGGATTGCACAAAACGATGCGATCTAAATAGTTTTACTTATTTACTGTCATGAAATCTTTGGATTCCAGAAATTTTTTGTCAAGGGATGAAAGTAAAAAGTTGTTCAAAAATATGTCATAAAAACTGAAATTGTTACGATCATCCCTGGTCTCCCCTACCTAAGAACCTGAGGAAAACGTGCTGAAACGAAAATATATCATAAACATTTTATTACTTGTTCGATGAATGCCAATGTCTACTCAGCTACTCGCGTAAAATACACACACATTGCTTTATTAGTTATGACTGTTGTTTTATTGCCCACATAAGTGTTTAGATAATTTTTCAACACAATTGCTCGTAACGTACCTCTTATTGTGTCGCTTTTAGGCTCATAATCCTGGATATTAAAAACGCGTGTTTTATAACATTACAACACTTGTGTGTTATGGTTATATCCCGATTAAGTCACGTTGGCACCGTGCAGCAAGATATATGCATGAACACGGTGCATTCTTAAATTAACCGGGTTGTACAGAATGTACAGCTTTTTTTTTAATTTTCGGCAAATGGATTCTTACTCGACTAAACAAATTAAATCCTTTTTGTTAATTAATTGACTATTTCTTTTTGTATATGATATGGAAACGTTTAATTTAGTAAAACTATTCACTTTTCATAACATTTTACATGAATTAAATACAGATAACATTTTAAAACGAAAATATAATTTTATTTTGTATTGGCTGTTTAGAGATTTCTGTGCCCACACTGCGCAAACTTCACGAAAAAAAAACTGATGGGCGCCCTTATAGGTTATTTATTTCACAAATATTTGTAGAATTTGTTTATGCGTGTTTGGTTATTATCAAAAATGTTGACTCGTGGTGACTAGAAAAGTGATAAATAGAATGGACGCCACTGGAAGTTCTTGGCGATGTGCAATTGTGAGTAAAAACCTGTTGTCATCTTAATGATTTGCTTAATGTAAAGTAAATAATTTGGCAGGCCTATAACATTTTCATCTTATGAAAATGTTTTTTTCCTCGCAAAATGTGTTGAAAAACGTCGTATGATACGCGTGAGCTTTGATAATTACATCCTCGGCTTCCTTATCACGCTCACCTGCGGTTCGCGTGAACAATTTCGCCTCTGATGTAATTATCAACCTACCTCACTTGTATCACAATGTACTATTATGGCTCAACTATAAACGAATGCTTGATTCCTGGCCGCATGGCCGTGATCAAGATATTAAGGAAACGGGAAGAACAAATTGATAATGCTGAATCCAATTTTTTTTATGGGTATATAAATCGCGTGCTGCTTTTGACCCAGACAATTAAACGAAACAAAATAGAGTTTATTCTAAGAATATGTACCTATTCCATACTAATTAAATTGTTTCATTACATAATTTTATTTATTTATTTAAACTTCATTGCACAAAAGAAAACTTATCGTACAAAAGGCGGACTTAATGCATTCTCTGCCAGTCAACCATTAAGGCAAAGCGGAAAAAAAAGGAATTTTGTCGACCGGTTAGCCTAGTGGTTAGTGACTCTGCCCACGAAGTTGAATCCCCGTAAGGGCAAATATTTGTGTGATGAGCATGGATATTTGTTTCTGACTCATGGATGTTTTCTATGTATTTAAGTATTTATATCTATTATATATATATATATATATATATCATCGTTTAGTACCCATAGCACAAGCCTTACCAAGCTTACTATGGGACTAAGTCGATTTGTGTAAGATTGTCCCTTAATATTTATTTATTATTTATAATGAGTCTCCAACCCATACACCTAGGTTTCATGAACATTGCTGGTACGTACCTATATAGTCTGCATTGTATGTATAGTAGCAGCCAAAGCAGCCAAATATATCGTAACACATTCTAACTCTCAAAAGATTGTTTACGTCTCAGAGCATAAAATACTACCTATAGAGCAGACAAGCCGCCGGCGGCTGCGTCGCACATGTCAGCTCATTGGGCATACTCCGCCATACATTTACCGTCCGTTGTCAACCGAGAAAGTTCCGTTTTTTGCCAAAATGCCGAGTTGTGCAATAATTACTTACAAACATCGCAGTGAATCGATTAATTTCCACACCAATGGATCACTTTTCAGAGGTCAATACCATAAATACTATTTATTTCAAATAAAACCACGAATTCAAGAAGTTGCGACCGGCATATTCAATACAAATCGCGCGGCATGTCCGATCTCCTTATTTCCTATATCTGTGGTTTACGATATTATATAGTTGGCTACTTTGGATGCTTTCTACCTACTGCATAAAGTGCTTACAAACATATACATACTGACTATCGTTGTTGATAATTTTCGGGCCCAATTGTATTTTTCAGGTTGAAACGGATAGTCGCGGATTTTTTATTAATGATGTTAAGGTCAAAAAAATACTTTCATTCCACGACCGTTGGTAAAATCAATTCATCCAAGTTTTTGTCATACATTCAACTTGCAAATCCAGGCAATAAGTAGATTAGACGGTAACCATTTTCAATTAATCAAAATCCACACTGTGGCGAGGTCCTCGACCTTTCCAAATTGATGTGAATCACGATATTCCTCACCAGCGCTCTGGCATGACAAGTCACCATTAATGGAAATGCAATTCCCAATATTACGATGTGGTGCCGAAAATTGAAAGGAGCCGATTGCAACCATCTCCAAGAGTATTTGCACATGCAAACATTGAAAAGTTTGGAATAACATAATCTCATCGATGTAGCCGCGAAGTTGTTTTTATGTGACACGCATCTAGGGATCAATTTATAACGTGATTTTGCATTAATTATTTGATTTAAATATGTTTACTGTTTAGCCCTTCGGCACGAACGCATGAAACCAACGTCTTTAGATTGACTCCGAGCTCTGACCTTCCAAAACAATTTAAAACGTTTTACGTTAAATATGCACAATTTAAGTTTCATACGCACGATTCCACAGCTACCATACTATCAAACTCATGCATGATATTATAATTATTATGAGTATCGATAGATATTTCTGTTCATGTAACTTTCCCGTTTTAAGTGCGCGTCACAGCGTACCTACCGATGTGACGTCACGCAGCGAGGTGTAGAGATATTGTGGGGTAAACAGATCCGTACTTTTATACAATTATTTGTAAGTACTTATGTATGTTAAGCTTAAGCTTTTAATATAAAATTCCTTTTAGATTTTCCCATTACAGTACGGAAACCATAAAATCTACTGAAGTTATAAAGTGTTTGAAATTTTATAAACAAACAAAGCCACAACTCTTTTTAACCGAATTCCCGAATATTTTAGCCGCGTTTTTACGATATTTTAACAGTCGAATCGAACGAAACTTTTTGTTATTTATATTGTTCGTGATTTACCGCGTTTTCCACAAACTTTTGTCAGCATTTCTTCTCACAATGCGAAGTACGAAAAGGTTTCAAGTCTTAGTGGCATTCCAAAAATATACCTCCATGAAAAATAAATAGGTACCTTGGAATATAAAGAAAATTGTGGCATAATTTAACGCAGTTTCAATTCAGTTTATTAAAACGTGCATATTTATGTAGAGAAACCCATGTAAATTTTTGGATTTTCAGGAACATTCAATTGGATCTCAATAAGTGCATAAGTAAAAGTAATCGGTAACCGTTACAATCTAAACTAAAGTCTAAATTACTCGTCCATTGCCTGCTTTATCTTTATTCTGGGATAGCCCCGACTGTGAACGAGTTGACTCACACTACAGCCCCCCTGTTCTGTAACTGTTTTAAGCTCACCTCAACGCTCACCCACAAATATATCTTGACACCGCGAGTAGTAGTAACTAAGCATAGATAAAGATCTAGTTTCGTGACGGGTGATCAGCGGGGTGAGCCGCATTAGCGCGTAGCGAATAACAGCACAGCTTTTAGTTTTTAATCCGGATTTAGGGCACGTTTACAGTCGGCGAACTGCGTCACACGCTGCGTAGGAGTTCACATGTCGTCACGAGTAATTTGGGATTTATAAACACACGCGTGGCGTAGGTACTCGGATTCGTAAACTTTGCAACAAAGAGTCACTTTACTATGCGCATAATCTGTGTCTGATAAGCCTTTTTTTCACCAAGTTTATTATGAGTAGAACGGCGATGCATTGAATAGCCAGTTTAAAATAAAAGTCGATGGTCTAACTCCGGTGTTTTTCAGCCTGTGTGGCGCGACCCCCCATCGCGGATTTCTGAATTTTGTAACGGATTTTATATTTGTAAAGTAGAAAATATAATATAATCTAAGAACAGCGCAGTGTGGGGGGTTGCGGTATACACTCTAAGTCAAAGATTTTGGGTCACCCTAAATTAAATAACCGCTATAGGTTTTCTTTTATATTTAACGCAAGTTTTATTCACATAATATTCTGTTGTTTATAATACCCAACTGTATTAGCAATTTCCCGCATCCTATCATAAAAATATCAATACCTATCCGAAAATTACGATTTTTGCCTTTCTTGTTATATTAATGCTACTTTTTAGGGTTCCGTAGTGAACTAGGAACCCGTATAGTTTTGCCATGTCCGTTCGTCCGTCTGCCTATCTGCGGATTAGCTCAGTAATCCTTACTACTAGAAAACTGTAATTCGGCTTGGGTCTATAAAACAATCACGCCGACAAAACAGTAGAACTAAATCTGGAAAACGTATTCCATGTAAAAAAGGGGGCTCGAAACTCTTCCACCACAAAAAGTTGTGAGATATTTCGTAGAGCCCAGACTCAGGCATTCTTATTAATCTTTGTTTGCTTGCTAAATAAAGTTCTGCAACTTAGTAGTCACACAACTTTACTGCGTTTATGGATTTCTGCATACCCACCTAAAACTATGTTGTATTGTGTGATTATGATCTGTTCAAAGCATAGATATTTTGTTATAAAATGTAACTAATACCCACATACTTTAAAATGCATCGGAGCTGAGCTATTGGCAATATATATATTTTCCACAAGTCAAATTGAACTTTATAAAAAAATTAAAACTAAAATATTTCTGATTTTATATATCTATGCGTCAGAATAGCAAAGGGCATCGGATCAACTTGTATGAATAAAAAAAATATATAATGCCCAATGCCCTATGCTATTTTGACGTGGAGTCTTTAGAAACCAGTTCAAATTTTATTTTCCCCTTAACTTCGCCTAAATGGGCGTCTGATAAGTGGCACAATTAATTAATGCAAACGTTTATAACAGTATTTACGGATTGAATCACTAAATATCACCTGGATGGCGTGTTTTCTGGTTGTTACCGCGGCGGCTGTCGTTTTCGAGACGGTATCGGCACAACAGGTATACAGTGAGTATCACGCGAGCTACCTAAGCAACGGAAAGGATTATTCTGTTTTTCTACTAGGAATTCTTTAATGTATTTAAAAATTAATTATTTTACATGACAACCAGAAAACAACCAACCACAGTTGAAATACAAGCTCCTTACAGAATTATAAAAAACTTTAGTTATTACATTGTTCCTATCTATGGAAGAGCGGGGCCTCCCAATACAGGCGTTGTTTGCTTACCGGGCGACTTCATCCCTTATATCATAAATGTATATTGTTAACCTATTCATTGCCGACGCCTCGTATCTTTACTCATCACGCAGTGACGCCGCCTTCCACGCGACGATGCGAATTCGCGTCCGCGGCATTACGTTTACATTTCATGGACGCGAGTTCGCGTCCGTGGCATTAGTTTAACCCATTTCAAGGACGCGAATTCGCGTCAGTGGCATTGCGTTGTCAAGGACGCAATATCGCGTTTTTGGCACTGCCACCGCCTTCCACGCGACGACGCGAATTCGCGTCCGTGGCATTACGTTAACATTTCATGGACGCGAATTCGCGTCCGCGCCATTACGATTACACATATATGGGACGCGAATTCGCGTCTTTGGCATAGAATGGGTTAATTACGGAAATAAAATATGTTGTATTGGTATCACAGTATTAACAGCAACGGCGCACGTTGAACAGGAACTATAGGTATACTAAAGTCATTAGTCATAATATCGATATATCAAATCATTCTCAAAGAACCACACGTGAAAAAAAACAGGGTTTTGCCATTTAGGTGTTTACAGTTAAAGTTATTTTAATATATGGTAATTTCAGTCATTCGGTATTTGAAGGAATTGTGCATTTCAATCGTTAGGTATTTACAGAATATGACTTTTTAGGTCAAAGTCATAATGAATTCCGTTCATTTTAAGGAGACAATTTCACATTTAGGTATTATGAGCCCATGGTAGTTCGGAAATTAGGGGTTAAGTTTTTTTAAGTGGTTTTATTTATTGGGTTGGGATTATTGGGATGATCTCCCACTGAAGCTGGCCGTATAACTAGCGCAATGAGCCTAATACTTGCTTAAAATATTAAATTCTACCTGAAATGGTCAAAGTCACTGTCCTTTTATATAATGGTAATCATACAAATCTCGATATAAAAGTGTGACAGAAAGAGAAATATCATTCATTGTCCTTGTCATAGTTCCACTTTTTTTATTTGCCACAACTGATTTAGTATGCAGTTGTGGCACATAAACCATTACCCGTCCAAATTAAGTAGGTTGTTTATGGCAAGTCATCAGCCATTATAAGACCAGTTCTTAGGGCCTCCACACACCAAACGCGGTCGTGCGCGGCTAGAGTCGTTATCTCTCTCACTACCATCGCATTTAATATCTCTCTCACCATCTCTATCACACAGTTGCGCGGGCCCGCGCTACTATGCGAAAGAGATTGAGATACCGCCCGACCCGCGTTCGGTGTGTGGAGGCCTTTAATTGAGCTGCATTGGAGCCTTTCCGTCCCTCACTGTGGCAACACATATAGCCTGTCCTGAGTAGGTATTGGTAGGTATAGGTACAGGCCCTTAATGGTAAGATGCTTGAGAAGAAGTCTTTATACCAAAGCTCAACCCTAAATCAGTCTAACTGTACCTTTCACTTCACTTACACTATGCACGTAGGTACCGTCTACTATTGGAGTGTTTATATGTGTAGAAGTACGAGGTATTAAATACCGGACTATGTGGAGTATAAACATAAAACATAAACAGAATAAGCCTCGATAGTCCCCGCCCTGTATTTTTACGGCCGAAGGTCTGTTATATAACGCGGCGACTCACTGGAACTTCGTTTATTGCTAGTTTTAGGTATACAATAGCTTTAATTATTCTAAAACCGGATACAAAGCAATATATCTAATATCCATAAACCATTATACCTTATGGCTGTCGTATAAACCTTCTATGGTCACGGAAACTTAGGGAGCTTCCAGACATCACGGCGCGAGGTTAAGTACCTTAAAGGCATATGACGATTATTGTGTTATTTATGTTGCTGACTCAACTTTGATATTTATTGCAAATTAAACAAAAACCTATTATCAACATTGAGATAAACTTCATATACAACAAATATAAGCTTTGTATACGTTCTCATCGATGCAATCATATTAAGAGATAAGAGACAAGGATAAAACGAAAATATATAGGTACCTATATAAATATGGCTAATATACTAGCTAGATTGTAAATAAACAAACTACAAGTATAGGTAGTAAACAATTTTAGTCATCATCATACATTTAAGAGGTGTCCTCTTGTCGGTGGAGTATTTTCCATTTAAGGCTGTCGTCGACACCAGCTTTTTCCTTTATGTAGTGGTGGTGTGGTGGTAACCGCGCAGTGCTGTTCCCCTCTGCCTCTCCTTCCTTCTATCTTCCCTTCCATGCTGGTTTGGTGGAAGCAATTTTAGTAGACATACATAAATAAAAAAATAAAAAAATTGTTGAGAACCATTCGATTACGCCTTGATTTTTAAATCTTAAATTCAAATTCAAATTCAAAATTATTTATTTGCTGAAACACGGTTATAGAGATCGTATACATATTATTTACAGTTCATGCGTATTATCCTTATTGCAGTTTTTTTTTTAACCTGGCAGTGTATAAATAAGGAGTTTTCGCTCCTGTGAGATTGGTTGAGGCGGTTTCGATGGAACCTGGGGACTAGGGTGTCAAATAGCTACGAATGATGATGATGATGAAATTTACTGCTATTTCAAGTGTAGATAAATAATCAATCTATTCTTAGATAAATACAATATGTCAAAAAATTACAAAAAAGGGTACAAATGGGTTAATAATAAATTATTAACTTAGTCAAAAAGCCCGCCCCGCGTCACTCCCGGCGGAAAGGTGCCCATCACGCTCGCCGCGTTGCCACGCTGAATCGCGATGGACAGACGTTGCACCAGGAATGATCCGGAACGAGAGTCATGACCCCTCTCCGCCATACGGTGTCAGATATCGCCATACGGTGTCATCAGTGTAGATACAGTCAAAAATCAAATATGTCAGCGCCCATTTAAATCATTTATTCCCGTTTCACCTATTTAAAATTACAGACAATTGGCAAAGTTGTAGCATAAATTGTTACTTGTTCTGACTTCGACTTTGCCTACCCTTGCCACCCATAGGTATGAGAAATGAACTCTAGTTGAGCTCTTTGTTGACGACTGAACCAACTAATATGAATACGTCTTTACACAAAAATATGGTGTAGCTGTATGTGTATGTGATGTCGGAGCGGGTCGTGCCATACCGTGCCAGTCTCGCCGGCAAAGGTCTCAACTATGACACTGGCAGCTCGCGTCAAAACTACTAAAACTGTGCGGCGAGGGCGAGAGGCCGCGGTCGCGGCTTCTCTGCGAGACAACCGAAATTGTTCAAAACGAACCGCGACAAACGAGGCAACCACGCGGGTTGGTAAGTGATTAGTTGGCTGATTAATAAATGCATGCCACTTTAATTATACACATTAATTTTGGTTTTATTTGTGCTTCTATTAAAATAAGCAGGACCTACACTTTACATACCTACCTATTTGTACATTGAAAATTCTGGGTGTAATAGGTATGCCCATTTGCTTGATAACTTCTACGTAGGAGAGCAATTTTACAATGACGCATTTGAAAATTAAATACGCTTAACGGTTTAATAAGGGCAGGTACCTAATAACAGCAACAATCTTATTTTTATCCGGGGTAGTATTTGTAGGTATAATAAAATTAATAAAGTGTCAAATATCGCTCCGTCGAATCTAGCAACCAAACTCCATTTTTAGATGCGTAGATATTTCTAATCACTCAATCTCGTATGTAGAGGTTTTCGTATTCGTAGAAAGCCTATAGAATACTGAGCGTGCGGGATATTTTACAGCTCTCTACTTTCATTTAAATGTTTAGCCGGTGAAATTATTCGGTAATTGGTTAAGTTGTCGCCAGTCATATGAAACTATACTAACAGAATATTGAAAATGATGGAACGGATACACCTAAGAAATAAACTCTGAAGAAATAGGTATTTGACACATGAACCGAAAGCGCCGATAATAAAAGCGCGATCGGAGGCTCGTTTTCTAATCGTATAATACGGTAAAGTGTCACCTTTTTCTTAGCTTATACATGTGGAACATTATTTTATGAATATGCATTTACGGTTTGTATTAGAACATTTTACGCCTTTCCTTGCATGGCGTCCATTTTTCGATTATACATATAATACCGATTTCCATCACATTGACCCATTCGAGGCCAAACAACGTTACGTGTGGTACCTACGCCGTAGCGTGTTGCAGCATTTTTCCGCTTAGTAGTTGATGCGTAGAGGGCATGAATAATATATGAATTATTGGCCCTGAGGATGGGGGGAATGGGTAACAGTGCTCTCAGTCTCTACTAACCGTGGTGGCTACGAGGTTATGTACGAAGCGCGTAAACTAAGGTTATCCACATTTCCTTTCAATACTATTAAAAAACGTGTCAAAGTGAGTCAAAGGAAGCGGCATACTCTACTCTCTTGCAAAGGGGCATTCACTTTAATAAAATGAATGCCACTCAAAACGGTCACAGTGACTGTTCTTCTACGGCGTACTTCTTGAAAGGCGTAAATATAGAAGAACCTTTGGTATCTAACCAAGTAACCAAGCCTCAAGCGGCATACTCTACTCCTGCGGCGATTATCGTTATGGTGGTTATGGTTATATTTAATACAGCTTTTTCCGCACTTTAAGTCGGAATATTGCTTCTGCGGCGATTATTGACGTACGATTTATTTTTTCACAGCTTTGCCCACCCGCACGTGCGGGCGCGGCTCGAGAAGCACATGGGATCCAACCTGGTGCGGCTCACGGACAAGGCCTACATGACCGAGCTGGAGGACCGCATCCGCGCCGTCAACGAGGAGAACCTCAACAAGAGGATCTCCTCCCGAGTCGTAAGTGGACCTATAGTATCTATGGTCGCTGTATCACAGCTTCATCTACAGTGCGTGTGGGATCCAAGCCGATGAGGCTCTCTTACAAGGGTTATATACAACTTGTTAATAAAATAACGCAAAACCTGAAAACCGTTTGTTGAGGATCGAGAAAAAACAGAAAAAAAATACGTTTTTTTACCTTTGTATGGAGCGTTGGCCGGCTGGGGCGACCTGCTCCATCCATACAAATGTAAAAATAAAAACTGTTTTTTACATTCTACTCTCGATTCGGAACAAATGGTTTTCAGGTTTTGCGTTATGTTATTAACACGTTGTATACGACTGAGCTGGAAGGTCGCATCCATTCCGTGTATAGGCGTTGTCGTTGCTGTGTTCTCAAGTGATAATATACAAACCGTTAACCGTACAGCTCATCGTCAAGAAAAGAGTCTTCTAAAACGCATCTCGGAAATATGTTAGGACGTTTTTAAACCGTCGCAATGAGGTCATCGTGACGAATTTTGGAGAATTTTCATTGTACCGGCGTTTATTTATACACTCGACTCACAAAAGTATGCCGTGATATCGCCGGTTACAACTGGCACGTTATGTGCTACGCCGTAGCCCGCAACAGTGTTAAAATTAGAGATGCGTCGAAGGCAGAACATTTTGTCCAGCTTTTGTTGAATCTAATATTCAGCAGAATTGTACCGTACTGTAATATTCGTATCAAAGCAGTTATTGTAACTTATAACGTAGATACAAGGAAATCGATCGAGCCTTGTCTGTCTATGTGAATAGGTACTACAAAGCGTTACCTAGTCGAAGTCATTCCAAAACTGACATTGATCTTGATCGGTTTCGCATCCATGGGCATACCTATCAGAAATTGAGCGACACGAACCGATTAACCAGATGCCAATCACATAAAAATTCACTGACTACATGTGAACTAACACGTGTACTGTATACACGGTAATCAACGGTACACAGTCGTAATACAGCGCGTGTTCGGTGTGATTAATTATATATCAGCTTAGTCTAACTAGTGCAATTAATAGATAAATCAAGTTTATGTTTGCAGACCTACAAACAACTAGTCTTAACCAGATATAATTAACTGCTAGGTTAGATTAGAAATTCTAGAAACAGTGTGTCATGTATGATAAGGATATCACAACGTGGATATAAAAGCATTCAATTTATACGTACGTTGTTCATTTGACAATTTATTAGGCTATTGATGAGGCCGTATGGGAAGATTAAGACTCATCGGCCTTATATCCGTGGTCTTTGACTTAACATACCTTCGTCAATTAGCAACTTCATAATTAAATAGTACTAACAGACAGTGACCATGACGCTGGCATGGTGCCCTAAGTAAGAACTCGATCTCTTTTATAAGAGACATACCTTGATCGCCTCAGACCAAGAAAATATACAGACGGAGCGTTACGAACAGTCTAGTGAAGCCAATAAGTTTAGCACACGCTAAACAAATTAAATCGCACAAAACTCGAAATAAATGATCTTGACAGCATTGCGACACGTGCTGAAGAGTTTTGTGCAATTTTGTTCGTATATGTGTGCGTGAGTGTGTGCTAAACTTGATGTAGCTTGGTTTTGTTTGTATGTGGTTTGGCTTCACTTGACTGTTTGTAACGCTCTGTCTGTCTTTTTTTCTTGGTCTGAGCTTGATCGCATATAATTTCAAGCTGAATTAGGTTTACCCAACTGGATGACATGTGTGCATCTTGGGACATAAATAGTACCATACACTTCATAGTCATAATACCAAACGTTATGAATATACACTGACTGATGAGTTCTGTGCATATTGTACAATTCAATTTAGTAGGTTGACGTAGCAAACATTTTACTTTAATTAGGTAAGGTGCCATTACCTCAGTAGAGTAATGAAATAACAATAGTCGATTTAAGGAATAAAATTACTTACTTACATTAAGTATTCACAATTAGTAAAAAACTGGCCAAGTTCGTGTCGGGCTCGCGCACGGAGGGTTCCGTACCATTATCTATAAAAATGCCAAATAAATCACGTTTGTTTTATGGGAGACCCCCTTAAATATTTATTTTATTTTATTTTTAGTATTTGTTGTTATAGCGGCAACAGAAATACATCATCTGTGAAAATTTCAACTGTCTAGCTATCGCGGTTCTTGCGATACAGACAGCCTGGTGACAGACAGACGGACGAACGGACAGCGAAGTCTTAGTAAGGGTCCCGTTTTTACCCTTTGGGTACGGAACCAAAAAAAAATTTTTTGCAATAAATGCAATTTTTCAAAATTGCATGATATGATTGACCTTGATTCTATTTAACGTTTCTAGCTCGATGAAATGGAGCGGCTGAAACGTCTAATTCTGGTGGGGAAGACGCCTCTCAAGGAGTGTCCTCCCGAGCTGTACAACCACCCCGTCTTCGTGTTCTGGCGCATGGTCAACAAAGAGGTCCAGAGGGCTTCGAAAAAACGGGCGGACGCATTTTACAGAAAACTGAAGTCGACGCAAAAGTCTGAACAGGTTAGTTTTCCTTTCTTGAATGCGTAATCTCCCCTTTGCGGTAATCGCAGACTCAAGGTTACATGGCTGAAATGTTACACGCTTTATGTTAATTATCTTATAAAGTAATGACTCCCGTTGACATTTGATCTATCTATTTACTTTCTAAGTACGTTGTCTTGATGACGAGGCCTAGGGAACTGCATTTTCTCTTAACTAGTCGACACAGCCGACCTCAACGCATATGGTATCCTTGGCTAACACACACTACCATTGAGCGCTAGAATGTCATGCGCCACTCGTTTGAAAAGTAAAGCAGATGATATTATATACTTAACATTATAAATATAAAAGTTTTTGAGGCTATAAGTTTGTATGTAGTCTCCAGAACTACTCACCCGATTTCAAAAATTGTTTCACCATTATATAGAATGGACCTTCAGTGGACCTTCACGATGGACAATAGGCTACATTTTATTCCACTGCGCCACCATAGTTCTCTGAAATGGTGGAGCCGCGCGGGTAGCTAGTACAATCTAGGTATACTAATCATAGGAAAAGTCTGTGAGATTATAGCTGTGATGTATGTAATGTTTAATCTCTAGAACCGCTCATCCGATTTCAAAAATTCTTTCACTTGCGTGTAGAGGCTATATTTTATCCAGCAGCTAGTAGGTAAAATATAACATGCAAAAGTGGCAAGTTTTGCATTTTAGCAGATATTGTTAGGTGGATTCTCGTTGTATATAAATTCCGTGTGGTACGATACACTGCAACGCACCTCCGTCCGGCGAAATTTGTATGCAGCTCCGCACCTCCGTCCGTTGATGCGTCGCAGTGTGACGACCGCCTTATTAATGTTGATGACAACGTCGTTTAATAGACTGTCGACGATGACGTGGAAGCAGTGGAGGAGGAGTCTGAGGGCGAGCAACTGACGCCGCAGCAGGTGCTGGACCGGCTGCACGAGGAGTTGGAGCTGCAGAAGGCCGCCGACATCGAGAAGGGGGTCCGCTTCACTGACGACCAGTTCGCGCTCATCAAATATGAGACGCAGGACGTTAAGACGCTGAAAACTCTTACGGTGAGTGGTGCTGAGAGATGGGTCGGACACTATCTTCATATTGTATCATGGTCGGCCTTATCACACGATAAGTGATAGCATAGAGCGTTCGTCACTGGCTGACACCGTTCGATAGAACGAGACGACGCTCCTATCTTGTCACTTATCGCTTGATAAGGCCTACCATGATACGGGGTCTGGTAAAGGTCGCGGGAGTCCGGTGGAAACGGGTGGCGCTGGCCGGTCACTTTGGCACTATTGGGGGAGACCTATGTCCAGCAGTGGACGTGTTTCGGCTGATATGATGATGACGATGATGTATACAAACATTGTTTTGGTTTTTCGGAATAAGCGCTATTGTTTGTGATACCTAATTCAATAATTACCTATACGAGTATTTTTTAAGTATTTAAAAAGGAAAAAATCCTAATATGTAGGATCACTTCGTTATCCATCTGTCCTTCAAGACCCTTTATCTTGACAATGCTTGAAAGCTTAGTATCAAGCTGGAATTAATATCAAATATTTAATCTTGCGCGATGTCGTCCCTTGCAGCAAGTCTAGTACGCTTTTAACTCTGTACTTATTTGTCTTAGTTACGGAATTAAAATTAGCATCTAGACTGGACTTTTTAGTAATAAATTGAATGCATGTTAGAGAAATCAACATCAACTTATCCCCTTTAAGGTAGGTATTAAAAGACGATTGAACTATTCAAACAAGCCTTGCTAAGTCGTAGAAACGAAAGTGCTCTTATATCTATGAATCCACTAGCGATGCAGCTGGAAGTACCATCGACGACATGTTGACTGGCCGTTTGTGGTTCTTATTACTATTGTGATACGGTCTACTATTGGTCAGCTTGCTGTTGTTGTTTATATCAATCAGCTGGTATCAAACATACAAACGGGCTCGTGTCAAGCCGGTTCGCGCTGGATATCGGAGATCCATACTGAACTAGCAACCTCTGACAGTTGCTCTGTGGACTCCGCTTATTTGTGGAACCTTCTCACCACAACACTGAGTGATTATAAGCAGTGTTAAGCCTCTCAGAGACGGCTATTATTGTCAAATTTACTATTGACCGCAGGCCGCGCCAATGTTATTCAGCCTCAGTCCGC
The DNA here is from genome assembly GCA_945867215.1 of Epinotia demarniana. Classification (NCBI taxonomy): domain Eukaryota; kingdom Metazoa; phylum Arthropoda; class Insecta; order Lepidoptera; family Tortricidae; genus Epinotia; species Epinotia demarniana. Next base: position 9,600,945 of record OX244264.1, read on the forward strand.
GCAAAAGTCCGATTTCTTTTAACATGTAATTTCTACTTACAATCAGAGATTGAACATCTACCGGTACTCATTTCACACAGATTAGTTACCTGAGTCGGTATTGTATATTTATATTTAAGTATCTCACTTAAAGGAGACTGGGGTCATTTGAAACAAGCATCGGCGGGTTTTTTTTATGAGGATATATTACTCAGGAAGAGCGAGTCCTTCCTTGCACAGGTGTCTACTCGTACATACCTAATAGGAGGCCTCTGAATTATAGGTCATGTAAACCCTACCGAAAGCAAGACATTAAATCCCTTGGTATTAGCCGGGTTATAATGTTGTACTGAATTTCATTATAACCCGCTGGTTAATAATATGATTTCACTTTTCATAATTCTTATTACTATATGCATAAAGTTTAATTTTGCTAAACACAATTTGTCCTAGGCCATGGCCTACTTGATTTGACAAAATAAATGAAGTTTGCCTCCGTGTGAACCCCGGTCCGGAGGAGCGCGGTGTTCGAAATTCGAATTTCGAATCTAGGACCACGGCTTGTGCTTTCGAATTTGGAACGTCGCGCGCCTTCATTTGTTCACGCGTGACGAACAAATCGAGTTCTTGTAGGTGCCTATAAGAAGATTTAATTTCAAAAATAATATTGAAAATGTCGAGTGATGAAAGTGTTTTGACTCCTGAGTTTATCAAATTAGACAACTGAACCTCAATAAACGTACCAAATAACAACATTACCTTATCTTTCCATAATTGGACTAACGTGTCTAATGTTACTATGTACTTTTAATTTGCTAAATAAACATTATTTATCTACTGGGCCTGTTTTTTTGTCTCGCATAAGGTGTGAAAAGTAGAGTATACACCTCGGGGATAAGACTGTTTTAGTCTTGGGCGGTTGAACCCCTCACTGCACTCAGGACTCAGTCTTAATTCCCTCGCTTCGCTCAGGAATTAACTTATAACTCCCTCGCTACGCTCAGGAGTTAAATTATGAGTCCTTCGTTACGTTCGAGATTCAATTCGCTCCCGTGACATAAAACAGTGCTTTATCCTCTTGGTGTATAATCTACTATTGTTTATTATATATTGCTTTTTCTCACCACATGGAGTAAGAATTTTCGGGGATATTATTTTGTTTATAAATCAAAAACAAATGATCACTTTTTAAATTTTGCATAAACCACTATAAGTAGTTACATAACCAAATATATTAACCATTGTTGTTACATAGCCAAATATTCTAGCTAGGGCTCAAAACATTTTCCTAACAGATTCTATTAAAAATGAGGACATAATAGCCTTTAATATCAAAGTCGTATTAATTGACCCCAATCTCCCCTATATAAGGAACCATATCTACTTATTATAATTATTCCGAGAGGTGTCTCTGGAAAAACTAGTTTATTTTTTATTCTTTCGACCACAAAAGCCTATATACATTATCTGACAGCCTACCCACATTTGGTGTACCTACAAGTTGATGTACTCGTAAGTATATTATTCGCTATTAATTACTACTTTCACTTAATTAAAAATTCCAAAACCATTGCCAGCGAAGCCATTGCGCCCTCCCTTCTGTGACAGCCGAACAAAAACAAAGACTTAACATGCACGCGATTCGTTAGTGACTAATTTAAATATGGAATTAAGGTTCAACGTCACTGGTTCCTGTCGAGCTGTTGCTAACAGATGTCGCGATATATAATTTCGATGGTTGCTCATCGTTTTACGCAAAACCGCGACGAGTACCAACATGTGTTTCAAACTGCGGAAGCCGAAGAGCTTGCTACGTATGAATCGCAATCAATCTGCACTAAACAATGTTTCTTTTTAAAATGTAGTCCGAAAATATGCATAAAAGTGCTTTTTCGTGAATTTACGCAGACTAACGTAGCTAAATGTCACTTCGAAGTTTGTCATTGTCAAACATTTTGCATAAATCAAACTAGAGGGCGCAAAACTAAATCTACAGTAGCGCCTCTATTAGGAAATAGCGAAACTAAATGTACTTGTGTCTGGCACTCTAGAATGTACGACGAATGCATCTGACTTTTTCACTCGTTACTTAATGTCATGCGGTAGCGCAGTGTTATAGACTTTTGCTTAAATCTGTCTGTAATGCCATCGTTGAACCGGGTTCAAATCCCGATGAACGTACATCTTTTTTGTTTTTCAATTTGGATTTCTAAACCATTATGACCGTCTAAACTAACTTAGATTTACTTGTAATGTGCAAAAAAACTTTTTTTCATATTTAACTTGTTTAAGTTTTCTTGATAAGCATGATTTGTATCTAGATTATCCACAAAACCCCCTATATTTTTGGCGGACCTATTCTGTCATGTTACATACTACGTAAATATTATGATGCATAGGTATTTCATTTAAAAAGATGTTACGCCTTCATTTAATTGGAAAATCATGATTCATGAGTATCCGTAGGTTTACTGTTGAAAAATCAAAGTACTACCTTTATCTATTCTATACCCTATTCCACATGATATTAGACAAATCGTGCGTAAATCTTCAAGTCATTCGCGTCATGAAAACTATTTTGATAAACAAAAACATTTACATTGTTCCATTTGAAACACATTAAATAATCGAAATAACACTAGTAAGTACAATATTTATAAAGGAAGATAAAAGAGGTATTTTTCCTTACAAAAATCTAACGTTATAAGGAATAAGGTATCTATACTTAGGAAGTATATTGGTACTTTGATTTGTTATATCCATATTCACCCGCAGTTTCGGTACTACATAATTACAATCAGAGAGGCTACGTATTATTCACAAAATGTTTTGTATTCGCCCGTGACTCGCGTCTAAAATAATGACCTCAAAGTTGGTAACAATTTGGCGTTACCGGACGGACGAATTTAGTAAGCTTTGTGAATAATTGGCGAGTTTGTATATCAAAACTCTTAGTGGCCAGTCTCTCGAATCTGGACCTAGACCGCATCAGAAAGAGAGAAATATATCATTTGACAATATGGTACTGTTTTCGATGAACGTCAAAATTCAAAATTCGAAATCAACTTTTTCACGCGTTTACGTTTCTATACGTTTATGATGCTTTCACTCATTCATTACTAATCTTCAATGGTTGGGTTATGGGCATTTGCTTACAAAATTATTGAATGTCTTGTTTAGGTAAATATGAGATGAAACTTATCTGTCGAACCCACGACCGCCGTTTGACAGTCGCATGCCTGAACCACTATGCTACCGGAACGATTATTGTAAAGTGTTATTTATTTGTATGTTTGTATGTACGGTATAACCTCCGAAATCACTTATCCGATTATAAAAAATCTTTCACTGGTGATGCTTACTGGGGGGACATAGCCGTGCTTAGGCATAGTAAGTATACTTAGGTATACTTACTATGCCTAAGCTAACTTTATAAAAAAAACGAACTCGGATTTTTAGACAGATTTGACTGTGTACTAAGTTAAATGCAGTTTTTATTCTTTCTAAAATCGGTCTGGGTGATTCCTTAGAGCAAATTTCCGTGTCCCTTATAGTCTCGGATTGAATGTCACTCTGTATAATCTTCAAATCAGCTCACAAAATTTCCCGAGAATCGGTTGAGAAATAGCTACCTACGACATATAGAGGAGAAGTCTAGACAGCCGGACATACGAAAGAATATTTATTTATTTAATCTTTGATTTGAACAAAAGAACAACTTATCGTACAAAAGGCGGACTTAAAGCCGTAAGCATTTACCAGTCAACATTTGGGCAAAGCGGACAAATTTTGGTCGGTGCAACTACAGATTTATATCTGTAGTTGCACCGACACAGTGGTTATACATACATAATAAATAACGACAATAGACAAATAAATAAAATACATATAAATACCTTCATACAATATATATGTATATATATAAACAGACGAACATCGAGAACAGAAACACTAAAAATTTACGGCTCTGCTAGCAAACAACTTGCGTAAAGTAAAGATCTTTTTAACGCGAATCTGGAAATCTGGAATAACTGCCTAGCTGAAATGAAAATCTTCGTTCGTCTCGCTCGCTCGTTCAATTAAGTATATGGATATTGTTATCGATTCAGTTTTTAACAATTGGCGAACAATTTTGTTTTCAAAGGCTGACTTACGAGCATGGACTGATTTCGGTTACGTTATACCGGTATGGAATCGGTATTCCATTACAATAGCGTTATATTGTAAAGGTTAGCCGCGCCGCCAACGTAACGGTACCGGATCCGGAACCGTGTAGAAATACATATCGGTTACCGGTATTTATTTTTAATTTTACTGAAACTTTTATAATTCCTTTTCCAAACCGGTATAATTATGATACCGTAATTTTTTTCATTTAATTCTCGTCCATGAGAGGTCTGTGCCCAGCAGTGGAACGTAATATAAACTGATATATTATTTACTATGCCAATTTACACGAAGTCATTATTATAATCGTCAAAAACGAAATAGATATATACCTTCCATATCAGATGATCCTCAATGCTGGTAGCATTGAATTTTGATATTGGACCTCAATACCGGGATTACCGGGGCTTCGATAATAATACCTATCAAGATTTGGTTGCAAATTATAGTGCATTTTTTAGGATTAAAAATGCGCTAAAGAAAGAAGAAGTTGTCGTCAACCTTTTCTGCTTGGGATAAATATTGAACAGACACGGTTTGTTACACCAAATTCATTATTGCTGCAAAGTTCACACACCAACTTGTAAATGTTGAACACCAACGTTTCTCATTTGTTGTTAATGGACTTTGTTTCTGCCTCTTTGCTTTTGTTGAAGGCAAAACGTTCGGGAGAGAACGAGTCGGTCTTTTTTGCAAGCCACTTAGGCCTGCCTCTGGAAGCTCCATCGCAGTCCGCAAACCACCACACACAGCGAAAAATAAAATCTTAATATTAATTAAAAAATAGATACTCGTTTAATAATCTCGTGATCTGAATTCAATAATTTGTTGATTAGCAAGAAAACAAGAAAAAGAACGTGATACGATTTTCAATTTTGACAATTTCGATAGCGAAAAATACGAACCGATCGTTTCAAACCTCTTCTTCCTTAGGTTTTTTATTTAAGCAACTTTTCGAGAACTGAATAACGAAATTTAAAATTATAGAGTTAAATAATAAATACATTCAAAATAAATATATTGATTGTTGTAATTAGATATAAATAATAAAAACACTTGTATGTGGAACAACACAGCTGTGTGGCATAAAGTGTCTTATATAAAAGACCTCGTGCTTTGTGCTTTATCCTTCTTTCTAATGCTAAAATAAAGCACTATAAAGTTCACTTTTTCTTGTAAAATAAGTCTGAAATTAAAAGTGTAAACAATTCATTTGTGTTTTTGTGTTTTGGATTTACATTATTGGAAGTTTTACACCTTATTTTTTTGTCCAAACATTACTAGTGGTATATTACCTAATATAAAATTAAACACTCATCTCTCACAGCAAAACCAACCTATTTACTTAAAAATACCTATGGGGCTGTTTTCGACCACTGCTTTTATCTGTTCAGGGAGTCATTGTAAATTTGGAAACTGTCTATACAATAGAATTAGTGCCCTCCCTGAACCGATAGTAGTAACAGTATATTTTTTTAGATGCATAATATTTTTTTAACATTCATGTTTACAACCAAAGGTTTAGTACTTAAAGTTTTATTTCAGGTAATGTTTGTGTAATCAGTTAACAACCCTAAAAACTACGTTTTTTTGAGAAAAAAGAAAAAACTTAGCAGAAAAAAAAATCAATAAATCATTTTTTTCCTACATTCCCCATTTACGGTGTTCTACGTTCATTCATAGAAGTTACCCATTCTAGCGGAAGCCTATTTTACCTTCTAACAGTTCAAATAGTGCTCCTACCACCAGCAACAATAGAGTGGAAAAGCGATTATTCTTCAGTAGAAAAATTACGTAGGACAGACAATAACAACTAACAAATAAATTTAACTACATTAGATTATGCGTTCCTTTTTTTTACAAATGCATGTCAATTTTTTTTTATTAAAAACTAGATTCCACTAGCGGTTTCGTCTGCATGAACCTGGGATAAAAAAAATGTCCTATATTTTAATCTAGGGTCCTCCTAAGGCTCAGCATATATTACAAATTGGCACTGGAATTGGAATCGCATTGTGTTGGAAATAGAGTTGACTTTCGTTTGTTTTGAAAAGTGCCCGAAACAAAACAAATTCAGCTCTATTCCAGTTGAATATAATTTAAATGCCTTCGACAGAATAAGTCCCATGAGTAGGCCCATGGGCTTTAAGAGGTTAGGCAGGCAATAAGGTTGCGCAGTTTAAGCGTGATTGAGTTACGAACATCCAAACATCTAAACATTCAAATATTTATACATATAAACATCTAAACTTTCGCATTTACAATACTAGCAGGATAAAAATAATAATAATACACTTATTTCGACATTGGTCCTTTTAAATTCTGGTATTAGAATATTGGAAAAATCGGTAGGAGATTCCGGGATTTCGGGATTCCATGATGGTGGTTTGCATTCCCTATCTGTACCTAGTATGTTAATAATAGCATAATTAATTAAATATATCGGGTTTCTCCGGGACATATATTTTATGGACATTATATTTTATGTCATTTTTTTCGGTACCGTAAATACGGTTTCATAAAAGTTACAAAGGTAACCGATATTTCGGCTTCGGCGTGGAGGGCAAGGTCGACCCGCTTAAGAACAAAAAAATATTTAAGTAAGTGTCGAAATAATACCGGTTTGAAACCGGTATTAAAAAGATATCACAAGGCTTTAAAAAAATACCGGTAATGGACATTTCTAACTGGTTGCGGCACTGTTATGCTGTCCCCTAACCAGTTTGCCTAACCACCGGTCGTAACTGGCATCAGTCCCTGCACCGAAGAATGCCTACGAGTGTATAATTCTACCCTCACAACATTGTACTCGTAAAGAAGAAAAATTGTGACTTAGTTAATTTACATTTTGGGGGTAATCTAATATTCTACTTGAACAGTCGATTCCTAAATAGGTTGCAGTAGGTAATTTACTGTCAATCGATGTGCAGTCGACTAAAGCGAATGTTTAAATTTATCAGGTACTTACACGCCTAATAATTGTCTGTTATATTTAATGCTACATTACGTAACATTCACTCAATCGAAACTTGCTTATAATCTGCAAGTTGGAAATTCAAACGGCTGATTTGATCAACAACACCCCTTTCTTCCCGTGGGTGTCGTAAAAGTCGACTAAAGGACCAATGTTGAAGTGTGATGTGGGCGATGGGCTAGCAACCTATAACTGCAATATCACATTTTGTCGATATTTTATACCAACATTAAACGTTTCAGGTGTTCTGCCTACCCCTTTTAGGAATAAAGGCGTGAATGTATGTACGTAAGTATGTATGTAATTTGATCAAAACCTATATATGTATACGTTCGGTAGTACAGATTACGTTTCAATATTGGATCTTACTTCTTTCTAATAAGACGCAAAATGTAGGTACCTATGCATAGTTATCGTTCCGTGGACTTTAAGTAGGTCTATCACGGCTAAAGAGCAAAGCATTGAAATTCATTCATTGTTGCTTGAAATTCAGTCTATCAAAAACAAATGACATTGCTCTTACGTCATTACCAAAATGAGCAGCGTAGCAAGATAAAAATAATGCTATCTCTTTCACCACAAACTAAAAGTGTTTGTACGATGGTGTCACCGTCTGGTGAGTATAATTACTACTATTCACTCCGCTATCTAACTAATCTTGTTTGATATTAAAGACATCTAGTGAAGGTTTTAGGCAACGTGCTGTCATTGTGACGCGGCCATGTCATTTACACGGACAGTGTCTAACTCACGCACACATACAAGGCTCGGAGTAAAATTTTATGAATTTCAAATGGCTATTGTTTGAATATTACTGGTTTTTGCGTGTATTTATTCAAACTGCGGGAGAAGAGGGTCATATATTATCTAAATATCACAATTTCAAGTTCCTGACATCGATAGATTAGACGTCTAGTCCGAACGAAAATTGTATGGAATTCGTCAGTGACGTTGCACCTTAAGCACAACAATTAATGTATCTCGAAACGAGACGGAGCGTCTGATTTTATCGTGTTTACGAATATCTAGTGAAATCCAGCTTGGACCGAATCATAATCAATCATTATACTAGTTCGCCGGGTCCTATAATTATGTATGTAGTTTATTGTTCAGTTGAGTTCAAAGATATGTATGTTGCAGTGAAATGGCCAAAACAGAGATTTGAACAATGTGACGATCCCAACCCCCCCCCCCCCCCTCTCTCAAATCTATTTATATACCTATAACCTAGTCTGAACTTAATCTAAAGCCTAGCTGTAGAAATAGCCTACCTAAAGGAGTAGCTAAAGGTAAGGAATTAAACAAGTAAAAAGGGGAAACAAATCATTATTTATTGCTCTTCAAACATAGTATGTAGTATTTCATTTGAAAGCTAAAGAAACTTTGATTAATTAACCCAATGAAGTCAAGCTAGATTTCATAGGGTATCCGCTTTGATTCCTATACAATACTAACCCTTTAACAAGCGAATAAAACAATAGGGTTAGCCCCGGCCGAATATATTTTAGTATTTTGATTATTTTAAGAACCTAATCTAGATTGAACTATCCTACTGCTAGAGGAACTTTTATTATTTATCCCAACAAATTCAAGCTAGAATTCATTAAGGAATCCACTTTGTCTCCTAGGAAAGCTAGTCCAAAAGCAAAGCGGATTAAACGAAAATGGCTAGCTCCGTACCTACTGATGACGAACGCACTTTAATTAAATTGTAAATTAATCTTGGAAATATTAACCTCGAATCCTAGTCTAGAGTATCCTAACTGAACCTAATAAAATAAACCCTGACTTGCTCTGAAGAAGTGGCCAATACGTGATCGTGAATCTAGTGGAAGACCCGACGCTGTGTGAAGGTAGAACCCAGGTGCTTTTCGAGAAGGTGAGAGGTCCGCGTACTAAGGAAGGAAAATTACACGTTAATAAAATCATACCATAAATTTGTTTTAATACCCGCAACTTATTTACTTGCTTCTTCAAAACAATAACTCCGTAACTCTTAGACAAAATTACTTGATTAAATAACCAATCTGTTATATAAATATTTCACAACGTTAGATTTTGTCACTTCATCGAAGAAGTTCGTCCAATGATGCATATCTTAAAATATTAAGATTTTGATGATGATGATGATTTTGATTGATGATGTTGATTTTGATTGATGATGTTGAAATACGGAAATAAATAAGAGTTGGCTAATGATTTGACCCAATTACTGCGTTCTACTTATACTACGAATAATTTTCTAATATTCACGTTTGAATGATGAATAATGAAGTTAATTTAAATCGCCCAAAATTTACTGAGAGATTTTTACTATGGAGATATTTCAAAGGTTGTAGTGTGACTGGTCTAGCGAACAATCCCAGCCCTGCAGGACCCAAAGGCACCTTTATAGTCGAGAAATTGATACACATACGACAATGCACAATTGAGCCTGACAACTGGCAATTAATCACCATTCCAATCACACCATATTTATTGAAAATTCCATAACGAAAATACCTCAGTACGTACTATATAAACTTAGCTACTAAACTGCCATTTGACTTTCATAAAATATAGGATTCAGATATTAGGAAAAAGCATGCATCCCTTGTAAAATCGATAACAAATCTTCTCTAACAGAAGAATCAATCTAAAACAAGACAACCAGACAAACGGTAAGAAACCTCAATTAGCTAGATCGAGATCCCTTGACCCCTCGCTCTTGTCAATGCATTCCATGTAGGGTTCAGTCAAAAGTAGTTCACGTCTCTCCTGATTGGGAACCTCTTAGCGAGCGAACCACTTATGTCAGGGTCATAAACTGTGCACTTGCAGCTATGGTTGGCTTACTCAGAGATACTCAAACACGAAATGCTTACGCACAAAATTGTATCGACTTTACTCAGAATTCACAATACTAATTAATACCCCTTGACACTGACTACCCCTGATATCTTATATATTTCCGACGGAAACATGTTGGCTTGCAACATGTCTGCAAATAGATTGCTTCCTAAAAGAAGCCGCTAAATCATAATAAATTACCTAACAAAAGGTGTACCATAAGGTAGTACAATGATAATAATTTCATAATAATATACCTCAACACGTAGATTACTATAATGCATCATTGACACTCGACGTATATACTTAATCACTATGTTTACCATCCAGATTACACTAATTTACTGAAGCACCTCGCGAAACTTAAATAAAATAACCACACTAGAATACCTAAATTCTATATGAAAGGATAGTAGTACAGCTCCAGTCGTGCGTAATACACTAAAATAGCTTATATATAACCGATTCCTTAATAGTAAGAAAACTGCATACTAATGCCGTTGGAATGTCGGTAGATACAAAGTTACAACACCGCTTCACATCTGAAATACCCATATGGCAATACGTAATTTATGCAAACAAACATTGATGAATGTTTGTGGCATAGTATGATAATGTTGGAAATAGACAGGCAAATACACACTCTCGTAAAATAAAATAAAGTTAAATCAAAATCCTACCAGGTATTGGGCTCGCTGGGACCACCCAATTTACCCAAAACAGCCGATGATGCTGCTCGTAGGTAGACTCCGTAGCTCTGCCTCTGGCCCGTCGCTGCCTCGTAGTCGTGGTAGTAGTAGTCCTCTTGTACCCGGAGAGAAGTGGAGTGTAGCGCCGCGCGTCCCGTGAAAAAGTGTTGATGTGTAGCTCGGCGTCCCGTCGAAAGAGAGTGCTCCCCCCCGCGCATTGCCTTAAATACCTCCGCCAACACCAGAACCACTGTAACATGAACTCCCAACCGATAAAAGCCCTTATTATCATTGCAGTAATGTGTTTAACCGTATGCAACCCCCCCTACGACGTTGTCGCTGTCTCAAACATTTGTCGCTATTTCGCGGGTAACTGTTGGCGCCACAAAGTCTGCACTCCGTCCTACAAGTCCAATCCTGTCGAACCTAATTCCTTGCCTATGCTGTATGATGATTTCCAATACTAAAATTAACCTCAAATAACACAAAAATATTTGAAATACAAACCCTAAACTTCAATGAATACTAACACACACCGGCTAAAACACTATGTTACTACACTAGAATATATTTAAATTAATCATACAATTGGTTTTCCGAGTTCTACATAGCATTTACGTTAAGTTTTCCCTAATTCCTTCTAAAATTGTGTTTATTTTCCAAACAATAGCTAACTATTAACGTTCCTTTGCATTAAGCAAGGTAACCTTTTAATCATGGAAAACCTAGATCAAATTTATGACCTATCAACCTAAGTCGAATGAATATAATGTTTTTCCTGATTGTAGAACATAACTAGTACAAAATACAATAAAAAGAAGACTACCTAATGATTGTACATCCTTCAGATATTTAAGGAATCTTGCATTAATAACATCTTTCTAACTAACCTATTTCAAAGATACAACGCTACTAGCTCATATCTTTCAACCTAAATCTTCTAACAACTCAAACAGCAACGTTACTTTACATATAAAACAAATATATTATGAACTATATTTGCTTTATTAAACAGATTAACGGTATTTACTGGAACCAATAAACCTTGACCTAAACAATCCAAATATATGGAGCCCACAAACGTTTCCTTTTATTACGTATGATTCTAAATAATTTATTACAATTATAAAAATGTTCCATAATGTAACAACATCCGTTAAAACCCAAAATTGCCTCTTTATTTAAATAGCAAAGCCCCAATGATAACGCCTACTTTTTTTATACGAGCAATTTCTACTCTAAAATTGAGGCAGGCCTTCAGAACTGTCTCATTCTGCCCCATGATAATGCACAGCGAGAAATCTACGATTTCAAACGAAGCATTATCACAACATTAGTATACTACATAACAGATAGCAAGAAATTGCGACTTGCGACCTCTTTGTGAAAAACCATATTTCACAAAATTCTTTTATATAACTCTTAACCTGCCGTCCTCCCATATAGTATTGTTATCAAATTAACACTAATTGAAGGCCGAACCCATTCGCTGTGTTAATTACTTAACCCCCCAGTGGAACTCACAAAAATCAACCCTTTAACTTGAAAAATTTCAATCTATTGATATTTCAATCTCTCCAACAAGTGCGCATTAAGGTGTGGTGTGTTTTTAACCATAACGTTGTTTGACAGTGATTTAGCAAAAATATATAATATCACCTTGAATCTCAGGATACCTTCTGGCAACCCTCAACACAAGTTAGACCACATATCTCGGTCGATGATATTCAAAACCCCCCAAACTACATACAATGATCTCACATATTACCTCAAACCTCCGAAATCCTTCTGGCATTCGTCGATTCAAGTTAGACCACATATCTCGGTCGATAATATGCAAAACCTTCCCACTTAACAAGAAAACGTCTCTCCAGGCCGCCTCTACCCGCCAAGAGTACCAGATTGTGAGTCTGATAGACACACGTGATCCGATGTTACAACATTACCCTGTGCCCCCAAATTCCTTCAGGCTATTGTTGACCCAGGTTAGACCACATATCTCGGTCGATAATATCGCAATACCTCCCTCAACGAACAGAAGGCCTCTGGTTTACGTTATTAATCACAAAATCAAACAACTTCATGGAGAATGTTTCAACTTGACTGAGATATCCGACTTCAGTCTGCTTTCATACAGGTGGCAAGATGTCCATACTACTGGGTTACCTAAAATTAACCCCTAATGTCCCGACTATACCACCAAATCATTGATAACAATGCTATTGATAATACCGCCAAAACATCAAACCAAAATTAAACTATAACAATTGTTGATCGCGTTTTTGCAAACTATACCAATCATGGCCTAGTCGCACACAGTCACATTCACCAACCTCCTCAAGGTCGTGGATATGCCGTGACATCCGTAGGGAATCCGACTACATGCGTCAACACCAGTTTAGTAAGCCAAACGTGACCCAGCCGCGCATAGCTACATTCACCTTCAACCTCCTCTAGGCCTTGGATATGCCATGATATCCTTTGAGAATCCAACTACACACGTCAAGTCCCGTCTCGCAGTATTGAAAAAAAAATGTTAAATCTACTTTATTATATGTTCGGAACTACTTTATAAATAAAAATCGCAACACTCTGCCATCTCGCATAAATAACAGACTTACTAAAATATAATTAAATAACCAAGATTCTTAGAATCTTTCACAGAGTCGCAACTCTGTCTTGCAAATTAGGAATAAAGATACAGCCCTCCAAGTGGCCTTAAATAATTAAAATACATCCATTGTCAGATATATTAAATTGGTTCAAAATGTCTGTTCGTTGACAAATCATTCTGAATAAATTGGTGTCGGAAATACCTTTTTCAAGAAGAGGTGTGTCGGCAGAAAAGTGGTAAGCTTAGCTTCTTGTGGAGTATAATGTCATCACGGCCAGTCACAAATGGACCTTGTCAAAAGAAATTGACTGTAACCTAACCAACTATAACCGTGAAGACACTGGTGTTATTATTTTCTTGGAGAGACCAAATACCAACAAATCTAGATTGTACCTTGAATCTCGACCAACTGGCATAAGTCCATTCTTTTCACAACATAATCCCTCTCAGCGCTGCCTTTCATGCGGTCTCATACATCACTTTCATACCTGCTCAGACTAATCACACTTTATATACATGGTTCTAAACCTAGAAACCATTCCCTTTCGCTCGACTTACACCAATTAATCGAACTCTACAGTACAACCACATCATCATTAATGCTTTTTTCCAAGTTAATCTAAGTGAATCGACATTGTATATTTTAAGTACATTATATGTAATCAAAATTATACTTGAAACAAAAAATGATTATGAAGCAAGTGAATTAATATGATACGATGCAAAATATACTCTTAAGTTATATACGAAAACCTAGATGTTTTACCACCACGATTTCCATATTATGCAAAAAAACTACTACTGATTTCATTAATACAGCCAAGATCACTGGTTAATCTGTCTCTAAAACCCTACACACACAGCAAACCAACTCGGCCCTCATCTGCTTGCAAATTATAAAAGGACAGCAAGTCAACCTTATTTTACTTTCCTAAACTAAACTGCAAATATTTAATTTTAAACCACGCCTCTTAAGTATTACCCAATAGTCTATCTGCCCCCCACTTTTCCATCTTGAATAACTTTAGAGCATACCTTTTGGTAAGACCTCTTATCTAAAAAAAAAAACTGTAAACATACAATAAACAAAACTTTAAATGTTAATATTTTACGAACACACTCTTAAATCTACGGAATACTAATACTACATTTTTACTTAACATAATAATTGTGCGATTATTTATTAAAATGAATACAACACGTGAATGAAACCTCGTCGTACCTGCATAATGGAGTGCAATAAAATGAAAAACACCAAAGTTACTGCAATCCAACCCTGATAATGTCCTGAAAATGTGGGGTCCTAACCACTAGACGATCACGGCCATTCTGACAATATACCTATACAGCCCAACGGTCGCTTCTCAGAAGGTGATTAAAATTCTACTCCATTTCCAACAATTACTAGTATAATGTCGTAACGCCGTCGCCTTTGACTGAAATTTGAACTGAAGTTCAAAATCTACGAGCACAAATTAAAACATGAAACTCTTCCAAAAGATGATTCCGCCATCACCTATACTTATTTTAAACCATAATACAAATCCCACAACATATTCTAAAACCCACAAGGTGACTATTTATCCCTGTTATACCCAGCGTAGCAAAACAATCAATTTCCCTAACACTTGCCGATGCTCCGAATTGCAGGATGATAATCCCTTTGACTTATAATTACTGAATCCCCTATAATTACTCAACCTACAATACCTAATTCCCAACTGATAACCAGAAGCCCACGCACATCGAACTCAATTCAAGAATAAGTCCTGACTTGACTCACTACCAAACGCCAGTTTAACCTGATCCTTAAGTCGTCCATATCAATACGTAGCCAGAGTTCAACAAGTATTGGGTCTCCCAATGCAACCTTTACAAAGTTATTAAATAATTTACCTATTTCCAATACAAAAAGAACAAGATTAAATTTTAACCTTACAAAAACACAATATTACCTACCAATCATTAAAATAAATAAATCTAAATACTTTGAAACTCCAACTCGTAATTTCCATCAACTCTTGGATATTCCCAAAATTATCTATTTCTATTTGAAGAACTCCCCACAACCTAATAACATAACCTAACTTAGTTTCTAATTTCCCACACACACAAATACTAACTCAAAAAGCCCTCCCATAAAATAATACTATAAAAGCAAACGCGAAACAAACAAGCGACAAATAACGTCCAAGCAAGACCGTGTGCGCGCAAGCGAGAAAGAAGATGTATGCACTTGCATTGCATATAAAAGAAACAATTAAATCCTCAATGTTTTATGCTTTAATCCCAAATCCCAAGAGTGTTCTTTGCGCTTATAACTTTTAACAATATCTTAATTATTCATCAAAATAACCTTCTCCGACTAAAATAGATACAACGCAACGCGTTTGTCTCTTTTTTTTTAAAAACTTTGTAACTGACAACCCAAGTCTTTTGTTTATAGATAAAGTTCACAATCATCACACAACCTTCATCTTTACCTCCTTATTTTACTTATTTTTAATTTTGACTAGCAAAAAAGGATCGCGCCCTAGATAGGTAATTCTAAATTGCAAATGAACGTACGCTACTAAATTTCAAATTCCAAAATACATTACCTCTATACTTTACACTAACATTTGTCGTAAACTCTGATTCCTACAATTAATTGACGCCCTACAATTAGCAGCTAATTACTAAACTGTTTACTGATTACGCGGTATGTTGGTGCTGTTTGGTTTTAGATTTTAATTTAGATCAGACTAACCATATTAGTTTGACAACGCTATACTCAACCCTCATATAATAAAATTCCGTATACCTAAGCATTGATTATACGGAAATAATTTACATATGTATTATTTACTCGTACGTTCACTCCATATCCGTGAAATTATATGAAGATGTCAATAATATACTTAAAGCTAAAATACTACTATACCAAAGCAACATAAGAACTTGTAATCGCCTACTAAGAACTAACTAGTACCAACATTATCATAACATCTTTATTAGTTTAAGTGTTTTACACCCAGAATTGCGAAATTCTCGACAGCAAAAGTAGTCCACAGTACTAAAAGTATTTTCGCCCTGACCAAGAAAATATCAATAGTATATTTCGTATTAATTAACCACACTAATTAGCCACCATTAATTCGATTTAGATACTCAAGCTAATCAACCCTTATTCCAATAACAACCACAACACGTGTACGACAAAAAGTTGTACCTATTCCCATTACTAAACTATGACTCCCAGTTGTTATATATATTTAAATTAATAAGTTTTGATTTTACTCCAATGACTATAAATTCTGAATGATGTTCAACAGAAAGTGACAAAGTCTAACATCATATCTCTAAACCTCCAACAGTCCATCCCGAATCAATATGTTAATCTAATAAGCAGTCTAATATCAAGATTTAACTCTAAATTTACTCTATTCAAATTAAATTCAAATGGTTAACCTAAAATATCCGAATGATAAAGAATTTTTAATTTTCGTGACGCACTCAACAAGCACAAAATGGAAATATCTACTCCGGTGGTATACAAGCCTAACCTATCTAGGTCTCCTTACGCTGATCCTAAACCGCAATTACTTAAATTAACATGAACACCATACTTAATCTTATACGTTACCGCGACTTTATTTAATCTCATAAATGCAACTCAATTATACTTCCGAATGACCTGTAATATTATCAAACTTAACCATGAAAACTATTATTCAAACCCTATAGCGTCCATATAAACTTACAGTAGCATTTATACCATTTATAATACAAGCGCTAAGTACCCAAACCCAAAAGCTAAAATTCTGTTTCTTTTTATTCATTGCTATATAAAACCGCTGACCTAACTATATCACACTTCTACTTTGATGTGAAATAAAACTATCTATGGTAAACTCCCTATATATGAATGAAAATATCAAGTCACCGCAGTAATTATCTATTTTGACCGCGACAAGACCAAAAGACATTGGTTACGTTGTATAATTGATAGCTTATGTAGCCACCACAAGTAGACCTTTATTTGTTATTCACTACGCTAATGCGACTCCCCGCCCCGCTAGTCTCCTGTCACGAATCTAGACCTCTACATGCACTTTATTAGTACGTATCGCGGTGTCAATATATATTTGTTAGTGAGCGGTGAAGTGAGCCTAACAAGTTACAGAATAGGAACTGTACCCTAGAACAAGTAAGTACTATTCTGTGTCACGACCTAATATCAAAAGACCTACATTGAAGAATTATTAAACACATTCCTAGTAATTACTTGAACTACATGAGTAAGTAAAATAGTCAGGTACTTAGCTGCATCACTCAAGTGAGACCTCATATCAAACATGGATTACCTACGATTCCTAATACACTGCCCCCCGGAATGTGAAATAGAACCACGTAAATAATTGTGATATTCTAACACTAAACTGTTTTTAATGACCTAATCCGATACCTACCATTATCTCATAATTAATACCTTGGTGAACTGTAAAATACATGAACAAATCTTTTGACAACTTTTATACTTGAACCTACATCATTAAAGCATCTAAAAGTTGTGCACAAAATTTCGCAATTTTTAATAAAAACGCTACTTGGAGAGAAGAACAGACGGACAGACAGACACCCGAATGCATTATATAATCCTTGCTAAGCAAAGTCAGAGAACTTCGTTCGCTCCGCTCGCTTGTTCAACCGCTCTACGGTCTTCGCGGCCGAAAACCCTACTTAGCAAGTCTCGTACCAGACTGTCCATTTTTACAATCGTTCCTTCCATTCACCGCTACTTAATGTACCTAGGTACCTACCCAACAACTGTTACGTTAATATTGACCGTGTCAAATCGCAAACAATTAACTGTATTTACTTCCGCCCTACAGAACCGTGTAGATATCATAGTACACCCAAATCATTGATGTGAAATTTGGTTTAGAATGCGGGAATGCAACGCAACTACCTATACTGAAGCCCTGGAGCAGCGTGATTTCCATACGCCTCGACAAACCACTTTACCTATACTAAGATCCTTTTCAAACATTAAATACGCAATAAATCCTTTCATTCATAAATATTGCACTAAAATTGTAAGAAAATAGCGAATACCTACGTAAATAAACATAATCAGTCAATAACCTAACAATTTTATAAATTTGGACTTGGCGCCACTCTGTTTCGAATTAGTTCACTTTCGCTATGCGCCGTTAAATTCAATACTTGAAAATATTCGCGTCGGCCGGGCTACCTCATGTTTTCCTATTCAAAAAGCAACTGTATCATTCAAAACACAAGATTCATAATCCTATAACAGTTTTATAATAGCCGGCCCCATTAAATAATTCTATCATACGTAGACACCTTCAAAAGTACAAGTATTGTAAATAACATCACTCATACATACAATTACATACTTATCTACTACCATCTGTATCTAATCAAAGTCATTATTTGTATAAGTCCATGTTCAACTTTGACTCTAAACTAAACTCCCGCGTTCCGAATGCAAAATCTTCCTTCTCTTTCCTTCATGACTCCCAACCGACTACCAGGCGCCGAGACAGTTCGAAGACGACCGAACGCCATTTTTTAATTTTATACGACCAAATTAGATAGTAACACTTTAATATCATCCAACTCTTATAAAAAGCATCTTAATTTTATCAGGATTTTCCCCAGTTTATTATGATACGTTGCGCGGGAACTATTTACTGCTAAAATTTGGGTTATAAATTAAGTTATATAGTTATTTACTGGTTTATCAACTACTTGTTATTGTTCAAAACAGTGATACGCGCTATACCTAGTGAAAATTATGTGTGTGAAATAGATAAGTGATGTTTTCGTGCCTACATAAAAGGATCGCACTTTGGATTGGAAATTGGAAGCGAATATCCGATTCGACTCTGATACGCAGGTATTGTCCCTTAACCCTAGCTTTAAATAACCTGTAGGTAAGAGTAGAAGCTCCTTGCGCCGCTTCAAGTTATACAAAATACATGTTACATTACGACGTTACGTCGACGTCAGCGTGTCGATGCAAGATCATTTGATACCTTTTGATACCTATAACCTACCATATCTATTATGACTCTTACCTTTACCTAAACTGCCATGTTTGACACGCTTTCTAACTAGACGTTCGCGGACAACCGTTTCAAGCCTAAATCCTTATGCCTCAAAGTGCATTGACCCTAATGAAGTAGGTATTTACCTACTTACTTACTAAATAGATATTTGACCTAAATATACTAGCAAATACGTCATTGTATGTTGTACCAACCCACAAATCCCACAATCAATGATGACTATGAACCCAGTGTATGTGTATCCACTTCTCAGCTAGCTAATGTCTAACTAAAATAAGAATACCTATTTTCCATCTATCAATCCGTACAACACTCAAATTTACCTATGCATAATAATAGGTATACCAGTTTCCTCAGAAACCTCACAATAGCGTTTCTTAATGCCATTCAGATATTTCACAACCAAAATCTCATTCAAAGTAAACAAATTCACGCCTAGCCTTACTTTTATATAAATGGATTGCCATAAAAAAAAACAAATAAACAACCTAATGCAAATATACTATAGGTATTTGAATTTAAACGGAAATGTGACGTGAATGTACCTACTTAATCCCTTGTTGTTTGTAGCAGAGGTAACCAACTAGCTCTCGCGGTAAATGGCGCACGACATTTAAGGTATAGAAATTGTAAGAAAATTTTTATATTTGTACGCTCATAATAATATTAAAGTGAATGGCTTCCTAATTACATAGATATAAATGAATAACTATCCTTATTATGTAAACGGAGACGAGTATTGCTAAAATTACTTCGAGTTGATACAACTTATCTCAAAAAATTCCAAAATCTAGCAAATCGTATTATTCTAAGAAGCTACCTCATATTAATTTACCTAAGAACCACATATCTAGCGTAATAGACCAAACTGTATGTTATTTTTTCTGAATTCCTAACCTTCTGACTATGTAGATATATATTTTACATCTGGTTTATTTACTCATAAAGTTATGAATCATAGCAAACGCTCAACATCCTAATAGCAAATTTAGATTTAAGTAGATTCTAGATATAGTTTAAAGATTGAAGTTATTTAACTACTAACTACCGAAAATAAAACTAAACCTTAACGAAAGGTTGTCAATCTCTGATGCAAATGGTAATGCTTTGCGTTACAAAATTAAATAAGTTATTTGAAGTAATGATAAGCCTAGCTAAGTAATTAAAGGACGCATAAATAATTAAATAGTAGCTAAGTGCAACATAGATTAATATTAAAATATTTAGATACCTAAAATGTAAACGATGTCGAATGCCTAAATAATGTCGCGAACACGCACGCGGGCGCGACGGCGCGAGCGACCACGACGCGGCGCTCTCCCCCCCTTCGAGTCTATCCGAGCTCTCTGCCCCCCGACTTCATACATTTGGCGTAGGCACTAATTTAATCTAACCCTTCACGCAATTACACACGTGGCGAAGCGAGGGAAATACACGTCCTTCCCTGACACAAATGAACCCTGTCTGCCCCCCAGATCTACAAACTTTACGTAGGAACTAATTTTCCCTTTATAAGACTAACAACCCCAGCTTTTAAACCCAAACGATGACGATCCCACGCATAATTATAACAAGCCGTAGTTCGACCGTAACAAAGTAAAATTTAACCGTTTCACCACCCTTCACGTAAAAAGCAATACAAACAAAATATCCCTGAAAACAATAACATAGCAACAAAAGCAAAATCAATCAATACCCTCTCACCTCTCTACCCATTTAGCGGCAACAAAATGTGGGTCTAGTGACCCACTACAGAACAAGCTGCAATAAAAACAATTAATTAACCCTCACACAGCACGGGTGACGGTAAAATGTATAACATTAACCCTAGCACAGAGCAAGTCACGATTTAAAAGATGAATTTAACCCTAAATTCACGTGTCCTGGTCGCGGCACCAAAATGTGACGATCCCAACCCCCCCCCCCCCCCTCTCTCAAATCTATTTATATACCTATAACCTAGTCTGAACTTAATCTAAAGCCTAGCTGTAGAAATAGCCTACCTAAAGGAGTAGCTAAAGGTAAGGAATTAAACAAGTAAAAAGGGGAAACAAATCATTATTTATTGCTCTTCAAACATAGTATGTAGTATTTCATTTGAAAGCTAAAGAAACTTTGATTAATTAACCCAATGAAGTCAAGCTAGATTTCATAGGGTATCCGCTTTGATTCCTATACAATACTAACCCTTTAACAAGCGAATAAAACAATAGGGTTAGCCCCGGCCGAATATATTTTAGTATTTTGATTATTTTAAGAACCTAATCTAGATTGAACTATCCTACTGCTAGAGGAACTTTTATTATTTATCCCAACAAATTCAAGCTAGAATTCATTAAGGAATCCACTTTGTCTCCTAGGAAAGCTAGTCCAAAAGCAAAGCGGATTAAACGAAAATGGCTAGCTCCGTACCTACTGATGACGAACGCACTTTAATTAAATTGTAAATTAATCTTGGAAATATTAACCTCGAATCCTAGTCTAGAGTATCCTAACTGAACCTAATAAAATAAACCCTGACTTGCTCTGAAGAAGTGGCCAATACGTGATCGTGAATCTAGTGGAAGACCCGACGCTGTGTGAAGGTAGAACCCAGGTGCTTTTCGAGAAGGTGAGAGGTCCGCGTACTAAGGAAGGAAAATTACACGTTAATAAAATCATACCATAAATTTGTTTTAATACCCGCAACTTATTTACTTGCTTCTTCAAAACAATAACTCCGTAACTCTTAGACAAAATTACTTGATTAAATAACCAATCTGTTATATAAATATTTCACAACGTTAGATTTTGTCACTTCATCGAAGAAGTTCGTCCAATGATGCATATCTTAAAATATTAAGATTTTGATGATGATGATGATTTTGATTGATGATGTTGATTTTGATTGATGATGTTGAAATACGGAAATAAATAAGAGTTGGCTAATGATTTGACCCAATTACTGCGTTCTACTTATACTACGAATAATTTTCTAATATTCACGTTTGAATGATGAATAATGAAGTTAATTTAAATCGCCCAAAATTTACTGAGAGATTTTTACTATGGAGATATTTCAAAGGTTGTAGTGTGACTGGTCTAGCGAACAATCCCAGCCCTGCAGGACCCAAAGGCACCTTTATAGTCGAGAAATTGATACACATACGACAATGCACAATTGAGCCTGACAACTGGCAATTAATCACCATTCCAATCACACCATATTTATTGAAAATTCCATAACGAAAATACCTCAGTACGTACTATATAAACTTAGCTACTAAACTGCCATTTGACTTTCATAAAATATAGGATTCAGATATTAGGAAAAAGCATGCATCCCTTGTAAAATCGATAACAAATCTTCTCTAACAGAAGAATCAATCTAAAACAAGACAACCAGACAAACGGTAAGAAACCTCAATTAGCTAGATCGAGATCCCTTGACCCCTCGCTCTTGTCAATGCATTCCATGTAGGGTTCAGTCAAAAGTAGTTCACGTCTCTCCTGATTGGGAACCTCTTAGCGAGCGAACCACTTATGTCAGGGTCATAAACTGTGCACTTGCAGCTATGGTTGGCTTACTCAGAGATACTCAAACACGAAATGCTTACGCACAAAATTGTATCGACTTTACTCAGAATTCACAATACTAATTAATACCCCTTGACACTGACTACCCCTGATATCTTATATATTTCCGACGGAAACATGTTGGCTTGCAACATGTCTGCAAATAGATTGCTTCCTAAAAGAAGCCGCTAAATCATAATAAATTACCTAACAAAAGGTGTACCATAAGGTAGTACAATGATAATAATTTCATAATAATATACCTCAACACGTAGATTACTATAATGCATCATTGACACTCGACGTATATACTTAATCACTATGTTTACCATCCAGATTACACTAATTTACTGAAGCACCTCGCGAAACTTAAATAAAATAACCACACTAGAATACCTAAATTCTATATGAAAGGATAGTAGTACAGCTCCAGTCGTGCGTAATACACTAAAATAGCTTATATATAACCGATTCCTTAATAGTAAGAAAACTGCATACTAATGCCGTTGGAATGTCGGTAGATACAAAGTTACAACACCGCTTCACATCTGAAATACCCATATGGCAATACGTAATTTATGCAAACAAACATTGATGAATGTTTGTGGCATAGTATGATAATGTTGGAAATAGACAGGCAAATACACACTCTCGTAAAATAAAATAAAGTTAAATCAAAATCCTACCAGGTATTGGGCTCGCTGGGACCACCCAATTTACCCAAAACAGCCGATGATGCTGCTCGTAGGTAGACTCCGTAGCTCTGCCTCTGGCCCGTCGCTGCCTCGTAGTCGTGGTAGTAGTAGTCCTCTTGTACCCGGAGAGAAGTGGAGTGTAGCGCCGCGCGTCCCGTGAAAAAGTGTTGATGTGTAGCTCGGCGTCCCGTCGAAAGAGAGTGCTCCCCCCCGCGCATTGCCTTAAATACCTCCGCCAACACCAGAACCACTGTAACATGAACTCCCAACCGATAAAAGCCCTTATTATCATTGCAGTAATGTGTTTAACCGTATGCAACCCCCCCTACGACGTTGTCGCTGTCTCAAACATTTGTCGCTATTTCGCGGGTAACTGTTGGCGCCACAAAGTCTGCACTCCGTCCTACAAGTCCAATCCTGTCGAACCTAATTCCTTGCCTATGCTGTATGATGATTTCCAATACTAAAATTAACCTCAAATAACACAAAAATATTTGAAATACAAACCCTAAACTTCAATGAATACTAACACACACCGGCTAAAACACTATGTTACTACACTAGAATATATTTAAATTAATCATACAATTGGTTTTCCGAGTTCTACATAGCATTTACGTTAAGTTTTCCCTAATTCCTTCTAAAATTGTGTTTATTTTCCAAACAATAGCTAACTATTAACGTTCCTTTGCATTAAGCAAGGTAACCTTTTAATCATGGAAAACCTAGATCAAATTTATGACCTATCAACCTAAGTCGAATGAATATAATGTTTTTCCTGATTGTAGAACATAACTAGTACAAAATACAATAAAAAGAAGACTACCTAATGATTGTACATCCTTCAGATATTTAAGGAATCTTGCATTAATAACATCTTTCTAACTAACCTATTTCAAAGATACAACGCTACTAGCTCATATCTTTCAACCTAAATCTTCTAACAACTCAAACAGCAACGTTACTTTACATATAAAACAAATATATTATGAACTATATTTGCTTTATTAAACAGATTAACGGTATTTACTGGAACCAATAAACCTTGACCTAAACAATCCAAATATATGGAGCCCACAAACGTTTCCTTTTATTACGTATGATTCTAAATAATTTATTACAATTATAAAAATGTTCCATAATGTAACAACATCCGTTAAAACCCAAAATTGCCTCTTTATTTAAATAGCAAAGCCCCAATGATAACGCCTACTTTTTTTATACGAGCAATTTCTACTCTAAAATTGAGGCAGGCCTTCAGAACTGTCTCAACAAATCCCTAAGGAATATGATCAAATCACGCAGGATGTTAAAATGGTGAATCCATTTTATCATTTACCTAATACAAATCAGTAATTTGATCAAATCTCTGAATCTGTTTAGTGAAATAACGAAATCGGAGAAAAAAGGCAACTCGTTTTTTTCATTTCACTAGATTTGTTTAGTGATTTGATAAATCCCTGAAACGCGTCAGTGAATTGACGAAACCAACTCGCAGATATTGGCTCCTAAATGATTAGTCATTTAAACGGTTCTGGGACTTAGACTCGGATGGCGGATAGGTTAGAAGATGGTGGCGGGAGCTCTGCTTATAAAAGAGCGGAAAAATCTTTATCGCGTTAATAGTTTCGTCAACTCACTGACGCGTTTCAGGGATTTTATCAAATCACTATGCAAGTCTAGTGAAATGAAAAAACGAGTTGCCTTTTTTGTCCGATTTCGTCATTTCACTAAACAGATTCAGAGATTTTATCAAATTACTGATTTGTATTAGGTAAATGATAAAATGAATTGGCCATTTTAACGTCCTGCGTGATTTGATCAAATCTCTGTTTTGACCATTTCCCTGCAACATGTATACACTTCTGCTCCTTATTCCATTGTTTTAAGGCGAAAAATGTATACATATCTTTGACGTTGACTATACGTGAAATAAAAGCGAGGAGTTGAGCTCCCATACAACAGACATGATTATTTATAGATACTGGTACGGAACCCTTCGAGCGCGAGTCCGACTCGCACTTGGGCGGGTTTTGTTCTTTTTACCACATCCTTCTCAAACAAATTAACATTATTATTATATATTATATTATTAAATTATATTATTAACATTATTAATCGACACAAACTAGTTAAAGTTATCATTATAACCTTTGTTTTTAACCCATGTCTTTTGACCCATGGAATAAAGTAGTTGAGAGCAAGTTTGGCCTAGCCAACCATATCAGAGCCCATAGCCTAATTACATACGCAGATGGTGCAAAAGTTGGCAACTTTGACGCCGTCTGCAAAGTACTTCCGGCCATTTCAGGACTGACTGACTTAGGTTTATTCTCTCTGCGATTAAAGGGCTAAATAATGCCAAATTTCTTGATGTCTCGTACTATACAAATTTTGACCGGAAGTCAAGGCTTTTCAAACTTTCAGCCAATTAAAAAAAAATCTTGCTCAGCACAACTTTCTCGACTTGCATTTTATCATGTATTGGGAGTGCGAGTGGGCTTATATACGGTCTATAAGAGATCGTCGACATAAGATATGATTTTTTTATGTTTACCTGAATTAAATAGTACATTTTCTTTATTTCCAGACCGTAGAGGAACTGTACGCACTGGCTGATAAGATTATTGGAACTAAACGACTATGAACTTGCATTTGGGAAAGTAAGAAAATAAATTGATAAATTTAGTTCAACGAGATAATTAAGTTCACATACGTAGAACATGGACTAATGATACTTAGGTAATTTACAATTCACAAAGTACTTATATAACGGATGGCACTTAATGTAGGTAGCTATTGGAGAACTATTGTAATAACCGCACTTTCATAGATTAATATTGTCGTTCTGTTCAATAATATTGATGCAGATTCTTTATAACAAGCAAGCAGTGTCGTGAAGAAATACCCTTTGGATTTGTAGCATTTGTAATTAATAGTAGACATGTTTTATGCTCCTTGTAGTGAGATTCAGTACCCATAGTTTGTAAGAACCATTGTTTTGTATTCAAGATTACGTTTTAGTTACCTAGGCCGCCCCTTATTATATACCTATAGTGAAATGTATACGTAAGTTTAGAGCAAACATTAAAAACAAGTGAATAGCCTGCGAAATTGCGGACTCCAATCCAAGGCTCGCATTTAGCGCATGAAAACGTCGTATTACAAAACATAGTAAATATAGAATTCAAATTGACCTCTTGTCAATATGAAAGGATTGTAATGTAAGTAACTGTGATTTTTTTATTAAACGTGTAGTATTTCATTCATGGTATTATTACTTAATCACTCCTTTAATGAATTATGTAAAATACCTACTTTTTCTCGAATATGCAATGAAATGCTGACGT
Organism: Epinotia demarniana; assembly: GCA_945867215.1. NCBI lineage: Eukaryota > Metazoa > Arthropoda > Insecta > Lepidoptera > Tortricidae > Epinotia > Epinotia demarniana. The sequence goes on from OX244264.1 coordinate 9,627,874, forward strand.
TACGTCACAAAATAAATAATAGTGTTACGTTCCTATAATAATAGGCTGCAAAGTTTCGCGTTTCAGGTGCAGCGAGACTAGATGCCCATAGTGAAATTTCATATAAAATTGAAGGCCTACATGCCTGCAATTGTTTCATTTTCCATCGGTGACAACATCGAGGCATCCAGACATAAAAAGTCTTAATGTTTTTTTGTTAATTGCATGTTCAGAAAAGCACTAACTACACCTCGGCCGGAACCAGGCATTGCATAAACTAATACTATATTACCCACCGTCGCTCGCCGTCTATATGCCTCTCGGCAGGCAATCCCTTATTTTCCGTCCTTTGTAGTAATGTAGATACATTTCTGATGTAATGATATGCATGCCTATCTTTTCTGTGTACGTAGGTACTGTAACGGATTAGTGTTACGATTTGCCTTTTCTTGTGTGTTGTGTTGCTTACAAGTTGTAGGTTAGGGCCAGGTATGTAACAATAACATAACACAAAAATACTTATTAATATTTATTCTTACTTTAAAGCGTTTAACAACGTACAGACTAGATAAAAGAAGAAAGCTTCGGTATAGTCAAAATATAATATCATTATTCTCAAGTAAAATATCATGACTGCTGTTCTAGCTTTACTTATTACATATAATGTTCTCCTGCTCATAACTTAGGTAACAAATACAGATATGCCTACAAAACAAGTCGTTCAAAATGTTTAAAAGGTGAAGAAGGCAAGATGTTTACTAGACTATAATAGGAACTAAACCCACACATGCCCTGCCAATAAAAACGGAGAAATACACAATACTTGTAAAATATCTACTACATATTTGCTTAACTGAATGGTATGTACCTATGTAAGGCGCCACTAAAATTTAAAGATGCTTGAATTGTTAAAGGTATTGAATTTTATATAGAGGGAGTATTTTGTTACATTTGAGAAATGTTTGGTTTTTTTGTAAAGATCATCGAAAATAACATGGTACAGCAAGCAATCACAACGTATTAGCCATTTATGTTTCATCGATTGAGCTAATACGACTGTGTACAATATGTACAATGTAGATCACACCACTTACATATGTCTTAAGACAAATACTTAAGAGCTGTTATCGTGTGTCAAAAAGGCGCACGTAGCGCATAAACTGTCGTGCCGACATCGACAGGCAGTACTGATAAGGTTATGTCGTAGCCGCTCTACGGCGCTACGGTTCTGCTACGGCTTTCGTCACAAGTGGCTTTTCGGTTTACGCCGTAGCTGTGCAAAGATGAGGCCCGCGGGTTTGTCTATGGGCTGGTAGATGTGGTGACGAGGATCGCCCTTCGTCACGTTCGCCGGGAACTTTGACATGTCGATGTTGAGGTAATGCTTGTTCGGCATCGTCATTTTGATCCACGATATCTGCAATAAATAAAAACTTATTAATTTTAAAATTGCCTTAGACCTAGAAACATTATCTATTCATGAACTAAATTAGTGCTCATTAATATCCGAATTCGGTTGACGTTATCTTTTAGACGGTTTTATAAAAACAAGTAACAAATATGCAACTTCTTACAACATCGTGTTGATAATTGCATCTGTTTTGAAGAAGCTGTATAACTGGGTTTTATTTCTAAGAACTAAGTAACTGCTCATTTACGTTTGAACTCAAATAATAACTCGTACGATAGGTATTCCAAACTGGAATAATCTAGTTACCTAACGGTCTTTACACTCTCGTGATTTGAATATCAGACTAGCCACAAACAGTTTGAACGGGAAACAAGATAATTAGATTAATTAGTTTCAATAATATCGTTTTATTTACTTGATATATTTACGTCATGCCCTCGTCTGAATGTGGCTGATAGCGTGGCACATGACCAAGATGATACCAGCCGGGATCGTTGAGATAATACTTATTATTGACGAACATGAAGCAATGCGAATTTGCTTTGTCGTTATTAATATATGTTGATAAGTTAACGTCTTATCGAGCCGTCGACCGGGCTGTTCGGAAATAAAGTCAAAAATCAAATTTTTGAGAGTAACTTTTATTGCACACTGTTTTTATCGTCAGTTGCCAAGACAATTTTAATAAGTTTTGGGCTCGTCGCAAATATTACACATACCAAAACCGTAGTGTTAGGACACAATTAGACCAGCTCAATGACGCCATTTTTTATTTTAAGCGATTACAAAAATTTTACTCTATTAGACTTGAAGAAGTGAATGGTCAAAATTAAGTTGCAAGATTTGATAACTGACTGACACCGGGACATGTAAAACTAAAAAAAGCTTGAAAAAATATACTGTCTGAATATCCTATACATCAATTAAGCTACGATAAGAGAAGTGTAGTGTAGTGGTGAAACACATTGCACGACACTAAAAATCAATACTATATGCAAATTCCATGCCAGTCAAGATCAATACAGCCGATACTCGACATGCGGTATCTATCTACACAAGTTTCCTGGTTTTCAACGAAACGTACCTCAGCTACTTTCTCCAGCACGGTTTTCTCGGCTTGGTACAGTGTGTGCTGCACCGAAGGCGAGTATACGCCCACGTCTGGTGGTCCAGCGAACTTGTCCAGTATGGCGTCCTTGACCGTCAGCCATGCGTTGTCGAAATCTACTGTACGCATGCCATCAAACGTCCACTCTGCTTCCACTACCGTACTGCACGAGAAAATATTGGATAAGTCAAGATCAATAGGTACATTAAAACAGATATTTTTGACTGGTGGATGAAGGAGTTCTCACCTGAATATTCTTTCAGCAGCGTCGGCCAATGTGGTGTACTCATCTTGAACGAAGTCCACGAAAGCAGACTGCGTTGTCTTCAAAACTCGCAGACCGCTTAGACCGGACTTCACCACCACAGCTTCTGTATTACAGAAGAATTACCGATTAAGCAACACTCTCACAAAATAGCTAATTGTAAAAATAGTCTCAATTCAGATAACACATTCACTGTTCCCTAAGCCTGAATTAATCTGTAGTTTCTTCTATGGGAATCTGGAAATGATTGGACCCTGTCTCGTTAAATAGATTTATTCAATTAACTCACCGTGTCGAGCTTGTGACACCTGGCACCACCGTGTTGCAGTTGGTGAAAACACAAATGCGTGATTGTGGGGCGCTCCTGCCTGGAGCCTCTCCCATGGGTATTCGACCACGCGGCACCTCGCCTCAACGATCTGCCTGTACGTATACAAGAAATGGTTGACGACCACTGCTCCGAATTCTTCAGGTGTCTTGACTCCGTGCTTTTTGGCTAGGAGGTACACCGTGTTCTTCTGGGAGTCGGTGGCGACGACTTCTTTGTTGTCTCCGACAATGTAGGCAGATTCTGAGGAGAGCTTGAGCTCCGTGGACACTTCGAACTCGCGGATGGTGTGGTAGTCGCCATCGCGGTGGACGTGGAGAAGTTTGACGGAGCTCTTGCCGTAGCCGTGGTCGCTGAACTCGAATCGGCCTCCGCTGTCGGTAGCGGCCGTCAACGCCGGCTTTGAACGACTCTGACTCGAGACCGGGCCGTCTCCTGCGCTCGTGTTCGATGGTTTCGCATAGATTCTGATGAAACAAAAGATTTAGATTAAGAAACTGCTATATCTTTAAAGATTTAAATCAAAATGTTACTTTATGAATAACAAAAAAGTAGTAGTTTAACACTATAACCTTATAACTAAAAAAGGCTAGTCTTAATTTTGTTGGCCTCTAAGACTCGGCCTAGCAACAGTAGCAACTCACAACACTATAATAAATACTGCTCAAACGGATATTATATATATTGAAGGACATATTCACAGCATATTCAACATTGTAGGTACCTGTTACTGCTCGTCCAGGGCATCTTGAGGGTGCAATATAATCACTTGATTTTGAGTGTGTGTAAAAAACTGCGTCGGCGCATCAGCACAATCGAAACGGAATGTGACAAGATGCCGGCACCACCGACTCTTATAGGGGCGACCTGTGACCCGAGATAAGGGCGGGCACGCGACAACGGCGAATGCGATATCGTTATCATAACAGTAATAACAAAATAGGCGATCTTAAGTAATGTGCTTTGAACGTGGCAGACTGGCTACGGTTCCGGGAAACAGTGATGCGCATCGAGACGTTTTTCCGCGAGTGACGTCAGGGCTTAATCGAATGATTAAGGCGCCGTAGGTTCATGGTCTTCTCTCCCTCTCACTGAGCATAAGCGCGAGCGAGATGGAAGTGCGTGCTCGGAAGCGCGGAAATCATGTTTTTTAATCTTAATTTTTTGGCCGTTTAAGTAAATAAAAAAGTAAACACTGAATTCTCTCAAACATGATATTGCCGATTTTTAGAAGCCATTTTAATATTTTTAGCTTTTGTGCATAATTTGTAACAAATACTTTAAGTGTATTTTAGACCCTTTTAGACCTATGTTCGTGATTTTTTTCTATCGAGCGAAAATTGCTTAATCATGTTTCTAAACACTGATTTCCCTGCAGAAATCGTATTTTTTTAAAACTATATTATTAGAAACAGACGCATTATATTGTTTCAAAATCTCTGTTCGATTAACTTCGCTGAACCTACGGCGCCTTAAGCCCTGGGTTTATATTGGAGCATATACTTACTTTTAAGAACTTATGTAATGCAATTAATAAATGAATTATGAATTAAGCTTAGGTATCTATCAAGTCTAACATACATAAGCTAGTAGTGTAAGCACCTTTGCATCACTCGACCCGATACTTAACCAGATATCTACTTTTTAATATACTGCCTAGAAACTAGTGTAAGTAAACAGAAATCGAACGGAGATTGCAATGCGACCGGTGTACTTAGCATCAGCAGGTTAAGCAGGCTAATGCACAGTTTCATAGCTTTTGGACTAAATCCGTCTAAACCTTGGAAACAATCGTGCTAAGAGGCATCTTCCGGGCCAAATGTCCAAGATTCCCCACGCAAAGCGCTCGATTAAACATCTACTAAGTATATATATATATGTATATTACCTAGCTACCCCTAATAACATTCATCTCTGTCTCCCTTTAAATAACGTTTTATTTTTGTTAAAAGTGACACTACTGTACACTGTGTATTACAAAGTCGTGGAAATCTTGCCTTTCAAAAACAAGCTAGTGCAGATATTTATGATATCTTGGTCTTATGGCCTGGATACACATTGATTAGTGGTTAGTGCGAGTCCATACAAACGCTATTCGCACTCGCAAGGCAAATATATGAACTCGCACTAATCACTAATCAAAGTGAATACAGGCCCTTGTGGCTAGAAAGCTGCTGTAGGTTTTTGTTTCGTATTATGGTTTAATTCCGGGTGTTTGACCAAAGAAGCGATCTCATTATCTCATTTAGCAGGTACGGGCGCACTGGCGTTCATGAAACGATTCCAAAGTTCAATGAATTAACTTATCAACTAAGTAACAAGGCCTTATACAATACCTACGTGGTTAACGCGTGTTTACGGGACTAATAAAGACATCTAAAGAAGTGGCACTGATTACGGTATGGTTACCGTATGAACCCAACATCTGACGTACTTAGCTATTTAAACCGAATAGGTACGATGTACCCAAAATAATCAACAGCAGCCTAATTAATGTAAAAATAGAGTGATATGATGACATAAATGCGATATCAGTTACTAACCGCTTCAATTTGAATATCGTATTGTTTCGGGCAGTTCTGTTTATATAACAAGCAATTACGCACAACAGTTTAGGTATGATTTAAAGCGGTGGCTGAGCCAATCTTCATAGTAATTGTAAAGGTTTCTTTGTTTTTTTTTCATAGCGTAACGAAGGAACGAATGGACTTTGTATTTTTAAAAACTAGTGAAAAGTTGAGAACTTATTTGTTTAGTTTGGGACGTGATGCATTGCATAACAATACAAGTTTATTCTAGGAAAGAGGTTTTATTCTTAAGGAAAGTTGTATTTATTTCTTAAAATATCAAGCCTGCGAATGGCAAAAGACGTTTTGTATGGAAAGCGAACCACCATAATGAGAGCGTCGTTCGCGGGTCGTGAGCTAACAAGTGATTCACAAAGCCTATATTTGCAGAGAATGTGCGACCACACTGCCTACAGGCCCTTCGACAAAATTGTACTTACTGGATGAACTTAATAATTAATTTTAGCTTTACCTAGGTACAAGAGAGCCACAATTAATTCAACAATGACCTCAATCTCTTACATTCACAAGCACACATGCACATTGCACACTTAAGTATTCAAGCATGTGCATGTGTGCATTAAATATACTTACGTAGGTAAACATATTAAATAAGTGTGGCTATAATTAAGTTAAAAGTAAACACAAGGTACTGCTCGTATCGCATTGTTATTTAACGAGTAGCTAAGCAAAATACTCAGATCCTTATTCCCTTGGCATTAGAGTCCTAGTGTAGATCATTTTGAGCACTGGGACCGCTTAGCAACTTCTGGTGCTGACTGTACTTACTGCATTTTGTCACTTTACTAAGTGTTTTGATTCTTCACTCAGATCTTGCCCACGGTTAAAAACTAGTGTAGGTACTTAAGTAGCGATCTCAGTATGAGCATTGGAAAACCCCCTGATCCCTATAACATCGGTTACCTAGGTTATATTCCACAGGACAAACTCTCTAGGTCTGTCAAATTGATTGAATTATGAAAATCCTACATGAATAAAAATTAAGTATCTACGAGAGAGAGTATGCCGATTTTTACGATCCATAAAACTTCTTCAAACGGGCGCTTTCGGAAGCATTATTCATAGTCGGAATAAAGTCGGAATAGTATGAGAGCACACGTTGCGAAACGACCGGCGGCAGCGCGCAAGCGCGGCTACGACGCCACTACGAAAGTCAAATCTAGAAGTTCGTATGTCTCCATCTTTGTCGCTCGAGTTAATAAGTGCGGCAGAGACGGAGATATAGGAGCTTTGGAAGTCGATTTTGGTGGTTTTAGCGCAGGGCGGGCGCCGCCGTGACGCCATGACGGCTCAGCTGACGCCGCGCCGCGTGACGTGCCGCGCGCATCGATCCCACCATGGTCGCGCTCGTGCTCGCTCGCTAGTCACACCACACGTCGAGTGACGAACACTCCGTTATGATGGTGCGACGTAGCGGCAGGTACACCGTCAACTGGCGTGGATTTAAAGACTACGCGCTCGGCAAACCCCCGGATGAAGGTAAGCTGAAAGTTAACTCTGCGCTTTCTATTGTGCCGTCATGAAACGAATCGTAGGATAACCTCAAAGCGAAATATTTTCATTGCTTTTCCGCGAAATGTCTCGCGCTGTAAATTCGTGTAGTTGTTTCTGCGTTATGACAGATCCAAACGTGATGTGTTAGATATTTTCGTAATAGAGTTCAGAACATAACACAACAAACTGCTTCAACTATCCATAAATCTTCCTTTTACTACCGCTTTATGAATATCTTGTCTAGGAAATAAATATAAGTCTGATAGGCACATCTTCGCCTCATATTTTTTATTATGAACACACTGTATGTACCTGCAGCAAAACCATGGTTTATTTATTTGAATAAAATTCTTCATGTTTTCTTAATGTTATTTTACACAAACGCTACCTAAATATTTGATAAGCAAGTTCCGTTCCTTATAAATTTTATAATGAAATTGGTACATAAAATTTGCTTTTAAATTCACATGAATTTATGCTTAGGTACTTACTCTGAATAAAAAGTTATATTAGTCCGTAAATAGTACTTCTTAACAATTAGTCAAAATTAATAGACTGGACTACAGTACAACACAGTGACAAGAAAAAATGTACCTATTACCTAGATTAGGTATAAAATGTATATCCGGTTCGAGGGACCATATCTCTGTAAATATTTTTTTAGTACCTGGTGAAAATGAACTACAAAATACGTAGCATTACATTGTTTCTCATTCTCACCCATACATTAACTAGTTGCAGTGTCCTCATACAATATTAGAACATCTCCAGAATATTCAATGAATTTCATCTCTTCTTCTGAATTCTGACAGAGACTTATTACATCTCTGAGTTTTATTTGTTGTAACGACCACTTAGTAAATAATACGTTTGTATAATATATTATGACTAATAGTTTTTTTATTTTTAGTTTTTTTTGTATTTCATTATTAATTAGCATTCTACATATTGAAGGGCCCTGAAATATTTAGTTCAAAAGATTTATGATCAGCGCAGTACCTACACTACGAAAGTATTGTCAACGATTATCATTCAAGTAGAGTCAGTATCCAGATATTTTTGAGTTTGTTAGTTGCACTTGCAAATACAGAGACACGTAATCAAAAACCATACCGTATCCTTCCCTGGGTTTAAATTCTATATACCGTATCACCATAACCATACCGTATCCTTCCCTGGGTTTGCATCTACTACCCGACGAAGTCAAGTGCAAACGAAATCCAATGGGTTGCTCTTGGCCAATCGTCTGCATGGCTTGGACGGGTTGTACTTAATAATCCAGTGATTCAAACAGACCGTACTATCGGCGAAGTTCCTGAAAATTCATGTGACACGCTACCCAACATATCTACCAAAAGAATAAACCTTTTGGCTTCGGAATAGAGCCTAAAACCGCATGGAACTAGTGATAACTTCGTTCAATATGGAGGTAGATAAAGTTATACTTACATATATACCTATAGGATGGACACGCAAGTTTCCATGATATGCTGACACGGCTAATGATGTTTGACGTGAGGGGTTTACGAGTTTGTTTGTATTGCCTTTGTGTTGTGTAGGTATAACTTGTAACCTGAAAAAACCTTGCAGGTGTAGGTAATCTCTAGGTAATGTGAACTCTATTGGATTTGATATAAAGCTCAAATTGTTAGTCTTCCTCGTTAAGGTTAGTTCAATTGTTTTTCAGCGGTCACTGAATGTCATGTGCCCTAATGGAAGGTAATTAGAGGCCGTGGTGGTATATATAATTTTTACTCTGCTCCAATTTTAAGTGTCTCTGTTTGGCCTTATGGTTGACTGGTAGAGAATGCCATTTGGCATTAAGTCCGCCCTTTGTACATTATTTTTGTTTTGTGCAATAAAGTTTAAAGAAATAAAATAAATAAATAAAGAGAAGGGTTAGAGCTAATGCGGACTTGTATAAAAGCTTTTAGGGTTCCGTAGTCAACCAGGAAGCCGCCATGTCCATGTCCGTCCGTGTATCCGCGGCTTAGCTCAGTGACCCTTACTACTTGAAAGCTGTAATTTAGGATGGATGTGTAAAATATTATCAATCACGCCGACGTAGTGTTAAAATAAAATCATGAAAAATAGTTGATGCAAGTGCATAAAACGACGTCGGACTCGTAGTCACACTATTTTGTCACACTGGTGTGACCACGAGGAATTTATTTTCATCGTAGCCACACTGTAGCCGCAATGGTGTGACCACGAGTCTGTCGCTCATAAAACGAACCATTTTACCTGATACCTACCTATATATCAACCTGAGCCACCGGCGAGGTTCGCTAAGGGAGGGGTAAAATGCCTCATTTACCTATGCTCGAGTTATACACACAGCTTTTCACTTCAATTGTGAAAAGTTATGTGTAGCAGTTGGGAAAGAGGAAATGCCTATTTCTAGTAGTGGTCTGATTGTCAGATATTACACACATCTAATATTCAGAGCAATGACGCGTAGTAAGTGTCTAAGAGGCAACCGGATGGCTCGCGGTATTTGAGCTCCTGAAGTGTTGTGGATGTGGAACCGCCCTGTGCACCCCGAACTGAGCCAACTTGGACTGGGGCGGAAAAATGTTAAAACAGTTTTGCATGAAATATTAATAGATTACGTTTTGCATCCCGTTGTTTGGTAATAAAAAATAAAAATAAAAGCTTCGGAAGCTCAAATACCGCGAACCATCCGGTTGCCTCTCGGAACACATTCATTGCCCAGAAGCGCTAATACGTATCGATCCCGTGGTTTTCCTCGTACGTAGCGGAAAGCGACTACGGCGGTCTGACGCATATGTGTCGTCATGGGCCATGAATGGGTTAACTACAGGTGCTACAAACTTTTCTTAAATTGCTCGGATTTCTGTCAGACCAAGTCGTTGAACTATTGTTTAGGTGTACTTAATTTTCGACACGTGATATTAGACTTAAGTACGTCATCGTCATACTGCCAAGTCATTTGATGTTTTGATACGGTTTAAAATAATAAGTAATTCACTTCTATTTTATCTGCTTTTCTTAATTTAGCTATAGAAAACACGGAAGTGAACTTTATTAAAGCATATATGTGTAATAATATAACAAGTTTATTCAACGACGTTTTATCGGGTGTGTGGCTGAGTCTTAGAAAAAATACATTATGAACTAGAGCATAAAAGTGGAATTTTGTGCATTATACCACAAAGGCGAACTTTGCAAACATGGGAAGATTTTTTTTTATTCCATAGTTTGGGATACGTACTTGATTATATTTATTGATGGGATGTTACTTAACTTCAATACTTTGCAACCATTGAATCGTCGTCTGTATGTCAGTCATATTCTTGTTCATCTGTGCAGGTGCAGGGTATCACGGTAGCACAATTGATGTAGGTAGCAACAAATAAATTTACCCACATTAAAATAGTTAGGTACTTATTGAAATTAAGTACCCCTCTTATAAGGATATTAAAATACTAGAAAATAATAATTTCGGGGGGTTAACCGCTACAGTCCTAATATTGACCTAATACTGAAAGACAGATCAAATTACACTTATTCTTTGCCGGACAGCCTGCAATATGATTTCCTTTTTTATCGTCCTAATAAGTGTGTAATGAACTAATGAACTATATACAGTCAGCAGTACAGTCAAGGGCACCAATATATATACACCTCAAAGTCTCAAAAATATGTAGACAGACCTTATCCTGCAACATAGTTTCATAAATATGTATATTACAAATGAAACTTTTAGTGAATACATATTGGTGCCCTTGACTGTACGTGTACGATATTGACTCAAAACTATAATAAAATAAGAGCTTGTCTAGATAATTTTGGGCACCTCGGCCTCGCCCGCGCACTTAATCGTAACCCAAGTATTTTCTTTCATCCTGACCTAGTTACCGAGGCTTTATGAAGAAATCCTATTTACCGAAAATTACGAGTAAACCCCGGCGTTTCTTGGTGTAAATCGTAATAAATAAAATAACGCATCAGGGGTAAAGAGAAGTTATATGGTTACATTTTTCGTAATATCGTGCAGGGCTATCGCAGCACATGTATCAATAGCGTCAACTCTACATTTTTCTCGCACTATACTTCTCGTTCTAAGTGTTCTAATAAGAAAGAGATGATAGTGCGAGAAAAATCGAGAGCGCTCGCGGGGCGCCGTGAAAGTCGTGCAAGCGCATTTCATATATGCCTGCGGCGCCGTAGGTTCATGGTCTTCTCTCCCTCTCATTGAGCATAAGCGTGAGCGAGATGGAAGTGCGTGCTCGGAAGCGCGGATATCATGTTTTTAATTTTAATTTTCTTGCCGTCCAAATAAATAAAAATGTAATCACTGATTTCTCTCAAACATGATATTGCCGATTTTTAGAAGCCATTTTAATATTTTTATCTTTTGTGCATACTTTCGACGACCACCGTAGCCTAGTGGGTAGTGACCCTGCCTACGAAGCCGGAGGTCCCGGGTTCGAATCCCGGTAAGGGCATTTATTTGTGTGATGAGCATGAATATTTGTTCCTGAGTCATGGATATGTTCAAATTCAACTTCAACTTCAAATTAACTTTATTGCCATAACTTAAACTATACACTTAACCTACATTACAATATAATCCAAAATTGACAGTTATAATTTATGTATATTATCTAAGAATCATTAAAAATGCGTTGTTTTGGCAATGGGTACCTACCAACCTCAGCATGCTGAACTGTTGTCCAGCGCTGATTTTCAGCTTGGCCCCTTTTCAGGTGGTCATTTCGGTGCATTATAGACTAAATTGAGAGCGCGCCTTCCGCGCGTAAGCAGTGATTTTGGAATGCTCTGTGTAAATAATGAATTAGACTAGTTCAAAGTGGGTTTTGTGCATTGAAGTTTACACTAAAATTCTCTTTAAAACAGTGGCTACATAAGAAGATACGTAGGCAGTGTATTTAGTTAATATAAAACTGTGTTTAACTACAAAACACTAAAACAAACCAAATAGCGCGCGAATTATATTTAAGCGCTTTGAAAACAGCCGCACTTAAGCCGTTTTGGACGCGAACTCGCCCGCTGCTAGTTCCGCAAGGACTGTGAGTGACTTCCACGAATTACCGTGAACTCTATTGACCTTTGCTTTCTTTCGGTCAATTTTGGACTAAAAAATGTCGCAAACATCCTCGACGAAATGTGCACGTTGCAAGAAGCTTTTGTTGAAAAAGGCACGTATGTGCTGCTCTAAATGTAATGCGACGTATGATCTTAACTGTATTAAAATGAGTCATCAGAGATATAACTCATTCTACGCACCGGATAAAACACGACGTGATGAGTGGAGCTGCCCGGATTGTACGAGTAAAGTAGCTGTACCCGAAGACAATCAGATTACCCCAGATCACCCAAGACCCGGACCGAGTACAGTGCAGCCTGGCCATGAAACTGAGCAGGCAAAATCTTCTGTAACTAGGAATGGTGGTGGTGACAAGAGTGATGGCGATGTCAACGGAGACGATGGTGATAACATATTTCTCGAAGATTCTTTGGTAGATTTTAGAAGATTTTGGGAGGAAATGAGGGCTGCACGGAAAGAAATGTCATATTTTCGATCGACCATGTCCGACTATATGGAAGTTATTCGATCACAAAACGACCGCATCGAGTTACTCGAAAACAGAATTGCATTTCTCGAAGCGAAGGACAATGGAGCCCAGATCTGCAAGATATCTAGTCTCGAAGAAACATTTTGAATTGAGGATCGAAATCAAGAAATGCTGGGAAATGATATCGAAATAGCATGTTTACCTGAGACTAGCAATGAAAATGCTACGCACGTCGTCCTAACAGTCGCAAAAAAGTTGGGAGTGGCACTGGACGAGCGCGACGTGGTCGAGGCGCAGCGCGTCGGAGCGCCTCGCTCACCGGCAGTTGGCGGAAGCGCGCCGGCGGCCGGCGGCACCGCGGCAGCCCGCCCGCGGCCTCTCGTCGTGCGCCTGACGCGCCGCGCGCAACGTGACGCGCTGCTCCAGGCCGCGCGTGTGCGCCGCCGCCTTTCCACTGAAGGCATGCTGGACCTACCCGGCTCGCCTATACCCTTTTACATCAACGAGCGTCTCACACGGCTTAATAGACAGCTCCACCAGCGGGTGCGCGAGACCGCTAAGAGGCTGAGCTGGAAGTACGTGTGGACGCGTGATGGTAAGATCTTTGTTCGACAGGAAAACGGGAAAGCACGACACCAAATTCGCTGTGATGGGGACATAGTCAAGGTTTTTGGCGACAATCCTGTTAGTGACTCTATGTAGACTTGCTCATTGTTATTCAATTTATGATTTCACTTATTACAATTCGATCTCAATGAAACCGTACATTAGTAATTACATTATACGGGTTATAAAGTTAAATTTTCTTGTAAGTTTAAATGTTTATGTCAACAGTTATCATTTATTTGTACTTAAAAAGCGGCTAATTAATTTAAAATACATCCAGACATCTCACTCATTTGTTGTACAGTTTGTAAATAACAAAGATATGGTTATTGGCCTATTGAACCCTGGCTCACTTGGTACACGTCATGAGGAATTTCTTGTAGCCCTTGAACGACACTCGGTAGACATATTAGCTATAAATGAAACTTGGTTGCGACAAGAAGAAGAAGCCCGCGCCCCGGCTCCGTCGGGCTACCGGCTGAGACACGTGCCGCGCCCCGCCGAGGTGCGCTCGCGCGGCGGCGGCGTCGGCTTCTATATCCGGCGCGGACTCTATGCGCGTTCACTCGATTCTCCTCACACACCGTTAGTGGAACAAATGTGGCTAAGCTTAAAACTGAACGGACTTAGATTTGCCATTGGTACCGCTTACCGCCCGCCCTGGCTCAATGTAGACACGTTTATAGACGCTCTAGCCGAGTCTGTAGGTTCGTTTTCTTCTTTTGATCACATAATTCTCATGGGAGATTTCAATATAGATGTTTTGTCCCCTAATGAAGGAAATACAAAAAAACTCGTAGCTTTTCTAAATTGCATGAATTTGAAACAATATGTGACCCACCCCACCCACTTTACTGACCATTCAGAAACACTTATTGACGTAATTTGCAGCAATAGTAAAATTTCTCAGGTGTGTATAGATCACGTTCCTGAACTTAGCAGCCATGCCTTCATCTCATGTAGCCTACACGTAAAAAAACCTAAGTCGTGTCCTATTTGGATTTCATACAGGCCAATCAAACATATTCCTCTCAATGATTTCAATGCGCTAGTAGAGTCAACTAATTGGGAACGACTCTTGAGTGACAATGTTAATGACTCCCTGTCATTTTTTAACTCTTATATTATCTATATTTTCGACTTGTATGCCCCTGTAAAGAAAACTCTCATAAAAAATCGAAGCTATCCTTGGGTAACATCAACTGTTAAAGAGATGATGAGGCTGAGAGACGAAGCACACACAAGGAGTCGTAGCACTGGACTGGAGTCTCATAAATTATATTACAAGGAATTAAAAGGTATTGTTAACCAAGCCATGTTTACCGAAAAACAGGCCTTCTTTAATGAAAAAATTAATGCCAATTTGAAAGACTCTCGTAAATTGTGGAAAAACATAAAAAACAATATTGTTGATTTTAATGCTAAAGAATCCAGCCTTCCCCATCACTTTAATGACCCTAATTTAATTAACAAACATTTTCTTAACACTCCACACACGAATGTTACTATATCAGATCTTACGTTCTTTGAATATAATCGTTACAACACAGAATCTTTTTCTTTAAAAACTATCAATGAATGTACTGTCTCTAAAATTATCATGCAGATTTCATCAAACGCTGAGGGTGTGGACGGCATCACGCGAGAAATGATTATTTTAACGCTTCCGCGAACCCTGGGGTTCATCACATCACTTATTAACCAATCTATCCGATCAGGAGTATTCCCAGACGTTTGGAAGGAAGCTCTTATTAAACCTATTCCAAAAAAAAACAATCCCGTGGAATATAAGGATCTAAGACCGATTAGTATATTGCCTTTCTTGTCAAAGGTTATTGAGAAAGTTGTATGCCAACAAATTACCGAGTTTCTTGAAGCCAACGGCATCTTGCCGTTAAAACAATCTGGGTTCAGGGCTGGACGTAGTACTGCAACTGCCTTATTAGATGTCGTTGATGATATTTTGAATGACGTTGATGCAGGAAAGGGAACAATCATGGTTTTGCTTGACTTTACCCGCGCATTTGACACCATAGACCATAATTTGTTACTTTCCAAGCTTGCATATTATGGTTTTGATAATCTTACCTTAAAGTGGTTTTCTAGCTATTTAAATGGTCGCCTACAAAAAGTAAAATTAAATAATGAGCATGGTATTTGCCGGTTCTCCGAAGCTTCTCATGTTTCCCGAGGTGTCCCGCAGGGTTCAATATTGGGTCCAATCCTATTTATTTTATATAGTGCAGATATAATCAGTTCTATCCAAAACTGTAAATATCACATGTATGCCGACGACCTACAAGTGTATCTGCCTCTTAAACCTAGTGAGACTCCCTGTATAGTAGATAATATTAATGATGACTTAGCACGTATAGTAAAATGGTCCAATAGAAATAGTCTAGTTTTAAATCCCCTTAAGTCGAAATATATTATTTTAGGTTCCAAAAAGCAAAGGCTACAAATTATCAACAACAACCCTTTGCTTAAAATTGGTGTTGACTGTATTGAACAGGTTGAAGAAGCAAGAAATTTGGGAGTTCTCATGGATGGTAAACTCAAATTTCATAACCATGTCTTAGAAACTGCTAAAGTCTGTTTTTATCGACTAAAAATATTGTATCAAGTCCGAAAATATTTAAGTACTGATGTCAGAATTTCACTGTGTGAATCTCTAGTTTTGTCCAAACTCAATTATGCTGATACTGTCATCGGTGGTTGTCTATTGTTCGAAACTAAAAAGCAAATACAACGTGTCCAAAATGCGTGCGCTCGATTCTGTTTCACCATACCGCCCAGAACACATATAACACCCTATCTTAATGGGAGTGGGCTAATGAACATGGAGTCGCGACGAGCGCTGCATTTTGCCTGTATGCTATTTGGCATTGTAAAGAATCTGACACCCCAGTACCTGTATAACAAGTTAATATTTTCGAAACGGCATGTCAGAGAAGCTGTACGTCTTATCTGTCCAAAGTACAACACAACTGCATTTCGTGGTAGTTTTAGATACTCTGCCACGAAGTGTTGGAACAATATTCCACCGCCTATCAGGAATTCAGCATCGGTTTCCTCATTTAAAGTTAAGTACAAAAAATATGTTCTTTTTTTACAGAAATCTGTTTAGTATTAGTATTATGTATTAATTTCACCCATACAGACGATTGTATTTCATCTTTCAAAATAAGGAGTAATCTTGCAATAGCAGCTTAGAGTTTTACTTTAGTCCGCTGTGTGGTTTAATTTTTAATTTTTATAGACTAGTACATAAGTAATATTAGTATTGTTTTTTGTAAAGAACGTGAATATTTAAGAATATTTTATGTATCGTTTTAATGTCATTTATGTATCCTTTTTCAATGTTGCCGCAGATAGGAGCGCTCTCTTGCAAGGGAATCCACGGAAGATCAGCGTCAAGGTATTTACATGGTACCTTGTCCTTAAGCTGAGTGGAGTCCTTTTCTCTGACGCTTTTTTTTAGATTAACATTTCGCAATAGTTTTAAGCAAAAATGTTTAAGTATTATCCATGTCTTAGTCTAAGTAGCGTCTTGAATAAATATATTTTCTTTCTTTCTTTCTAAATAACATGCGCAGTGCAACAGGTTGTACTCAATATGAAGTATAATAGTATGATAATGTGTATGTGCGTGTGTGTGTGCGTGTGTGTGTGTGTGTGTGTGTGTAAGTGTGTGCGTGATGTGACGTGTGATTTGATGTTTTAATTGTATAGCAATTTGTGTGACGTATATTGTAATTATGTAAAGTGTGGCGTAAGTATATATAGTAATTAAGCTTTATTATTCTAAAAAGTGACTACATGTATGTTCAAAGGTTGTGTTAAAATTTGCCTCTGAAGTTCAAGTAAGTGCCTTTTAACCAAATTTTTGAACTTGCCCAAAGGCATAGGCTCTCGTATTGGTGGAGGCAGATCATTCCAGATCTTCGCAGCGGCAAATTTGAAGCAACCCCTAAATTGTCTGGTTTTGTGTGCAGGAAGTATTAGTTCTATGTATTTAAGTATTTATCTCTCATCTCTCACTTATAATAAATCTCTAAATTAAAAAAAGAATCAGCCAGTATCAAACTAACCATTTTTGAGTCCCCCGATGATTTCAGATTCCCATGAACGGAAAAATATGTAACTTTTTTCATAAGCACATTATTACTCTAGCTTCCGTTTAGGATAGTTTTTATCCGACTGCGACGGTTAATTAATTTTCGGAAACATTTGATCTCATTCAATTTTTTTTTTTTCTGCTTGAAATCGTAGCCGCTATATCTGTCAACTGTCAGTGACGTAAAAATGGCGGGCTTGCCATAACTATCGAAAATTAATAATTTCGATCCGGTGTTGTGATGATAGACCTTCACAAAACGCATATTAAATTCTAAAGCGTAAAAAAATTATCGATTCTGATATGGAAACTTAATTATATGCGATAAATTCGTCTTGAGGCGTAATTTCAATAAATGTATCAACAATTTTCAACAAAATAACGTCAAACGTCAAAAGTCTGACTCTCTTCCTTTTTTTTAATGGCATGGCGATAGCGCTGTTCTTGCGTTCAGCCAAAGTCTATTTGAGTTTCTGCAAGATTGAATCACACGCTGAGTATTTAATTGTCACGATATTGCACGGCTATCACAAGACAGCGCGCGAGCTCTCTCGATTTTTCTCGCACTATATGTCTCTTTCTAAGTTATCTGATAAGAGACAGACGGATAGTTGGAGAAAAATCGAGAAAGCTCGCGCGCCGTTTTGTGATAGCCGCGCTGGTTTGTCA
This sequence comes from Epinotia demarniana, assembly GCA_945867215.1. Classification (NCBI taxonomy): domain Eukaryota; kingdom Metazoa; phylum Arthropoda; class Insecta; order Lepidoptera; family Tortricidae; genus Epinotia; species Epinotia demarniana. Next base: position 9,646,003 of record OX244264.1, read on the forward strand.
GTATTTATATTTATCAGCAATAAAGAGTATGTATGAAATCAGTATAGAACGGGCCTTTTATAAACATTAATTATGAAGCGCGTCAGTATTAGGCCTGCATCACACTGGCGCGGCCTGGCCGCGGCGGACAATAGTAAACTTGTCCGCCGCTGTCAAATTTAATATTGTCCGCCACCGCAGGCCGCGCCAGTGAGGCTGTGCCTTAAGGCGGCTTCAAGTTGACATTCAGCCAATATAGAGACGACAATAGAGACACAGAAATTGGCCAACATATACAGGAAAATACTTTTATCATAAAGCCTGCAACACACATTATTATGTTGGCAAGGGCGGGAACGTACACAAGATTTGCCAGAATGTGATAGTGCAATCTGAAACATTGCAATATGAAAAAAATAAACATATTGTTTTAACATTTTTTATAATTTCCTTTATTAGAAAGGGACTCGGACTCGCGTTATTGTTGTAGAACATACCTAGTGGTTAGGTATAGTTTGGAAAATATAAATTGGCCGTCTGTTGTCAAATTAAAAGGAGATCTTTTGTTCCACGTAAACACTTACCGGTCAATGGGTACTCGAAAGGATTATCTATTATTAATACCTAAACACATCTTTACCTGAGAGTCGGAGTGACTCAAGAACTCAAGATCATTTCAGCCATCCATCACGTTTTTATAATATAACATAACACAGTGTTCAAAATATGTAGAAAAGAAGATCAATAAACATTTAATACTGCAGCGTGTGTCCTACCCGTTAGATCTATTGCCACAGACATCTACTAAACGTTTACCCCATTATTAATAAAACTTAAAATACCTCTTGATAAATAACACGTGTTAGGTCCCTTTCTTAATAATTTAAATATCAGAGTGACAGGTTTTAACGTCATTGTAACTAAAATATATAGGTTTTCAACACAATTGCTCGTAACGTACCTCTTATTGTGTCGCTTTTAGGCTCATAATCCTGGATATTAAAAACGCGTGTTTTATAACATTACAACACTTGTGTGTTATGGTTATATCCCGATTAAGTCACGTTGGCACCTTGCAGCAAGATATATGCATGAACACGGTGCATTCTTAAATTAACCGGGTTGTACAGAATGTACAGCTATTTTTTTAATTTTCGGCAAATGGATTCTTACTCGACTAAACAAATTAAATCCTTTTTGTTAATTAATTGACTATTTCTTTTTGTATATGATATGGAAACGTTTAATTTAGTAAAACTATTCACTTTTCATAACATTTTACATGAATTAAATACAGATAACATTTTAAAACGAAAATATAATTCTATTTTGTATTGGCTGTTTAGAGATTTCTGTGCCCACACTGCGCAAACTTCACGAAAAAAAAAACTGATGGGCGCCCTTATAGGTTATTTATTTCACAAATATTTGTAAAATTTGTTTATGCGTGTTTGGTTATTATCAAAAATGTTGACTCGTAGTGACTAGAAAAATGATAAATAGAATGGACGCCACTGGAAATTCTTGGCGATGTGCAATTGTGAGTAAAAACCTGTTGTCATCTTAATGATTTACTTAATGTAAAGTAAATTATTTGGCAGGCCTATAACATTTTCATCTTATGAAAATGTTTTTTCCTCGCAAAATGTGTTGAAAAACGTCGTATGATACGCGTGAGCTTTGATAATTACATCCTCGGCTTCCTTATCACGCTCACCTGCGGTTCGCGTGAACAATTTCGCCTCTGATGTAATTATCAACCTACCTCACTTGTATCACAATGTACTATTATTGAAAGTTTTACATGATAGGTTAAAATTAGAACTCCATGTGTCCTATTTCCAAGAAAAGAAATGCGTTAACTCCTACATTAACATGCAAACGAAGTCGCAGGTACAACCAATTTTATCTATAAAGTATGTTTATCGTCGTCATGTTTATCGCAGAGCGGCACAGCGGTTGTGGTCAAGCTATAGTACCCATAGTACAAGCTTTGCTTAGTTTGGGAGTAGGTCGATTTGTGTAAAATTGTCCCCAAATTTTTTTTTCATTGTTACGAATGTTTTAAGTGTATTTTAGACCCTTTTAGACTAATGTTCGTGATTTTTTTCTATCGAGCGAAAAGTGCTTAGTCATGTTTCGCATCACTGATCTCCCTGCAGAAAAGCCTCAAGATAACTATTCGTATTTTTTTGAAACCATATTATTATAAACAGACGCATTATATTGTTTCAAAAACTGTGTTCGCTTAATTTCGCTGAACCTACGGCGCCTTAACGATACAAAATTTATAGATCACTAACTATTGCCCACTTCTTATCACCGCGAGAATTGCCATTTCTACTTCCGCTCTCGATATCGATAGAGTCGAATTTCCTTAAACTGGTCAGATGGAATGCTCATCCAGAGTAGCCCCGAATCCAAGTCTAAGGTGGATGTCACACTGCGACGCGTCTCCGGACGGAGGAGGTGCGTTTGTCGTTATATGCAAGTACCTCAGTTTGTATATAAATTCCGTGTGGTAGGTACGACACACTGCAACGCACCTCCGTCAGGCGAAATTTATATGCAGCTCCGCACCTCCGTCCGTTAATGCGTCGCAGTGTGACGACCGCCTAAATTCTCATGAACTGTACTAAGTAGTCGGGTTTGTTGACATTTGGGACTGGCCAATACCCTTTTATTTATAAATTGTATAATGCAGGAAGTATTTCGTTTCCGTTAAATTTCTTATAATATTATTTGGTTACTTTATTATTTACACTTTCCGTACCTAGACAGCCTCCGGCAGAGGAAATTGGGGTAGAGTACATCTTCCAGGTAATGAAATCGGATAAACACGTCGTGTCGGGCTTGGCGCAGTGTAGGTACGGTTCCACAATGTCAGTAAAAGGCGGTTTCATGTTAGAAACTTCGACATTGCTGCACACAACACAACATAACTACCTCAGTAGGGTATTACGCTGGTTACGCGACCACCTTCGGTTAGCGACCACCTTAAGGAGAAGTTTTTTTTCAATTGAAGATAATATCAATTCTACAGACTGTATTGAGAAAATTAGTTTGTACATGCATTTTTTTGGTGTTTCAGAATAAAAATCTACTAAAAAACCGAGAGAATATCCTTTCAGTTCACCAACTCAGCTAAGTGGTCGCCAACCGACACATGAAATTAGGTGGTCGCTAACCGGCGAAATAACCCTACATTAGTTAGACATAGTGAGACAATATGCTTTCCTTGTTGACTATATAGGAACGTAGGTAACCCCAAAAAGGATACGATGGAAGCCCGAAAACTTACTTATCGTGAAGATTGTGATGTCACGTCATATTATATTCGTATTGCGGGTAGGTAGGTACTAGCGACTCGCCCTGTGCCTCGTGCGATTAACTTACGCCAGTATAATAGGTCCAGTACCTTCTGAATGTATAACCAATGAACGTACATTTAAAGCGGATTATGGTTACAGTATTAATAATTCAATTATAATCAAGGCGTAGCACGGAGGCCATTTTATCACTTATCGCTGTGGATAAGACATCCGTCACGTTTTGACAAGTATGCGAATTCGAGAGTGATGGATATCTTATCCACAACGATAAGTGATAAAATGGCAACCGTGCTACTACCCCGGGATCGTAACTTTTGTAGCATTTTTGGTGCACCGTAGTGTTGTTAACGGAATTGGTATAAATAATTTCAATCCTAATGCTTATTTAGCTTTAATATTAACCTTAATTAACAATTTTGATTGATGTTGTCTAAAAATGCTACAAAAGTTACTATCACTAATCTATCTATCGAGCGAGCTTTATGAACTCGTAGCCCGTAGGTAACCCTTGAGTGAATACCTACCTTGTTAGTTCAGAATTTTTGAAATTGCTTTTACACCTTCCCTAGAGGAGCTCCATAGAAGTCGTTTTTTTTATCAATACCTATTACCTACTTACTTCCAAAATTGGGCCTAGAAGTAGCACCACTGCTACTTCTTGCCACTTCTTGCTGCTACACCGGCAGGCCGGCGAAACACGCCGTTTCCTTACATTGATAATTAAATAGTGTTTTATCTGCTTAAACCTCTTAGAAAAGGAGAAACCAAAGCCGGAAAGTGACCTGTCCAACCATAATGAAATATTCTTGAGAAGTATCATCGAAAGTCCGGATTTTGGGCGAAAACTTGAGGTAAGTTGAAATTCCATAAGTAAGTGGTAGTGGGTACTGGCCAACTAAAAGAATAGTCGTTTACGTAAAACAATAACACCAAATTAAATGCATGGCACTCATCTGAAAACCTGAAAATGAATTTATATAAAATGGGAAATGCGGCAAACTAATAAACATGGCAACATTTCTGACAAGTCGCAACATGCTATCTTATCTGTAACACAGTTGTGTATGTGTGAGGGAAGCGGAACGGCGGGTATGTTTTCCGCATATCTAACCAATTTCTCGTGATTTATAGCGTAATATTTTTCCTGTGACTGATAGATTAGTTGATTGATCACAGTTACTCGCAACGTTAGCGAATAATTCATTAATGAATAGAACTTCATTAGTTTTCATTCATTAAAACCACAAGTGCCACGCCTACGTCGTTGGTAATGTTTTGGAAGTTCCATTGTGAATCTTGTTAGATTGAAACGAAGTAGAATGTGAAGTGGTAGTGCTATTATTGCAGCCCATCGAATCGGAGGAGGACTTGGTCGTAAAACCCGTATCGTTGGATAACGTAAACATAATACGATTGCTGAGCGAGTATCGTGGCAACAACATCAGAACTATCGAGCAAGCTGAACTCGCTATATTGCTATCCAGAGTACATTTTAAGGTATGTTTAGTTATAGTATCGCTAGCAAACTATATTTTATTACCTCGGTGCTATTTCGGAGTCGCTTCTATACGCTGAAGTGTTGATAAATAGCAAAGAATACAAAGTTACGTCAGTTACAGCTCGGCGTACGGTCAGCTTTGCCTTTGTTGTGTTACTAACGTCTTGTACAAGCATCTGACTACAATAAACATTCAACCAGGTACTTAATATTGGTCAATATTCAAAAACTTCCTAAAGGTAATTTATCCTTCATATAAAAATGTACGCATTGTGTAGGAGTAAGTACTGTTAGCATGTACTTTCTCCAAACAGGTTTACTAAATGTACAATAACATCCTTGAATGGTTGAGTGTAAAAATATATAAGGACTTAACAACTCTAAATGAGGTCACACTGTTCTGTCTGTATATCAAATTATCTATCTGGTCAACACCAGGGACCCGCCCGGTATCCCCTTCGAGGGTTTTTGAAAGGGTTTTTCGTAATGCTTTGCTTACCAAAGCCGATGCTCCTCAAAACCCATTCATTTGGCTATTAAAGCGCTCCAATACGGTATCGCCTTCAAAGGGTTTTTGAAAGGATTCGCTTACCAAAGTCGATGCTCCTAAATACCCATTCAATTGGCTTTTAAAGCACAATGAATGGGTATTCAACACGAGGAAGCGCTTCAACCCTTTAAAAAGCGTTTGAAAAGCCTTTCGAAAGGGTTTTTCTATCAGTAGCGGTAGCATCCCGTAAGGGAAACCCCTTCATACGGCTAAGTTAAATGAATAAGTTGAAGGACAGCAAGTGAATTGGGCTATTAAACGAACGGTTCAAAAGCTTTTTTCTGGGAAGGGGTGGGCGGGTCCCTGGTCAACACATATGTTTTAAGAATTTGAATGCATCCATATCACTACAATTGACTGTACCTGTTGATAAAATGTTTCTACATTTTAAATTAATTGATATTATGTTTCTATTTTAAATCACAATACATACATACAACTTTTTTCAGGCTTTAATAGACGCTCATGATGAAATAGGTGCCCTGTGGCTTCAAAGAGGATCCGGAATTGATGAGCACCCCATTGTGAAGCAAGACAAAGACTCTGTCGAAGCAGGAGACACCAGCCCCGAGGAAAACGGAGACATGCCCGTGGAAACTGTCAAAGTGGTTGGCCTCAGGAAAGTGCCGGGACAACCTTTAGGATTAACGGTAACTTTGATATTTTATAATTTTGAAGGTTTAGGAACATAAATCACACCTACACCTAGATTATGTTTCAACTGAATTCCAAAAACATATCCAATTAAAATTAGAACTTAGTTTCTGTGGTTACCGGCTTCTGTGGTTACCGGCTTAGTTACTCAAGTCAACACAATTATTTATTCATATGAGATCTCTATTATAATGTGGTAAATTTATAAAATGTATTGTAGTTGGCTGTTTACTTTTGTGACATTCAATTACAACATATACGGGTTAGTGGCATCAATTGTGTTAACACATTTACTGTGAGAGATTACATAGTGCTAAGCTTGTAGCCAATAACATGTGAAAAACCGTATGTTAAGTAGAGGAAACTGCCTGCAAGCAATGCAAAATGTGCAGATTATTTAATACTAGAGTCTGCCCGTGACTGTCCGCATGGAACTTGTTTATATTGTAGCCACATACAAACTTTCATCCCCATTTCCAGTATGAAAACTCTCCTATATCCTTCCCCGGGACTCAAACTATATCTGTTCCAAATTACGTCTAAATCTGTGCAGCAGTTTAAGCATGAAGCGACAGACACATACACTCTCTGGCATTAAGTCTATCTTTTCCAAATTTTGTAATAAAGTTTAAATAAACACATTATCATGTGACAATTCCACAAATGAAGAGTCTTATGTCACCTTGAACCAGTTTCCCAAAAGTTGAACAATGGGTTTAATTGTGTAAATGCTTATGTAGAATTCAAATAAGTTACGAAAATTGTTTTCAATACAAAAATTATGATTCATTCCAAGATTACATATCACATATTTGCACGTGAATTGCATGTTGTTTATAATTAAGTCACATCAATTAGGCATGAGTCACGGAGGGACATTATGCAAGTTTAGTTGATTCAAATTTAGTTTCATTTGCTAATGCTGGTCTCATGACAAAACATAATTAATGGCTGTGTTTTTTTCGTGAATTTCGGTTGACTTATTTAAATATGGATTTTGTGCAGTTACATATTTAAAATATGAACCTTGATTATGAATTATCAACAGCATTATATCAGCTGAAAGACGTCCCCTACTGAACATAGGCCTCCCCCAAAGAGTGCCACAATGGCCACAACCGGTATATGTATATTGTATCAAAGTAGTCCATTCAAAAAGCAACTCTATATTCCTAGGTAAAAGATTCAAATTCCAATAACAGCTTTATATACAGTCGCCGTCAATGGACTGCTAACTGTGTAAACAAAGGACTTAACTTTGTTTTGTCACTGTTTCTCCTCATCAAACACCATTGAAACTATACACTATTGAACCGGTTGTTACCTTAAATACAAAACCATAAAATATACAACTGAATCTTAGATATTTCATTAAAAGTTTAAAATGGTTTCATAAGTTAGGTTAGTATGCCTTGATGGAATGACGTTTTTGTTTCAACAATTTTCTATAGTGGGTAGTGTTGTGACTAAAGTTGGTGATATTGTAAAGCCGCTACACACTACCCAACTCACGCTTTATATCTCATCGCAGTTGTGTACACTACGCGGCAGTTTTATCAGTGAGTAAAGAATCGTAGTGTTTTATCAGTGGGTAAAGTGGTTAAAAAAATACCTTCTTGTTTTTTATTTTCGATATTTTAATATTGTATATGTTTTAAGTAATAAGTAAATTTAAGTAATATAAGGGGACAATCTTACTTACACTCTTACACAAATCGACCTAGTCCCATAGTAAGCTCAGTAAGGCTTGTGTTATGGGTACTAGACGACGATATACATAATAGACGTAAATACTTAAATACATAGAAAATATCCATGACTCCGAAACAAATATTCATGCTCATCGCACAAATTTTTGCCCTTACCGGGATTCGAACCCAGGACCTCTTGCTTCATAGGCAGGGTCACTACCAACTAGGCTAAGGCGGTCGTCAAAGACCGCCAGCCTAGTTGGTAGTGGTTGGATTGAAGGTGTTTTGACATAAAAGAGTACAGTAAGAGTCCTCCCCATCACTAGTAAATTCATCATTCAGAGACAATTTCAATATGGCGGTTTGTTTACTTAGCAAAGTCCATTGTCGGCGACTTTAAAGTCGGCCACATGAAATAATCTCAACCATATCAGAACTTATAAAATATGAACTACGGCCACTACTGTACTACGGAAATGTCTCCTTATTTGTAAACGTCCATAGGCTATATATTATCGCACGGCTTCGCTTGCGCTCTTTGTATACACAGTCAATATAAATTGTCATCATCCCACCAATATTTATAAATGCGAAAGTTTGGATGTTTGTTACACAATCACGCTTAAACGGTTTTGGATGAAATTTGGCATGAGGATTTATAGCCTGAATTAAAATATAGGATAGTTTTTACCCTGGGTCCACGCGGGCGGAGGCTAGTGGCAAATAAAAACAAAAAAAATGTAACCCAATTTGTTCTTCCAGGTAACAACAGACGAGCATGGCCAACTCATAGTAGCTAGAATATTAGCCGGCAGTTCCGCGGCCAAGCAAGCCTTGCTGTCCATAGGCGATGTCCTTCTAGAAGTAGACGGAGTCCAAATAGACACTGAGGAGCAGCTCAAAGAAGCAGTGTCTAAACCCAATGACAGGGTCACCTTGAAAGTGGGGCCCAACCTCAAGCAGAAAAGTTCTCAATTGACAAATAAGCTTAGTGTGAGTAAATCAATTAACAAGTAACAATGTTAATTGAGTCAGTGATTATCTAATTAGATCCTGTTACTATGTACCCTAATGGGAACATGAGTAACTTTGTGTTTTTCTGACAAATGTACTTAAGAATCTAGTTGTGCCTCATGCCATGCAGTACTTATATTTTTACTTATTTTGATGTTTATTGCAGTGTTACATGAGAGCTCTGTTTGACTACGACCCCAAGGATGACACGCTATTGCCTTGCAAAGAAATTGGTTTGGAATTTAAAAAGGGTGACATTTTACAAGTAAGTTGTAATTCATTAAGGGCCAATATTCGATTTTCAACCTATAGTGATATCAAGTGATTGTAGTTGAAATCATTTGAGGGGTACATTTGCAACAAAATAATGACGACGTCTTTAGCCGAGTTGGTAGTGACCCTGCCTATGAAGCTAGAGCGGGTTTGAATTCTGAGTAAGGAGCCCATTTATTTGTGTGCACGAATATATTTGTTTTGTTTTATTTAATCCGTCCAAATATCGACCTTAAAATCTAAGCCAGAAGTTTCAAACTCTCTCAATCAATGTTATCTGTACTAGTGCTATTTTCTCCAAAATACAACATTAAGAGTCCACAGTATTTCCGCAGCCAAATTTCACCTTCCTATACTAACGAGTTTCGACCTCAGTTTAAAACTACGTGTTGAATTGTGACGAAACTTTGCATATAGAGGTATATCTATGTACTCTAGTCTATCTATCTGAAGCTAGATAAACTAATTACAGACCTGGATATACCCCATGTACAAAGTAGGTACATACAAAGTTTTCTTACAATCCAACACCTTGTTTTAAAATGAGAGCGTAGAGAATCGAGCTTAGAGAATATTTAAGAGTCCCCAGGACTCTTAAATATTCAATATTGTCAATTTCAGGTGTCAGACAGAAAAGATCCGAACTGGTGGCAGGCGAGTCATGTAGAAAACACAGATAAGGTGGGCTTGATACCGTCTCCAGAGTTGGAAGAAAGAAGAAAAGCCTATGTTCCCCCTGAGGCCGACTTTGTACACAAAATTAGCATATGTGGAGCTAGGGTGCGTAGCATGTACCTTTATTACAAGCTTATTTAATTACGCTTCTTGATAATTATCACCAGTATAAGAACCAGTGACACTCGAGTTCGCTCAACTTTGCATAACCCGAACTCAATTCTTCTTGTAATGTACGACTGTCACCGAACGGGCCGGGCCGGAGCGCACCTGCGCGTTTTTTGCAAGTTGCCAAAGGAATTTGAAGCTTCAATATAGACGTTAAGTTTCATATCATCGTGATAATTATCATTGATAATTGTCCTTTCGAACCCTGGACCACAAAGCTGGTCTTGGTCAGACTATGACAAAGGGGGCCCGTTAAAAGGGGGCGCGGGACTTAGAAAATTTTTGATGGAGGTCGGTATCATTATGACACCTATTTTTTATGTTGCTATCGTATAGAAGACGCTAATATAAGCAAGTTTTGTATGGGCAACTTTTCTCTAAATTTGATAATTATCGAGATATTGGCTCCTAATTTTTTTTTTCCGCTCTTTTATAAAAAAAATTACCATGAAGATCTAACCTATCCGCCATCTGATTCGGTTCACGATACCGAATTTTTTCTAAGTACCAGAACCGTTTAAATTACTTTTTTAGGAGCCAATATCTCGATAATTATCAAATTTATAGAAAAGTTGCCCATACAAAACTTGCTTACTTTAGCGTCTTCTATACGATAGCAACATAAAAAATAGGTGTCATAATGATACCGACCTCCATCAAAAATTTTCCAAGTCCCCGGCCCCCTTTATCATAGTCCAACCCTGGTCTTTGATAAAGGAAACGTTGAAGAAGTTGGTTATAGCAACTTGTCCCAAGAAAAATCCGTCATGTATGAGTAGTTGATGACCATGTAACCAGTACAGTCGGCAAATAATGCTTGTACTAAAAATGATATTCTTGACTATGTGTACACGAACAAATTCGAAAGGATGCCCTGGCCGGAAGACACTTTTTTTATACGCAATCTTTCTGTTGGTTATATATTCTTGCCTCTAGTAGTAGTTTATGCGACTGATCCATAATGAGAGGGCTTAAAATACGAGTGTGGTTTTATGAAACGAGCGTCAGCGAGTTTCATAATAGGATCACACGAGTGTTTATGCCCTAATTATGTACAGTTGCATACACTACTTTATCTACACACATATCATAAGTAGTAGTAAGTAACAGCAAAAAAACAACAATAAAATGACAACAGCAATGGCGGCAATTCGATCATCCGTCATAACGAATGGTTTTTTTTAAATCATAGACAAACGAATGAAGTCCCTATACTCATATCACTCGAGATCAAAATTTCGTGTGGTTTTGTATTTAAAAAACGTACTGAATTGACGTTTCGTATCGATAACTGTTTTAATATCTATGGGTACTACAATAGAGACTCACTTGAGTTTTGACAGCTGTTCCAAACTTAAACTCATAACGTTACAAAAATCTGTACTGTAAAAACATTACAGTACAGATTTTACCTACTACCACAGACAAGAAAGTTCTTATAGTAAAATCGGTTGTAGTAATGCTGGTCATTTCCTACGGTTTCTGAACGCATTTTAGAGCATTAGTGATATGTGCGTAGATAAATCATGTTTATGATTTAGAGGCAAGAGTATACAACGGATCAAGCCATGCCTAGGCTCGTTCGTCCTATGAACATACGCCGCCCCGTAAATTAACGGGTAGTGCCACAGATATAGATATACACTAGATAACGTAAACACCTCAATCTGTATGAAAACCGACCGTGTTTCTACCTACTGTGACGTCACGCGGGCGAATTAGTGATGTGAATGTCTGTGATAAGGCATTTTCTTAATATTCACGGACAACCGGCTACCACAACAAATACGCGCGGAATGTCAGTGGAGTCCGAATTCGGACACGCGAAGTACATGAATTTGCGTGATCTATGTATATATATGTGGTTAGTGTGAATGCACAAAATAATCGAAATCACAACACACATTGTTAACATTCACTTGTTTATCCCGCAGATATCTAAAAAGAAGAAGAAGTTCGTGTACGAGTCGCGGTCGAGCGTGAAACTCGAGGGCGCGGAATTAGCCCTGTATGAAGAAGTAGCGCGCACACCGCCGTTCCTGCGGCGGGTGCTCGCGCTGGTGGGCACGCGCGGCGTGGGCCGCCGCACGCTCAAGAACCGCATGATAGCGGACCACCCCGACCGGTTCGGGGCCGTCGTTCCCCGTAAGTCTATGGGCATTTTTAAAAATTCGTGTACCCGATTAGCGAGAGTTGTTAAATAAAAATTAACTTTTCTTTTCAATTTATACATGCTATGCATATACACGTTATTTAATGTGAAACAAGTTCAATTTCACATAATATGTACGCAGCATAATTAACGGTACCGTTTGTACCGGAATGCAACTTTAACGGTCGGATACCTTTAAAAGACCCGGTGAAAACCGTTTTTAAAGGTACCTTTATTTAACGGTACCGTTTGGACGGAAACTTGATTGGATACCTAAAGTATTGATACCGGTACCGGAATGCTACTTTAACGGTCGGATACCTTAAAAAAGACCCGGTCATAACATAACCGTTTTTAAAGGTACCTTTTCAATCACTGGTTCGGGCCGTCGTTTCTGCTTCAGCCCGGTCGGGCCCGGTAGCGAGTGTGGCCCATAATTTCCGAAAATCATTTTTTCTTCGTGGCAAAATTTCCGTTCCTATAATTTACCAATGTTGTGTTTACCTTTTCTATATTTTAAGTATAGATTTTTTTCGCCTTATGTTATTTTTCCCTTGGGCATTTTTTCATAAACTTAATTTCCTTTACTTCGCGGTGGGTTTATGACTGTTTCGTAAAGAATACGTTTTATTAAGCATGTTTTATTAGAAACTTTTTCTCTGAAATTAAAAATGGCCAAGACCTGATGGGACTTCTAAGGCAGGTCGGTGTAGGTACGACGACGAGCGAAGCGAGTAGGAGTGTTAGTTGTACCGTGACCCTAAGCGCGCGAGCCGAGCGAGCGAAGCGAGCGTGCCGCGGCAGCGGCCGGCGAAGCGCCAGAACCAATAATGACACAACATCCATCGAAATGTTGACAAGTTTATAAAATGGTATAATGTGATACCGGAACAGTTAATACCAAGAAAAAATTATATTGGGGAAACATACCAGTGGTAAAATGTGAGAACGGAACAATTGATACCAAGAAAAACTTATATTGGCGAAACATAACATTGGTAAAATATGGGAATGGAAATTTTGCCACGAAGAAAAAATGACTTTCGGAAATTATGGGCCACACTCCCGGTAGCGACTAGCGACGAATGAGAAAGTAGCGTTAAGGCGGTACGTTGGAAATTATCGCGTGCTTTGAAACGCCATTCTGACTAGTCAGAGAGTTAGTTAGTTTGTTAACCGTTTATATCGGTCCTTAATCTGCAAATTTTAAATTATTATGGTGTAAGATTATTACTGTTTTATTGTAAGTTTATTATTTTTTATTGTAAATTACTGTTTGACATGTAAAAGTGCCCTTATGGCCTATTTGCGGAATAAATAATTGATTGAATTGATTGATGGAGTAAAAATAAGCAGACTTTGGTAGACTCGGCGGCGCAAAAGTCACGCTTTTCGTGTAAAACTAGTTTTCAGTGGAGCGCCCGAGTCTTTAAGAGACTAGTTGACATACAGAGATATTCTTCCGTACTTGCGGCGTCTGACCCGCACTCAAGACCCGCAAATGACCCAGTGAACGTTACAAATTGAACCATTTTCCTTGCATCGTATGGTCGATATTTGCACTGTTTTACTTTGTGTTGCTGATCTCAATCATTTCACTGTATAAACCAGGGATGCCGCGGACGTGACTTTTTTGACATCCGCGGATGCGGATATTTGGGGGCACACATCCGCGGATGCGGATTTTGTGGTCAAACACTCAAAAACGTAAATAAACAACGTCCATTTTATGATATCACCAGAGGTCGGCGGGGGTGAGCCGTTTTTACGTCATGTTGATGTTGTGAAGGGACGCCTGGCCGGAAGCAGGCGGGCAGTCGATCGCTCGTTGCGTTCATTCAGCCCCATTCCCTAAGGTTGGAGGTTAGGGTTACTGTCCCGACAGCGTTCCCACATTACAATCTTCCATTCTTCTTGTGTTCCTGCAGAACAGAAGGACATCTGTAAGGTTTTTACGACATTAATGTCATTTAGTTGTGCCTTGTAGATATTAATATGGATAAGGTTGGGTACACCTTAAAGAAATATTTAAAAAAGACAAAACTAAAATGAAAATGGATTACAAAAAGAGTATGAAGCTTATTTATTTAGTGTAGTTTCTAGTTTAATAAATAACTATAAGTTTTTCTATATTTGCAATTTTTAATGAAATCGCAATCATCAAAAACGTTGAGCGAACAAACCAAAAACGCGTCCGTTGTTCACAGAAACGGTAAGATTTTTTTTGACTAATGGTGAAAATATCCAAAGCTCGCGCGGAAAGCGCCGGGCTCCTTTCTTGTCGCAAATTACACCACATCTGCAAAAACTCTGCATCGATTTTGGCGAATGCAGATGCGGATGCTGATGTTGAAATTTGTCTGCAACATCCCTGGATTTTTATTTATTGCAACATTTCCAGACACATCCCGGCCTCCTCGGCCTCTGGAAGAGAACGGGACTTCCTACTGGTTCGTGTCGCGCGAGGAGATGGAGCGCGACGCGCATGCGGGTCGGTTCCTGGAGTACGGCGAACACAACGGACACTTGTACGGGACGCATCTGGACTCCATCAGGGCAATCATCAAGGAAGGTGAGCGAGTTGGTGTGACGTCATAAGTTCAGTTCAGTTCACTTTATTCGTTAACAAATAACAATTATCATCATCAAATGTATTTTGGCAAGATGCGCAATAATAACGACTTCGATGTAATCTGTCCTTGTTGTCCTATGTAGTCTGATAACACCAGTTAATGAAATAAAACATTTATTTTCTAAAGTATACTAAATGTAAAGGTAATGTATGACCTGGTAAAGGTTGCTGGAGTCCGCTGGATGCAGGTGGCGCGGGACCGGTCACTTTGGCACTCTTTGGGGGAGGCCTATGTCCAGCAGTGGACGTCTTTCAGCTGATATGATGATGATGATGATACTAAATGTACCGAGGATGCTGGCGGCATTTCCTCGCTGCATTGAAAATTAATTGGACAACTTTAAATAGACTATGCAAGACTTGCAGGGTCAGCCATAACTTGTGTGCCTTTTCGCAATAATAACTCTTGAAACAAAAAACTTGTGATTCCAGGCAAAATGTGTATCCTGGACTGCGCGCCGCAATCCCTGAAATTGCTCCACAACAGCAGCGAGTTCCTGCCATACGTGGTGATGGTCGCCGCGCCCGGCATCGAGCAGCTCAGGAACCTCACCTTCGCCTCCAACCGGAACTTGACGGTATGCATACGACAATCATCTACATAGTCTCGTTCTATACCTCACTAGCTTCTGCCCGCGACCCCGTCCGCGTGGAAATCGTTTATATCGCAGCTCCACCCCACCACACCACAAATCCACCCCAAACATTTCACCCCCTTAGGGGATGATTTCCGGGATAAAAACTTTTCTATGTCACTCTCCATCCCTTCAACTATCTCCACTTAAAAAATCCAACAAACACAACACACTTTCCCATTTATAATATTAGTATGGATTCTATTCATGCAAAATAGGCACACTGGATGTCGAGTTAGGGTGTTACCACACCAATCGATCGATGCCATCGATCGATTATGTATACGTCGATCGTCAGTTTCTACTATCAGCTAAACCTACCAGACCAAACGGCCAATATCGATCGGTGGCATCGATCGTTTGGTGTGGTAACACCCTTACGGAAACGCCCAGTACAACTAACTGCCTCATTCTATACAGGGTGTATCAAAAATGGGGTGTGAACCGATCAAGGGCATAATAGGTAGGTATCGTGTTCTGATAATAAAAAAACTACTTGGGTGAGGACCAAAGTCTTGGCCAGTAGTTAGCCTAGTTAATTGATAATAGCCACTACCAATTAACCGTGCTAACTACTGGCCAGGAATTTAGTCCTCACCCACTTATAAAAAAAAAATTGACTCGACTTTTTTTTTACATTTGTATGAAACAGGTCGCCTCAGTCGACCAACGCTCCATACAAATGTTTTAAAAAATCGCGTATTTTTTTCATCTTACTGTTTTCTTATCAGAACACGATACTTGTTATGCCCTTGATCGATCCACACCCCATTTTTGATACACGCTGTATATAGTAGAAGATCAACAGAAAAAATCGTGAATATGATTCAAGGGAAAGAATACGGTAATTGACAAAAATCAAATCAGTTTCTTTTTATGAAACTTCAAAAACGCTCTGTTAGTGTGGAATTTGTGGGGATTACTTGCTTGTGAGATTACGTTGAGCTACGGTAGCCTAGTGGTTCGGGCATGCGGCTGTCAAGCGGCGGTCGTGGATTCGAATCCCGGCTCGATGAGTTTTTCGTAACTTATGTACGGAATATTTACCGTTAGCTTTTCGGTGAAGGAAAACATCGTGAGGAAACCAGTCTAATCCCAATAAGGTCTAGATGGTAAGGTCTAGGTCAGAGATGGCAGTCGCTTTCGAAAAACTATGCCAAAACTTGGGATTAGGTGTCAAAGCGGACCCCGGGCTCCTTTAGGGGCACAGTCGGGAATAACGCTACAAAGATGACGACTTACTTGTGAGATAGTATGCCAGTAAATACCTTGTGCTGGAGCATTATTATGTGGTAGTATAGATGGAGTTTAGATTAATTTAAACCCCTTTGAACGCCACTATCATCGGTTTGTATTGCAACGTAGGACAAACCTATAAACAAGAACCACAAATTTAACTTACACTGATGATATTCAGCAATATTACACCAACGTTATCATATCAGCCGAAAGACGTCCACTGCTGGACACAGGCCTCCCCCAATGAGTGCCATAAAATTATGATGACAGCTAAAAATAATCAAATTACAATCAAGCAATGGACGATAATGTGGATTATGAATTATGAACAACTAAATTTAAAATTACAATTTCAAGCAATGTTAGATGTGTGACATTCAAAGGGATAAGCCATGTCACTGTTATTTTAGCAGTTAGCTTTAATATCCTTGCCTGTCTTTGATTGAGGTATTGAATCTAGATTGTCGGAATGCCGAAATAATTTAGACTTAACTTTTTAATTGCGAGTGAAATTGTGATGATGGCTTGCCGATTAAATTAATTGCCCAATCTGTCATCCATCCCTTTAGTTCAATATGATAGTAGGGTAAATCCCAAATAACTTTCCACCCTTAAATAACCGCCCCCGTCTTACTAAAAATTAACCCTGTTCCCCTACAAACAGAATTAAATTTAGTATAACGTAGTTATTGAAGGGTGACCAGTAATTAACCCTTATACTAAAATTAATTCTATTATAGGTGAAAAGAGTTAATTTTAAATATGAATGAGGTGGCCAGTTATTGGCTATTTACCCAGTACCCATATCAATCTGACGTAAAAAGGTTAAGCCTATTTTTCCCCCTAGTTCTTAGATTTCAGATTATATTTCTTTCATTTTAATTAGAGAATCCTTATACTCAGTTGCACAAACGAAAATTATCATTTGCGACTGTCACTGTAATTTAGCCAATCAGAAAGTGACAATGTCCAACTAGGAATGTTAAGTGGCAATTACACTTCGTCGTTCGCCGCATGCTGCATGCGGCGACCGCAAAAGTGTAAAGAACACGTTAGTCGGCCGCATTCGGCGATCGACAGCTCACGAAAGCTAGCACGAATGAATTGAACTAGTGAATGATAATGTCTATGTAGGCATCACATAATTATTAAATCCTGTGATGCAAAAAGTGATTATGATAATTGTGTTTTAGAGAATAGCACTCTCTTTGCTCTCTGCTCCTTTTTTACAGTTCGTAGAAGCCACCACCTTTCGATTCTTGACATTAAAAATAAGTCAGTAAAATATACATAGGTACGTTTATTTACAAAGGACTTTAATAATAATTACTAAAAGGATTAACTTTATACTTGGTGCAGATTATAATAATATCATTTATTTTTTCTTGAATAACGAAAACGTATTAGGTACATGTTTACAAAATATTAGATAAGAACGGCACTCACACTGCCACTCAAAGTGACAAGTGACATTACTTTCGGTCAATTCATTCATGCCAGCTCTCTTGAATCTACCTGTAGTAGGCTTGTTGTAGGCGGATAGACTAGTGTAAAGACGACGTTTGTTGGCCTAAGTAGTTTAAAATTAATTCGGCGCCCACATTAGGTAAACGACGCAGTGTGATTGCCGCTTTAGACTGATGGACGTTGCAACGGTGTGTTGGCATGCCAGTGTTTTGTTTAAATCTGTATTGTACGCATGTCTAGTTCGACCGGCAGAGCTCCATCCGCTTTAGCTCGCGCCGTGCGCGTACGCTAGAGTCCCTCGCTTCGCTCTATGAGGTAAGTTTTCCTTTTTTTTGTTATGTCTACTAAACATATTTATAACCGCAAGATTATAATAATAATAAATACTTCGTAATGCACTACAACATAAGATAAACATCTTGCAATAATGGTAACAACAGGCGGTCACAACACGTTTCACTACCGCGAATCGAAAACGAAAATCTTACGTGTATCTCCATATTTGTCGCTCGAACTAGCAAGTGCGACAGAGAGGGAGATACAAGAACGAAGTTCGTTTTCGTTTCGCGGTAGGCCCTCTAATCATTATGGTTGCTGATCTTTTAACCGCAAGATTTAATGTTTCTGGAACATATACTTTTTTCTTACATAATGTTACTTTAGTTCCTCTTACCTACACATACACTTATCGGAAATATGCCTGTGCTTACCACTTTCTTTTTTTATAAGAAACACAAATCATTCTAAGAATATAGTTCCAATTCCCATGCATTTCAGTTTTGTGTTTTATGGATTTATTTAACTCTCTTAGTTATAAGTGTGCTTAACAATGCTAGCAAGTCCTTACATGCATTGTCAATTGATTATCCTATAGAATGTTAATGTTGTTTTGTGTGGAATGTGCATCTTGATTTTGTAAAAGATATAGCATAACCCTAGATGTTTACACCTATGCTTATTCATATTATTTTACTAAACGGAACATTTGACCTTTGGGTACGCAAGAGAAAAGCTTGCCACTGTCGAATTCCCTCGATGACCCAGTTGTAAACAAACGAATAAAGTACAGTTAAAATTATATACGCTGTCCGTTTAGCACTTGAAAGCTTATCTTGTGAACAATGGCACTGTTTCCTATTATATAAGCCCACGTGACTTAGAGAAGATGGTAACAATTTGTATGAGTGTTATTGTTACTTGCTTAATTTTTATCTGGTTGGATGATTTGCGGTGGGCTTATACAATAGGAAACAGGACCATTGTTCACAAGATAAGCTTTCAAGTGCTAAACGGACATTAGAGTCCGCAGTAAGCTCGGCCGATTTTCACCTTCCCATACAAACGTAGTTAAGCTCTCATTTTAAAACTACGCGTTGGGTTTTGACGAAACTTTGCTCATACAATGACATGAGGTATATCTGTGTCTGTAATTAGTTTATATGGTTCCAGTTCAAATACCGCAAAAAACAAGTTTGGTATGAAAAACTTAATTCGCTGTATTTTTTACTGTGGTATCTGAGGCTATATAAACTAATTACAGACATAGATATACCTCATTTCATTGTACATGCAAAGTTTCGTTACAATCTAATCCGTAGTTTTAAATGCTTAACTACGTTTGTATGGAGAATCGAGCTTACTGCGGACTCTTAAATAATTTTAACTATAACTAAAAGCGAAAAACTATTTCTAATTTGACCTATACGAATTAACAGGAAGACGACATGAAACAAACGCTAGAAGAGAGCGCGAGGATACAGCGACATAACGAGAAGTACATTGACCTGGTGCTCACCAACCACAATAACGACACCACCTACTCGCGTCTCATGGACGCGCTGCACTCGCTCTCCACCGACCACCAGTGGGTGCCCGTCAGCTGGATCTACTAAACACTGCATTGCTGGCTCAATAACTAACTTACTCGATCCAGCGTTATACCGAATGAGCAATGTATAATAAGCATTGTCAATTGTTGCGCTTATCGATCGTCTCTTAACCCATTAAGGGCCCATGACGACACATATGCGTCAGACCGCCGTAGTCGCTTTCCGCTACATACGAGGAAAACCACGGGATCGGCTACGAGCGTAGCGCGTAGCGATTCTTGGCCATGAATGGGCCCGTCAAGCGCGCTAGGCACGTACAGTACCGCAAATATAAGTTACAATACCTGCGCAGAAAGCATTTCTTGAAAACGTTCTAACTAATCATAAGGCAGTGCGTTGACGCGGGTAAAATCTTCAACGCCCATTGGCCTAAATTTTGCGCGCGACGACGGCAGCTCCGGCACCCGCCATTTTGTCTGGCGCCATGAGCGGGAAAGCACGAGTTCACCTGTCATTGCATATTGTACCTTACGTATAGTGCAACAAGGTGTTTATTGAAGTGGTTCGATTTCAGACAGAAATCAAACCACTTCAGCAACTTCAGTCAGATTGCGACATATGTTAGATTTCATTCGGTACTTGTCAGCACTCGTCGGCGTGGACGAAGATTGCCGATGTAACTTATATTTGTGGTACTACTGTCCGGGTGTGCCTAACTCGATTTGGTCTATGGCGCGCTTGGGGCGACGGGCTAAGAGAAATACTCACGTTTGACGGGTTAAAGAGTATGCGTGACAGGTGATGGTGAATTATACATCTATCTATATATTATAGTGATCAATCTTAGTGACATCTACTCGCATCACAGACGCGCTTTGCGCGTTACTTTTAGACCAATAACTGGTAGACTTAACACTTTGAATGTCCGTGCATTATATGTAATGCACCGTCAAACTAGGTCTGCCTCGTCTACGTGACGTCATAAATGGATGATTCTATACATTTGTGCATTACATGTAATGCACGGACGTATCGACCCATGACAGTGGCGAAAGCGAGGGACAGTCAAAGTGTTAATACAACTATTTTTTGAAAAAATCACCAAACCAATCAATCTTTTGTGACGTCCGATAATTAGTACGAAGTGTTTCATAAAAGGCAGCTTGATAAATTAGGCTGATAAATTTAAAAATATGGATACCACGAGGTTTTCCCGCTTTAAACAGCTAGTTCCTTTTATATCGATGATGATTATATGAGCTACTAAACCCCGAAACTTAGTAATACGAAACTTAATAAATTATGGTGATATTGGTACGACGGCGGTAGCGAATTACCGTACGGCATCCAGGAGTCACAAGGGTTTCGAAGTCCCTGCATTGATTTGAGGACTCGTCAAAGTCTAATGCAAGTTTGCATGCTATTAGCTCAATTTTTTACAAAATAAACCTCTAAAAGTATAATGGGAACTGGCACAACTTTAATCTTTATGCTATCTTTTTTTACTTTTTTTATTAATCAAACTTTATATAACTTTACAATATGCTTTTTAGGATCGAATTTGAATGTGAAATGAATTTGTATTAGGTTAAGTCATACCTACATCACAGGTTGTATGTAGATTTATATTATAAGGATGAAATCTCGATTTTTATTAAGTATTAAGAAGTATTTCTAATTAAGATTAATATACCAGTATTGTATGAAATGGTATTTTAGCGAATATAACCTCGTAAGTCCTGTGTTTTTTTTCAACTGTAGCAGTCCTAACTGCCCAATGTACTACACGAAGTACATACTAAGCATAGTGCTTCAGGTCGAGATGATTGTTTTCAGTTTTAGTAACTTCTTGCTATTTGTATTTTTATGTTTTTATTTGATATGTTATTCAGGTTCGCGTCTCTTCTGTGCTCTTTGCTAAAGTTAAGTGCATAAAAGCATAAACATATCCTCATAAATCTAAAATCAAACAGATCTTCATTTGATCAATACATTTCTTATATGCACGGAAGCCTTTAACAATTGACCATATGGCCCGTGTTCAGCGCATCCTTAATTAGTACTCGGTGAAGTACATTCGGCAGTTATTCTTGCTATGCAGTTTAAAACGTCAGCTCTGAAGTACCATCGTACAAGTAAGCTTGTACTTACGAGGGACATTGTAATGTTGATACAACATTTTTTTTACCATGATGTCTAGGAAAATTAAGAGCATCGTATTTAATGCGCACTGCAGGTTTTGTGAAGATAGTTTATCGTAGTTCTTAATATCTACTAAGATGCAAGGTGGCTATTGGCTATGGTCCCCAACGATAAAATGTGGAAGTTGACAGGTTCAACTGGATACATTTTATAACCTAAAAATCACTTCTAGGTTATTATTAAATATATAATCTGCTGGGGAACATAGGTTCTTTCATCTTATTGTGCCACGCCTAAATCTTCTAAATCTTAACTCAGATTTAAGTAAAGTCATTCCAGTGATCTGCAATTCTAAATTTACTAACACGCCATGTTACCACAAATTAAGCCAACTTTATAACCTCCGCTGTACCCTTACCTGTTATATTCCTGGATTTGTTATTTTCATGCCTCACCATTGAAAGTGTTCTTAATAAATGTCCCACCTAACAAACAGGTTTAAATTTTTGTTCTCTAAAAGAGATCACTTAGGTTTAGACGTAGTTAAAAATCTAATTTACAATGCTCTAATAATTAGTAAGTTTCGCATAAACATGCATTTAGTATTTCTGCTTTAAACACTACAAATATATAGAGTTAGAAGTAACAGCTGACAAAGACAACATCACAAGACGTGTTCACGTTTCTTTATAACTTCAGAATGTGGCTTCGTTAAATGGTTACGAACGAGAGTTCATTGAGGCCTAGATCAAACACTGGCAATGGAGCGGTTTCATAGACGCATTGTACAAAATATATGTCAATTTAAATTAAAGGAAAAATTTAAAAATTTAATGCTCCGAGCCGGATTCCAACCGGCGACCATTCATGGCCCGTCGCTACTAACCAACTGAGCTATCGGAACAATCTGTCTCGGCCACTAAATCTTTCAATCAGTTCCTTCCTACAAAGCCTTAGGGAGGAGTGCAAAATATATGTCACACTATCCCGAGCTTTGTAATGTACATGCTATTAGGTATCGCGTACATAAATAAAGCTTTCACCTCTGTCTAGCAAGTACTGTAAGAACGAGAGATACAGGTTTATTTATGTACGCTATAAACCCTGGCGTGCTAAGCTATCGACAACGCGTACGTACAGTCGTACACCAGTCTTCAGCCATGTTTGACCATGACCTAAATTTTATAATAATTGTATGTACCTACTTTAATATCACATAAATATAATCTTACATTTATCTAGCTGATACTTCATATAGAATCTCACATTCCGTCCATTTTTGTTTTTGTTATTTAGCTATAAATTTTATTGTATCAAGATTTATTCAATATACATTATGTAATTGCTTTGTTTGTTTTATTTGTTTGGCTTGTCAATAAAAAGGTATCAGCGTTATTCGCCCCATTCGTTTTTCGTACAATTCGTATGTCGTGTCATTCTGGATTCGTCACACATTCTTTATTCGTCTTGTCTTGGTCTTGTATGATTTAATCTTCCTAAGTCTAATTCTGTAACTTGTCTCATTCTTAATATATCCTAATCGTATTTAGTCACGGTCTTCCTACGACTCACTCTTCATATGTCTCTCTCGTTTCTAGTATCATTCGCACTTTATCTTTCGACACACTCGTTATTGGTCTCTCTCTTTTTTTGTCGTTATTGGCAACTTGTCTAGTTCTTTTTTGGGCACGTTCGCTAGTCGGGATTATGCGATCGATTACACAAATGCGATTCTTCCTATTCGTGATTCCCATACAGTATGGATTCCACACAATTGCAGTTTACTAAATTCGTGATTCCACACAGCCGTTAATTAAACGCAATCGGGATTCTTCCTATTCGTGATTCTACACAATATGGGTTCAACGCAGCTGCAGTTTACTACATTCGTAAATCCACTCAGTTGTTATTTTAACGCAATCGGGATTCCTCCTATTCGTGATTCTACACAATATGGGTTCAACGCAACTGCAGGTTACTACATTCGTAATTCCTCTCAGTTGTTATTTTTACACAACAATTTTTACACGACAACAAATTGTCGTAAATGTGGACACGCCGGACAAAAGCACCATTTTTTTTCAGGCACTTGTTAGGTCCATAGCTTTAAGTTTTTGATAGGGACCAACTCCTCCGTCAGCTATCTTAGCGTAGTAAGTGTAATTTTCCAATAATTGTTGAATTGCTTCGCCGGCAACGGCCTAATACCACTAACATCCCCTATGAATAACCCTGCGTCATAACCCATTATGTCCTAGCTGCCTACGGACTAAAAGTCAGATGTGGAGCAATAAAACCAGGAACACAGATTGTTCCTGGGGTGTGTAGAGAGGTGTATGTAAATATGTGTATAGTTGTGGAGTGTTTCGTGCAGGGACTGATTTCGGTTACGGTTTTACCGGTATGAAACCTGTATTCCATTACGGTACCGTAATGGTGTAAAGGTTACGCGCACCGCGCCAACATAACGGTACCGTAACCGTTTTGAAATATCGGTTACCGCTATTCGATTTAAAGGTAACCGAAACCTTTATAATACCGGTTCGAAACCGGTATTATAACGGTAACCGAAAAAAATAAGCGAGCTGGCATCGCCTGCCGATGCCGCCGCGGCCGCCGTCAGGTCAGGTCACGCCAGTGCTTGTGTACTGCGTTAGGTATTTTGTTAGCGATAATCACATCATGTGATAAAGTTAATTTAAAATGGAAACATTATTATATTTCGTAATTTCATATAGCAAATTAATTGATTGATTACGGGTTCGATTCCCGTTCTGCTCCGCTGGTGTGCGCGCGTAATGTACTATTTATTCGTACTTTGATTGAGCTTGGTATTAAATGTATCAATGTTGTCCGTCGGCCGATATTTTTAATTAGGTACCTAACTAATTTCCAACACAAGGTGTAACTAAACTATGAAAGAATTCAAAATATAATAGAATCTTCCGCGGCATGATAAATGGAACGGCGCGGGCCGCGGCGCACAGTGAGGAACGGGGGACGGGGAGCGAGCGGTAGTAGAGGAGTGCGGGGGGGGTCCGCGGTATGATAAACGGAATGGCGCGGGCCACGGCGCACAGTGAGGAACGGAGGACGGGAAGCGAGCGGTAGTAGAGGCGTGCAGGGGGGGGGGGGGGCGGGTCCGCGTTATGATAAACGGAATGGCGCGGGCCACGGCGCACAGTGAGGAACGGGGGACGGGGAGCGAGCGGTAGTAGAGGCGTGCGGGGGAGGGGGGTGTCGACGCGGGCGCGGGCGAAACGGTAGCGGCATATCATACGCTTCTTTGATGCTCACCGACAACGACACTCGACAGTGCAAACGCGAGCTATTCGATTCGATTACAATATAAAGATTAAAATCTACAACGGCAAGAAAACGAAAGAACGCCGTATACGCTTTCTTTTCTTTTGATAATGAAGCGAAAACATCATCCTGTTTGGTATCCGGCTGTACATCTGTCATCATAGCTCCGCACTCTCCGAGTCCCCGCCCGCACACCGCACCTCACGCTATGTTGCTGTGCCAATGTACTGAATGTAATGTTCCTACTGACGATGCGACGATGTCGCGGAAAGAAAGACAAAACGGCAGCGCCGGCAGTTTGGCAACGACGCCAAAATCTAAATATCGGTAACCTTTAAAAATCGGTTAAGGTACCGAAAAAAATAAAGGTTACCGTTATATTTCGATAGCGAAATATAAAGGTTCCGCTACCGAAACCGCTATTTCAAAACCGATATGACGTCATATCGGTTATGAATAATACCGGTATTTTTCGGTTATGCAGTCCCTGGTTTCGTGTGGGTGTAGTAGTGCGGGTAGCGGACTGATTGCACTGCGGACTGCTAGTGAGCGAGGGGGTAACCTACACTGGGAGTAGACGTAGTTTTAGGACATACCCGTGTCCTCTACCATGGTATGACCGCTATTTTTAGAACTCTTATGCTAAAAAAATATTTAAAAATGGTAATTTATGATTGACGGGAAAAGACAGTTACAATTGTTAGAATTGGACTGAAAACGAATGAGACTAATTACGAATGTGACCAACATCGAACGTGTCCATAAAATTTAGGCGAATAATTGAATGAGACCAAAATCGAAAAGGAAGAATGAAGAATGAGTCCTAGGAAGACGTGACGAAATACGATTGAGATTTATTAAGAATGAGACAAGTTACAGAATTAGACTTAGAAAGATTAAGACATATAGCGAACAAGACGAATCCAGAATGACACGACATACGAATTGAACGAAAAACGAATGGGGCGAATAACGCTGATACCAATAAAAAGGAGGCTGCATTCAGTTATGTTTTATTGTGTTCAGTTCGGCATGGCCTACGCGTTGGCTTGTCGGGGCACGTTCTTGTGCTGTCGGGCGGAGAGTTTGAAGATGTTTGGGTCAATGTGGTTCAGACTCGTCTCAGACGGAGTATGCGAGACGGGGTCAGAGTCCACTTTTTCCAACAAATGCGGCGCCAGTAGAAGAAACAGTTGCTGGAAATAAAATAAAGGTGTCAAAAATACAGGTGTACAGAACCAAACTCAAAAATACATGTCGAGACTACAAAAGAAACAAGCAAGTTCAAAAAACTAACAGAAAAAAATTATTTTAAACAAAAGCTAGCCTATGTCAACGGAAGCATATTTTCGAATCGATTGACGTCTCATTCATCAAAATCTGTTTAGTAGGTATCTTTTTAAACGCTACGGTGAAACACACGTAATACAGACGAGGGCCTACCGCGAAACGAAATCGAACTTCGTTCGTATCTCTGTCGCACTTGCTAGCTCGAGCGACGGAGAGTGAGATGACGACACGAATGAACATGGATTCCACCGAACGAAGTTCGTTTCGCATGGTTTCGCGGTAGCCCCTCGGACTGCTGAAAACATATTCCTTCCTTTCGTAGTCACGTCAATAATATAGCCGGGTTTTTACAGTTTTAAATGTTTTAGGTGAAGGTCAAATTACGGCGCCGGCATTAGCTACAGTGCAGAATCCTGAGCGCAGCGAGGGATAGGTACAAAATGTTAACGTCGGAGACGAAAATAAATCTGCTAAGTATTCGAGTGAAAATTCAAAAGAATTTTTTAAACTGATGGTGATTCGGTGGAATAACATCGATTTTGGATGATTTTGATACGCTATTATTCTCTATAGCTTCTGCAAGTCTACCATGAGACAGCAGCGACATACTCTCAATTTTTCTCGCACTATAGGTACATACATACTTTCACGCCTTTGTTCCCAAAAGGGGTAGGCAGAGCACATAAAACGTATGTTCCAGCGCCACTTTTAGCATAAAAGTGGGTATAAAAGATCGACTAAATGTGATATTGCAGTGATAGGTTGCTAGCCCATCGCCCTCAACACACTTCAACCCTGATCCCTTAGTCGACTTTTACGGCACCCACGTGAAGAAAGGGGGTGGTGAAATTCTAACCCGACACCACAAGGGATAACTCGCACTATACCTCTTGTTCTAATAAGAAAGAGACGGATAGTGCGAGAAAAATCAAGAGAGCTCGCACGCCGTCGCGTAATAGCCGTCCAGTGAGTTCAGTGTGCGTATCGTCTCTCGGAGGAGATGACCTCCTGCCGCAATCTCACATAACTGCTCCAGCGCTAGACTGCCCCCCTCCCGCCGCCCTGTCGGCGCGTGCGACACGCGCCGCTCGGCGTGAGGAACGGGCGCGGGCAGTGATACGAGCGACGCCGTCGCGAAAACACTCATCCTGAAGAAGAACTCCCGAAGATTTCGAAACATGTCGCCTGGAGTGACATTGAATACGTGAGTTGAACCGTGTAATTAAAAATATTATTTTAAATAAGTGTCGTAGGATCTAAAGTGACACTGATTCGCCGTTTTCCCGTAAGTGTGGATATGAACTATTGTTGAAAGTATGAAGGCGGCCAGTGTATACGGCATAACACGCATAGTCGTCCTTGTCGCCGTGGGCACGACAACACGCAACTTAAGGCCTCCACGCATCGAACGCGGGTCGGGCGGTATCTCTATCTCTTTCGCACAGGTTCGTTTAGGTGTTCTTCGCATCCAAAGGAAACCCGTCATCATCTAGTTACCTCAGCCCAGGGAATGAGCGGCAGGTTGGCGAAGGCGGCCTGCCAGCCGGGCAGCCCGAGGTGCACCAACGCCATCCTGAAGTACTGCGTGAACGAGTCCGCCAGCCAGCCCCATGCTCCCTCGCGAGTGGCCAGCCACACTGACCACGAGCCTCCAGTGTACACCAGACATACCTACAGCGTATTTTACATATAGAGACCTATAGTGGTGTGGACAAGAAAAAAAAATCGAGCGGGCGGTGGGAAGGGGTTGTCAGCGTTAATTAAAAATACCAAGATAATAATTATTTTTTCAAACCACATGCTCGACAATGCCGAATTATAGGTCATGTAAACCCTACCGAAAGCAAGACATTAAATCCCTTGGTATTAGCCGGGTTATAATGTTGTACTGAATTTCATTATAACCCGCTGGTTAATAATATGATTTCACTTTTCATAATTCTTATTACTATATGCATAAAGTTTAATTTTGCTAAACACAATTTGTCCTACGCCATGGCCTACTTGATTTGACAAAATAAATGAAGTTTGCCTCCGTGTGAACCCCGGTCCGGAGGAGCGCGGTGTTCGAAATTCGAATTTCGAATCTAGGACCACGGCTTGTGCTTTCGAATTTGGAACGTCGCGCGCCTTCATTTGTTCACGCGTGACGAACAAATCGAGTTCTTGTAGGTGCCTATAGAAGATTTAATTTCAAAAATAATATTGAAAATGTCGAGTGATGAAAGTGTTTATCTACTGAGCCTGTTTTTTTGTCTCGCATAAGTTGTGAAAAGTAGAGTATACACCTCGGGGATAAGACTGTTTTAGTCTTGGGCGGTTGAACCCCTCACTGCACTCAGGACTCAGTCTTAATTCCCTCGCTTCGCTCAGGAATTAACTTATAACTCCCTCGCTACGCTCAGGAGTTAAATTATGAGTCCTTCGTTACGTTCGGGATTCAATTCGCTCCCGTGACATAAAACAGTGCTTTATCCCCTTGGTGTATAATCTACTAATTAATATGTAAGCCCCAAAAAAATAGCCATGCAAAAATATCGGTGGAATGGTATCGAAAAAAATTACATATTAATTAATATCGCGTCAGAAAAAAAGCCATTAGGTACAGCTGAGCCCACATTAAAAATTATTATTATTTTGGTATTTTTAATTAACGCTGGCAACCACCCCTTCCCACCACCCGATCGATTTATAAATGTTTTTGGGTGCACAGGGAGTGCAGAGCAACTGTTAGAAAAAAAATTAAAGTCGCTGAGCCCACATTTTTTTTCATTTTTTCCCCACCCCTCTACACCCGCACCTACCGCCCGCGGCCAGCCAGCACGAAGATTATCGGAAAAGGTTGTTCAGGGAAGTAGCTAACGGAGTTTCAATACAGCTGAAGCCACATGACGACATGACCGATTTGGTCGCTAGCTCGCCGTCCAGTTTTACTATTGCTTGTTAGAGAGAAAACGCGAACAGTGTGTGACGTCACGTACGCGAGGATGCCGGGGAGCCGCGTCGACGGCGGCGCCGCGTGCACGTTGCCGTCACAATCCACAAGCGTCATCGTTTCATATGAAGTTGCATTTTGCAAAAAGGGACAGAACATACCCCTTCTTAAAACTTCGTGATTATTCTCCATTTGACCACACTTTTAATCCTTTTTCGAGAAAATATGACTTTAAATTATCGGTTGACCAGTGACCACCCCCGCCGCGTGTCGCGTTTTTCAGGTTTAATTTCCAAAATATCGATTTTGGAGGAAAAAAGGTAGGAACCAAAATTGTTCAGAATTTGATTCTCTACCACTTTGTTCCTCGTCATTCATGCCTTAAAACGTGGAACATAGGAGATAATGATAATATTTTGAATTTGTTGCGTTTTTCAGGTTTAATTTCCAAAATATCGATTTTGGGGGAAAAAAGGTGGGAACCAAAATTGTTCAAAATTTGATTCTCTACAATTTTAGTCCCCTTCATTTATGCCGTAAAACGTGGAAGATAGGAGATAATGATAATATTTTGAATTTGTCGCGTGTTTCAGGTTTAATTTCCAAAATATCGATCCTAGAAGAAAAATTGTGAGGACCAAACTTGTACAGAATCAAATTTCCTACAATTTTTGTCCTCACGGTTTTACTGTATAATCCAAAATGGCCGAGTTATTCAAGAAAAACCTTTTTTCGAATATACGCAGAAGCCAGATTCGGTCAACTTATTTAAGGTACACTCCCAGTGACCCCCCCCCCCTATGAAAAAAAAATCCAAGAACTAATTATTCACGGGTCAAAATCTATAATGACTGGCCTACATACATTTCGGCAGGTAAGCACGTGGCACGTGTAATCTAAGAAAATTAAGTCGAATATGGGCAATCAGGGGAAATAATTCCTGTAGTTTTGTAAATTAGTACAATTATACTTTGCGGTGTCCAGATAAACATACTAAAAGTCCTCGAGGGTGGGGGCTGTGCTGAGGGTGTAGGGGGGATTTGAAGGTACCTTTTTTCAGATTTTCGTACATATCTCGAATACCTGTACGAAAACGTTATGATAACTTCAGACAAAAGTTTCTACATAAAATTTCCTACAAAATTGGTCATACATATTTTTACTCTACATCAATACTTTGGGAGCTACAGGATGTTAAAGTAAACAAAGAGATAAAAAAATGTTGATTTAAGAAAACGTCGTTTTTTCGTAGTTGTTCATCATATCTATTATAATTACTTCGGATAAAAGTTTTTCCATAAAATTTCCTACAAAATTGGTCATATTTATTTTTACTCTACGATCGATACTTTAGGAGCTACAGGATGTTTAAGTTAAAAAAATAGTCGATTTAAGAAAACGTCGTTTTTCTTAGTTGTTCATCTAAATTCATTTTGTGTTTAGGATAATGGGCAATCCACATTAAGTGATTTGTCACCCCAATTCATCAGAATCTGACTAATTGCTATAGTGTGGATGCGTGTGCCAACCGTCAAACGAGTTGTACTCGTACGGACTAATTGCATGAAAATCACAATTTGGACCATGGAATTTGCATGATCTGAAACGTTTATTTTCTCACAAATTTCATTCAAATAAATTGAAACGAAAATAAAAAAATGTATACTAAAGAATATTGTATTATTATTTTACACTGTAATTTTGTATTTTTTTTTAAACTGTGTTTTGCAACTACAATTTCATTCAGTGTGGCCAGTTAACAATAAGAAAGCGAAAATTGCCGCATTCAAACGGTCCTGCGAAGCGGACTGCAAGATTGTTACTAACCGTTGAGATAGGGCAAGACAGCACGTCGATCATGAGGCGGCCGTGACATACTCTCGATTTTTGTGTGCTGCACGGCTATTACGCGACGGCGCGCGAGCTCTCTCAATTTTTCTCGCACGATCCGTCTCTCTCTTATTAGAACACTTAGAACAAGAGGTATAGTGCGAGAAAATCGAGAGTATGTCGCGGCCGTCCCATTTTAGACGTGCTGTCTTGCCCTATCTCATCGGTTAGTAACAATCTTGCAGTCCGCTTCGCAGGACCGTTTGAATACGGCAATTTTCGCTTTCCTAATGTTAACTGGCCACACAGAATGAAATTGTAGTTGCAGTTGTTACGTCTGTACGCTACACTCAATTCTGACTTCGACATGTTGTACTGACAAATTGGGGTAAAATCACTTAATGTGGATGGCCCATAAGCAAGCTCAGTCACCTGCTTATCGAACATACAATTCCCATGTTGATCTATTGAGAATTTCTTAACAAAACAAACATATAAAGCTGCAAAACCACTGATTTCTCACTGACATAGTTGTTTCTCCGGGAAAGAGTGCAACTACTACCTGGTGATGTATGGAACAAGTGTAGGGTCTCTCCGTGCGACCCCCAGAAAAAACTGACATTTCAAGATTTGCCTCGGGGTAAAAAGTTGGAGTACAGCTTGGCTAAACGGTCAGACCTAGGCCCGGGGTGCTCGACCAAATGTCATAGGGAACCGCGTGCAATTTGTACTCAGTTTTTCTCCCTAATTAACGCTTGTAATATGATTCAAGTTTCAATAACGTATTGTGATGCCAATATTTTTTGTTTTATTTATGCACGTGGTCGGCGGCGAATAAGGCCTACAAAATTTACCCATAGGCCCCTTATTTCCCTCTATCGCTTGGGATTTCTTTTAGGCCGTATTATCCGCCTATTTCATATATCAAATTTCGGTATTTAAAGTCATACTACTAACTTAGTCTGCATAATTATTTACTCATTTGTTATATTTTCAGTTTCGATCACGATGCCTCCCAAACGAGCATTGTAGTCAGAAGATGCCCTGGTGTCTGCAGTTCCTATTACCTATAGTATAATATGGCCTGAAGTAAAATAAGGCCTTTAGAAGAAATCCTAAAAAAACATTTTTTTATTTTTTTTTATAGCAGGAATTGCGATTTTTTGCTATTTTCTATGTTGGTTAAAGTTTGAGACTAATTATTTCTATACATGTTGATTAGATTGCTAGTTACCTAATATAGAGGAATATTTTGATGTAATTTTGTACTAAAAATCCGTACAATGACCCATATTATATCTCAATAGAAGAATATAAACGCGTTTGTTATAGTTAAGTGATTATTGATCTCGACAACAAGTTTGTTTTAATTATTTAAGTACGTTAAGGTTTGGGCCTTTTTATACCACCATATTATAACAAGGCCTATGAGTAAGGTTTTAAAAAACCGGTTACTGTATGTCTCCTTATGGTAATTACCGTCATTTTTCACATTGTGTACTTATTGAAATTAAAGACTGATTCATATATAAAAACATGTTAATTAAATATGATATTTAACATTTTATTTACATTCTCCCGTAGCTAGGCCTTATTACCCGAAAGTACCTTACTTCCCGTGAACTCAGAATCGTGAAATTTTTGGTACGAGTCCGACTCGCACTTGGTCGTTTTCTTTTATTGGGCGGCGGACTAATCGGTTCACTATGGCACCTAAAAGCGCAAAAGAGCAAATACAAATACAAATACAAATACAAATACAAATAGTTTATTTGTTCAACATAGGTAAAGTCGTACATAGGCACAGATCTTAAATACGTGTAGGTGTTACTGGTATCACTATGTCGGGCCGCAAGGCATACAAATTTTAGCTATGGACTGTCACTATGAGGGTGTACAGTTACCATTAGTTGTAGTCTGACAAAAATTCGTTAACAGTATAATATGCTTTGTTCCTTAAAAATTTAAACAATTTGATTTTGAAATTATTTATGTCCTCTATATTTCTTATGGGGTTCGGAACTTTATCATAAATTCTAGGAGCCATCCCAAGTACACTTTTCCTGAAAAACGCTGTTTTGGATGGCATGAAACTTATTTGATTTCTAAGGCGTGTACTTCTAAAACTTTGAAATAAATGCAGATTACCTTTTACAAAAATTACAATTTCAAAAATATATAAACACGGAAGAGTTAGTATGCCTAATTTTTTAAAGTATGGTTTACATGAATCCATTCGCTTAAGACCACATAATGATCTGATGCACCTTTTTTGCGCTTTAAATGCAACTTCTCTGTCAACTGAGTTTGCCCAAAATATGATGCCGTATCTAAGCGTTGATGTAACAAAGGCTTGATAGGCCGTTAAAACTACCGGTTCATTAACAATCTTTCTTAAATTATATAGGACATATGAAAATTGATTCAGTTTCTTACATATAATGTCAATTTGATTCCTCCATGTTAACTTATGATCTACGCTTATTCCTAAAAACTTTGTCACATCTGTTTCTTCAATTTGTTGTCCCTTATATGATATACTTAAGTTATATTTATATGTCTCATTTCGTCTATTTTTAAATGTCATGATCTTAGTTTTGTCCAAATTAATTTTTAAATTATTGCTAGTTAACCAATGAATTACTGTTTCTAATGTATTGCATATATCATTTTCATAAGTTTGAGGGTCTTTACAAGCGAAAAGTATGGTGCTGTCGTCAGCAAAGAGAACCATGGGGTACTCTAAAGGGGGGGCATGCTAAATTAGGTCCTAATTTAGCATGCTCTTTTGCGACACTTAGATGAATTGGAGATGGTAAATTCTCTCTCAAAAAAATAGAAATGTTACCTACCTATATTGAATTGAAAAAACCTTGTCTATCAGGTGGTCACATAACTGGCATAATGAGTAGGTATAACGACCCAATCAAATTTAAGACTAGGTATACGCACAGCCCGACTTGGAGTATTAGGGCGATAGATAATCGAATCACGAATACCTACCACAAATTGGTCCGGACATCATCGCGCCAACGCATCTTATAAGTTATATCCCTGTTTATACCATTGAAATAACTTTGGGCAGCAGGGCAACGAACGGCAGTTCATACATTTGATCAAGATCAAAATGTTCGTAAGAAAAAGACAGATAGTGCGAGAGAGCTCGCGCGCCATCTTTTGCTAGCACGCTGCACGTCTATCATGAGACGGTGACGAGTCACGACATACTTACTTTCAATTTTTCTCGCTCTATACCTCTTCTTCTAATTGTCTAATAATAATAAGAGAGAGACGGATAGTGCGAGAAAATCGAGACAGCTCACGCGCCGTCTTGTGATAGCCGTGCTGAGGGGCTACCGCGAAACGAAAACGAACTTCGTTCGTGTATCTCCCTCTCTATCGCTCGAAGTAGCAAGTGCGCCAGAGACCGAGATACACGAACGAAGTTCGTTTTCGTTTCGTGGTAGGCCCTCTGTGGTGTCCACCTTGGCCAACCACGGCCTTGTTATTTCAATTCAAAAAACAGTAAGCAACTCAAATAAGGGCAGCACTTAAGGAGTTTATTTCCATGGTAAGTATTTCAGGTTTATGTGGAAATGACTTACCTTGCCGATAGTTCTACAAGAATCTAATTCAAAGACTTTGCTCTTGGTATTGAGAACGGGTCGTGGTCCCGTGTTCGGTCGAGTGAAGGAAAAGTCTAGCAGATCCTTCAAAGCAGACGAAAGGATCAATTCACTCAAAGAGTTCACTCGTATTGATCCAACGGGCAGGACCTGATCAGCTGAAAATAATATATATTAGGTACCTAGAGAATTCATGACCTCAGACCTGAAGACTTTTGTGAAATTTTGTTTGTATATAAGCGTGTGCTTAACTTGAAGTAGCTTGGTTTTGTTTGTATGTGGTTTGGCTTCACTTGACTGTTCGTAACGCTCCGTCTGTCTTTTTTTCTTGGTCTGAGTTCAGGACTTGACGATATCCTAACCATTTAGATGAAATTTGGTACGGAGATAGTTTACATCCCGAGAAAGGACCAAGTAGGACCCTACAGTTTTTATCCTGGAAATCATCCTAAAAGGGTGGGGGGGGGAGTTTATATGGAGGTAAACGCGTTCCACGTGGACGAAGTCGCGGGCAAAAGCTAGTCCTACTGATATTACAAATGCGAAAGTTTAGATGTATGTTACTCAATCACGCTTAAACGGCTCAACCGATTTGGATGAAATTCTGCACGAAGATATAGTATAGTAGCCTGGATTAAAATATAGGATAGTTTTATCCCGGGTCCACGCAGACGAAGTCGCGGGCGGAAGCTAGTAACATATGAAGACCTCCGAATCGGACATTTAATTTAGTACCTGAGTACTTGTAGTGCCAAGTGAGCAAAAAGCCATCGCTAGAGGCATAGAAATTTCGAAGATCTTCGGGCAGCACTGCTGAATGTCGTTGCTCCCACGTAGAGAGGGCGACACGATCGCATGGAAGACGACGCTCCACATTCACATTGCATATTCGAGGATCAGACTCTGAAATTGTATTTTTTTAATATTTTAATATAAAATAAAACCAAAATAGAAATATCGTGTTAACCTTTATCGCTTGAATTTATGACGTGCGACAGAGACGGCGATATTTAAAGTATCGATTTTCTAGTTACCGCCCCGCCCCAGAAACACGTGGGTTTGACATTGACAGTTGTGTTGTATTATATCTGTAGTCTAAGTCTAACTCTAACCTAAAGTAATGAGAGTTTTATATAAATTTCTCTGAAATAACGAGTTGAATACTAATTCCATATCATGGCTAACACAAGTGCCGGCGTTTGTGCTATCAAAGAGGAATTTATTGTTAAAAAGCCTGAGAATAACCTCCAAAACGATAACAACACAAATACATGTGAGAAGCGCAAACTAGACGAAAATACCGACGGCAATGATGTAGACAATAAGAAAGCTAAAACTGGTAATAATGACGAACAGTTTCAAAAACCTAGGGAGAAGAAACGAGGGCAAAATAAAGCGAGACCCAGGACGTATCAAGATGACAAACAACATAAGCCGTGCCCAAGCATCATTAATGTTAAATCAGCCTCTGACTTGCAAGCGTGTAAGTATGATAACTGCAAATATATTCACAATCCTTTGGATTATTTAAAGACTAAAGCACAAAACATAGGAGAAAAATGTCACTTGTTTGAGCTCCGCGGCGAGTGCCCTCGGGGTATTTCTTGCCGGTTTGGATCAAGCCATCTTACGCCAGAGGGCTACAATGTGGTTAATGAAACTAAAGCCAAAGAATGGAAAGATGATACGAAAAATACGCTTCAGAATGAGCTACAAATAAGCTTACAAAAGAGGAAGTATAATTTTGATTTCTCTGAAAAACTAGCGAAAGCTATGGATAAAAGAAAAGAAAAAGCTGTTTCCTCTTCATCAGATGAATCAAAAGCTAATGCAGAAGCCAATCAGAAAGAAAATGATAATAGTGGTGCAATTACTGATGAGGATTTGATCAAACTTTTACCCAGAGAAAGAAAAACTATTGATTGGCAAGATAAGCTATATCTTAGCCCTCTGACTACTGTTGGGAATTTGCCATTCAGGAGAATATGCAAGGAATATGGTGCAGACATAACCTGTGGAGAGATGGCTCTATGCGAGTCGTTACTCAAAGGAATGAAGCAGGAGTGGGCTTTAGTCAAACGGCATGAATCAGAAGACTTGTTTGGGGCACAAATATGCGGAACCAATGTTTATCAAATCGCTAAAGTGGCTCAGTTACTGCAAGAAAATACAGAGCTAGATTTTATTGATTTAAATTTGGGCTGTCCTATTGATTTAATTTATAAGAAAGGAGGTGGTAGTGGAATGATGCACAGGTTGCCAACTCTGGAGGCTTCAGTCAGTTGCGCCTCGAAATTGCTAAGCATACCATTTACAGCAAAAATTAGGACAGGAGTGTACCAAGATAAGAAAATTGCTCATACTATTGTACCCAAATTGGCTGCATGTGGTGCCTCACTTATCACATTACACGGAAGGTCCAGGGAAGCAAGATACACCAGATCCGCCGACTGGGAATATATTGAAACCTGTGCTCAAGCAGCTGCACCTTGCCCCGTCCTTGGCAATGGTGATATCATGACTTACGAGGATTATGTACAAAGAAGGGAAATAGCACCCACTGTAAAAGGTGTAATGATTGGGCGGGGAGCTTTGATTAAACCTTGGGTATTCACAGAGATCAAAGAGCAAAAACTGTGGGACATCAGCAGTAATGAGAGATTCGACATTATAAAGAAGTACACCAACTATGGTCTTGAACACTGGGGATCGGATACCCAAGGTGTAGAAAACACGCGCAGATTCTTACTGGAATGGCTGTCATTCTTGTATCGCTATGTGCCTGTTGGATTACTAGAAAGGCCACCACAAAAGATAAATGAAAGACCACCAATTTATTTCGGTCGCAATGATTTGGAAACTCTAATGGCATCTGGAAGTTGCCAAGACTGGATCAAAATCAGCGAAATGCTCTTGGGCCCTGTACCTGACGGATTTCAATTTCTACCTAAGCATAAAACTAATTCTTATTAGATTACTTATACATATTAAACAGCATATTGTATTATATAGCTAAGTAATATATGTATGTTTATTTTGACAATTAAATGTTGAAATTCTATACTGACCCAAAAGTTTAGTTACACCCAAAGTAATATTTTCATAAAAAGAATCTTCTGAAACTAAATCAACACAAAAACTCATTACTATACAAATCTAAGATTTAGTTCAACACTGTAAACATAAAAATGATTTTGGACCATTGACTGACATTATTAACATAGAATAGATTTTGAGATATGAATACTACTATCAACAAATGAATAACCATAGTAACAGTAAGAGCCTACGGAAATCGGATCTCGAAGTTCGTATATCTCTCTGTTGCTCGAATACCATAAACCATAAGTGTAATAGAGACGGAGAGATACGAATTTCGATGTTCGTGGTAATAGCTGTGAAACTATATAAATTCTTATGATAATTGTTATTTACATTTAAATATATATTTAAAGTCCGAATTAAGTAGATGTCTGATGGTGGGTACAAACTGAGCAAACGAACGATGAACAAACGCGAAGGATTTACGTGATAGCCATTTGTTAGAGTGAGATACATAGCTGTTCGTTGGTGTGTAAACTAATAACCTAAACCATAAACCGCACGTAAGTATACTGCGATGGCGCGCGAGCTCTCTCGATTTTTATCGCACTATCCGTCACTTTTTTATTAGAATACTGAACAAGAGGTATAGAGCGAGAAAGACCGAGAGTATGTCGCGGCCGTCCCATGTTATGTTAGGCCTGCAACACACTGGCGCGGCTGTCAAATTTACTATTGCGGTAGCGGACAATAGGGGCTACCGCGAAACGAAAACGAACTTCGTTCGTGTATCTCCATCTCTGTCGCACTTGCTAGTTCGAGCGACAGAGAGGGAGATACTCGAACGAAGTTCGTTTTCACTTCGCGGTAGCCCCTCTGGTATCACTGCTGTGATACACCCGGGGCAGGGCCTACCGCGAAACGAAAACGAACTTCGTTCGTGTAACTCCCTCTCTGTCACTCGAACTAGCTAGTGCGACAGAGACCGATACACGATCGAACTTCGTTTTCTTGGAATAATACTTGATAGTCACTGTGACTGGAAATTACACAGACAGCGTTTGCAAAAAGGTTAGTAGTTTTGTATTTGCACTACGGCACTTAAGACAAGTGGCATCTGATGAAATGAGTGTCACCGCATATCACGGTTACATTTCGTCCGTTCTTCAATACGGTTTGCTATTGTGGGGAAATTCAACACATGTAAATAAGCTGTTTATTCTACAAAAAAAACATAACAGATTCATGCAAACCACTATTTCTAAAATTAAAAGCTGCTTACTCTGCCATGTCTGTATATCAAACAATTTGCAATATTTGTGAAAGCAAATCCAGAACTATTTACTAAAATTAGAGATAATAGGACGCAACGAACAGTTAACGAAGGTAAATTAGTGTTATACCAAAAACTAAACCGTATATTACTGCAGAAGAAATGCTTATGTTATGGCCATCAAAGTTTTTAATAAACTGCCTACAAATCTGCGTAACTTGCCCTTAAAAATATTTAAAACTGAACTCCATAAATGGCTCACTCAAAGAGTATTTTACTCGGTGAATGAATTCTTTACTTATAAAGAAGATAGACGTTAGTTAGGATAGTAGCATGATATATTTAATGTAATCATGAATTTTAGATATTGTTTATTTATTTATTTAAACGTTATTGCACAAAACAAAAATGATGTACAAATGGCGGACTTAATGCCAAATGGCATTCTCTA
This sequence comes from Epinotia demarniana, assembly GCA_945867215.1. NCBI lineage: Eukaryota > Metazoa > Arthropoda > Insecta > Lepidoptera > Tortricidae > Epinotia > Epinotia demarniana. Next base: position 9,685,686 of record OX244264.1, read on the forward strand.
CCAGTCAACCATAAGGCCAAACAGAGACACTTAAAATTGGTGCTGAGTAAATGATCAATATTTAGAGGTTGACTTATAAAAGCATAATCCTACATATATAAAATTACATATTATTACTTATATACAAAGATATGATACACTAATATATATAGGACGATGGACGCTATGCAAATTCTTCTACCAGCAGATGCCTACGAAGGCTACGAAGCATTCGCTTGAAAACTTATTTGCTTGGGGCTTGTCTTAAAGGGAGAGGTTGCGCATTCCAGAGGCGGATTGCCTGAACGGCGAAAGAACTTGAAATGAAACCATTATGGTGAGAAGGTATTGTAAGTTTGAGTAAGCGGGAGGAACGCAGTTCACACCCGGGGCGCGGAGTTTCGAAGACGAATTTCTGTTTTAGATAACCTGGAGCAGAAGGCTCGAACAGGATAGAAAATAAGGTACAGAGGGTACGCAAAGATCTGCGACGACGAATTGAAAGCCAGTTGAGCTGACGGCGGTAAAAGGATACATGGTCGTGTATTTACGCGTTGCGCGTTGGTCTCAGACTGTCCTAAACGCAATTTGCCTAGTTGGAGTTTTGCCCGCATTGCAGTTTGACCACCGAGCATTATGCCTAAAACGCAAAGTGACCACTTATAGGTAGGTTAGGTTCGTTAGGTTTCTTCAGATGCCCGAAGGGCAAACAGACCAGAAATAGTAGCCCCGCTCTGCGGGGCTCCGTCAATATCGCTAACGTAACCTCAAAACGACGAAAATGTGATGTAGGCATTTTGTGTTTTAGGCATAATGCTCGGTGGTCAAACTGCAATGTGGGCAAAACTCCAACTAGGCAAATTGCGTTCAGGACCGTCTGAGACCAACCCGTATTTACGAAGACCGAAGATGAAACGTATGCCATTGTTAAGGAGGCGATCCAACTTATTTAGAGACTCCTGTGAGATATTAGTAAGGCACACATCTGCATAATCAATAATTGGTAACACCAAAACTTGCACAAGTAGTTTTTTGGTACTTACTGGAAGAAAACTCTTATACCTATAGAGAGTACACAACGTACCAGAGACCTTCCGACATATTTCCAGAAGTTGGCCGTTCCAGGAAAGCGTTGAGTCTATAACTGGGCCAAGATCCTTAACCTGGCTGGAAAATGGGATAACAGTGCCATCAAAAAGAATCGGTGCGACTGAAGCTGAGCCTAACTTAATAAGTTCGCAGAGTATGACTGTGTAGATAGGTTTGGCTAAGTTTTATTGATGTATTGTTTTTTTTTTTTTTTAATCCTAATATATTTTTTGTTGTTGTACATATCATGTGTTGGACTAGTCTGTAAGTGATTTGTATATTTTTGCAAATAAATGAATAAATAAAAGTTGCCGTTGACCTCCCAAAATTATAGCCTGGCACTTCGTTGGATTAAAACTTATCCGAAAACTGCTAGACCATTCCGCGATGTCATCCAGGTCTCTGTTTATAAGAGAAATGGCACAATCAATGTCTTCTACTGCAGCATGGGCATACAGTTGCAAATCATCTGCATACAGATGGTAAGTGCTACGAATCCTGGTGGTAATAAGATTGATGAATACCGAGAAAAGAAGAGGAGACAAGATCCCACCTTGTGGTACCCAAAAGCTTAACTCGCATCAGTCTGAAAGCGAGCGACGGGCATGTACAGCCTGAGTACGACGAGAACGGTAGGATGAGAACCAATCAATCGCCTTTGAGGAGACCTTCAGATGTACTGCGTGTAAGATGTTGAGGGGTGAGTCAGATTGTCCCGACTTGGTCGCAAGAACATGTCGCCTCTTCGTTCCCGATAAGAACCTGCGCGGCCGCAGCCACCGACTCCTGGCGGAGGAGGCGGCTCGCACGGTGGCGCACGAGCACTCGCCGGTTGTCCTTGCCCAAACGCTACTAAATAAATTGATTTATTATGCACCAGATTGCGACCTGTTTGCCTGTAAATGGAGCAAACTTCGCCCTACTCTTTTACAGTTTTGTGAAAACAAATTTTAATTGTTACTACCTACTGTCAATCTTTATGATTTCATTTTATTAATTATCGATGTATATGTACCTACTTAATATGTTACTGTAAGTTTACCAACGCCATGGCGTAAGCTGTTATGTTGATAAATTGTATTTACAAATAAATAAATAAATAAATAAATAAATAAATAAATGTGTAAGGGTGGCAAGAAGCAAGTCATGGTCAACCGCATTAAAGGCATTGGAGAAATCTATAAGCACCAATACAGTCACTTTAGAAGATTCCATTCCAGAACGTATGTCTTCAATCACATTGAGAAGTGCTGTGGTGGTACTGTGTCCTGTTCTAAATCCCGACTGAAAGGCAGATAGAAGATTGTTTGAATGAATGAACTTGGAAATATGTTTGTGAGCAGCAGCTTCGAGAATTTTGGAGAGAAACGGAAGAATAGAGATGGGTCGGATCGGAAGTGATTGAGAGCACTGGGGTTAGAAGTTTTTGGGAGTGGGATAACATAGGCCTGACGCCAACACGAAGGAAAGACCCCAGTGAGCAAGGACGTGTTAACAATATGGGAAATAATGGGTAAAACGCAGTCTAGAATGAAGGTGACCATGACTCTACCCACCTTATCATGACCGACAGCTCTAGACCTGACGGACATGACAATCTTACGAATTTCATCATCAGAAACCGGGACAAAGGAGAAAGGTTCAATGTCAGGAGACGCAATGAAGCACAAGGTTTTAAATTTGACTAAGCGGTTTAACGAAGAGGTATGGGAGAAATGAATGTTTAACTGGTCCAAGGAATAAGGCAAGTCGACATCGGCCTTGGCTTTACCAATCCCCAGAGTCCTAAGGAATTTCCACATATCCGCAGGCGACGAGCTTGACAGATTCTCATAATGTCGTTTCGCCGCCCTTACCATCTGATTGCAACGGTTTCTAGCAACTTTAAAAAGTCGCCAGTTCTCATCGCATCGATCCCGCTTGTAGGCACGAAATGCCCTGTCACGCTTCGTCATGGCCATTCGCACACCTCTCGTTATCCATGGGGCTGGTGGCCGTTTCAGCCGCACTGCGCGAACTGGGGCATGTGCATCAAACAGTCGCAACACGACAGAATTGAAGTGGGACACCTTATCATCGACTGCTGATGTATCAACCAGTCCAGTCGACCAAAAAGACATCCTTCTTGAGTTTATCTGCGTTAATTCGGGCGAAGCTCCGCATCTGTACAATTACTGGCATCGGCTTTGGTAGTTTGATTTTATATTTAAGATAGATTAGGTCATCGCGAGAGAAACCCGGAGCTAAAAACTGGTCAGATTTTATGACCTTATGAGGATTTGACGTAAGCATCAGATCCAGCCACGAGTCAGGGGAATCTATGTTGTGGTGAGTTGCGTCCAGCCGTTCTATAAAAAAATCAGAGGCCTCGACGATTGATCTCAGCTTGCGATATCTGGAATTATCTTTCAGTAAGTCCGTGTTAAAGTCGCGCATGATAACATGATGAGCACAATCCGCACCAGTACCTGACAAGAATTATTAAGCATTTATTAATATTCGCATGCCAGGAAAGGTGTAATATGTAGATCATATAATGTAATTTAAGACCTCTGTAACCATATTACTGCGAATAAACGATTTGTATTTCGTTTCGCGGTAGGCCCTCTGAGGGGCTACCGCGAAGTGAAAACGAACTTCGTTCGAATATCTCCTTCTCAATCGCTCTAACTATCAAGTGCGACAGAGACGGAGATACCTAAACGAAGTTCGTTTTCATTTCCCGGTAGCCCCTCTGGTGTCCACAATCCAATCTAACATGGTTTTTTTCCCGTGAACAACATTTGGTACATTTTGAACTACGTTTGTACATTATTTGGCCGTGCATTATCATGGCTGTACATTAACCGGCACCGACTGTCATGTCAACAAATGTCATAGAAGTCATAGTATCTTAGTAGTCTGTGGGTGGTCACCTATTATTCTATTAGTATAGCACAGCTTAGCTTCACCAGTTTGTTTATTATTTACCCAAAAATATGTTTATAATTGGAAATCTCAATTCCTGTACTATATTCTATTGATTCAGTGGAATTATTACACATTGGTTTTCATCAGAAATAGTAATAAGCCATGGGAAGGGGAAAGGCTATAAGTAATGAGGTGCGTAATGTTTTATACAAAGTTTTGACTTACTTTGAAATGGAGAAGAGAAATAAATATATTTTGTTCCCTTTACATCGAGCTTTGAAGCGCACAGCTGTAGCAACAGGCGTGCCAGAGCGTACTATAAGAAATATTAAAAAAGAAGCTTTAAAAATTAAAGCAGCTGCATTGCTTGATGGATCTTCTAACACAGACACGATTAATTTCCCAACAACACCACGAAAAAGAAAAAGCCCCAAGAAGAGACTAGATATAGACGATAATATGATAGATGGGATAAGAAAAATCATCGACCGATTTCAACAACAAGATAATAAGGAAGGGTTAACTGTGAAAAAAATTCTACTCGCTGCCAAGAATGAGTACAATTTCCCGGGACAAATAGACACATTGCGCAGGCTATTAAAAGAGAAACTGGGGTGTAAGTTTAAAAAGTGTGACAATGGTCGTTGGGAACTGGTACTAGGCAAGGCTCAATATCTGGGACATAACATCCAGGTATCAGTGAAACCTTCAGGAGATTGTGGGCACATGCTAGCCCCTATGCAACCAGGAAGCCCGATTGTAGGTTTACCATAGTATATAATTTATGTCAATAATAAAAAATTAAAAACTGTAGTGGGATTATTTATTTACTATTGCTTAAAATTTGAGACTTTACACATTCACATGGTTAGGACGCATAAAGTCCCACTCGCAGAATGTCCCTCCACCAAAATTATGTCCCATTCGCAAAACTTCTTCTATGCAAATGTTCCCTTATGTAAAATACCCCATTCGCAAATCGTCCTTTTCTCAAAAGGTCCCACCCCTTTCGCAAAACGTCAAGAAAAAGCTTGTTAAGTTGAGACTAGGAGTCTTCTCATAAGAGATAGCCAATAATAATCCCTACATTGGCCTTAGTGTGGAATGGGGACTTCACATATCCACTCACCTTTGATTTTACCTGGCGGGCCAACTCACAGACACTAGTTTTTACATGAAAACTTTTCCTTAGTAATTATCACTGGCCACTTTTATGGAGATTAAGAAGGATGCTTATAATACTTAAGATGATAAAACAACAAAACAATTGAATACCACTTGTCAGGCGAAAGGGACGTTTTGCGAACGGGACATTTTGCGAACGGGACATTTTGCGAAAGGGACGTTTTGAGAACGGGACTTTATTTATGTGAAGGGACGTTTTGCGAACGGGACCTTTTGCAGAAGGGTCATTTTGCGTAAGGGAAATTTCGCGAAAGGGACGAAGGGACATTCAGCGAGTGGGACTTTATGCGTCCTAACCATTCACATGAGAGGCACCTCTATTAAGTTGTAGCTAAGCCTTCCGTATGTTGCGACGTCTATAGCTACTATGTTGAGCACATGAACAAGTTAAGTTTTGAAGCAATTGAATTTAAACTTTTGTGACTGATGTCATGTTTAATGTTTTAAAAACAATTATACAGGTTAAACTCGCATATTAAATGTTGAAGTGAGATTAACCATATAATTATTAGTATAACTACACAATGTGGAAATGATCCTAAACATCAAAATTGGAATGATCAGAACCAAGTGGTAATGATTATTGTTGATTAAATTTAATACAACAACTGCAATAAAAACCATTTTAAAATTCACATATTGGTGTGAATAAACTATTTATTGTTCTGATAGTCAGGAGACAACATGACAGTCATTCTTAGAAAAATGGTAACAATAATATGGACTATCAAAGATACTTTTGATGCCCCATAAAGGCATATGGTTGTAAAAGACAACAAACCCTTACATGCATTTGGGGGATAAACCCATAAAACTACAGCCTTTAAATGTTTAAGAGACCCTGAGGGGCTACCGCGAAGTGAAAACGAACTTCGTTGGAATATCTCCGTCTCTGTCGCTCGAACTAGCAAGTGCGACAGAGACGGAGATACACAAACGAAGTTCATTTTCATTTCCCGGTAGCCCCTCAGGAGACGTAACAGCAACAGAAAAAGCACAACTTTATTTTTTACAGAAAATGAGCCTTTTGAAGTCAGGTGCGTTACTTACTTATTCTAGACTATCGATTATAAAACAAAGCAAAATTGAATGATTTACTTGCCTTGTATTATTGCTATATTTCTTCTTATATAATGTATTGATGTGCATTAAAAAGATAAATAACTTGCTCTTGTACATCGCGTAATGCTGATTTCACACGGGGGCAGAATTGTTCCGCCCCCGTGTGAAATCGGCACAAGATAGAAAAAAAAGTTGGAAAATATTGGGCTGAAGAGCATAAACATACTTATTATACTCTTTGCTGAAGAGCCTCGAAAAGACCAAAATAAACGACTGTTTAAAGTACAATGTTTTAGTTAGTTACATTTTATAGTGCACCAATTTCATAATAGATGGCGGTGTTACACTCGTGAAACACGCTTTCTTTGTTTTCCCGTGGATTGGTGGATTGTATAAAGCTCCCTTCGAAATCTGAATTATAACGGTATTAAGTTGTCATCAAAGTGTTTCATTAGTAAGTGCAGTGATAGGTAAACAACCTCATTATTATATTACATCATTGTTTTAAGCAATGAACATATGTACAATAAAAACACTGTGTTTTTAAATAAAAATAAATAAATAAATTTTCTTAACTTAAAATTTTCAGTTTTCTTAACGTACTTCATCTACTTTCACAAAATAATACCTAAGGTCCACAGCTTCTTTCCGTAACCAGTTCCTGGTTTTCTTCACACAATGTCGTCGCATCGCGAATAAAATACTTATTGTTGTCAAACTTGCAACTACAATTAAAATAATTGGCATGGTGTTCATCCGCGTTTCAACTTGGGTAACATTAGATACCTTCGAATAAGGTAAGTAAATTAATATACGATACGTTTTATTGGTAGGTAAATCGCGTCTATTAAGGGGGCGTCTCGGAGCAGCGCCGCGCGAAGTTTAGGTTTTTAGCGCTACTCACACAACGATCGAGGCTCGCGCACCGCACACGCACACATGCACGTATGCACAGTGGGGCGTCGGACTTGAATTGTAACTTTGGATTTTGTTACCAAATATAAAAATTGTGATTTCTAATATAGGTATTTCATCTTAATAACAATAACTACCTACTAACTGCTGCCCACGACCATGTTTGCGTTGACATTTACCTCCGTACTTCTTAGTACTCATTTTGGCCTGTATTTTATTTCCCACTGAGTTGAGAGTCGGTATTTTTTCTGTCCTGATAGAAGACTTCCTGTAATGTTTCGAATTGCGGAGATAAATAGTTACCGAGATATATTTTATTAAAGTTGCGCAGTTTACATCATAATTGCAACATCAAAGACGACATATTTGACATTCATTGGCGCGTGACGTTTTTTTTTTATAGCATGGCTTTTACTCCTTGCTGTTTCAGCAAGGTGGATTTGGCAATATCAGATTATGTTTTTTGACATATTTACACACGAGGAGAATGTTTATATTTTTAATTTTTAGAAAATTATGGACTGCACAGATAATCACTTGAAATTTACGAACGTTATGAAATAACCCTCCTCTCCTTCGGCAGTTGGGTAAAACGAGAGGGAAAGTGGATGACAGAGTGTTAATCATGCCAACGCTTACGCGTATTACGAAACATGGGATTTGGCCATTTTTAGGGTTCCGTACCCAAAGGGTAAAAACGGTACCCTATTACTAAGGCTCCGCTGTCTGTCTGTCTGTCTGTCCGTCTGTCACCAGGCACCGTGAGGCGTCTCATGCACCGTGATAGTTAAACAGTTGAGTTAAAACATTCACAGATGATGTATTTCTGTTGCCGCTATAATCGCTAAACTTAAGTAGTAGTGGGCGGGGCACATAGCACTTGGCACCGATGGCCTTTGGGGCGGAAAGGTTCTCGAGTGGCGACCACGTACCGGAAGGCGCAGCGTCACTGAGACTGATGACCTGGTAAAGGTTGCTGGACTCCGCTGGATGCGGGTGACGCAGGACCGGTCACTTTGGCACTCTTTGGGGGCCTATGTCTAGCAATGGACGTCCTTCGGCTGATATGATGATGATGAGTTAAATATCGCACTCACCAAATTTCACGAGGATCGGTTGATAGATACGACCTACAGAGGGGACAGCCGGACAACCGGACATACGAAATCATTTTTGCCCTATAGTTAAATATCGGACTCACTTACAAAATTTCACGAAGATCCGTTGATAGATACGACCTACAGAGGGGACAGCCGGACAGCCGGACAACCGGACATACATAATCATTTTTGCCCTATAGTTAAATATCGAACTCAGTTAAAAAAATTCACAAGGATCCGTTGATAGATACGACCTACAGAGGGGACAGCCGGACAATTGGACATACGAAATCATTTTTGCCCTATAGTTAAATATCGAACTCACTTACAAAATTTCACGAGGATCCGTTGATAGATACGACCTACAGAGGGGACAGCCGGACAACCGGACATACGAAAGGATTTTTGCCCTATAGTTAAATATCGAACTTACAAAATTTCACGAGGATCCGTTGATAGATACGACCTACAGAGGGGACAGCCGGACAACCGGACACGAAATAATTTTTGCTCTATAGTTAAATATCGAACTCACTTACAAAATTTCACGAGGATCCGTTGATAGATACGACCTACAGAGGGGACAGCCGGACAACCGGACATACGAAAGGATTTTTGCCCTATAGTTAAATATCGAACTCACAAAATTTCACGAGAATCTGTTCAGAGACGCGACCTATAGAGGTGACACCCATATAGTATAATTAGCTAATTATTATTTATTTTGCTAATTACTACCCAAGCCTTTTTTGTGATCAAACCAAACATAAGAAACAGAAATACATGTACAAAACGAGGAAAATATAAGCATGTTGTTTAGTTCTATGTTATTTAAATATGTTAATCAATGAACATAAGAATAATTTTCTTTTGAACCACTGTGCACTCATTTTGTGTAAGTACACGGTCGCACTCGTAGTTCACCGGCCGCTCCATACTAATTTGTATGAAGATTTTGAGCGTAAAAATTGGGCATCTTTGTGATACTTTTACACGAAATAAGTACATATTTGTTAAGAAATGAAGATTGCAAGGACTTTACTATAGTTTTAACTTTATTATTTGATAAAATTCATTTAATTTGATACTTACGGCTCAGTTGTTACAATACGGGAGTGCGTTTTACACGTTTTTAGTGATTTTCTGTTTTTTTTTTACACTTACTCATCAGCATTATCTTGAATTCGAATGATTCAAGAAGAAGTAACATTCATTGGCTAGCTGTGTAATTTTTTTCAAGGTTGTGGAACATTGTTTACTATATAATTCTCTTACATTCCCGACCCTCGATTGCCCCCTGCCGACCCTTGACTTGACCGTTATTCGAAGCTTATCTTTGTTATCGCCTGGTGGAGGAGAAGAGCGAGATGCCAATGTGACAGGTATCGCCGAAATGTACAGGGTGGAATTTCATAAAGTGTACATAATAAAAGGAAAGAATAATCAGTCAATTTTATCGGTGAAACGGTGTAAATAATTTTTTTCTGGTCATTCGTTTTTTTTTACACAATTTTTAACATTTTAGTAAACACCCGGGTAGCACACCTAATTCAGACGGTATAACTTTTGATCCAATGGTCCTAAAATAAAAAAAAATGCGGAGTATTACCAAGGGGCAGGTTAATAATTATTAATAACAATTGAAAAACAACCAGAAGAAAAAACCCGCAAAATAAAATATTGTTTTTGAAAAATGGCTAAAAAAATACGATTTTTTTAAGGAAAAACACAATTTACTGAAAAAAACGCAGATTTAGTTACCGTTTTTTTTACTTTACTTAGTATTAATCCTCACTTAATGTCAATTCTAAAACCATTTTTAAACTGTCTCAGACTTTGAAAAATACCACGCAATACAAACAATAATTTTATTAATTTTAAGGTGCAACGTCACTGACGAATTCCATACAATTTTCGTTCGGACTAGACGTCTAATCTATCGATGTCAGGAACTTGAAATTGTAATATTTAGATAATATATGACCCTCTTCTCCCGCAGTTTGAATAAATACACGTACAAACCAGTAATATTCAAAATATAGCCATTTGAAATTCATAAAATATTACTCCGAGCCTTGTATGTGTGCGTGAGTTAGACACTGTCCGTGTAAATGACATGGCCGCGTCACATGACAGCACGTGGCCCAAAACCTTCACTAGATGTCTTTGATATCAAATCAAAATTAGTTAGACAGCGGGGTCAATAGTAGTAATTATATTCACCAGACGGCGACACCATCGTACAATCCCGTTTTTTTCTGGTGAAAGAGACGGCATTCATTTTATATTGCTACGCTACTCATTTTGGTAATGATGTAAGAGCTATGTCATTTGTTTATTGATAGAACGAATTTCAAAGAACAATGTATGAAGTTCAATGGTTTGCCTTTATTCGTGATTATTTATTGAGATTGCCATGAACAATAACCTAAAGTCCACGCAACGATAATTATGCATACATTTTGCGTCTTATTAGAAAGGAGTAAGATACAATATGGAAAAGTAATCTGTGCCACCGGCCGTATACATATGTATATAGGATTTGATGTATGATATTATAGGAAATGAATTTGCAACTTGGATTGATTAGTTTCGATTGAGTGAATGTTAATTAATGTAGCATTAAATATAACAGACAAATAAATGTTTTCTTTCTTTCTTTCTTTCAATTGTGCATTTGGAGTGAACTTGTTAAATTTAAAACGTTCGCTTTAGTCGACTACACAGTTGACAGTAAAATAACTAACTACTGCAACCTATATATGAATCGACTGTTCAAGTGTTCAACTACCGGAGATTAGATTACCGGACATGTCAATTAACTAATGCCTGTTCCCAATAATCAGTCCACGGATAGTTTTCCTTACAAGCATTTTGACAGATTATTAAAATGTGTCAAATGTCGGTAAGGAAAACTATCAGTGGATTGATAATTGGGAACCGGCCTAAGTCACAAGTAGTCTTCTTTATAAAATGTTGTGAGGGTAGAATTATATACTCGTAGGCATTCTTCGGTGCAGGGACTGATGTCAGTTACGACCGGTGGCTAGGCAGATACGAGACCGGTATTCCATTAATTGGGTACGGCACTGTTATATTGTAAGGTTTAGCCGCGTCGCGACAACACAACGGTGCCCCCGCCGCGTTAGAAATATTGGTTACCGGTATTTATTAATGCCTAGTGATACCTTATAATACCGGTTCCAAACAGGTATTATTTCGATACAGTTTTTTTTGTTCTTATGCGGGTCGAATTCGCACCTTTACATCTTTTATGAAACCGTTTACGGTACCGGAAAAATTAACCGTAACCGTAGTTTTATGGTAGTAAAATATAAAGGTGCAGCTAACTATCGAAATGGCCCGGAGAAAACTGATGTGAAAAAAAATAATTAAATACGTAATTATTTTTTTTAACGTTCATATAGGGAATACAAACAGCCATCTTGGAATCCCGAAATACCGGAATCCCGGACCGATTTTTTCACTAGTCTAATACCGGAACTGAAAAGGACCAATATCGAATTACTTTTTAAACCTACTAATATTATTAATGCAAAATTTTGGATGTTTCTATATATAGATGTTTGAATGTTTGTAACTCGATCACGGCTCAACCGATTTAGATGAAATTTTGCACGATGATAGTTTAACCTCCTAAGGCCCATAAATTATACCGATTCAACTGAAATAGAGCTGAATTTGTTTTGTTTCGGGCAATTTTTAAAACAAACGAATGTCAACTCTATTTCCGACACAACACAATTCCAATGCCATTTTGTATAGTATGCTGGGCCTTAAGAGAAGCCGAGATTAAAATAAAGGATAGTTTTTATCCCGGGTCCATGGAGGCGGAAACTGGTTTTTAATAAAAAATATAATAACTTCATGCAATTGTAAAAAAAAGGAACGCATAATCAAGTTAAGTATTTACATTTATTTGAATAATTTTATTTGTAATGTCTGTGCTCCATTCTTTTTCTACCGAAGAATAATCACTTTTACGCTCTAATGATGATAGTGGTAGGAGCATAATTTGAAATTTTCGAAGGTAAAATAGGCTTCCGCTAAAACGGACAACTTTTATGAATGAACGTAGAACACCGTGCTCGTTAATAGGGAATTTAGGTAATAATAAATACCTCGTCTTTTTTACTGGTAAGTTTATTTTTTTTCACAAAAACGTAGTTTTTCGGGTTGTTAACCCATTACAAAAACGTTAGTTGACATAAAACTTTCTTAAACTTTTGGTTTTTTAAATAAATGTAAAAAAGAAATGTTATTCATTTACTCTTACTACAACAGGTTCAGGGAGGGAAGGTGTATTTGGGTTTCACATGCCGTATCACATACGCGCTGATTCTATTGTATAGACAGTTTCCAAATACACCATCGCTCCCTGAACAGATAAAAGCAGTGTTCGCAAACAGCAATACTTTTTTTAAGTAAGAAGGTTGGTTTTGCTTCTGGAGATGAGTTTTTTTATTTTACTGTCGAGGCATAAGAGACGTGTTCAGATATTTTTGAGCACTCAAATATATCTGATGGCGACTGTACTTTTTGACGAACAAACTAAAAAAGCTGCAAAACTTCCAATAATGTAAATTCAAGTAATGCAGACGAAGTAGACGAACCAAAATTTGCGAATACGTAAAATAACAAATTATTATCCTATCTTATCCTATTATACTATTAAACGAGGAATACACACGATGATTCTTAATTCGTGATCAAGACAAGTTACATATTACAAGCGGAAGTCTCTTTCTATCAAAAGGTATTGAAAAGAGACTTCCGCTTGTAATTCGTTACTTGTATTGTAGCTTCGTGAAACGAGTCAATTTTTCTAATTCTGTAATTGATACCAAACACGATTAACTCGAAGTTACCTAATACAGACGTTCTTTCTTTTTCTGAATAAACCTGAATAAGGAATCACTTTATAATTCAAAATCATCGTCACCCTAACGGTATTTTGCAAAAATTTGACGTATGTGTGTTTGACGTATCTACTTAACTTCAAGAAATGTAGGGTGACCAAACATTCAGTGGATATTAGTGTTTACATTATCATTTAATTGAAGTAACTAAACAGTGATTTAATTGCATGCAATTCATCCATTGAAATCCGTTTTGGCTGTTTATCAATATTTTTCGACTCCTGATCACGGATTAAGAATCATCGTGTATATACATTTTCGATAGGTATTAATATTGAAGTCCCGAAATTCCGGTATTGTGGTCCAATATCACATTTCAATACCGGTATTGAGAATCATCCGATATTTAATGCCTTATACATATGTACATATATCTTTTTCGTTTTTGAGGATTATAATAATGACTTAATGAAAATTGGCATAGTAATAGATCAGCCTATATTACGTTCGACTGCTGGGCACAGACCTCCTCTCATGGACGAGAAGAAAAGCTTAAGAAAAAAAAACGGTATCATAAGTATACCAGTTTGGAAAAGGCATTATAAAAGTGTAAGTAAATACAGTAAAAAAACCGGTAACGATATGTATATCTACACGGTTCCGGTTCCGGTACCGTTATGTTGGCGGCGCGGCTAACTTTTACAATATAACGCTATCGTAATGGAATACCGGTCCCATACCGGTATACCGTAACCGAAATGAGTACATGCTCGTGAATCTGCCTTTAAAAAATATGTTTTCGGACAATTATTAAAAACTGAATCGATAACAAATATCCATTATACTTCATTGAACGAGCGAGTGAGGCGAACGAAGTTTTTCATTTAAGCTTGCGCAAATATTATTTCTACATGTTCTCAACCGGTTCTCGTGAAATCTTGTGAGCTCGAAACTACCAGAGACGCGGAAATTTGCATACATTTGAAAGGTGACATAGGTATTTGTAAAGATTTACTAAGAAAATCTTTACAAATATGTCACTTTTATACAAAATTGTAGGATTCTAATGTTTATTAAATAGGGCCCTGAAAGTTCATTCATCCATCACCACAGAAATATTTTTTTATCGGATGTGGTTCCGGAAATTATACCCTACATACAAACACGCAAAAAAATCACAGATTTCTCCTCTACATAGGAATCGTTCCGGTAGCCTAGCGGTTCAGGCATGCGACTGTCAAACGACGCGATGGTCGTGGGTTCGACAGATAAGTTTCATCTCATATTTACCTAAACAAGACATTCAATAATTTTGTAAGGAAATGTCCACCTCTGAACATTAGTACTGATGAATCTTTCATATGACTGTGAAAGCATCAAGCACACGATACATAAACGCGTGTTCAAACCAAAAAAGTAGAATTCTAATTTTGAATTTTGACAATCATCGAAAACAGTACCATATTGTCAAATGGTATATTTCTCTCTTTCCGACGCGCTCTCGGACGGGACTCGAGAGACTGGCCAGTAACAGTTTTGATATACCTAAGAAGGATATAACAAACTCGCCCGTTATTCACAAAGCTCACCATATTCGTCCGGTGACGCAAAGTTATTACCAATTTTGAGGTCTAATTATTTTAGTCGGAGTTTACGGGCGAATACAAAACATTTTGTGAATAATATTTAGCCTTTCTAATAATTAGTCCTGCAAGTCAATATGGATATTACAGATCAAAGTAATATACTAAGTATCTTACTTTACGTACCTTATTCCGTATAACATTAGATTTTCTAGGGAACATATCTTCGTTTATGATCCTTTTAAAATACTGTACTAGTGTTACTTATTTCGATTATTTAATGTGTCTCAAATTAAACAATTACGTTGTTGTCAATCAAAATGGTTTTCATTCAAATAACATGAAGATTTATGCACGATTCGTCTAATGTCAATGGAATTGGGTTTGATAGATAAAGGTTGGGCTTTGATTTGTCAATTGTAAACCTATGGATAGTCATGACTTTCCAATTAAATCAAAGGCGTAACATCTTTGTAAAGGATATGCCTATCCAAAATAGTATATATGTAGTAGGTATGTAACATGTAAGAATATGTCCGCCAAAAATATAGGGGATATTTGTGGATAATCTAGATACAAACATACATACATACATATAGTCACGCCTCTTTCCCAGAGGGGTAGGCAGAGATCACGGATCTCCATTTGCTACGATCCTGGCAAACCACTTTCGCTTCACTCACTTTCATAATATTTCTCATACATGCTCGTCGGTTTAGGGTACTTGTGACCTGGCCTTTTGTTAAGATTTCTCCAATTTGATCGGAGAGATACAAACATGCTTATCAAAAAAAATTAAACATATTGAAAAATTTTTTTTACACGTTACAAGTCAATCTAATTAGTTGAGACGGTCATATTCGTTAGAAAATCCAAAAGAAAAACAAAAAAGAAGTACTTTCGTCGGGATTTGAACCCGGTTCAATGATGGCGTTACAGACAGATTTAAGCAAAAGAGAGATTTACTGCGCTACCGTATGACATTAGGTGAAGAGTGAAAAAGTCAGGTGGGTTCATATTGCATTCTAGAGTGCCAGCCACAAGAACATTTAGTTTCACTATTTCCTAATAGAGGCGCTACTATAGATTTAGTTTTGCGCCCTCTAGTTTGATTTATGAAAAAGGTTTGACAATGACTGACTTTGAAGTGACATTTAGTTACGTTAGTCTGCGTAAATTCACGAAAAAGCAGTTTTATGCATATTTTCGGACTACATTTTAAAAAGAAGCTCTGATTAGTGCAGATTGATTGCGATTCATACGTAGCACGCTCTTCGGCTTCCGCAGTTTGAAACACATGTTGGTACTGGTCACGGTTTTGCGTAAAATGATGAGCAACCATCGAAATTATATATCGCGACATCTGTTAGCAACAGCTCGACAGGAACCAGTGATGTTTAACCTTAATCCTCTTAAAATACTTAATGACTCCTTGTTCTCAGGTAGTTGAAGGGTGTTATCGGGTTTTAGGTGGAGATTACAAATTACGTGATTAGTATTAATCCTCACTTAATTTCAATTCCAAAACCGTTATCAAACCGTCTCAAACTTTGAAAAATACCATGATTTTGTCAATTTTAATCCTCTTAACCTTTCGGTGCCCGGCGACATCTCGTGATGTCGGGCGTAAAAGTGTGCTGGTGCCCAGCGACATCATCTGATGTCAGGTGTCTTGCGCCCAAATTTCTACCTTTTTCCCCCGTAATCAGGTCTATTTTAGCTGATTCACGGGTTTTTTGAATAGAATGAAACTCAACCTATCGACCGTTATCCATAACTTACCTGTAATTGGTCAAAATTTTTCCAAAAATGCGTTACAATTTGGCGGTTATTTTAGTCGTTGATTGGTATCGCTCGAATGCGTGACAGTTGTGTTTTTTTGCTTATATATGGATAGTTTATCAAATCAAATGTGAGTAAAGTGTTATTATAATGATAATATATACTTTATTGAATCTAAAAATATATACACATCAATATGAAACAAATTCGTAGCCGAAAAAATGACAAATACAAACAGGCCGCCAACAAGAGTTTGAACGTGGCTTGAGTACACGTTAATTTTGTAATTTGTTTCAATGAGTATTTTATTTGAACCCCCTCAGAGATTTTTAGACAGTTTTACTGCAAATTTTATGAATTTTATTTTAGTGTAATATGTTAAAGGACTAATAAAAGGTTTTCAATTACATTTTAGCTTTCAAATTCAAGTCGGTCTAGGTATTGCCGCCATTTTCGGTAATAATTCTATATAGAGGATGTTCACTTTTTGACTCGATACGAATCGTGTTTTATTATATTTATTTTATGTTACTTTATGTCATAATTTGAACCATATATTTACCCAAATATCGATTCATCTGAATATATGGCAACTCGGGAAGGCTCATATCCACGGGCGAGCATGGCAGTCCTGTCGAGGATGGTCAAAGTAAATCACGCGTTGAACTGCCATACTCGCCCGCGTGGATGCACCATAATGTAATCAGAAATAATAAAGTTACGATTTATGTTTTTTTTTAATGTAATGAGCAAATATACGAAAATGCAGTAAATTACATTTTCTAGTACAGTAAATGAGGAAAAACACCAGCCTGTATGTTTCACCTAAGAAAACCCAGTGACATCATATGATGTCGGAGCTCACTTCAACAAAGTCCCTGGGTTCCAGTACTTTCTGACCTGCAAAATTCTGGGCATCGAAAGGTTAAAATCCTTAATGACCGCTTGTTCACAGGTAGTTCACGGGTGTTTTTGGGTTGTAGGTGGAGATAACTAAAGGAGAGAGAGAGGAGGATCCCTTCTGATATTGCCAAGTATCCAAGACGACATAACACACCTAGGGCGGGCATCGCCAATTTGCAAATTTTGTACCCGTTGATAATGAAATGGATGCAGTCCTGCCTTTTTCAAAATTTTCCACACAGAGAATTTTGAGATTCCGTGCCTCAATGCCAAGCGTCTTAGACTCGTGGTTGGGTTCGCGTACAAGTCTCTGAGAACTGCTTCTCCTATGGCAACATCAATTATGTTTCCTGGCTCTCGGCGTTCTCGGGCACCGTATCCCAGGCCAATATTGCACAACCGGCGATGAACTTCTTGAAAGTGGCGAGCAGCAGGTCTTGGAACATCATTAGGATACTGCTCCAAATAGGCGATACACGCAGCTCTTGCAGATCCATGGCACAATCCATAATAATAGTGCATGTTGGCTATTTGTAACGGCGAAAACTCTCGTAAGCGGGGCATGATGATTCAAACTGAGCAATTAAAGAAGTGGCGCGCAAAGACAAGCAATTGCGAGCGACTGAATAGTTGACCTATTGCCCAATGCCTTTATACCCCTCAATCCCCTCTAGTTATCTCCACCTACAACCCAAAAACACCACCTGTGAACAAGCGGTCATTAAGGATTTTAAGAGGATTAAAATTGACAAAATCATGGTATTTTTCAAAGTTTGAGACGGTTTGATAACGGTTTTGGAATTGAAATTAAGTGAGGATTAATACTAAGCACGTAATTTGTAATCTCCACCTAAAACCCGATAACACCCTTAAACTACCTGAGAACAAGGGGTCATTACATTAAGTATTTTAAGAGGATTAAAATTAATAAAATTATGGTTTGATTTACGTACCCATTTGCGGGGTATTTTTCAAAGTCTGAGACAGTTTAAAACTAAATCGGCGTTTTTTTCAGGAAATTGTGTTTTTCTCTTAAAATTAGTAATGTTTGTAGCCAATTTTTCAAACACAATATTTTTTTTTGCGGATTTTTTCTTCTGGTTGTTTTTCAATTGTTATTAATAATTATTAACTTGTCTCTTGGTAATACGCAGCATTTTTTATTTTTATTTTAGGACCATTGGATCAAAAGTTAAACCGTCTGAATTAGGTGTACTACCCGAGCGTTTACTAAAATGTTAAAAATTGTGTAAAAAAAAACGAATGACTAGAATTCCACCCTGTATATACTCGTTAGGTTTTATGTCTATTCATAAAGCATACAAGATTTATTCATAAAGATCCAGTAGACGCTTAGCACAAATCATACAGCTCGTATTGAGTCAATTAGGTAAATTACATAATTATGAATGATTACTAATATAGATTTACAAGTACATGTAGGTACTTGGTACTTGTATGATCAACATTTAAAATATTATGATAAGGTCTAATCAACAGGCTCAAACAGATTTGCCACATTTGAAGGATCATTTAACGTGGACGCTGGCATAATTTCGCGTCTATAAAATTTACCAAGTGTTCTCAGAGCGCCAATTTCCTCTTGATAATATTTGTTCAACAGAAAAATTAACCACCCAGCTTTTAAATGCTATAGCAGCACGTACGCTGCCAGCTTCCTTCATCACAGATTTAATCCAACCCGCAATCAAAGCACGGGATGCTCTTTTAACTCCATCCTTTAGAGAAATCCGATATTAGTATGCTATTTAATAAAGTAATAAGACAAGAGGCTAATGATGATGGACCCTGGATTTAGTATATCAAATCACGGCAAGCATCGAGATTTGAGTGCCCTAGGAATGAGAGGGTATAAGTTGTTGGTGCAAGAGTTGCTAACAGGCCCCAAAAGTGATGCACTAAATAACTATGAAAATAAAAACAACCCCAATTAAGTGCAAATATTTATTTACGCTCACGTAATCTTAGAGATATATATACGAAAAAAAAATGGAATTACAGGATTCATTCAATCATGACTCAGCCTAGGATATACAGCCATTATTTTATAAGACCATACATTATGTATGTACAAACTGTGTATACCGTTATTGGTTATACCAAATGTGTCACTAGATTACTTATTATTAAAACAAACATCACTTCTATGCAGTGAACTGTCTCAACTTACGACATTTTAATATACCTTGTATATTCAAGTTATAACACATGCCAGATTATCTCAAAACGTTCACTACATAATACCACGACTGGCTTTATAGTTCCAATTCATAGGATTAGACATTTATTATAAGTACAAATATTATCTCATACCCGGAAGGAAAGGTCTGCAGATAAATCTACGACTAAGAAAATGGGTGTAGGTACAAGTTTGCAATAAATTGTATGGAAATTATAGCTTTTTTGTTAGTTACGGTTGTTATGCTGGGGGTGTGACACTAACCAGAAATGCCATTAATTATCGCGATAATCGTAGTGTAGCCGTACATTTAACGTCCATTATCGCGATAATTAATGGCATTTCTAGTTAGTGTGCCCCCAGCATTAAAAGGTATAAAATTAGTCTGCTCTGCTCTAGAAACTACCCTGAACTCAAGTTTCCATGATAACCTAACTCTAATTTCAACCAAGACTAAATTGAACTTCCAAAATGATCTTACGCAACAAGTTTCAATACAGGTCAATATATTCTTATGTCAATCATATTACAATTACAAGCATTGAATAAATACCGGCATTGAGAAAAGTGACTCTTTTAAATACGATAACATGGAATGGATTTCTACAAATGTGAAATGTTTTAATATAGGTATTTTTGTTCTCATCTTATATGAAACTACTTACATGAAAACTAGCATGTGCAAAGAAAGAAACATACGGATCGCGTAACTGCACTAAGTCACTGAGAGTTTCAGTCAATATTGTTACTCCTTTGTTGAGGTTTGGCCGCGTTCTATCTCCTTCTGCGACGTCGCGAGTCCCCATTGTATCCATTTTCTGTAATAAAATATGAGTCAATATAATACAATAACATTAAAACCGTGACAGTACAAGCACAAGATTAAATATTAAGAGGTGTTGAAAGATGATATACCAACCATTAATCAATAACTGTATGAATAAACTACTTCAATTTGTTGTATATACGAATGCAATTTTTATTTGGCTGTACGATACAGAACATGATTGGTAACTAAACCGTTATATGGGTGGCACATCGAGATAACTGTGATTGTTACGCATGGAGGTGTTTGCATTTGGTTTGAATGTAACAAACCTCGAGAATTTCACCGTCGTTGGCGATTCCTCTGGCGGTCATTATTGTACCCCATGAAGCCACCCGCCTGCGCATCGCTCGGGCCGTTATGTTGTTGTAACATACCAAAACCTTGTGGTCTACCCGGGCCCATGTTTTGCGGACCGTACTCTAGACCATTGTTGTATGCAGCTTCATTATACATATTGGAATCATTCTGGTACTGGTCGTTTTGTTGTCTTTTGTTAGATTTTTGGCCGTACGACCCAAACGCCGTAAAGTTAGCCTGCGTCCCGACGAACTCTCCGCCGTTCTGAGGGAGCAAGCGCGGCAAATGGCTCACATGGGGCACGTCGAGACCGCCAGAGGCGTACCCGCAGCCGGGGGCGGGCCCGGGACCCCCGCCCAGGCCGACGGAGCCCGCGGGCTCGGAATTGTCCGAACCGAGCCCACCGCCACCCGAAGACTCATTAAAATCGTTGCTATCCCGTTCTCTTCCGCGCCGGCGAGGCCGGTCTCGGCCACCGCGGGCGCGCGGGCCGCCGGCACCGTCGGAGCCGAGGCCGCCGCCGGAGCCCAGCGCGCCGCCCGGGCCTCCCCGAGCGTCAGCCCCGAGACCTCCGCGGGGGCCGGCCGGTTCCGAGCCGCCGAGCCCGCCCTTGCGAGCTCCTCGCTTCCTGGAATCTGGCTCGAGGTTGCTCTCTCCCGAGCCGGGTGGTCCGTAATTAAAGTTATCGTAAGCGCTGCCTGCCGACTGGGCGGACGACGGGGGAGGAGGCGGCGGCGGCGGCGGCGGGTGGCCCCAGCCGCCCGGGCCGCCGGGGGGGGGGACCATGGGGGCGCCGGGAGGCATCATCGGCATCATCATGCCGTACTGGTCGGCTGGGAAAAAGGGAGGCATGACGAACCCTTGACCATTCATTGGGGGGGGCATACAAATATTCATTGGATTGAGGCCCATCAGTGGTGGCACTTGATTGGGGGGCGCTTGAATCGGATGCGCATAACCCGACTTATTATTATTTGCATTCGGGACTACATTATTAGAGCGAGGGTCGGCCTTGCGCTCGGGAGGGGTCGCGGGCCCTTTGCCGTTGGGTTGGGTCGCCGGCAGCTGAGGGCCGATAGGAGTCGGGAGGAGGGGTTTCGGCGTCGGCAGCAGCGCTGGGGGTGCAGGCTGCGGCGCGGCAGTGGGAGCGTCCTTGTGTGGGCTGCACTTGCCTGAGCGGGAGCGGCTACGCGAGCGCGAGCGGGAGCGCGAACGACTTCTGGACGATCTGGAGGACTTGCTTCGCGAGGAACGCGACGAGCTGTGGCGGCGGCGGCGGCGGTCGCGGGAGCGCGAGCGGGAGCGACGGCGGCGGTCGCGAGAGCGAGAGCGCGTACGCGAGCGCGAGCGACGCCCGCCGCGGCGGAATCTGCCGCCCCTGCCGCGGTGACCTGCAACACGCATTTACAATGGTCAGAAATGTCAGAATTTATCAAAAAGGTATAATCTTATACACCACGTATCAAAACAGTACACTTACGTCTGCCGCCTCCGCCCCCGCGTTCGGACAATTCTTGTAATTTAGGATTAACGACTTGTTTGGCTTCCTTCAAAACGGACACGAGGTCGCCCGCCTTAGCTGCATTCGACGGGGTGAAGAACGTATAAGCAGTTCCGGTCTTATTAGTGCGTCCCGTTCTTCCGATGCGATGCACGTAGTCTTCAGAATTGCTGGGATAATCGAAGTTTATGACGAATTTGACATCGTCGACATCTGTTGGAACCACGATCAAATAAATGTTAACAACCCACTAAAATCATTTCTATTAATGAATTTGAAATGATTATAATAATTTAATCACAATCTGGTCGATAGATTATATAAATGTTTTATTAATATGACAACAATAACATACCTAAGCCACGAGCAGCTACGTCCGTAGCTACAAGAATAGGAGCTTTACCACTTCGAAAATCTGCAAAAAAGTGTTGTACATATTAACTGCATACCCCAAGCACACTCTGTATGCTAGCTCAGTACAGTATACCTTCGTTCACAAGACAGCTAGCAAGCATACAGAGTTTAACTAAAAACCGGCCAAGAGCGAGTCGGACTCGCGCACGAAGTATCTATAAAAACGGCAAAAAAACAGCCTACTCCGACTCGCACTTGGCCGGTTTTTTAGTATTTGTTGTTATACGAGGGATGTTTGATAAGTCGTTTTTAAAAGTAAAATATATATATATTTTTTTTAACAATTTACATTTATTTCTCAACAGTCTCCTTTGAGGGGAGGGAGTTTCCAATTTATTTATCCCCACCAAAAAATACGTTTTGTCGAGGTCTTCATAATAGCCGTTTACACCTGCTATGCAGTCCTCATTTGACAAATTTTTTTGCCCTCCAAGCCATCTTTTCAGATTTGTGAATAGGTAATAATCGCACGGAGCTAGGTCGCCGAATACGGAGCATGCGGAAGCAGCTCGAAGCCCAACTCGTGGATTTTGGCCATTGCAATAGCTGACTTGTGCATTGTTCTTATGAAAGAGGACTTTCTTGGGGGACAATTTTGGTCGTTTTCAACAATTCGGCATAAAAACGGTCCAATAACTCTGCGTAATAACGGCCATTGAGTCTTTCCTTTTTCCAAGTAATCAATCATAATGATTCCTTCGCCATCCCAGAAGACCGTCGCCATCACCTTCCCAGCCTACAAAACAGTCTTCTTTGGGGCACGTTCACCAGTCGCCATGCATTGTCTTGATTGCTGTTTTGATTCAGGTGTATAATGATGGACCCAAGTTTTGTCCACAGTGACACATCGACCCAAAAAATGGCGAGGACTACGCTTCATCTTATCCAAACATATTTTTGAAATTTGCTTTCGTTCGCGTTTTTGTTCGATTGTCAACAAACGTGGCACCCATCGTGCAGACAGCTTTGTCATACCCAAATCTTCATGCAGAATTTTATGTACTCGCTCACTGGAGATGCCTGTGCTCTCAGCTATTTCACGCACCTTCACTCGGCGGTCGTCGAGTACAATATTATTGACTTCTTCAACAACATCCTCAGTAGTGACCTCGATTGGGCGACCAGAGCGTGGAGCATAAGATGGGCTTGACCGACCACGTTTAAAATAATTTATCCAGTTTTAACAGTCTGCAACGTTGGTGCGTTAGTGCCATGAACAGAATCAAGTTCAGATTTTATTGTGGCAGCACTACAAACCTTCATATAAAAATGTTTTATAATGGCCCGAAATTCAGATTTTTCCATAGTTGTTGAAAATTTACGAGTGATCACAGTTAAAAAAAAATTAAACTGACAAAAACTTGTTCTTTTTTGACAGTCTTCATTTGAAAGATTGTGCCTGTCAGTGTTAATGCCATTTACCAGAAAAAAGGTTTTATAAATAGTTTATAAAAGGACTTGTCAAACAGCCCTCGTAGCGGCAATAGAAATACACGATCTGCGAAAATTTCAACTGTCTTAACTATCACGATTCATGAGATACAGCCTGGTGACAGACAGACGGTAATAGGATCCCGTTTTTACCCTTTGGGTACGGAACCCTAATGGAAGTACAGCAAAACCTCGCTAACCTGGAACGCCGCTCATGCGGTGATCGCTGTAATCTCACTTCGCCCTGCAGGGTGCGCCGCACTTGGTCTGTTGTCATAATTCTATCGTGTTTATTTTACCACATAGATATGCTAGCTAGGCGCGCCCGGTTGTGCCTAACTCGATTTGGTCTATGGGGTGCCTAAAGGTGCGTACGAATTTGGGCAGCCTCGGTTTGCGGCACGCAAGGCTCACCATCTTGCTCTAATTCGTACGCGCTCACGCGCTGTGCGCGAGCGGCGCGCGGCGAGCCGCCTAAGGCACTAGTCCCACCGCGAGCGAGTAAGCGATGAGCTATCGGCTACAAAAACGTACTAAAGACTCCCGTGTAAATAAAAGAGACACGGCGATGTAGTTACTCGCCCAGCGGTGAACTATCAATATCGCCGTGTCTCTTATTTGCCCGGGAGTGCTTATCTTTTGTTCCTTTTTATAGCCGATAGCTCATCGCTTACTCACTCGCGGTGGGACTAGTGCCTAATGTCTGTCTTTTGAGCGTGCTCAAAGACGCCTCAAGTGTGCGTGCCTCGCGTTATTTGGACGGGTATCCGAGCGTGCCGCGGGCAGAACCATGTAATTTGATGAAGTAAATGTGCACCACATGAATTACGATTTTTGTACAACTGTTTCATCCACTACCGAGGCGATTTTCTTTCTATTTGGCAATAATTCGGTGAATTACGCTAAACCTAGCCGCGGCTGTCATCGTGTCCGACACACAAAGTCGGCTCGCAGCGAGCACGTTGCCCCGCCCGCTCATGTTTATGTGCACCAAATTGGCTCGCGAGCAGCTTGCGGCGCGGGGCAAGCACGCCTCAGGCTGAGCCGGTCAAAATCGTACGCAGCTTAACAGCTGCGCCCTGATTGCCCTTGCGCGCTTGGGGCAACGGGCTAAGAGAAAGACTCACGTTTGACGGATTAACTGGCCAAGTCATTTTTATGCCCTTCACATAAGATTATAATCAAGACACGAACTTTTATTTGCGTATGCGCATAGGCGAGGCTTTGCTGTAAATCCCAGTCTAATGAATTATTCATACTGATATATTGTATGGTAGCAGGAGGCATTAATTTTCAGATTGGTGTTTTTGATTTAAGTTCGAATAACCAATTTAATACTGACATTTAACCATGTCTTCATGATCTGTGGCATACAAATAAGCTACGGCAATTTTGCCTCCCTTTTGACCAATGTGAATGCAAGCACATTTGGATAAATTGTATAAATTAAAGGATAAATAACAATAGTAAAAATATAAATATTAGACAAAAAATGCTCCAATACAAACCAAGTATCATAACTCATAACTTCAAAAATATCAAAGAAACCACAATGACGAAATGCAAGTCAGGGTCGTAGGTTCTACAGGGTCATATATTCCATAACTTCTCGAATAAACTTACTAAGTAGTACTGGTACTGTCTCCTCGGTATATCATAGTGGACAATACACGCAAAAGAATAATCGAGAAGGAAAGGCGTGACCGGCGGCGAGCGAGCCTTACGGCTTGTAGGCTAGGCGCCGGGCAGGCACGGGCGCTCGGGGCGCTCGGGCCGCTCATCGGACGGCGAGCCTCGCCGGACGCTCGAGAAGCGGCTCAGACCGGCCGGCAGACGGCGGTGCGAGGGTGGCAGAGTTACTGCGGGCTACAACTAGCCCCCGCGACCGGCTAGCAGGCGCCAGCGCGGCCGCCGAGCCGCGCGGCCGCAGCGCCCCAGCCTGCACATGCAGACAAGAGTCAGTACAGCCGCGCGCCGCGGACCCACTCCCACACCGCGCCTGCGGCAGCGATGCCACGCCGACATGAGCCTGAGAATCTCAATCCGACACCGCTTCTCGAATCCATCTACTTGTTTTTATCATAATTAGTATTGGGCGAATTTTTCAGTGCAATTTATTCTAATTAATAGATTTAATGTGATAAATATAAAATTTCTGTACAGGTAGTTTCAGTTCATGTAATAATAAAATAAAAGAAAATCAATATTCAATTATCAATCACACCTTGTCAGGTCTTACCTTGCAGTACCCAGTCTCTCTCACTCTGGGATTTGTCACCATGAATGCAGACTGCAGGCCAACTGTAAAAAAAAATATGTCAATGCCACAGTTAACAGCAATAAACAGCTGACCATAGGCAAACCTTTTGCCATTAACATAAGTTATTATTCAATAGTCAGTAAAATTAAGAAATATTTGCTGAAAATACAATAGAAAATTTAAAAAGAAGTTTTTTTAACTTACCCATCACGCTTCATTTTTCTGGTTATGTCATCTACTCTGCGCTTAGTTTCAATGAAAATTATAGTTTTATTTTCTTTCTCTGCCATAATCTCTTTGAGGAGGGTACTTAATTTTGTCTCTTTTTCATACTCCATACAAACATCTATAATTTGGAGAATATTGTGATTAGCTGCTAGTGACAGTGAACCCACATTGATCTGCAGGTAATCTTTTAAAAATTCAGATGCTAAAGTTTGCACTTCCTTAGGCCAGGTTGCAGACCACATAAGGGTTTGCCTGTCAGGTCTGATTTGCTCAATAATCTTCCTGATTTGGGGTTCAAAACCCATGTCCAACATTCTGTCAGCTTCATCAAGTACTAGATATGTACACCTTTTTAGGTTAGTCCTTCCACTTTCCAGGAAGTCAAGCAAGCGCCCTGGAGTTGCTATAACAATTTCCACACCAGCATCCAAGTCTCTGGCTTGAGGCCCCTTAGGAGCTCCACCAAAGAGACAAGTGTTATGGATTTTAGATGTGTTTGCAAACTTGTCACACACTTCTTGAATTTGTTGTGCTAACTCTCTGGTGGGAGCCAACACTAGAGCAATAGGACCATCACCTCTGCTAGATTTTGGCTGATTATTTATGTGTACTATTGCCGGTAAAATGTAAGAAAGTGTTTTGCCAGAGCCTGTTGATGCAATGCCAACCATGTCATGACCACTGAGAGCAATGGGCCAACCCTGGGCTTGAATGGGTGTTGGCTTTGTAAAACCCATTTTATC
This sequence comes from Epinotia demarniana, assembly GCA_945867215.1. NCBI lineage: Eukaryota > Metazoa > Arthropoda > Insecta > Lepidoptera > Tortricidae > Epinotia > Epinotia demarniana. The sequence goes on from OX244264.1 coordinate 9,712,977, forward strand.
TATTTCATCCATAACATAATCTGGGAAGCTTGCTTCGTCAAAACCTAGAGTCGGCTTCGGGATGTTCCGGCCTTTCAATGTTATTTCATTCTCGCTCCTCCATGCTTCTACCTCTGAGTCGGTTCTGTTCTCAACATCTGCGTGTGGAACGTAAAAGTCTTTTTTGAAAGGTTTGAGTCTGTTCAAATCCCATTTTGGTTTACGCAAATTGGCACCAGGATTGTTGCGGCGTCCGCCGCCGCCGCCACCGCCGCCATAGCCGCCACCGCCTCCGTAGCCACCACCGCCGCCGCCTCCGCCGCCGCCGCCTGAACCAAGCCCATAGCGAGGACTACGACTGCGACTTCGACTCCTACTCCTGCTGCGGCTGCGACGCCTGTCACGACTACGATCCCTACAAAGTGCCGTAAAACATTAAGTTAAAAGTTTAAAATTTGTACATGACGCATCCATTATTAAATTACCATAAAACGAGCCTCATACACACCTTCCACGTCCCATAGCAATTCGTTCAGCTAACACGGTTCACTGAGAAGGTAATTATAAACTTCACCAACAATTACGGTCAATTATGTTAAATAAACACAAAATGTAAGAAAAATTGGTCGCTCCAATCCCATTTACTGCACGGAAGAAACAAGATGGCCGCAGCGCAACGCAAAATCCAAAACCGCTCTATAACCAACCACAGAGTATAAAGAGTCGTTAACACAAACCACGAGGGAAAGACGACCCGACCCAAACGAACAAAACGCCAATAGGTCCGTTTCTACAAATCTCGTAGACCACCTTTATTACAATGAAAACGAGACTTTATTTGCTATCCAAATATTTAGAATTCATATAAATGTATGCTAATCCTCTTGTAGTTTTTTTACTTCAACCAAACCTAATTAAGTATATAAAAGTTTGGTGAACGCGACTTATTGGTTGGAATCCATTTTCCTTGGTGTTGTTGTGACATTTTGCTCTTCTGTTCTTGTCCAAGAAAAGGAAGTAGTAGTGCATAAAATTGTATTAATCCTACGATACCGAACTAAATAACTGTGTTATGATTACATTTAAAAATACAAAAATAACCCAGAAATGAGAACCGTGTAACAGTATAAACGAATGCACGATGGGTTGAAATAGTGACTGTAGTTGTCGGCATAAATACATTATTTTAATTTCAGGACTGCTCATGCTCTATCGTACAAATAAGAATTGAACGCATAGTGTCACTATGGAGCTCGACGTATCTCCTACAAATGTCGAGGAGAACGATATGGAATTCTCCGACAATTCGTCCGAGAGTAAATACTTGTCCTGTAATATCAACGAGCAGTATTCCGTCATACGCATTCCAGGAGACGGTGAGGTACCTGAAACAAAAGCGAGCAAACACTCGTCAAGGAAACAGTCGAAACGGAGAAAAAAGAGTTCAAATCACTCAAGGCCACTGCCAAGGATTATAGTAAAACCTTTACCTCCCCCTCCACCCCCAGAAGCCCGAGAATGGACGGCAGCTACGACCTACACGGAGACTAACACTAACAGTAATAAACTGTCTACAATGCGCGAGGTACTTGCAAGTATACCAGGCTTTTGCTTCAAGCCTCGCAAACGCAGTGGGAAGAAGCTTTCTACTGCTGCTCAGTTGCAGCAAACCAGAGAAGGCTGTATAGATTTAGAGACCCCCGATTCTATATTAGTTAACACTAACATAAGAGCTCTACTAAACAAGCATACATTCTCACTTCTTCCGCCTCTGTACCAATACAAGCTTGGGCAGCTACTCCCGAGTGTGGACCGCCCCAGCCCTTCTGGTCGCCTAAGTTCTTCTAGTCTAAATAATGAATTCTTTGCCAGAGCTTGCTTGGAGTGGCAGGAGAGTCTTTCGGGTGGTGAATTCACTCCTGAGAACCAACAGAAAATGAAATCTGAAGTAGAAAAAGAAAAAAGCAAAATAGACCCATGGAAGTTAAAGCATTTTGAACCTTTTTGGGGAGAAAAATTCAGAAGAGAGAAATCTTCCATCAATTTGAACTCTGAAAGACCATCACTGAAAACAACTATAAAACTTAGGCCCACAGCTTCCATTACAAGTACTAGTACTGTTCCAAAGATTAAAAAAAGTAAATCATCGAGCAATAGTAAAAGAATGAGGTCTGTCGGGGCAGTGACTCGCTCTTCTGCCAAAGTAGATGAAGTTGTAGAGGAACCTACTATTGTTAATGCAAAGTCGTCTGCACCAGTTCCGGATTTACTTCCTCTTAAACATGCCAAGACTCACAACAGGGGCTATGTGGAATATCAAGTTGATTTTAATTTTTCTGATTCATCATCAGCACAGAGGTTGGATGATTCTGTTCCTTCCACACCCATCGACCCTTTGCTGCTGCCAGATGCAGAATCAGAAAGAGGTGAGGTGAAACAAGAATTAGACCTTACTGTAGTAACCATTGAAGAGTCCAATGCATCTAAAGAAAGTGAAACATGTAAAACTGACACAGAGACATTCTTCCCTGAAAGAACTAAGAGACTAAGTGATGATAATGAGAGCTGTAGTATAGCAAAGAGAATTAGGTTTGAAGAGGAAGAAGTATTTAGCTACCTAGGTTTTTTAACACAGAATGTTGAAGGTTCGGGAAGCAACAATTGTTCAGATGGTGAAACAAATGACCATAATGATCAGATTTGTCCAAGTGATGAAAATGCATACCCTGAACAAGACCAGGTAGACACCAACAGTGAGGACAGCAAAGCAACTGCTTCTGTTTATGAATATGATGAAAGAAGTGTATCCTCATTATCAAGTCTAAAAATTGATAACAATGTCAGTACCATAGGCACGGGTGATGAAGCAAATGCCACTACTGATGCACTGCAATGCGAGAATTCGGCAACTGAAATGGAAGACAGTCCTTGTAATGATACAGAAGACACTAAAGACTCACCTGCATCGGTTTCACCCCAAGACTTTGTCCCTGAGCAATTCGCAACAGATGATAAAAATGTTTCTAATTTCAATATTGCCTCACCACAAAACACTGCAGCTGTAGACGTTAAGAAAGAGCCGTATCACAAACTTGATCAAGAAATACACATTGAGAATGTTTCAGCACCAGAACACCTGCATGAAAAAGAGAATGATGACAGTTGCGATAAGTTTGAGAAGATTAGGCCCACTGAAAATATTGTTCACAATTACTATGACGAACATTTTAAGGATGCAGAATCATTTATATTGGAAACAGGAGGGCTGTCAATACTGACTTCCCGTAAGTGTGAATAATGTAATGTTAAATGTTCCTGTAGACTGATTTATAAATAAATGTCAGTAATAAGATATTTTTGGTTTATTTTTCAGAATGTGAAGATGTAAAGTATGTATCACATCCAAATCTAATGGAATTGTCATCATACATGAGTGAAACAAGTAAGTTGATATGTGACTAAAACTCAACAGCTAAAATAACTAGAATTCAAACTCAAAATAATAACCTCAATATTGTTTTAATGTGGGTACTTCATAAAATTAAGATTTTCCTTATACACCTTGTTTAGGTAAGCTGTCAAGTGGGATATGTACAAAATAATTGAGCATTGTTTTCCATGTTTTTAGATGTTACTGCTGTTGTGACCATGCCCATGCCTCAGAATTCCTCAATTCCCATTATGGAAGTAACTAACACTTCAGTAAGTCTTTTGATTTCAATAAAAATGTAGTTTGATATCCTATTAGCGTATTCTAATATTGATCTTAACTTTTGACAGATGGTGTCTTATCCTGATGATAATATGCAGGATCCAGCTAAACCAAAAACTTCAGCAGTGTCATGGAAAACCGAGGATAATATAACAAATGATGTTATTACCTTACACAACTTCTCAATGGAAAGTTCAAAATATCTAAGTGAAGATTCCAAGACTAGCATGGAAGATACGAACATGAATGAGGATAATTGTATGTATAAAGAAGATAGAGATGCGAATTTTAATATGGAGTCATCAAATTCATCAGAGAGCTGTCAGTCCATGAAAGATGCTTCTGTCAAAGACTGTGAACCAGCGACTAGTCTAGTCTCTAGTACTACAGCAACAAACCCACCCGTGAATTCCACCACTATGACCAATATTGTGAGGCCTTCAGGAAAGAAGTCAAAATCTGGAAAGGAATCAAACAGGTAATGACATAAAATTTTATTTATAGTAATGCAAGTGAATTTTTCATAAAGTACTCTTATATCTATGATGCTAGTGCGGCTCTTGAATTAACACTGTACCCCTTTCTATTTTTATGAATTTTTTTTGTTGATGTGATGCGAATTTATGAGTATTTGTCCCTGAGTGAGTTGCTTTCTGTTCCTGAATACCGGACAAGGCGGAAATATTATTCGCAACACTTGGTTCTTTTCTATCTATGTATGTGTCTGTATCGTCGCCCAGAACACAACTTAATACAAGCCAATTCAACTTGCTGTGGGACAAGATTCTTACAAAGCTTAACCATCAGCAGGCTACACACACACACAAACTTTCTCTCGTAATTATAATCGATTTACTTACAAAACCCTTTTTCCATTTCATAGCGCGACTTCCCCTGCTAATTCCAGAAGCCGCAGCTCGAACAAAGTCCCGCCGGGGGCGGTGAACCTGGAGCGGAGCTATCAGATCTGCCAGGCCGTGATCCAGAACAGCCCGAATCGGGACGCGCTACGCGGGCAGCTGCGGCCGCCGCCCGCGCTGCTGACGCGGCCGCGCGCGCCGCGCCCGCCCCCGCCCCCGCCCGCGCCGCTGCCCCCGCCGCCGCCCGTGCTGCTGCGCCAGCTGCCCGTCTCCGTCATGGCGCATGCTGAGGTATGTTACATCTGAAACACACAGATATAGGAAATAAGGAGATCGGACATGACGGGCGATTTGTATTGAATATGCCTGTCGCAAGTTCGTAAACCCACACACAAAGCACCAGTAAGTGTAAAGACAAAGCACGCACACACCTAAAGCACACCCACTTGTAAATCGACGCTCCTATTGCACATTACACGCGCATCATTTCTATACTGTGTACAGTATGCGAACGAGCAGCGAGTTGTCATCACGCACGCACACAACTATCTAAGCGGCGCCCATCGCTGCTGCACTATGAGAAAATGTCTCATTGAGGGAATCGTTATGTACCTCGTTCATTGCGGCGTAAACACTGAGCTTTGCAATAATGTTACTTGTACAACAGCAATGTATAATGAAACATATTGAATGCAAGCAACAGAACTGTAAGCTTACATGGATACAAATCGGAATATTACGTTGACTTCGTGGGTGGTTTTATTTGAAACAAATGGTATTTATAGTATTTACCTGTGAAAAGTGATCCCATTGGTGTGGAAATTAATCAAATCACTGCGATGTTTGCAAGTAATTATTGCAAAACTCGGCATTTAGGAAAAAAACGGAACTTTCTCGGTGGACAGCGCGTGTGCACACTCGGTAACAACGGACGGTGAACTGGCGGCGGAGTATGTCCAAAGAGCTAACATGTGACACGCAGCCGCCGGCGGCTTGTCCGCTCTCTAGTATTATATGCTCTGAGGAAACACATTATCGCCATCGCGGGCGGTTACCTGACACCACGAAATTGCGCTACACATCGCAGTAATTGTGTGTTTTATAGTTATTAATAAGTTTATATTAATATGTATGTTAGTCTTTAAAGTATTTGTAATATGGGATTGTTGCCTGATTTATATGACGGGAAAGAAGGGCTTGCCAGATGAGTAGTTATCTTAGACGGATAGTTATACGAAGCCGGCAAGCCCTTTTCACGGCTAGGCATGTATAGTGCTTTTCTCAAACATATGTTATGAAATAAGAAATATCACCACTCAAAAAACCAACCTGTATTTATGTACTTGTCCTTCGATTTTGGCGGCAACAAGTTATTCATTGCTAATTCGGCCTCCGTCCTCAATTCCGGCGGAGTACAATTAGTTTCTTCGTCGCTGTTATCATCGGAACTCATTTTGAAAATTTATTTTTTAAATATCAACCACAAATATAAAATCCAGCTACACGACAAAAGACTTAATTTTCCCTCCAATCCCTCCATGATGTTTTTTTTTACGGAAGTCGTCCGTATTACGCGTGTGTAGTGTTCGAATAGACCCTATTAGGGTCATTATACACAAACTGATAATGAGAATCTTAACTTCTATAATAATTAAAATAAATGCAGAGGATATATATAAAATAAATGCTGAGGATTTTAAATTTTGTCTATGTGCTCTGGTGACTTACGAATAGACAATATTTTAAATTTATTCATCAACACATTAATTCATACAGATTTCTATTCTTACATCAGTTCGTGTGTAGTTAATAGGCATTAACGCGGATATTTTTGGTCCGATAACCTAATAAAAATTAAAAATAGTAGTTTATGCGACTGATCCATAATGAGAGGCCTTAAAATAAGAGTGTGGTTTTATGAAACGAGCGTCAGCGAGTTTCATAATAGGATCACAGGAGTGTTTTAAGGCCTAATTATGTACAGTTGCATAACTACACTACTTTATCTACACACATATCATAAGTAGTAGTAAGTAACAGCAAAAAACCAACAATAAAATGACAACAGCAATGGCGGCAATTCGATCATCCGTCATGGCGAATGTTTTTTTTTAAAATCATAGACAAACAAATGAAGTCCCTATACTCATATCAGTCGAGATCAAATGTCGTGCGGTTTGTATTAAAAAACGTACTGAATTGACGTTTCGTATCGATAACTGTTTTAATATCTGTAGATACTAGAATAGAGACCCACTAGAGTTTTGACAGCTGTTCCAAATTTAAACTCATAACGATACAAATTTATCAAAAATCTGTACTGTAATAGTGGTAGCCCTACGCTTTAAAAAACCGCAAATCGATGTACAGTTTAGCGGTTTGGCACACACATACTAGAGGGGAAAACAATTTTTTTGACCCGCAGTTCCTAAAAAAATTTCCCTTAGGGAGGGAGTGCCGAAACATTCTTCATTTGGTATGGAAAATTTTTTTTTTTCAGAAACCTATTGTGTGTAGTATCATATGAAAGGGCTTTTTGAGGCGATTCTAAAAATATACCACATCATTACATTTTAGCCATATTTTTTTAATTAAAACTATAATAATTTTCGAAACATACCAAGTTTGGGCTCCTCCAGACACGGTATGGCTTTTTTTTTTAAATTGAATATACCACAAATGATACGTGATATCCTCATATCTAACCTCAAAAAAGCAATTTAGAAAAATAATTGCATTAAGCATTTTTTTTTAATTTTTCAATATTACCAAGTGACACAGTTCTAATTCAATACCTATTTTACGTGACTTATGGAACTGTACTGCAGATACGGTACATATTAATCATAAAATGATACGTAGTATCCATATATCCAACGGGAAATACCTCTTTAACCCTTTAACTGCGCCTTTTCATCAGTTGGTATAGTTTGTTTACTTTTTGTCACAAAATATCAAGGTTGGACTCTTGCAGATACGATATACCCAACTAATTAGGTTAGATATCAAGATATAATGTATCACAAATGATCCGTTATATCTTGATATCTAACCCCAAGAAAGCAGTTTTGAACTAATTTCATATGGTTTTTTTTTTTTATTTTTTTATTGTATACAATGTGTATTGCTTATACTTGATCAAACGAAATGTGCGGATACTAGACAAAAAAATATCGATAAAAAAAAAAAAAAAAAAATTATAGGCTAACTATTTAAAAAATTAAGGCGTTTTAAATTTTTTTCTGATGAAAATTTCCGAGTTTGGTTTTTAATTCGTATCTTTGCGTCTAAACGGTGTAGTTTCTCAAAAGTAGTCTTGTTTTAAAGCTAGAAAATGCAGCTAATCGACCAACCAAAAAAATATACTTAATTTGTGACGACGCGCCGGCGTCGCACAACGGCGGCGGGGCGCGGCGGGCCGCGCGGCGCACGGGCAGAGCGGTGCGGTGACGTCACAACGAGCGGCTTTAAAAGGCCCGAGCGCGCCTACAACGTTTAGTGTTCTCCGTAGTCCGCTTCGGATAGCACTGCCCCCTCCCTTCCCCCCTGTGTCTTCAAGGCGGCGGTTTTGGCCCGTCCTCGTCTGCCTTAGACGTTCCCGAATACCTAGTCCTCAAGGCGGTGGCTTTGGCACGTCCTCATCAGCCTTGGACTAGTCACCCTGGAATCATCCCCGCGGCGGTGGTTTTGGCAAGTCCTCATCAGCCAGGGGTTCCAGGTTCCTACAGCCTTCAAGGCGGCGGTTTTGGCTCGTCCTCGTCAGCCTTAGGCTTCCCGAACTAACGCTCCCACTAATATCCCGTAGTCCGTAAGGATAGGTCCGCGACCGCGTTAACCGTACCGTAGACTTAGAGTGCTAGATTCTAGTATTTGCTTATCGTTAATAAACGGGCGTAAGACCCTTATTTGTTATATATTTAACCCGTGTTTGCATTACAAGCGCCCCTAGATCCCTCATAGTGCCCCTGAGTTAGTCTGGAAACCTCCATCAAGCCCTAAGCGGCGGAGGATTTGGGTGTGTGCCGAAAACACACATCACAAATTTGTTATTTTAATTCATATTTTTTTACTAAAAAGAAACAGTTTAGATTCTTGTTGATTTTTGCTCATAATTTGAACGGTGAATATCATAACAACGAAAAGCGATAGCCCCATTGTTACTTCGGAGAATTTGTAGACTGAACTGTAAAATTTAATAAAACGTGCAAAAAAGTCTACCTCAAACTGCCAGTTTTAAAGTTACGGACACTAATTTTAAAAAAAGACTGTTCTTTTTCACAAATTTCTACTAATTACTTTTTTTTGTAGGTTTATGTTTGATATTGTTATTATTTTTTGGTTGGTCGATTAGCTGCATTTTCTAGCTTTAAAACAAGACTACTTTTGAGAAACTACACCGTTTAGACGCAAAGATACGAATTAAAAACCAAACTCGGAAATTTTCATCAGAAAAAAAATTAAAACGCCTTAATTTTTTAAATAGTTAGCCTATAATTTTTATTTTTTTTATCGATAATTTTTTGTCTAGTATCCGCACATTTCGTTTGATCAAGTATAAGCAATACACATTGTATAGTCGTATCGATCGCTATGACCGACCGAACGCCGCGACTACGGGTACGGGCAGCTAACTAAATGCAGCTCGCGATCGGAACTCAGATCTTGAGGGACGGGCGGGGGGACGGATGGGAGTGAAAATAATTTATCGTTTCTTATCGTTATTATCACTTAGGTAACACCAATAATAAACAAAACACCACAGTTCAATATGATTCGAGTAGAGGGTAGATATTGAAAAATTATATACATAAAAAAAATCAAAAAAAAACTAAATGAAATTATTTTCAAAATTACTTTCTTGGGGTTAGATATCAAGATATAACGGATCATTTGTGATATGTTATATCTTGATATCTAACCTAATTAGTTGGGTATATCGTATCTGCAAGAGTCCAACCTTGATATTTTGTGACAAAAACTAAACAAACTATACCAACTGATGAAAAGGCGCAGTTAAAGGGTTAAAGAGGTATTTCCCGTTGGACATATGGATACTGCGTATCATTTTATGATTAATATGGACTGTATCTGCAGTACAGTTCCATAAGTCACGTAAAATAGGTATTGAAGTAGAACTGTGTCACTTGGTAATATTGAAAAATTAAAAACAAATACTTAATGCAATTATTTTCTAAATTGCTTTTATGAGGATATCACGTATCATTTGTGGTATATTGAATTAAAAAAAAATCTGCCATATCGTGTCTGGAGGAGCTGGGTATGTTTCGAAAATTATTTTTGTTTTAATTAAAAAAATATGGCTAAAATGTAATGATGTGGTATATTTTTAGAATCGCCTCAAAAAGCCCTTTCATATGATACTACACACGATAGGTTTCTGAAAAAAAAATTTTTGTATACAAAAAGAAAAATTTTCGGCACCTCCTCCTCCTCCCCCCCTAAGGGTTTTTTTTAGGAACTGCGGGTCAAAAAAATGGTTTTGACCTCTAGTATGCGTGTGCGAAACGGCTAAACTGTATATCGATTTGCGGTTTTCTTATGAAATTGGGCTTGTGGGGCTTCCACTATAATGACACTACAGTACAGATTTTACCTACTACCACAGACAAGAAAGTTCTCATAGTCAAATCGGTTGTAGTAATGCTGGTCATTTCCTACGGTTTCTGAAAGCATTTTAGAGCACTAATGATATGTGCGTAGATGAAATATAATTCAGTGAAAAAGCGCGGGAAACGTGGAATGCGGCGGTTTAGGTTTTCGTTTCTCTTACTTTTATTTATAAATTTGCTTTAAATAATAGATCAGAAAAGTGTTTATTTGTATATAGTTTATTTTTATTGTTTGTAAATATTATTATTTTTTAGTTTGTGTACATATTCACATTGGATTAGGTAAGTTTTCTTTAAGTACTGTAATATGGAAACGGAGAAGGAACCTCCTGACCCTGGGGGGGGGGGAGGTCTTCAGGTTGCTTACAATGTTATAGTTGATAATGAATCCCGTATGGACACAGATGCATCTGTTGCTTCTGCTAGTGGCAGGAGTGTTTTAAAGCGTAAATTAAGGAAGAGGTGCAAAAATTGCAATAAAAAGGTTCGTAAGAGTAAGGATGGCATAAACGTTATTATTAGCGCTTGTGAGTCTTCTGATACGCTCCAAGAATCCTCTTCAAATCATACTAATGATAATGACCAAGTGACTAAGTCTTCTGTAGCTTTAGACTTGAATACCAAAGAAAAATACACAAAAGTTGGCAGAGAGTTATTCTCACCCACTGATGCAGCTCCTTTTACAGTGCATGTCCAACTCAAACAAACCGAGCGAACCTCTTCCTTGCATCCGGTGTCATTTGGAAAGTTCTTAATGAGAAATAAATTTAGTAATATAATAAATGGCAGTGTCAAACGTATCGGAAGGACCCGTATATCTATGGCATTCACAAAATTTGACGACGCCAATGCTTTTTTAAATGATTCTCGGCTTGAAGCTGAGAATTTGTCGGCATTCATCCCATCATTCTCAGTTACCCGCATGGGCCTAATTCGCGGCATTCCGGCACAGTGGTCGGAAGAGGAAATAATAGAAAATGTTTCAGTACCTGCTGGGTGTGGAAAGGTGCTCAAGGTGAGGCGCTTAAACCACAGAGTTCCGGTTAACGGGTCTGTTTCATGGCAGCCCTCAGAAACCATAGTTGTAACGTTTGATGGCCAAATCCTACCAAAACGAGTATTTTCTTGCTACAATTCCCTTCCGGTTGAACTGTATATATTCCCAACCATTCAGTGCTTTAACTGCTGTAATTTTGGTCACACAAAAACTAATTGTAGATCAAAGCCTAAATGTTTCAAGTGTGGGCAGATGCATTCTGGACACACTTGTACTGTGGAGGAAGACTGTGCCAGTTGCTGTTTATGCAACGGTTTTCATTTTGCTACTAACAGGTCTTGCCCGGAGCACAAGCGACAAAAAGACATTAAAGTTATTATGGCTAATAACTGTATCTCTTATGGAGAAGCAGTTAAGCTTCATCCATCAGTTTCCAAGTCATTTGCGGATGTCCTTCAGACTCAACCCCAGCCACAAGTCAACTCATTTTCATCACATAGTGTCCCTGCTCTAGCCTCAAATTCAACCACCCAGCCTAGTAGCACCAGTTACAGAAAAACGATTTTCCTGAAACCCCGTATTGTTCAAAGAAAATCCACTAAGGGTTATGATGTTGCTGCTCATAACGCCTTGATCAGTGGTTATTCTATGCCACCTCCCCAAAATGGTTGTGCACTGCAAAGGAACCCGGACAAAGAAGAATCTCATTCGGGAACTGAAGATATCCAAGCCCTAATTAATCTGTTATCGAATCCGAATATTAGCTTACCGTCCAACGTTGCCCCTCTTGCTCAGATACTTTTAGTAGCCATCCAAAATTATGGACAAAATAACTCAATGGAATTGCAGAAGTGTAATTAATAAAAAACATGATATAACTCATTTATTAAATAAATATGAACCTTTTGTTTTCGCTCTCTCTGAAACATGGCTCAAACCTAGAGCTCTTCTTAGAGTTACTGGTTATTCATGTCTCAGAGAGGACCGCCCTGATGGGTATGGTGGAGTAGCCTTATTCATCAGGGATTCCATTTCATTTTCACCAGTTCATCCATCTCCCATCTCACACTGACGATTTGTCAATCGTTGCTGCCGTTGTAAATAACATGTGTATCATATCTGTATATATTCCTCATCCATCTTCATCTATTTTGCACGAGTTTGAACAGTTAATAAGTTCTCTTCCAAGGCCCATGTTGATTTTAGGGGATTTTAATTCGCAACATCAGCTATGGGGCAGTTCAATTTCTAGTTACCATGGGGAGCGTATAATAGAAATTCTCGATAACCATAATCTTTGTGTGTTAAATACTGGCCTCCCTACCCGACGAACAGCACCTTCTGAATTAACAAGTGCTATTGACTTGTCTATTTGTTCAGCTCAAATTTCATCTTCTTTAACATGGCATACTCTAGAATCAACATTTGGTAGTGATCATTTCCCAATTATAGTTACATCTTCTAATCCAGTTTCCTCATCCCCTAAGCCTAGTCCAAGGCTAAAGAACAATTTATGCAATGCGGATTGGAAAGTTTTTAAAAGGCGTATTGAAGATAAATTGTTGCAGTTGCCTGGTGTGGCTGACAGTGACATAGTGAGTTGTTCAGTTGCATTAGCCCAAGTCATCATTGAAGCGGCTGATGAAACTTTCCCTGTAAAAAATAGTGCATCAGGTAAAGTTCCATCTCCTCCCTGGTGGGACATGGAGTGCACTCAGGCAATTCGAAGGCGAAAGGATGCTGAAAGACAGTACCGTCACTTGATGACAAATGAAAACTTTGAGCTGTACTTGCAGGTAGCTCGTGAGACTAAGAAGTTATTACGGAAGAAAAAAATTGAAGGATGGAGACAATTCTGCGCTTCTCTTAATCCTAATGTTAAACCTGCCATAGTGTGGAATAATATTAAAAGGTTCCGTCACGCTTTTAATGAGCCTTCTACACAGATTCTTCCTTCTAGTTTAGCTCAGCAATTTATGGACAGATTAGCACCTGCTTCAGTTCCAGAAGAATATGTCTTTCAGCCTTCTTCCTTCTCATATGATCCCGAATACAGTTGTAATTTTAATGGTCCTTTTAAAATTGAGGAGTTGAAAGGTGTATAAGTAACGTAAAAGATACTGCACCTGGCCATGATGGAGTCCCTTATTCTTTTATGGCCAATGCTGGTGATTGCATTCTTATTTATTATTTACACATTATTAATTCTGTTACACAGTCCGGTGTAGTCCCAGATTCATGGAGATCTCAAATAGTCATTCCTATTTTAAAACCCAATAAACCAGCTTCAGATGTTTCTTCTTACAGGCCTATTGCTTTATCTTCAGTATTTGCTAAAATTACAGAACACTTGATTAAAAACAGATTAAGGGGTGATCCAAAAGTAATGATAATTGATTACTATCCGTGGCTGAATAAGGTAAAAGGAGGTCTTATTTTTTAAAGCGGTTACTGGCCAGTAAATTAAAAAAAACATTTATTAAAAAATATGTATATGTCATTGAGTTATCTTCTTTTGTTCGTAACTGTTCGGAAAAAATACATGAAAATGGAGAAAAATGAAGTGAGAGCCGTCATTAAGTACTTGTGTTTAAAAAAAATGTGTACTAAAGATATACATATTGAATTATCGGGAACATTAGGGGAATCCGCACCACCGTATTCCACAGTTGCACGCTGGTGCAAGGAATTTAACTTGGGTAGGACAACAACTAAAGACGAGCACCGCGAGGGCCGACCGTCCACCGCCCGTACTGACAACAACATTAAAAAAATTGAAGATTTAGTTTTGATTGACAGAAGAGTGACGATCAGGTATTTAAATGAAATGACAGGGATCTCGTATGGCAGCATTCAACGAATATTAACCGAAGATTTGAACATGAACAAGGTATCCGCTCGTTGGGTGCCACGAATGTTAAATGACGACCAAAAGGAAATTCGATACCAGATGTCAAAAGCTAATCTTGAAAACATTTCAAGCTGTCCCGGAAACTTTTTTGCGACGATTTGTCACCGTGGATGAGTCTTGGATTCACCATTTCGATCCAGAGACCAAGCAACAGTTTATGACCTGGAAACGACCGTCCTCTTACGACCCCAAAGAAATTTAAGGTCACCAGTTCAGCGGGTAAAGTTATGGCGTCCGTGTTCTGGGATGCCGAAGGGGTAATAATGATAGATTATTTGGAAAAGGGAGCCACGATCACGGGCTTACACTACGCAGAACAAATAACGAGATTGCGGGAAGCTATCAAAGAGAAGCGACGGGGTAAGTTACGGTCCGTTGTGTTGTTCCACCAGGACAACGCACCTCCTCATAAGGCCAGAGTTGCAATGGCTGCAATCAAGATATAACGGATCATTTGTGATATGTTATATCTTGATATAACGGATCATTTGTGATATGTTATATCTTGATATCTAACCTAATTAGTTGGGTATATCGTATCTGCAAGAGTCCAACCTTGATATTTTGTGACAAAAACTAAACAAACTATACCAACTGATGAAAAGGCGCAGTTAAAGGGTTAAAGAGGTATTTCCCGTTGGACATATGGATACTGCGTATCATTTTATGATTAATATGGACTGTATCTGCAGTACAGTTCCATAAGTCACGTAAAATAGGTATTGAAGTAGAACTGTGTCACTTGGTAATATTGAAAAATTAAAAACAAATACTTAATGCAATTATTTTCTAAATTGCTTTTATGAGGATATCACGTATCATTTGTGGTATATTGAATTAAAAAAAAATCTGCCATATCGTGTCTGGAGGAGCTGGGTATGTTTCGAAAATTATTTTTGTTTTAATTAAAAAAATATGGCTAAAATGTAATGATGTGGTATATTTTTAGAATCGCCTCAAAAAGCCCTTTCATATGATACTACACACGATAGGTTTCTGAAAAAAAAATTTTTGTATACAAAAAGAAAAATGTTTCGGCACCTCCTCCTCCTCCCCCCCTAAGGGTTTTTTTTTAGGAACTGCGGGTCAAAAAAATGGTTTTGACCTCTAGTATGCGTGTGCGAAACGGCTAAACTGTATATCGATTTGCGGTTTTCTTATGAAATTGGGCTTGTGGGGCTTCCACTATAATGACATTACAGTACAGATTTTACCAACTACCACAGACAAGAAAGTTCTCATAGTCAAATCGGTTGTAGTAATGCTGGTCATTTCCTACGGTTTCTGAAAGCATTTTAGAGCACTAATGATATGTGCGTAGATGAAATATAATTCAGTGAAAAAGCGCGGGAAACGTGGAATGCGGCGGTTTAGGTTTTCGTTTCTCTTACTTTTATTTATAAATTTGCTTTAAATAATAGATCAGAAAAGTGTTTATTTGTATATAGTTTATTTTTATTGTTTGTAAATATTATTATTTTTTAGTTTGTGTACATATTCACATTGGATTAGGTAAGTTTTCTTTAAGTACTGTAATATGGAAACGGAGAAGGAACCTCCTGACCCTGGGGGGGGGAGGTCTTCAGGTTGCTTACAATGTTATAGTTGATAATGAATCCCGTATGGACACAGATGCATCTGTTGCTTTTGCTAGTGGCAGGAGTGTTTTAAAGCGTAAATTAAGGAAGAAGTGCAAAAATTGCAATAAAAAGGTTCGTAAGAGTAAGGATGGCATAAACGTTATTATTAGCGCTTGTGAGTCTTCTGATACGCTCCAAGAATCCTCTTCAAATCATACTAATGATAATGACCAAGTGACTAAGTCTTCTGTAGCTTTAGACTTGAATACCAAAGAAAAATACACAAAAGTTGGCAGAGAGTTATTCTCACCCACTGATGCAGCTCCTTTTACAGTGCATGTCCAACTCAAACAAACCGAGCGAACCTCTTCCTTGCATCCGGTGTCATTTGGAAAGTTCTTAATGAGAAATAAATTTAGTAATATAATAAATGGCAGTGTCAAACGTATCGGAAGGACCCGTATATCTATGGCATTCACAAAATTTGACGACGCCAATGCTTTTTTAAATGATTCTCGGCTTGAAGCTGAGAATTTGTCGGCATTCATCCCATCATTCTCAGTTACCCGCATGGGCCTAATTCGCGGCATTCCGGCACAGTGGTCGGAAGAGGAAATAATAGAAAATGTTTCAGTACCTGCTGGGTGTGGAAAGGTGCTCAAGGTGAGGCGCTTAAACCACAGAGTTCCGGTTAACGGGTCTGTTTCATGGCAGCCCTCAGAAACCATAGTTGTAACGTTTGATGGCCAAATCCTACCAAAACGAGTATTTTCTTGCTACAATTCCCTTCCGGTTGAACTGTATATATTCCCAACCATTCAGTGCTTTAACTGCTGTAAATTTGGTCACACAAAAACTAATTGTAGATCAAAGCCTAAATGTTTCAAGTGTGGGCAGATGCATTCTGGACACACTTGTACTGTGGAGGAAGACTGTGCCAGTTGCTGTTTATGCAACGGTTTTCATTTTGCTACTAACAGGTCTTGCCCGGAGCACAAGCGACAAAAAGACATTAAAGTTATTATGGCTAATAACTGTATCTCTTATGGAGAAGCAGTTAAGCTTTGTGTGTTAAATACTGGCCTCCCTACCCGACGAACAGCACCTTCTGAATTAACAAGTGCTATTGACTTGTCTATTTGTTCAGCTCAAATTTCATCTTCTTTAACATGGCATACTCTAGAATCAACATTTGGTAGTGATCATTTCCCAATTATAGTTACATCTTCTAATCCAGTTTCCTCATCCCCTAAGCCTAGTCCAAGGCTAAAGAACGATTTATGCAATGCGGATTGGAAAGTTTTTAAAAGGCGTATTGAAGATAAATTGTTGCAGTTGCCTGGTGTGGCTGACAGTGACATAGTGAGTTGTTCAGTTGCATTAGCCCAAGTCATCATTGAAGCGGCTGATGAAACTTTCCCTGTAAAAAATAGTGCATCAGGTAAAGTTCCATCTCCTCCCTGGTGGGACATGGAGTGCACTCAGGCAATTCGAAGGCGAAAGGATGCTGAAAGACAGTACCGTCACTTGATGACAAATGAAAACTTTGAGCTGTACTTGCAGGTAGCTCGTGAGACTAAGAAGTTATTACGGAAGAAAAAAATTGAAGGATGGAGACAATTCTGCGCTTCTCTTAATCCTAATGTTAAACCTGCCATAGTGTGGAATAATATTAAAAGGTTCCGTCACGCTTTTAATGAGCCTTCTACACAGATTCTTCCTTCTAGTTTAGCTCAGCAATTTATGGACAGATTAGCACCTGCTTCAGTTCCAGAAGAATATGTCTTTCAGCCTTCTTCCTTCTCATATGATCCCGAATACAGTTGTAATTTTAATGGTCCTTTTAAAATTGAGGAGTTGAAAGGTGTATAAGTAACGTAAAAGATACTGCACCTGGCCATGATGGAGTCCCTTATTCTTTTATGGCCAATGCTGGTGATTGCATTCTTATTTATTATTTACACATTATTAATTCTGTTACACAGTCCGGTGTAGTCCCAGATTCATGGAGATCTCAAATAGTCATTCCTATTTTAAAACCCAATAAACCAGCTTCAGATGTTTCTTCTTACAGGCCTATTGCTTTATCTTCAGTATTTGCTAAAATTACAGAACACTTGATTAAAAACAGATTAAGGGGTGATCCAAAAGTAATGATAATCGATTACTATCCGTGGCTGAATAAGGTAAAAGGAGGTCTTATTTTTTAAAGCGGTTACTGGCCAGTAAATTAAAAAAAACATTTATTAAAAAATATGTATATGTCATTGAGTTATCTTCTTTTGTTCGTAACTGTTCGGAAAAAATACATGAAAATGGAGAAAAATGAAGTGAGAGCCGTCATTAAGTACTTGTGTTTAAAAAAAATGTGTACTAAAGATATACATATTGAATTATCGGGAACATTAGGGGAATCCGCACCACCGTATTCCACAGTTGCACGCTGGTGCAAGGAATTTAACTTGGGTAGGACAACAACTAAAGACGAGCACCGCGAGGGCCGACCGTCCACCGCCCGTACTGACAACAACATTAAAAAAATTGAAGATTTAGTTTTGATTGACAGAAGAGTGACGATCAGGTATTTAAATGAAATGACAGGGATCTCGTATGGCAGCATTCAACGAATATTAACCGAAGATTTGAACATGAACAAGGTATCCGCTCGTTGGGTGCCACGAATGTTAAATGACGACCAAAAGGAAATTCGATACCAGATGTCAAAAGCTAATCTTGAAAACATTTCAAGCTGTCCCGGAAACTTTTTTGCGACGATTAGTCACCGTGGATGAGTCTTGGATTCACCATTTCGATCCAGAGACCAAGCAACAGTTTATGACCTGGAAACGACCGTCCTCTTACGACCCCAAAGAAATTTAAGGTCACCAGTTCAGCGGGTAAAGTTATGGCGTCCGTGTTCTGGGATGCCGAAGGGGTAATAATGATAGATTATTTGGAAAAGGGAGCCACGATCACGGGCTTACACTACGCAGAACAAATAACGAGATTGCGGGAAGCTATCAAAGAGAAGCGACGGGGTAAGTTACGGTCCGTTGTGTTGTTCCACCAGGACAACGCACCTCCTCATAAGGCCAGAGTTGCAATGGCTGCAATCCAGGATGCGGGTTTCGAATTGCTTGATCACCCCCCTTATTCACCAGACCTAGCCCCCAGCGACTTCTATCTGTTTCCATGGCTAAAGGAACACCTCAGAGGCAAGAAATTTTTGAATGACAATGAGGTCATGGCTGCTGTGGAGGCGTTTTTGGACAGTCAAGAAAAAGATTTTTTTTTAATGGAATTCGCGGTCTAGAAAAAAGATGGTCTAAGTGTGTAGGCTTATTTGGAGATTACGTCGAGAAATAAATTTAGTTTTTGGTCACTTGAGTTGTTTTACATATTAATTATCTTTTATTGAAAGCAATAAGCTACTGGCTCATGGTCAGTTTGGATTGCGTAAAGGTAGATCTACTTATGATAGTTTAGCTATATTAACATCAGATATTCGATTGGCATTTTCCAGGGATGAATCGGTGGTAGCTGCTTTCCTGGACATTAGCGCTGCATATGATAATGTCTTAGTTTCAGTGTTAAAAGAAAAACTTTTCATATTAGGAGTACCAATAATGTTAAGCAACTTTATAATTAATCTATTGTCTCAAAGGTCCATTAGTCTTCTCATAGATGATAATAATAGCATTACTCGATTAGTGTGGAGAAGACTTCCACAAGGGTCAGTTTTAAGCCCTCTGTTGTATAATATTTATACATTAGACTTAGAATCATCTTTAAATGGCGGTGTTAGTTTTACAGTATGCTGATGATTTACTATTATACACACCAAATGTTTCTGTGGAACAGGCCAGTAGAACCGTTTCTTACTCATTGAGTTTATTGAAATTATGGCTAGACTCTAATGGTTTAGAACTTTCCATTCCTAAAAGTGTAGTAGTTTTATTTACAAGAAAACTATTTCCTCCTCCGGTCACCATAGAATATGGTAATAATCCCATCTCTGTAAAAAGTCAAACAATATTTTTAGGTGTCATTTTAGACAGAAAATTATCAGGTCTTCCTCATTGTGACTATGTAGTCTCTAAATGTGAAAAGAATATTAATATACTTAGGTGTGTATCTGGAGTTTGGTGGGGTGCACATCCTTTTTGCCTAAAACTGATGTATAATGCCCTAATAAGGAGTGTTTTAGACTATGGGACATTTCTGCTAGAACCAGGAAGTGTAGTAGGTTTCAAGAAACTATCTAGTATACAGTCTAAAGCTCTCAGAATTATCTGTGGTGCTATGAAATCTAGTCCCATTAATGCAATGCAGGTTGAGTGTTGCGAACCACCTCTTCATTTACGGCGACAATTTCTGTCTGATAGGTATCTCTTCCGATGCTCTCAATTTTCAAATCACCATATTTGGCCTATCTTATTAAACCTCTCTTTTCGAATAATCTCTTCTAAATATTGGAGACATAAGAGTCCCCCTTGCTTAATTAAAAGTTATGAAAAAGTTAAATCTATACTTGCCCCCACTGTTAGTGCTTCTACATTGCCCATCTTCCAGCATGACTATGATTCTCTCACACTTGTTCCTTCAGTGCTCTTAAATATTGGCATCTCAAATAATGATGTGGAACAAAATAAACAGTTCCTGAGTTTCATTGGAACTGAGGGCCTGGGTGCTCATCATATTTACACAGATGCTTCTAAAATATCAGTCAATGGTTGTGTTGGAATTGGAGTTCTACATGTTCAATCGAATATATATCAAAAAGAATCGAATATATAGAGAGGGTGGTAGAAGCAACTAACCTTGGCCTCCTCATGGACGGCAAGCTGCGCTTTGAGAACCACGTACTAAAAGTTGTGAGTAACTGCTTCTACCGCCTTAAAGTTCTTTACAATGTTCGCGATTACCTAAGTGTTGATTTGCGTGTTAACCTTTGTGAATCGCTGATATTGTCAAGATTAAACTATTGTGATGTTGTCTATGCTGGCTGCATTACTGGTCGTACGAAAAAGCTCATACAACGAGTGCAAAACGCATGCATTCGTTTCTGTTTCCGTGTCCCACCCCGCTCCCATATCACTCCCTACTTGAATGCCGATGGTCTGCTGAACATGCCTGCACGCAGACGGCTTCAACTTGCCACTCTTCTCTTTGGCATAGTGCGATCTGGGGTCCCAGCATATTTGCTGAGTAGACTTGTATGGCCCAAGAGTGCGCGTAGGTGTAAGGCGATGATCCTGGTGCCAAAGCATCGAACCGCGGCGTTTCGAGGTAGCTTCAGGTTCGCGGCGTCCAAGTGTTGGAATGATCTCCCTCCACCTATCCAAGGAGCGTCTAGCAGGTATACCTTTAGGCGCCAGCTTAAGGGCTATTTGTTGACGCTCCAAAGATCCCAACCCTAACCCATCCAGCACTTTATTTCATTTTATTTTTCTCTATTTTTCTTTTTTAAACATCCCAAGCCTATCGCGTTTTAGTTTGCTTTACTTATTTAGCAAATGTATTATATTAACTAGGTATTTATTTATTATGTGTAGGTATATACGTTTGTATCGGCAGTATGTTGTGTTGCGTTCCGTGGGTCACGTACGGTGCTGTCTGAAAATCAGCGCTGTAGGTGTCTGTCTGACACCTCGGCATAATGCTGACACAGCGGCCGATTCACTGCCGCGAAGACACACACATTAAGTACGTGTCAATTGTATTGTATTTTTTGTCTCTGTGTGTCTTTTGTGTAGTGAATAAATGTCTTCTTTCTTTCTTTCAAAAAGTAAAGTTGCCTCCAGAGTCATCCGTGTATAGTGGTGAGTGCTTTGGAATCCTGAAGGCAGTAGAGATGATCATTATTATGCGTCTTAAAAAGACGATAATATTTACGGACTCATTAAGTTCTCTACAATCAATTGTTAAATTTCCTTTCAGATCCAAATTGAATAACCCAATTATTTATAAAATACGTAGCCTCTTGTTAAAATGTTCTTTTAATGATTATTCTGATTCCTTTGCTTGGATCCCCGGGCATAGAGGAATAAAAGGAAATGAAAGGGTCGACGTGCTGGCCCGTGATGCCATTGATTGTGGTGATATGTTTCCTTATGAAAATATACCTGAAGACCTTTTAGCTTTGCCCAAAGTATACTTACGAGATGAATGGATGAAACTTTGGACATCACCTAATGCAAGGACGGGTTTACTCTACCGGGACATACAACCGTTAATTCCTGCCAAACCATGGTTTTCTAAAATATCACTTTAAAAACCAGCAACTAGCATGGTAATCCGCATGAGACTGGGTCACTTGTGTACACCGGAGCATCTATCAAGATTAGGCATTGTGGCCAGTTCTGCATGTATTTGTGGAGCTGATCCCGGTGACCTAAACCACATTTTTTTTGAATGTCAACAGAACGATCGCTCAATACTACTAAACCAGCAGTCATTGCTTAAAGTTCCTTTTCCTGTATCCATTCCTTCACTCCTGTATATTAATGACTCATCCTTGTATATATTTAAGGCCTTATATTCATTTTTATCTTTAAATAATATTGAACTTTAACATATATTATTTGTACCCTTTCCTGATCTTTTCCTTTTTATCCAAATTTCCGATCTATCCGTATTTTCCTGAAATCCCGTTTCCTCGTTTTTTGGCTGAATGCGCCAAGAGCGCGATGCACACTGGTTTCCCCCATACGTCAAAAATCAAAAATCGAAGTATTAATAATCAGGACATGGCTCATCGTTAAAGTAACTACTAAGTGTAAGGTACAAGAAAATATAAATTAAGTGCAATTAGCTAATTCATTTCATTCCAATATCGGCATTCAAAGTGCAAGCGTCTGCAGTTCGCTATCGCCCTATCAGTGACTCACGTAATTACCACGTGTTGTTTTCCCTATATCTTGGGATTATTATTATTCCCGTGAACTTTTTGTGAGATGGATATTCAGACCCAAGGTATGTACAATTATTTGTCATATAAAAATATTTGAAATATTGGTTTACATTATTATAAGTTAGCTGCTACGCAAGCAGAATATTTTTACACAAATATTTTACTTAAGTCAATTACATGTTGACTTTCAAAACACATCCCGGTTTTTCCCCCGGTCGATATTATTATTAACCGTTAGGTAAAAGCTTACTTTATACGATTCAATTCAGAAATAATCCGCTCTAATCCGACTTTTCGAGTAATTAAGGTGCTACGCCGATGTATATTCTTCCTCACGGTGTGCTACGAAGCACGTGGTGTTAATGTTAGATGTTGAATTTGGTTAGATAATAATATTTTTGTACGTTACTATAAATAATTGTTTTTGTTACAGATAGCAATCGTGTATGTACGTTAACACGCATGGATGTATTTAATATTTGGACCAAATATGATGGGAAAAAAATAACTGTCACCGAACGAGATCGGCTGGTTTATAGCAAAATGGAGAACAATTTAGGAATTGAAGATAAAGAAAATATTACTTTGAATCAGTTCAAAACCCGAGTGTTATATATATGTAAGAAAATTACTGAATTTTGGCAAAAATGTCAGTACAAAAAGGAAAAATTTCTTCAGAAATACGGAGACTGGATTAACACTTCAGAAAACATTTCTCTGTCTACTGACGACGACGACGTAGCACAAAAAATACCAAAGAAAAACCGAGGAAGGCCACGAAAGGTTTACGGAGAATGTTCTAAACGCACACAGCAAAGAAGACGACGGGAACTCTCCGAAATTGACAACTCCATGGCTTCAGTATTAAGCGATCATTCCTCAGTCATGAATGTGAGTAGTAATTCAGAAACTGCAACGAGTGAGTTTGTATCTTTAATTGTAAACGCTAAGTTAACTAAATATCAGTATATATTGATTAAGGAATTTGTTAATAATAAGTTGTCAAGTAATTTGTTTCCTAGTTATAAGTCTGTATTGCATGAAAAGAAACAATGTTATCCAGTTGCCGATCAAATTACTGTCACCGAATCTGGAGCCGAAGTCGAATTACAAGCTTTGCTTGATCATACGGCTTCAAGACTATTAGAGTCACAAAAGGATGCATCCTTTTGTGACTCTGATCCATTGATATCAAATCTCAGAAAGTTACCCAAGAAAAAGAAAAGTTCACTTTTAAAAGGTGTTGTGGATCTCCTTAGTTTATAAATATTTAATGATGTTATATATGTATGTGTATTACACTCTAATTATTGTAAGTTGTATTATCTTTACTTTCCGTTTGTATATACATAATATATTAAAGCTGTTTTTTTGTATAGTATGCATGATATTTTATAGTTTGTATTGATTTATTGTACGTTAAGTTTCATTATTGTAGTAGATATATGATTTTGACCTGTGCAGCCTATTTACTAAATAAAACCATTTACCAACGAATTTTTGTTTTCATTAAATTACGTTTATGTGTTCCATTAAGCAGTCTAAACAAATAAATTTGGCAAAATTACATGTTTTGTATTTTTGACGCACCCTAGTATGGGCGGGGAACCAGTGTGCGATGCCATAAAAAAATATATATATATATATAATTCAGCTGTTTAGCCTGTTTCTTTACAGTTCTCTCGAATTGCTCCGCCCGAAATGTGATACTTCGAAGCCTGTTACGTACCGACGACATTTCATTGCATGTTTGAGAAAATAAATAAATTATAAATTCTAGTTATTTCGCAGCAGGTTGCACGGCGCTTGCATCGTTGCATTTATCTCACTCTTTCATTAGTAGCATCGGTAATTTATATACGCTAATTTGAACGCATTAGAAATATGAATGAGTTGAGCCTAAATGGATGAGAGTCTATCAACTCTTGTATTTATTCTGTCACGCGACCTAAGAAACACAGTCTCGTAGAAAAATATTTGTCATGTATCTGCTTACGATCTCCAAACGAACAGTTTTATTTCATAAATAAATTTCCGTTTACAGATGAATGATAACAGAGCCAACAACATGGGCCAGTACATTCTTGTTCAACGGACGCCAAATGTAGCACCAAGGGCTTCCAGTGCTCCGCCGGCCAATCAAAACACTAACGTTGTAAGTCACGCACGTCAACTATTTGTATTTCTATGTTCTATGGATAACAATCCTCTCATTTTAAAATTTCTCGTACAATCCTCAACTGAAAAAAAATTGCTGTACAAAGATTTCGGCACAGTCCCGTAAGTGTAGCAATAAATCAGTTTACAGTTAGCCGTGTCCACACCGGACGAACGGCTCGCACGAACACCGTTCGCCCAAACGTGCTCGCCCGGTGTGGACGTGATTCGGGCGAGCGGCGGCTCGCCCGAGCCGTTCGGGCGAGCCTCCGAATGCTTGCCCGAACGGTTTGCCCGAGCCGCGAGCGGCTCGGCCTATGTGGACGATGGATTTTTGTTCGGCCGAACGACAGAAGGCGAGGGCGATTTTTGCCCTACGTATTTTATTTAAACATAGAGTGTACTATTATATCAATGTAGCTTTGTAGGACAGTTGTAAATATCGGTAGTTATCAAAGTTTTGACAAAGAAAAAAAAATGTGTGACAGGTATGTACAGTCGAGGTCAAAGATATGTATAAAGTTCAGAAATTAGTTGCTTTGACACACGAAATAAATAAGCTAGGCTGGTATAAGAATCCCCGGTAGCCAAAAATCTTAGTGTAATTAGTACCCTTTCCCTTGCTGTAACTGATTGACGGTAATTTGTGTCTTTTTTAGTTATATTTGCTTTGATAAGCCTGAAAACCTCTTCGAATTGAATTCGATTCAGTCGAACGAATGCGTCTTCGCTCTCGTCAAAACACAACTGATCAAACCTCGTGCCAGTTCGCGGTTAGCAAAAATTTTGCGCATCCACATTTTGCGGGTTTTCTTTTTTTTATACATTTCCTTCGATTTCGTACTAAATCTAGAAGCAAAATTAAAGTTGTCGCAGCGACAGCTGTGCGCACGTGCGGCTTCATCGCGATCGTGAGCTCAACTATCGGTAGGTAAATTCGCCCGAGACGATTTGGCTCCGGCGAGCCGCACGCGTTTGCCCGATCGCCCGTCCACACCGAGCGAGCGCTTGCGGCCGCGTCTTTTGACTGCTCGCCCGGACGGTTCGGGCGAGCGTTTTTGATGGCTCGGGCGAGCCGCTCGGGCGAACCGTTCGTCCGGTGTGGACACAGCTTATTGACCAGCTTGCATAAATTTCATTATTTACGGATTTTTACTCCTCGGCGCTGTGTCCTCCAATTGACAGTTTATTGCACCTTTATACAAGCAAAAGTCTCTTTATAACCCCCCGACGCAAAGAGCGGGCGTTATAAGTTTGACGTGTCTGTCTGTGGTATCGTAGCTTCCAAACGGAATGACCGATTTGAATGCGGTTTTTTTTGTGTCATAGATAATTTTGTCCCGAGTGTTCTTAGCCATGTTTCATGAAAATCTGTTCAGCCGTTTTTGAGATATTGAACTTTTTCTGAGTTGTAGTTATTCTTCCTTTTGACAGAGCGTCACGCGATGCCGCAGTGTGGGCGCCGACGACGCGTGCGTGTGCAACCTGCGCGCCATGATCCTCTGCAAGAAGTGCGGCGCCTTCTGCCACGACGACTGCATCGGCTCGGCCGAGCTCTGCCTCACCTGCCTCATACGCTGACACCCACGCCTCGCGCTCCCCGCGCGCCTCACCCCAGCGAAGCCTCACAAAACTATCGATTTGTGTCTGTGAAGTGAACCAGTGTGGATGTGAAGTTTTCCGAGTGGTGCTATCTGTTTGAAGAATTAATTGAGGGTCGTCGAGCACGCGTTTAGGGTAGATGACGGCGGTTGAACTGTGTGGAGCATTGTATGCACTTTATAGCTTAATGGTTCCGGTGACGGACTGTATTAAATTCACGTGAATATAGTCAGAAAGCAGACGAGGGTGCAGCTTAACTAAATGTCAAACTAATATAGTGTCTTTTCCATTTAAGTATTAATTATTTATCGACAATAGAAATATTTTTACACTGTTAAGCAAAACAAGAGAGAAAATTAGTAATTTCGTAATCTGCACGGTGTTAGTCGTCATGTTATTGAATTTCTATGTTAATTTTGCACAATTATGCCAATTCTTAAGGCTCATTAATCTTATTACATTATTTATTTCACTGCTAAAGATGTGTGAACCTTATCATTTGATCATATTTTCAATTTAAAAAATAATGCTGTAATTTAATCTTTTTTTATTTTATTGAAAATAAGGTTAGTTCTTGATAAGAGTACATACGAGAAATTAGAAATTAAGCTAGGTATAGATATGATTTTGCCATTATATTTTTAATCTCCGATTATCATCACAAGTAAGTATTGTTTTTAGTTTGTATAGTTGGTAGGCCGAGCACGGCCGCACAGAGGCGCCGATGCCTCCCTTCCTAGTTGTATGTTTTAAATAAGGGCATGTACAGATATTTATTGAAGAATGATAACTGGTGGTTATAACATCGGGTCGAATTGTAATTTTACAATTGAGGGTTCTATACATTTGTATAAGTATCTATAGAATATTACTTGTTATATTTAAGTTTTTCATTATGGCGTGTACACTTATACGACACTAAGTTATGCAATATATTTATAGCTGTCTATCATATTTTTGTAAGGACATTTTACAAATGACTGTTGCTTTTGCCAATTTAAGACTTAATAGAAATGATCCATGTAATCTCCGAACGATCTCTTGGTTTTACATGGCCGGTTGTACAGCCTCATGCAGACTTTAGCTTGTAACGGACGTAACTTGTAGCGCAGTAACGATATTGTAACGAACGAGATAACTGAAATATGAGAAAGTAACTGATTCAATATAATTATGTTAATTAGATAGCGACCATATAATGGCTATGCCTAGTTTGTTCACATAGCAATGCCTTAAGTGATGATTTCTAGACGCTCTACATCAACGGATGTTACAATTATAAGAATAAGCAATCTTAACATATATTATATAGGCATTTAATATAACGTATTGCTCACTCTGTTTCGATCAGAAAAAAATATAATACATATATCACACATAAATACTGTTATCAATTGTTTTACATGTATAAATAGTGTCACAAAATACTATTATTTAGATGTTTATAAATACCCCTGACATATTGAGAATTGAGTTTGCTACTCTAGTGTTCAACTTGCCGATATATAATCTTGACTCTTGATCCCTAGCACAGCAAAGGCATTGGCTTTTTTAAGCTAAATATGAAAGTGCGAGAAGGCGAATGTTTCAATCCTAGGCCTCAGCTAATCATAGGCACGAATTATACAGATACGGCGTAAGGTAACGGCGCGACGCAGGCTCAGCGCAAGCATGATGCCGCTTCAAACGATTGTCAACCTTAATAGAATTTAATAAGATCTATTGGTGAATTACACTCAAGTCTTCACCTTACGCCGTCTCTGTATAATTCGCGCCATAGGGTACCTAGGTGTATTTATTGCACAATCTTTGTCTTTTAAAATGTACCATGCTGCTGAGAAAAGTGACGCTCACGTTTCACTGCAGCTGAATAGGGATGTAATGATTAATGATACATGAATTTGCCGATACGATACCGATTATCGAAGTAAATAATCGGCGATACCGATGGCTTAGTAATTAATACACCCAGTAAATAAAGTATGATGTACTTCATATGCATAAAACTTATGTTAAATATAATGAACAGACACTCGATTTTGTAAAGTGTGACAAAAATTGAAATTCAAAATAATGAAAAATGCTAAATCAAAATCAAAGAAAACATTTATTTAAGTAATTTAATTACCTAGGAATCAAATCAAATGTAAATCAATATTAATAATCAAAGTTCTTTAGGAAGATTTTTGTCAAGGAAACAAAGTTTATTCAAATTACTAGCAAATAATCTGTAGCGCAAATCTTGAAAAATTACGTTCTGAGGCAACTAAGCTCATTGGGTAAGATAAATATTTTTGTGCAAGCATTTTCAATTTTGGGTACTTAATATATTTATCTTCATTGCTCCAATAATTTGGATCTTGTTTCTTTGGAATATTTGAAATCTCGTATAAGATTTCACCTCTTCTTGCTCAGGATTATGGGATTATATCGGTATCGGTATCGTTACATCGCTATTTCATAATTACTAGACATTAAAACATGCAATTGTGTCACTAAAATATCGCCACTGTACCTTGTGTACTATCCATATTCAAGCGTTAAATTATGTATTATATACGTTCAATATATACACTGCTTAATGTCGATTTATACACTTTATATAATGTATATACATAAACATATCTGTACTATAATGTGTATTGTGTAGTTTCAACTGATTTTCATAACCTATTTAACCATTTTTACTTAAAAATGTAATTTCCAGCCTGGATACTAGCCCAATGCTAATCTTAGCTGCAAGTGTGGGAGAGTCATGCATATGGCTCGGCCACGACATTGCGCGTCGGCGGCAGCGGTAGCGGTTTTTCTAATTCATTGCCTGTCCCAACTAACCACAGTACGATGCGCGATCTCGACCGCGCAATGAAGAGACAAAACGCTGGTCGCGCCGCAATAGGAGTGTAGATATTAAATGAAATAATCAATAATATAATATCATATTTTCTCGAAAAAGAATATTAAAATGTAGTGAAATGGAGAAAAAGCAACGCAAGAGCCAAAACCACAAAAATCCACCAAATATATACCAAATCACAAAGTTATGTGTCCAAAGTTTTAAGAAGGGGTATGTTCTGTCCCTTTTTCGCAAAATGCAACTTCATGTGACGTCACTAATAGACGGCTACGTGCCGCGCCCCATCGTGTTCGGCGCCGCCGTCGACGCGGCCCGACGCTCTGCGGCAGCCTCGCATATTGTGACGTCACACTGCGTTTTCTCTCTCTAACAAGGAATAAGAAAAAGGTTATAGCTTCGTACTTCTTTGAGATATCTGAATGGGATTTTCGTTGCTAGGCATATTTTTTTGCCTTCTTTCTTTTGGAGTAATATTAATTTTCGACTCTACATCCGTATTCGCGCAATGTCGTGCCGTAGTGGCCCGGTCGCCCCACGTGCCCACGGCCCTACTTAGCTGGTTTAAATATCTAGTTTATTAATATTTTAACCATTTTGTATGTCTCCGTAAAAATAACTATTTCTCTTTTTTCCCTTTCATTTTGTTGTTTATTTTTGTGGAGTACACGCAAATGAGCACTAAATTGTTTAAGTACTGTACAAGTACTGTCCACTGTGCTGGCTCTAATTTTTCACCATATGGAGTTTTCTCAACACTGTGTGTACTACTCACCGGATTTGAACATTATGGTTAGTTGCAGTTCATTTTTGTATGTCATATTAATGGAGAGACTGCGATTTCATACTAGCTTTATTTGTCTATTTATTTTATTAGATATAGCTTAGTGGACTGTTACTGTTGGTAAATTGTAAGTGTGTTAAATGTGGTTATGTAAATCAGTTGATAAAATCGAAATGCCTTTTTCATAAATGTATATCAAACGTATGTTAGTTAAAACTCGTTTGTATTCACCCATCACTGCACGGGCGTAGCGAGGTTTTATTTTCGGCGGATTTCAAGAAAATAAAACAACAAAATACTAACCCCAAACCCCCTCTTGGCTACGCCCGTACATCACTGACATTTCAAGTAAAAAAGAGACAAAGCCTATTTTGAATTAACGTCATGACACATGCACAAGACGCCCGCGAGGCGAGAAAGGGACAGACACTGCGGTGTCTGTCCCTTTCTCGTCCATAGTCCGTCGTCGTGTGGACTGCAAAATGAGCGTCTTGTGCTAGTCGTACGTACTGACTGATGCTTGTCAAGTTTTATGAATAAGGGAAAAATATCACATGGCTGGTATGGTTGAGATTGTGTCCGACTTTTCATAAAACTTTCATTGTAATTGAAATCTTCTACCTTGGGTGATAGAGTTGATTCTTGAATGGACTTTGATGCAATCCGGCCGACTCAAATAATCTCAAATCGCGGCACGGTCGTGTTTGTTCGACATAAAGCATTCGATCCTCGCACTTATGTACAGTCTCCATCAGATACATCAGATACATCTGAACACATATCTGATGCGTCGACAATGGAGACGTGTTCAGATATTTGTGAGCACTTTGGCCGCTCCTACATATCTGATGGCAACTGTACTACGCCCGATCGTTCTAGCTAGGTAGGAGTCACTACTATAGCATGCTGTGCTGAGTCACCATCGGCAATGTTGGAATAGTATGTCGGAATTAACGTAATTAGATATCATTTATTTTTGATTTGAATCCCTACTTTTGGACACTGAACTTTTGTTATATTGATATTTTCTCTACCTATTGCTATTTGTGTACCTACAACATAATGTTTTTATTAGAAATGAGACATTCGTATTGTTTTTTATTGGTAAATACATGATCATTTTAGACATGAAAGTTCTTCTCGAATAAATTTATGTTCTAAATCTACTGAGTGTTTTATAGTACATGTACCCTGGTATGTATGTATCGCATCCATGGGAATGAAAACCTGCCACTCCTCTTTTCTATATCCCCCACCGGCTTTACCAAAGGCTTTATAAAATGGGAGAAGTAGTTCCGTCCTATTCCCCTAGGAGCCTGCGGCACTACCACGAACTTCGAAAGTCGAAGTTCTTAATACATGCATTCCTGTCACTCGAGTAAGTGAGTGCGACAGAGATGGAAATACCCGAACTTCGACTTTCGAAGTTCGTGGTAGCGCCGCTGTTCACGCCAATCGGTAACTGTCGGTGTCGGATCTATCAACCACCCTGCTTTAGGAGACACCAAACGTGCGTTATCGGAGGACGGCCAAGTAAAGCCGGCTACTCACAAACCTGCCGCAGGGGCAATACCGGTAGCACGCCGGTCGGAGCAATTTCGGCTGTTCTCTACACACAAGCCTGCCGTTCAGTGTGTTAGTGATAATCCCGCTGAATGCACGTGATTGAGAATGGCTCAAGTATTGTCGAAACACCAAAGGATTGGTATAGTTTTAATAAGTAACAGCAAACCTAGTACCTAAAGCCTGCTCCACACAATGGGCCATCATGACCCATCATACAGGACGCGGTTATGCGGTAGAACGAGACGTAAATAGGTCTTACTCTCTTTAACGCATAGTTGCGCCGTGCTTCCGGCACTTTGCCACACTGGCAGAAATCACGCGGCGAATTGCATATAGTCCGGAAATTTCACCTATAGGAGCATGATTCGATATCGGACTGGGTGGTGTCAACAGTCAGTCAGTCAAGCATGGTTTCCGTACATTTACCTGCCCTCCCTCCTCTTGATCGTTACTGGATGCGACACCGATAGCTCTTGGTTACCTAAATGGGAGCATGATGAGAATGGGGGAGAGTTTCAACACAAAAATCATCTGCTTCATTATATCTGCTTTGCCCTTGCGTCCATAGGCTATTTATTCGCATACTGGTGGGTACACACCCACGAACGGCTATGTATCTCACTCTAACAAATAGCTGTCACATGTCACATAAAAAGCTTCGCGTTCGTTGGTCGTTCGTTTGCTCAGTGTGTACCCACCATACCACTCAGGCGAATCGTATTCTTGTATGCCACCATCATAGTATTGAAAAAACAAATACTTCGAACTTGTATTCAATTCATAAAATGTAATTTTATATATTTTCATAATTTTATGTTGTAAAGAGTGGATTATTCTCTTTGCGGATATCACGGAGATATTTAGGGATTTAACTGGCAACACGCATGTTTCTGGCAAACCAATCGTTGATCGTTTACCATCCATTGAAATTTCGGTTTTGTGTTTGTCAGTCAGTTCAGTAAGTGGTTATCAAAGAGAATATAACCACTACGTTTAAGAGACGGAACTTCATAGTACGAGCGTTTTGCTCAGGAGAAATGACCCTGAGAGGATCGTACCAACATACATAAGAAAAATCGTTTTTTACTCATAAGGGCCATTATACACCTATAAGATGGAAAGAGACGGAAAACGTTCAATTCATTCACTTTTAGATGGTTGGTTGTGACTCAATTTGTCGTGTATAAAACGCTTAATTTATCAAATTTAGTGCTGTGAAAACCGATAATAGTGATATCAAAAACCGATAATAGTGATTTCAAGAACCGATAATAGTGATTTCAACAACCGATAATAGTTATTTCAAGAACCAATAATAATAGTTATAAGCATTTATTTTTTTGATTTGCCTTATAAATTTTCCTTATTGACGTGTGAATTGGCCTAGTGGATAGTGACCCAGCTAAGCTACCCAACGATAGCCCACACCATGAGTTTGCAGAGAAATAAATTACTTCCACACTTTACGGGTAGCGGTACCTTTAAATATATATATTTTATATCTTATTGTACCTACCATTTTGTTGGCGTGATTACAGCTTTCTAGTAATAAGGCTCAATGAGCTAAGCCGCAGACGGACTGACGAACAGATGGACAGACGGACATGGCGAAAATATTAAGGCTTCCATGTTGACTACAGAACCTTAAAAACGTCCACTATGAAAAAAGTAACGGTAAATGTGTACCTGTAGCTAAGTTATGTTTTTGACTTACCGGATATTATCTTTGGGAAAACTGGCAAAGAATCCTCCCCTGAGGTTTTCTCGGACGGACACAACACAGGCATCACAGCGTGTCGTTTATACATACCATTTGAATCACTATTATAATAGTTACAATACAAACACTAAAACACTTTTACGAGTCCTTATCTCAAAAATAACGAGTCTCTGTCTCAAAAATAATACATAAACACGCGCGCGCGCGAGCAAAGGAGTTACAGGAAATCCAGAAAGAATAATTAAATTTTCACCAAAATATGGAAAAACACAATGTCAAATCAAATGTCAATTATACGTTAGAATTTGAAATATAAAGAAAAATAAGAGATTTTGACAAGTTGACAACGCATGAGTGTTGCCATCCAATATATTCGTCTTGTAAGTTGGCAAAACGACCCAAGTTTCTCGATGTCGCTATACATTTTGTTCTCACTATAGGAGTTTCTGCGGACTGGTGGTTATATTCTCTTTGAGTTCAGTTGTCATTTTGCCGTGGCAGAGGTCGGAGGCTACATGGCCTATTTATTACTGTTTTCATAATTCTAATTACTGTAGTGAACTTATTACCTAAAAGTATGTTTTAAAATATAAAGCTGACTATACGCCCCGAATAATGTCTACAGTGCTTCTAGCCGTTGTGGCTGTTATATTATGTGTACTATTTCGTATACTGAATGTTAACAGCCAGGCACAAAAACCCGTGATTTATGGAAAGGATCGAAATTTTATAGAAAACATCTTATTCGTGTCGCCTTTCCTGTACGAACCGTAAGTAACAATCTTCCCTTTACCTTTTATATGTGTAACATTAACATTTGGTAGCTACGCTTTCATGAGTTAGTAGCGTGTTTGGGTGATGTCATAATATTTTTGGACCAAACGTCGAAAAGGCGTGAAAGGATGAATGATGGAAATACCTAATTTCTTAACACGAAGTTTGTATGTTGGATAATTGTACGAGGTCTTGTTGCTAACACTTGCTAGAACTGATCAGCCACCATGTACTAAGTAGCAATATCCAGTTTAGAACCATTCCAGTCGGTATCCTTTTACTAGGTTATAGCAAACATTATTATATCTTCATGATATTTTCTTACAATGACCCAGATTAGGTACCTATACCGTGTTAGGAAAAATAATCTCAATGCGATGACAATGAATAATCTAGAAAAAGCCTTGAAGGCCGCAGCAGCTTGCGCTTTTTTCGGATTAAATAGTTGAACCAAATAGATAATATTATTTCATCTGCAGCGATTCTTAATGAAAGATCTACAGTTTTAGGTGATTATTTCTGACTGTTTGCCTGCTATATTGTTGCAGTAGAAAGTTTAAAGACACACAGTGTTAATTCATTTCATGTTTATAATAAAAACAAAGATATGTATACATAGTAAAAAAATATATACCAAGAGTACAAACATGACCTTATAACTGTTACCATGGCCTCTTTGATTATAGTTTTGATTTTATGCAGGTATGTTGCATTTAATGCCTAAAACTAACTTATAAATAAATATTTATTCCATTGCTAGTGTCTTAAGTTAAGCTAGTTTATTAAGAAAATAAATACTATGAGAGTTATTCACTATCAGTATTAATGTTAAAGAACCGATTGAGTATTAAGTAATTATAACACTATATTTAGTTCATAATATTATTATTTTGACCCTAGGAAATGTAAACACTACTGATAAACTTAAATACCTACTTACCTACTTGATCAGTAAAAGGTAGTGTTCCTTTTTAGGGTTCCATAGTCAACAAGAAACCCTTATAGTTTCACCATTTCCGTCCGTCTGTCTGTCCATCTTCGGCTTAGCTCAGTAAACATTACTACTACAAACTGTGATTTGACATGGGTATATATTATTTATATTTGTTTCTTTTTTATGACTATTTTCTAACATTGTTTTTTTGTCGTTTGAAATATAAAAATTAAAAAGGAGTTTCATTTTTATTATTATTTCAAGCAAATAACATAAACAGTCATCATGTGATAATTTATAAGGAAGAAATACAGAAAAATATAAAAAAAATAAAAAATAAGTAGGCTTCTACACTAGGATAGGTAGGTACACTTGAGTCACTGTGTACTTCTTAAATTTGAGCCACTGGCCACGATGTAGCCATTTTGAATTCAATAGCGCATAAATTTCACCTGGCTTACTGAAGGACACGCGAATCTACGTCATTGCCTAGCATATTAACGTCACTTTGCAACAAAACAACAATACTTGTCTAAATGCTTAAATTTCAATAAATAAAAACATTTGTAACCTACCTTAAAAAGTATTTTTTCACCCACGGAAACATAAAACCACTTGCTACCCATGTGAACTGCGCGGGAGCGGGCGGATCACTGGTTTGTAAGTGTTTGGGTGTCGACCGCTCCCGGCAAATGAAGGAGACAGATATTGCCGTTTTATCTAGGAAATATAAGCGCGAGTCAGTGTACCCGACCGAGCCACCGTTACCGACCCTAAAGTAATTAAGCGAAATGATTTAAAATATAGATGCTAATCTATTATTGTACTTGCAGATACATCCCAACCCGTTTGTGGGGCTTCAGTGGCCACGTCCAGACCATCTTGCACAGCCTCATCGGCAAAGTTCGCTGCCCGTGGCCCATAGGGGCTCGGATATCGCTGGTGCTTCCCGATAAATCGACACTCACCTATGACCTGTATGAACCGGTGGGATCTGAGCATGAAGGTATGTGCTAGATTAAGACAACGGCTTTGGCAGTTGTCAATATGGATGGTTGGGGGCTGGGGCTAGGTAGGTATTCATAATTTACGTCATTTAATGGGGGGGTCAAAAATCGACAAAAAACGACGACGTAATTTATGAATAGCTCCTTGTCCGTTGCATTGTTATGAAGATGGCACCTTATTGATTAACAACAACGTGGTAACAAGTTTTGTCTTACACACTTGTTTTGTTTTTTTATGTGGCAACTATTGGAAATTGTTTTGAGATTTCAATTTGTAACATTCATTGGGGAAAATACGTAAATAATTCGTTGAACAAGGCATATCGGTTGGGGGTGAACTAACCTGTAAAAGAAAAGAGCAAGAAGGTCGATATCGAACTAGGTTTGGTGTCGTGGGCTCTCCTACTATGTGGCGTCCTGTTAAGGCGCCGTAGGTTCATGGTCTTCTCTCCCTCTCACTGAGCATAAGCGTGAGCGAGATGGAAGTGCGTGCTCGGAAGCGCGGAAATCACGTTTTTTAATTTTAATTTTTTGGCCGTTTAAATAAATAAAAAAGTAAACACTGATTTCCATCAAACATGATATTGCCGATTTTTAGAAGCCATTTTAATATTTTTAGATTTTGTTCGTAATTTGTAACAAATATTTTAAGTGTATTTTATGAAAATTTTAAATTTTTATGAAAAATGCTTAATCATGTTTCTAAACACTGATTTCCCTGCAGAAAAGCCTCAAGATTACTATTCGTATTTTTTTTAAACCATATTATTATAAACAGACGCATTATATTGTTTCAAAAACACTGTTCGCTTAACTTCGCTGAACCTACGGCGCCTTAATGCTCGAAAGTCACATCTGCTGATCCCTTCTGATGGATCCAAAACGGATTTGTGGCCCCCCGTTGTTGTAAATAAAAGGCTCGCTAGCTTAGGACTGAATTTATTATTTTAAAGATCTAAATACCTACATACATATCAATAACATCTTCCCCTTTTTAACAAACAATACTACAATGTAATATTAGAATGAATTAAACACTGTCTGGTTGACTTTACCTAAGTATAGGGAAGTAAGAGGATTCAGAAAAACAAATTTACCTATATAAAGCAAGTAATATTATGTTCACCTACTTACGTACCTGATTAGTGCATAATAAATGTCTGGAAATTAACAATGCGAACCTTAGTTATAATTACCAAACATAACATCGTGTTCAATGTATTTTCTTATCTACGTTAGTAAAATCAGTTAGCATGCGTTATTAACTTATTTCGAGAAAGAGGTCAATCGTCGAATCCGACACGGCTGGGCAGCGATCGGGAAGCTACGGCAAATATTTTCGTCCAATATTCCGCAGTGTCTCAAGACGAAAGTCTTTGACCAGTGTGTGTTGCCAGTGATGACATATGGCACTGAAACGTGGTCGCTTACTATGGGCCTCATAAAAAGGCTCAAAGTTACCCAAAGGGCAATGGAGAGGGCCATGTTGGGAGTTTCTCTGCGTGATCGCATCAGAAATGAGGCTATCCGCAGCAGAACCAAGGTAACCGATATAGCCCTCCGGATCGCTAAACTTAAGTGGCAGTGGGCGGGGCACATAGCACGTAGAACCGATGGCCGTTGGTGGAAGGCGCAGCGTGGGTAGGCCCCCGACAAGGTGGACTGATGACCTGGTTAAGGTTGCGGGAATCCGCTGGATGCGGGTGGCGCGGGATCGGTCACTTTGGCACTCTTTGGGGGAGGCCTTTGTCCAGCAGTGGACGTCTTTCGGCTGATATGATGATGATGATGATTAACTTATTGATTAGGTACTTTTTATTTTTGTCATTAACATATTTTATACGATAAGTGCACAATAAGTACCTTGAATAGTAGAAGTTACACAGTACTATCCCACCACCGCTGCCACCATGTTGTAAATGAAAGGCGCTCTAGGTTAGGACTGAATTTATTATTTTAAAGTTCTACCCACCTAAACATATGTGCATATATATCAATAACACGAGATTTGCCGAATACGAGGGTGTGGAGTGAGTATTAGTCTATGTTCGTATTTTTTTGCGTATATTCGTGTAGTCTCCGTTTCGTGTTTGCGCGAAACTTCTCCACATTGTCGCTGATGTGCTTCCGTCAGTCGACCGATGGCAACCGTAGGAAGTGTCCATCTTGTATGAAAGTCCAATTACAACTGCGTAAGGCGAGAATGTAGAGGGCCTCTCGGTTTCGCCCGGTCTCGGCAAATATTCCGTGTACCAGTCTCGTGTAGTTTTGTCTAGAATGTGGAGCAGGCTTTACTCTTTTTGAAAAGACACGAGAGGTGGCATGTTACTCGAACTGCATTACCTCTAAAGCCGGCTGTGGACATTGGGCCAACTTTGGCCCATCCGTCTAGCGCATAGCTGCATCCTGCTCACACGCAGGATGCAGCTATGCGTTAAACGGAGAGGGCTATAATTCGATCTCATTTGTTTACATAGCTGCATCCTCGTAGGGGGTGCACGGGTGATACCCGGAACCTCTTATCCTAGTGAAATGGTCCTTTGCGATGGACGTAGGATGTCCTCGGATCGGCCTGGGTTATCTGAAGTATGATATACGCGGGCGGCTATAGTATGTGATAAAAACCTGCTTCATCATCATCCTCCTAGCGTTATTCCCGGCTGTGCCTCGAAAGGAGCCCGGGGTCCGCTTTGACACCTAACCCCCAAGCTAAGGCACTAGTTTTACGAAAGCGAATGCCATCTGATCTGACCTTCCAACCAAGAGGAAAAACTAGACTTTCTTGGGATTAGACCGGTATCCTCACGAGGTTTTCCTTCACCGTAAAGCTAACGGTAAAAGCTTGCTTTTAGAGCAGTATTACGGGGGTAATTCCTCTTAATAGTTACCTACCTAATTGTGTTATGAAATCCCACTTTAGGTCAATTAATTTGACCCTAGATGATCGATCCTGGTATGAAAATCAGTTTACAGTACTCGAGTATACTGAGAACGTAATTATGCTACATGTCTAAGGTACAGGTTTCCGAATTAGAAGAAGGTGCCTTTATATCCTTAAATTATTTCGCGATGATAATATTGATAATAGATCTTATATCGAAGCCGCGATCACCAGCGCTGTAAATTGCACGAAACAACTAGGCCACTGCCCATTATAAAACTTCTCTGTATAAAATCCAATGTAAACCATAAATAGCGATTTTAATGCTCAGCCATTTCCAACGTATGTGTTGCCTTGCTAAGCCATTGCCGACAAGTTGCTATAAAATGCCTTTAAGTTAATGTAACTACCTACCTGCGCCGTCGACATTCGTTTTGCTAGAGTCTAACAATTGGACGGACCTATTTAATATGTAGTCTGGTTAATCAACGCCCCATTGATCGCCAATTTGATAGCAATCAATCTATTGTAACAAATGGCTAGCCTTGGACAAAATCTAGATTGTTTTTTTATTAACCTTTTTTCCGCCACTCGTCTCCGTCCTGTCTGACAGTCCTGATATTAATATCGAAATTCTGGTTACAATAGCTAAGAAACTAGAAGTATAATAAAAAAACTTTTTTTTGTATTTTGCTAATTTTGGTTCACCTCATATGCATTACTTTGGATTTAGATTATTGGAAGTTGCAGTTTTAGTATTTTCGTGAAAAAAGAACATTGGCATTGGTATACACATGTAAACTTAAAGTGGACTTTTTCTAACGGGGTATCTGGCCTCAGCCACTTTGTTCCAAAGGATATTCATCTATCCTTAGTTGTGGCCGCACACAGCCCTTACTAAGTGGATTTCACTGTTTCAGTGAGAAGGATCAAAATGTTATATTAATCAAACATTCAAGAAAACACTTGACGAAACGGTAAACGGAGCCAGAGGTCCCGGATTCGAATCCCGGCAAGGGCATTTATTTGTGTGATGAACACGAATATTTGTTC
Organism: Epinotia demarniana; assembly: GCA_945867215.1. Taxonomy (NCBI): domain Eukaryota; kingdom Metazoa; phylum Arthropoda; class Insecta; order Lepidoptera; family Tortricidae; genus Epinotia; species Epinotia demarniana. Next base: position 9,752,891 of record OX244264.1, read on the forward strand.
CTGAGTCATCTGTGTTCTATGTATTGAAGTATTTATTTATCTATATAAGTATGGTTATCGTCGTTTAGTACCCATAGTACAAACTTTGCTTAGTTTGGGACTAGCTCGATTAGTGTAAGATTGTCCGCAAATATTTACATGGACCTTATATGCCTGAATTAAATTAATTATCTCTCATCTCTCACTTATAATAAATCTCTAAATTAAAAAAAGAATCAGCCAGTATCAAACTAACCATTTTTGTGTCCCCCGATGATTTCAGATTCCCATGAACGGAAAAATATGTAACTTTTTTCATAAGCACATTATTACTCTAGCTTCCGTTTAGGATAGTTTTTATCCGACTGCGACGGTTAATTAATTTTCGGAAACATTTGACCTCATTAAATTATTAATTTCTTCTGCTTTAAATCGTAGCCGTCAGAGACGTCAAATTGGCGGGCTTGCCATAACTATAGAATATTAATAATTTCGATCCGGTGTTGTGATGATAGACCTTCACAAAACGCATATTAAATTCTAAAGCGTAAAAAAATAATCGATTCTGATATGGAAACATATATGCGATGAATTCGTATTGAGGCGTAATTTCAATAAATGTATCAACAAATTTCAACAAAATAACGTTAAACGTCAAAAGTCCCCCAATAGCTAAAAGCAAGTCTCTGGCAGGATTTAAAAAACAATATAAGGCTTGCTTACTGGATACCCAAAAAGCAACTACATTCACCTTTAAGTAATTGGTCTGTATCCGACAGCATAATTATTGTGTAGCTTAACTATTGAGAATACCCTGTGCGTACTATTGTTGATTTCGTTTTTCATATAATGTGATTTATATGTGTTTTGTACGTGTGTATATACGTGCATCTTCTAATTCTGATAAGTGTCACCGTGCTTGATCTAACCATGGGGATGGCAGAATAACAGCATCTGAGCCAGAGCCCCTGAGACTTAGCCGTCTCGTGGGCTACGTGGCGCAGGCATTAGTTGAGCCATCTTCCTTTTCAACATGTTGTATTGCATGATTTTTACTGTTTTAGTTTAATCAAATTGTTTTGTTAAACGATCATAGTGTATGCAAGCCTGTTGAATAAATGTCTATTATTAATATTATTATTAAGTCTGACTCTCTTCCTTTTTTATTAATGGCATGGCGATAGCGCTTGTTCTTGCGTTCAGCCAAAGTCTATTTGAGTTTCTGCAAGATTGAATCATACGCTGAGTATTTAATTGTTACGATACTGCACGGCTATCACAAGACGGCGCGCGAGCTCTATCGATTTTTCTCGCACTATATGTCTCTTTCTAAGTTATCTGAAATCGAAAGAGCTCGCGCGCCGTTTTGTGATAGCCGCGCTGGTTTGTCAGTATTTATATTTATCAGCAATAAACAGTATGTATGAAATCAGTATAGAACGGGCCTTTTATAAACATTAATTATGAAGCGCGTCAGTATTAGGCCTGCATCACACTGGCGCGGCCTGGCCGCGGCGGACAATAGTAAACTTGTCCGCCTCTGTCAAATTTAATATTGTCCATCACAGTCCGCCACCGCAGGCCGCGCCAGTGTGGCTGTGCCTTAAGGCGGCTTCAAGTTGACATTCAGCCAATATAGAGACCACAATAGAGACACAGAAATTGGCCAACAGACAGGAAAATACTTTTATCATAAAGCCTGCAACACACATTATTATGTTGGCAAGGGCGGGAACATACACAAGATTTGCCAGAATGTGATAGTGCAATCTGAAAAATTGCAATATGAAAAAAATAAACAATAAACATATTGCTTTAACATTTTTAATAATTTCCTTTATTAGAAAGGGACTCGGACTCGCGTTATAGTTGTAAAACTTACCTAGTGGTAAGGTATAGTTTGGAAAATATCAATTGGCCGTCTGTTGTCAAATTAAAAAGAGATCTTTTGTTCCACGTAAACACTTACCGGTCAATGGGTACTCGAAAGGATTATCTATTATTAATTCCTAAACACATCTTTACCTGAGAGTCGGAGTGACTCAAGAACTCAAGATCATTTCAGTCATCCTGTCATACATCACGTTTTTATAATATAACATAACACAGTGTTAAAAATATGTAGAAAAGAAGATCAATAAATATTTAATACTGCAGCGTGTGTCCTACCTGTTAGATCTATTGCCACAAACATCTACTAAACTTTTACCCCATTATTCATAAAATTTAAAATACCTCTGATAAATAACACGTGTTTTGTCCCTTTCTTAATAATTTGAATATCAGAGTGACAGATTTTAACGTCATTTTAACTAAAATATATAGGTTTTATTTTCTATTTCCAAGAGAAGAAATGGGTTAACTTCTACATTAACATGCAAACGAAGTCGCAGGTACAGCTAGTTATTAAATAAAACTGTTTGAGGCCACAGCTTTTATCTCTTCATCAGGGATTGATACTGTATTTGAAAGGGTCTATATTGGAATTTGGAATCCATAACGTTTTTGTATTCCATACCGCTGTCTGCCATAACGTTAATTTGTCGTATCGTTGTTATTGTTAGCCCTATTTATGATTCGCCTAATACATTTTCGATGAAATTTGATTGCCCTACTGTTTTATTCCCTAATATTATTTGTCATAATAATTATGTAACCTTCCATTTGTCCTAAATTTAAGTAAGGATAGTACATGGCCATGGATGGATGTGGTTGTTCGGTTCTGGCGCTTCGCATTCGCATAAGTTTTTTTGGCGGCGGGTAGGAAGCTGCGGTTTTCGGAACATGTACCTACTTTTAAGACGAAGGTTTTGCAATACCCTTACAGGAAGTCGTTGTACTATAGACTGTAAGATATTTAAGACCTGATGTAATGTCTACATGAGAGCAATAAATAGTTTAAAGGTTTTCACAGAAGATCGAGCAATAAAAGCTTGTATGAAAATGTTTGTATTTTACTGAAACTTATTTTGTTTATAAGTACCTAGGCTTTTATGAATTTCCACGTACCGAGTCCGTGTACTATATTTATAAAACGGACATGTAACACTGATATGTTATCTCACCTGACGCAGGTACTTGACTCTAACACCTACATATATCTACTGCTCTAATATTTACAATTGAACACTGTACTATCACGCTCGAAGCAGCTGACGGCTGGTATGGTATGAGTTACTCGGCATTCTCCATTACGTCATTAATGTTGTAATTTTTTTCATGACGAGTTTCCGGATTAAAATCTTTATCTTTAGTAACCCGGCTTCGCACGGATTACCCGTTTTCCCGTAGGGATGAAGCATTTTCCCGCGGTAAAAAGTATCCTATGTTCATCAGGGATAATGTCGCCTTCTAATGAGAGCCATACACGAAGCGATTTACTTGCGCCAGTTTAGACTTGCACAAGTATACTGTAACGTGTATTGGAAAATACTTGCGCAAATTTCTGAAGTATCTTCCAATACAGGTTACAGTATCCTTGTACAAGTCTTAACTGAAGTAAATCGCTTCGTATATGGCTACCATAATGATAAAAGATTTTTTTTAAATAGGTCCAGTAGTTTCGGAGCCTATTCAATACAAACATACAAACAAACAATCAAATCTTTCCTCTTTATAATATTAGTGTAGACATAATAACTTTAAAAATAAACTGATATAGACAATTACGTTACACCACACATTCTCATAAAATTAAAAACCGAAATATAAACAATCCTAAGCAATAGGCGGTCTTATCGCTAACAACTCTAATAACTAATCTCTTCGAGACAGTCTTTGAATAGATACCTACTGTCTGATGTAATTAATATGCAGTTCTTTAGGGTGACGTAGTCAACAAGGAACCCTTATAGTTTCGCCATGTCCGTCTGGCCGTCGTCGGCGGCAGCGGCTTAGCTCAGTGACCCTTATTGCTAGTAAGCTGTAATTCGTCATGGGTTAATAAAATTAATCACGCCAGCAAAATTGTTAAAGAAAGATTTTTTGGGGTAAATCTCTCCCCACACGTAGTGTGGATGTCATTTTTTTCTTGGTAAATATATAGTGTTGGGTATCGTTGGACAGCTTGTTCAAAAATATTATGGGTTCTCGAAATCCATTTTTATATTCATGGATCCGTTTGCAAGATAGTGCGTTTTAAAGCCCTATTTTTTGTTGAAGTCAAAGTGTCCCCCCCATGTTGGCTAAATGGTTACTACGGGGTACCTATGTGAAAAAAGCATGTAGTGCTAGCGGTACACCCCGTAATTCTACTAACATGTGGCAAATGGTACGATTGATCTTTAGGCCAAACGAATCAATTTGACCCGTAGCCCGAAAATAAAACGAAAAAGGAGAGGAGTTATGTCAACATCTTTTTTTTGTATGGAAAAAATATATATTTTGTTCTGAAACCTATCGTGATTGGTACCTAATGAAAGGGCTTACTAAGCCGATTTTAAAAATATATCACATCATGATATTTCAGCCAATTTTGTTAAAACAATTTTCGAAACATACCATGTTTCGGCTCCTCCAGACAAGATATATGGCTTATTTTCTTTAATGCGATATACCACAACTGATACGTGATAATCCTCATATTTAACCTCATAAAAGCAATTTTGAAAATAATGTCATTTAGTATTTTTTTATAATTTTTAAAAATTACAAAATGTGATAAAAGCACAATCTGTTGAAACATGTATAAAAAAGTTCAATTTCAGACACTGAGGATGATAAATACTAGACACTGAGGATGATAAATACTAATGCGAGGGGAGTTTTCAATAATATTTATATTATTGACGCGATGCCAGCGATCAGAGGTAATATTCCTTTAACAGCTATACGTAAGAACGATGCCGGTTGGATGACATCATAATCATGAGTCAGAATCAGAACTTTAAATAACTTTATCTACGCACATATCATTAGTGCTCTAAAATGCGTTCAGAAACCGTAAGAAATGACCAGCATTATTACAACCGATTTTACCATGAGAACTTTCTTCTTTGTGGTAGTAGGTAAAATCTGTACTGTAATGTCATTACAATACAGATTTTTGTATCGTTATGAGTTTAAAGCAGCTGTCAAAACTCAAGCGAGTCTCTATTCTAGTATCGATAGATATTAAAACATTTATCGATACGGAACGTCAATTCAGTATGTTTTTAACCGACTAAAAAAAAAGGAGGAGGTTCTCAATTTGGCTGTATTTTATTTTATTTGTATTATTTTGTTTGTTACCTCGGAACTCCGTCATGGATGAGCCGATTCGAAACATTTTTTTTTTGGTTCGTATGTATATACTTCCAGGTGGGTGCCATTTTTTTCAAAATTCAGTTAGATGATGGGATCCATGAGGAATTGAGGGGACTCCTCAATTTTATTAGGCACGCGTGTAGTGATTTTGGTATTTTCTGTTATAACTCGTGTATGAAGATGAAGACCACAGATGACTTATCGAATTCCTCAAGTATGTACTTAAAAGTGCAAAAGTACGTCACAGGTTCTGATAAGATTCCGTTGAAATAGGAACTAATGAAGTGCCATTGGTGATGATCTTGGGGAATCGATGGAAGTCCTCAAATATTATGGGCCCACATACAGCGATTCGGTTTTTTTCTATAGTAATCAACGCATTTGCTATCGGAAACCAGTTCATGTGGTAAATTGTAAAAAAAAAAATAGGAAATGTTCTCGTGGCTTGGCGGAGTACTAAATTGAAGTCGGTTAAAACTTTGTTTTTAAAGTAAATTATCTTATTATAAACCGCACGACATTTGATTTCGAGTGATGATATGAGTATAGGGACTTCATTCGTTCGTCCATGATTAACAAAAAAAAACCATTCGTCATGACGAATTGCCGCCATTGCTGTTGTCATTTTATTGTTGGTTTTTTGCTGTTACTTACCTACTTAAAATATGTGTGTAGATAAAGTAGTGTATGCAACTGTACATAATTAGGCCTTAAAACACTCTTGTGGTCCTATTATGAAACTCGCTCACGCTCGTTTCATAAAACTACACTCGTGTTTTAAGGCCTCTCATTATGTATCAGTCGCATAAACTACTATTACGACATGCATATATGAATGGATGGACGAATAAAGCAGCATCTTAAGTGATACTTTCGATGAGCGGAACTCATCAGTACAATACGTATAGATCAGGATCAAATCACACAGGAATTGAAATAGGATCATACATTTTCCATGTGAACAGACAGGATCATGATAAAATTTTCATGTAAACACGCTAACCAATAATAATGATATTAACACATTAACCAGTGTTCCTTGTATTGTAGTGGTTCTTTGTAAAAACATAGGTGTTTTCCCTCCAGTGATATACATTACATACCTACCTAAATTGAATACCGAAATAGCGCATAACAATAACATGCTAAAATAGCACGATCCGCACTTGTGAAGGAAGTCAAACATTTTCAACACCTCCCTATCGCGTTCATCGAGTATTGAGACGAATGAATTTTAGAAGATGAATAAATATGTACTTACCTATTAGGGGAAACTTACTGAAATCGATCAAGCCTCATAGTAAGCTCGATAAGGTTATAAATGTGTTGTGTTGTAGGTACTAGACGATGATATATTTAATAAATTAAATACTTAAATAAATACATATGTGGAGAGGTACACAGGATTGGATAACATATGTTATCTATGGTCTCTAGGTTCCTTGGTAGGCAGTAACTGGACAGTTTCAGGAGCTAAATGAGTGATGAGTTCGTTAAATTTTAAGGGTTTTCGTGTACGATGAGGTCGATTAGATTATAAATAACTGTTTGATATTTTTGTGAAAGGTTTAATAGGGATTACTTTATGTATAATCTTCGGCTCTGAGACTAATCTTTAGTAGGTATGTACCACGAGGTAAGGTTAGGCATTAATTGTAAACTGTAGCGGCTACTGTATAAGCTGGGTCGCTTAAAAACTAATTTTAAACAAAAATCCGCATACACAGTGCTTTCACTGTCTTAGCAAGAGGTTCACTCAGAGATAACATCTTAAGGGGCTCCTAGCCCCCAATGACCTACGATCTGTAACTGTCGGTTTATTCGGTACTTTTTACGACAACGAGGTTTACTGAAACAGTATTTCATATTTACTTTAAAACCCACAGTTTTCCGGATATATGGCACCAAACTTTGGCAATTTCCGGCCAATAAACCAGTTATTTGGACGTGACTTTTGTGAAAATGAGTTAAAAATAAAAATCTCTCGTGGGTTGTTAGAGATGTCAATAAGGAACAGTTATATGTAGATTTCATATATAAAAGTGAATGAACAACATACTAATATCGAAAACAGGCCTTTTTTAGACCACGTTTGAATAAATCGTAAAAAAATATATAATAATGTAGATAAAGGATTGAATAACCGTGTTTGTGCCTTATATTCAGCGTCTCCATCTGATTTGTTTGTGAGTTCGTGTGGAAAACTGATGATTGAATGCAAGAAAGTGATAGAAAGTGAGATGCCTGTAAGTACTATAGAATAATGTGTGATAATTGTTTTTATAATCGGTATTGTTTGTATTGTATTTTCTGTTTGTCAATTAGCAATCCAATTTGTGCCGTTTTGGCTTTAGCTGTTAAGGTGCAAATTGTATCTAATAAATAAATAAATAAATAAATAATAAATATTATCTATAATTTTTACCGAGGAATATCAACTCAAAACTCGTCAAAACTAGCCAAAAAGCGCGTGGAGCCCCTTAAGACATTGGTATGGTAGTTTTTATTTTAACCTGGATGCACTTTACGAGTCAGTAAGTTTTCCTACTATGATAACAACTTTACTTAGGCGATGAATCATAAACAAATTTTTATTGTTGACAGATGACGTGACAGTGGCGATATGCCCAGGCATCGGCAACACGTCGGAGAGCGTGTACATCCGCACCTACGTCCACTACTCGCAATGCCACGGCTACCGATGCGTCGTGCTCAACCACATAGGCGCGCTCAACAGCGTGCCCGTTACCGGCGCTCGGATATTCTCATACGGTGAGTCACGTCTCCTTTTTTGCAGACTTCTTCTATTATATAAGAGCTAAGCTCTTGTCGGTGTAGCTCAAAGTAGGCCGTATCTAATCCGATCCCACGCAACCTCTTTGAAATCTTTGTACGACCTGAGTCACATCTCTCTCTCTCTCTTTCTCTGATCTCTCTCATTAAGGGGCTACCCGAGGTTTCCATCGATTTTAGTCAAGTTTTGAATCGTATCTCCTTCTTTTGCACTACAGATAGAAGTATGAATCAAACGGTTATCGGTTCTTCAATCTTTTATCTCCATTTTGGTCTACCGGATTTTGAAACAAATGAATACTTAATGTTGTATGATTTTTTTAATCATTGTCTAAAAAAATACTAATTTCGTATCTCTATTGACGTGAAAGATCTAACATATACGAAATCTACATATTTGGGTTCGTCTGTGACGTCTCTAAAAACTGGTCTAGGGTTTTCATTATAAACCAATTAACACAAAAGTTATGGCCAGAAAACGGGTTTTTTGACCTAAAATGGTTCAACTTTGATGCCAAATATCTCGAAAACGATGAACTTTGAAGTAAATATGGGATACTATATTGCTTAAAGCCGTTGTTGTTAATATAGTAAGCTAAAAAAAACATAAGAAAACTAAGGGATTCAGATCGAAGGTCATTGGCGTATGGGAGCCCCTTAACAGTCTTGCAGACTGTGCTGGGGGCTGTGGGGAGGGGGGGAAGATTATTTATCTACGCACATATCATTAGTGCTCTAAAATGCGTTCAGAAACCGTAGGAAATGACCAGCATTATTACAACCGATTTTACTGTGAGAACTTTTTTTCTGTGGTAGTAGGTAAAATCTGGACTGTAATAAAATAAATAAAACAAAAATAAAAAATATTATGTACTGTTATAATTACAGTACAGATTTTTGTATCGTTATGAGTTTAAATTTGGAACAGCTGTCAAAACTCAAGCGGGTCTCTATTCTAGTATCCATAGATATTAAAACATTTATCGATACGAAACGTCAATTCAGTATGTTTTTTTAATATAAACCGGACGACATTTGATCTCGAGTGATATGAGTACAGGGACTTCATTCGTTTGTCTATGATTTAAAAAAAACCATTCGTCATGACGAATTGCCGCCATTCCTGCTGTAATTTTTTTGTTGGTTTTTTGCTGTTACTTACTTATGATATGTGTGTAGATAAAGTAGTGTATGCAACTGTACATAATTAGGCCTTAAAACACTCGTGTGATCCTATTATGAAACTCGATGACGCTCGTTTCATAAAACCACACTCGTAATTTTAAGGCCTCTCGTTATGGATCAGTCGCATAAACTACTATAATTATCAATACACATATACATAGACAACATCCAAGACTCGGAAACAAATATATTCTTGCTGATAAGCTCATCACAAATATTTTCTATTACCGGGATTCGAACCCAGAATCGTAAGCTTCGTAGGCAGAGCCATGACCCAGTAAGCCAATCAGCAAAAAAAAATTTTTGGGTAACATACAAAAGTAAACTTGAAGAGGTGTGTACAATTACTTAAGTACATTTAATTCTTTTGGACGCAGACTCTCATATTATGTGCGATAGAAATCCTAGTTTGCAAAGAATTTCGGTTGGAATTCATTTCTGCCAAGGAGTATCTTCCACCAACTTGACCAACCTTTTATTCACGATCCTGACATTCGCGTACTAGGTTGACAAATGACAATCGATAATCATGATATCGTTAATACTTGCCGACCTAATGTAGATACGATTAATTCAGTCAGATGACAATAGTTACAGAAGAAATACTAAAAAATATATAAATAGTTACTAAAAAATACTGGCAGACCGATCAACTCTGATTGTAGATCGAATCGATCTACCACCGCTTGGTGACCGTGGCATGGGTCTATACATATAATGTCTATATGTATAAATGGGGTTACACCATGTACATCTAGTGTACCTCTTTTTCAATTGTTTCGTCCGTTTAAAAGTACCTTACATCGGAAATTCGCAATACATCCGTATAATCAAGCACGTTTACTTCCCTTCACTGGAACTGGTTGTAACTGTCCCATAGCGGCGGCGGAAATCAATTTACATCAGACCTAACTACTCTATTACTAACTACTAGCTTAACTTAGGTCAACATACAGGATTGTGGAATTACTTTTCATGGTAAACGGTGCAACCTAACTTTTCCCATCTTGGTACGAGCCGGGAATTTGCATAATAATTATATCGCGTTCGCAAATAAGTTGGAAAATTCTTAGTAACTTCCAATGCCTGTTAATTTAACATAGCTACTAAGTACTGGAAGACAAGCCTCTCCAAGGTCACATCAAAATTACTTGAATTTGAAATTCCGCTACTTTTACTTTTCCTCTTTTATAAATGTTACGTTTCTTTAACTAGTATATAAGTAAGTAGTCCAGAGTATTTCGTGGCAAATCCGGGATGAGTCGCTAGTTACACATAAAAACAATGTATGTAGTTTAAATGAACAACTAGATATTTATAATTGAACACAATTACCTATTATTTCTCCATACAATGTAGAATCCGGGTATCTGACCAACTCATTACGAAAATTGAATGTTTCCGACAAAAACAATGTATTATATCGTATCTAATCGTATTCATGAGTTTCGGCAAGAGGTCGCAGTTAGTTGTCTGTTCACTAAGAGCTGAAACAAGATTTAGTTTTATAAAATAATTCTACATATACCTAGGCATATCTTTTAGCCTTAATGGTAGAGTTGACTTGATGTATTTGGCGAGTCATTGCGTATTGTGCCTGGGGCATCACGTCAAAAGCGATTATAGTTGTCATGGCGTAGGTAAGCCGTAAGGTTTCAAAGTAACCCACGTGCTATAACCACAAAGTACTTTGTTATATACTGAAATAGAGAACAATCTCTGGGCCTAAAAACGGTAACCCTGTAATTGATGACATTTGGTGCGCCATCTATTATCAGAAGTTGAACACTACCACACTCGAATGTCAAAATCTATGCGTGTGTGCGTACAGGCGTGTGTGCATACACGCATACATAGATAACTGTACGGTATTTAAAGATCGTATTCCACTTTTTCAAGATCTTGTCCAATCCACATTGCGTCTCACATTTTTTTAAGCCAAATGTGAGACACAAATGCACATTGGACAAAGATCTTGGACAAGCCACATACCACCCTAAAGCGGACACGTATTTTTCCAAAAAAATCTATCTTCACTTTCGCGCCCAAGTTTTCGGAAGATTTGAATTATTTTCAAAATAAGGGTGAAAAGTGGATTAGATTGTTTTGAAAATATTTTGAATTATAATTTTATAAATTTAATATTCTTTTGACAATGACCAAGTATTCGTTTAACCGTAGGGATAATAGTATTGAAAAAAAAAACAATCAATAATTCATATATTTAATCTGCAAGTAGCGCTATAGTGCTCTTCTATTACATGCCAGAGCATACACATACATTGCTACAATAAACGCTTAAACCGCTGAACCAATTTAGATGAAATTTGGGACAGAGATAGTTTGAGTCCCAAGGAAGGACACTGATTATCCTGGAAATCATCCCCTATGAGGGTGAAATGAGGTGAAAGTTTGTATGGAGCTACGATATAAACGAGTTCCACGCGGACGGAGTCGCAAGCAGAAGCTAGCTTAAATAAACTAGTAAAAAATTAATATACATAATCAAAATTGAACTGAATTAAGAATCTTTACAGCTTTTTGTTAATTGTTATAGGACCTAGCTTATTAATTATGATAGCGACGACTTGTAAAATAGATGTTTACTATTATTACATTTTAGTTACACTAGGTATATTACATTAGGTATATATAGGCAAGGGAAGACCACGAGGTAGTTATATAGACCAAATAAAGGAAACAGTTGGTGTCGTGTCGTATCGTATCAGCAAATCAAAGGGCTGGCGTATGACAGAGAGAATGGAAAATACTCCACCGAAAAGAGGATAACTCTTAAAGTAATGATGATGAGGTATATATCAATGTGTAAACTTAGCACGCATGTATAAAGGGCTTTGCTCAAAATTGGTGCCTTTTTTTGATGGCACACTAACGCCATCCGCGCAGGGTGTGGTGCCAATTAAACCGCATAAGAACAGACATTGGAAACTGCGCCCACCACTGGCATAAATGGGGTGGGTGCGACTCCCCTCGCCTCGGTGTGTGTGTGTGGAAACCCCGATCAGATGGTAAACTGGAACTGGACTGGAATGCCAGATAACAAAATTTTCAGGGCGGATGGAAGATCTCAAGTGTCTTAATCAACTTGCTACAGGGTAGGTACTTGAAGAGGACAAATCTAAATCTTTAGTCAATTTGTTATTATTACTTTCTCATAGTGCTTTTACATGTAATCCAGTGACCAAAATGCCATACGATAAATAGAATAAACGCCACTTTGTTAGATGTTTAGAGTACAAACATTGGTTACTATGGCAGCTCAGCTCTAAAGTAGGTACATCCGTCTTGAGTTATGCTTCCTAATCTATAACGCGTATCTAATATGAAAACTGAGAACTTACTTACTTTTAATGGTCGAATACGGGATTGACTTATGGGGCGACGCTGCTGACCGATTAAGACCATTCAGACTTCAAAAACGAGCGATCCGCTCCATATCAGGGGTCCCATGGGACCACCCATCACAGGAACTGTTCAAGAAAACCGGAATTCTTACCTTACCGTGTTTATACATTTTTGAATTGGCAAAATACGTAAGACGTAATGTAAAACAGTTTCCGACTCGTAGTAGCACACGAGGTGCAAATTGCAGAAGGTCCGATGAGCTTTATCCACCAAAGTCGCGACTTGCCAAATCTAAGAAGTGTATGCACACGGTAGGACCTAAAGTATATAACAAGATCCCTATAGAAATAAAACCAGCTACTAGTGATGGATTATTAAAAAAAAAACTTAAAACGAAATTGTTATCGAATGCCTACTACTCAGTCGATGCCTTTTTCGACAGCTAATATGTACACATACCTACCTGTAGTACTCGTAAATTGGTAAAACACCAAATCGTAACTGGTTCGCTAACTCAGCCTTGCCTCCCAAATCTGTAACGTAACCTTAATGTAACTAGAGAACACATAAGTTAAGTACCTATTATATATAGTAAATATAAGCAATTGACATGTAATATTTTATATTTTATTAATAAACAATTGAATTGAATTGAATACTATTATAGATTAGGACGCGTAACTCAAGACGGATGTAAGTACTTTAGAGCTGAGCTGCCATAGTAAATATTATTTGTATGGAAGTACTCTACACATCTAACAAGGTGCCCATACATTTCCAGCAAATCCCTTTGGTCACAGCATTGTACGTGCCCATTGCCGTTTCAATAACACAATGATCAACACGATTTTTGCGTGTAAATCCTAATTCGTATCATAGAAAAATACCCAGATAATCCGTTCATCCAATCTAGGCCTGGATTTTATTTATTTTTAAATTTTCTCGAACTTAAATGAAGTTTCTTCGCTTTTTGTTGAAATACATCTTGATCATCTTCGACTTGTCCTCTTCCATGTAAGATTTTATTAATATTTTTACAATGAGTGAAAATCATAAATCTCGCGTAAAAATTAGTCATATATTCAATGACTGGAGTTTTGTGAGATTCACAATGAATCCAATTAAAATCGAGCCACGTGTACATCGCAGTTTTTATCGTTTCTTTCAGGTCCTTAATATTCAGCTGTCCTGTCAACACGTGATTTGTTATGTCTTGTAAATTTGACATGAATATTAAGAATTTACGACTAGGATAGTGAAGCCAACGTTTCCCTGAGTACTCTCTGTATTTGATGTACTCTACATCCTCTGCATCTGTATCTGTATTAATGAAGTCTCCTTTGCAGACAGGACAATTTTTAAAAATACTTGCTTTTGTTTTTTTTAATATATATCCACTGACATACTGCAACGGCGCAATCACGCTTGCAATAGCTTCTTTTTCAGGCAACGGTGTCAAATTTATATCAATAATGTCTCCTATTTCTATTGTGCAGGGCGGCTTCGATTCTGAATTGTTGTCAATTACGAGGGCGTGTAAAGCGCGGGTAAAATCTTCCTCGCAGTTTTTGCCATGGCTGTGGACGGTCGATAAATTATTTATTAGAAGTGCCACGTACGCCGATTCAAATTGGTCGCAGGTCGGATTTACGTTGCGGCCACCATGGCTCCTAATTGCCCCAAAGAAATTTTCTATGGGGTCTTGGTTCAAATGCCGCAACCACACCGATGTGACACCAAATTTATTTCGCAAATTTTGCAATAACAATTGCATCCCATCTATTGTCCATATCCAATTATGAATGGTGGGAACGGATTCTTTTTTCCCGGTTGCAGTTATAAATTGCATCGAAGCTAAAACTGGTTTACTTTCTCGCCAGAGTTTTGCATGTAAAGAATTTGGAGTGACCGGCCCTAGCAAGGGTTTGGCGTGTATATTTTTTGTTGCGCTTCCATTTACCGAGTCGAAAAGACTATCCATGAATAGCAATAGATCAGCCGTATCCTTGCTCTCCGCCTGAAGAATGCCCTTATCTGAAAAATATTTTTTTTTGTATTTAAGAGGCAAAAAACACTCGACCTGCGTGATGCTAGTCCAGAAAAATCACAAGCACGTCACATAGGTACCTAGAGAAGAGAGCAACTAGTGGTTTATTGCTGCAATCTTCTGTGAGACGCTTCACCAGTTGGAGCTTTACTTATTCCTGAACAAGAATAATGTTGCAAAGAAATAAAGCTGTTAGAGGCAGGAAAGTTTCGTATAATATGTGTGGAACCTCATTAAAATCATCATCAAATTATTACTATACCCGCATACTTAATATTCAGCGATGTTGGGGATGCGATTTTTTAGACATTCGCGGATGCGGACGCAGATGAGGATATTACGAGGCACACATCCGCGGATGAATATTTTGGGGTACAACCACAAAAACAAATAAACCACATATGTACATACATACATATTACATATAATCACGCCTTTATCCCTAAAAGGGTTAGGCAGAGCACATGAAACTTTTGTTCCAGTACCACTTTTAGCATAAATATGGGTATAAAAGATCGACAAAATGTGACATTGCAGTGAAAGGTTGCTAGCCCATCGCCCACAACACACTTCAACCCTGTTCCCTTAGTCGACTCTTACGACACCCACAGGAGGAAAGGGGGTGGTGCTATTCTAACCCGACACCACACGGGGAATAAACCACGTCCATTCTAAATACGAAAGTGTGTCTTTCTGTCTGTTATCTCTTCACCGCTGTACCGATTTAGATGAAATTTGGTATATATACAAACATACATACAATAGTTTTCATCCCGGAAAGCATGACCGTAAAGGGGTGAAATTGAGGTGAGTTTGTACTACGATATAAAAGAATTCCACGCGGACGGAGACGCGCGCAGGAGCTAGTAATATTATAATTGCGAAAGCAACTCTCTCTGTTACCTTTTCCCGCTTAAACCGCTGGCAGGATAAGGGACCATCTTGTGCCTTAATAGCTTTTCGGTCTGTTTTTTTTTTCTGTTGATGTTCCACGTCATTTGTAAGTGCTACTTATACTAAATTTCAGCATTCGACACTTCTTAGTTTTGAACAAAAAAATGTAATAGTAAGTTTCAAGGTAAGGAATTCTTCCGTGCTTTACAAGTGTGGTACACTTAGTTGAAACTTGCAAGATGGTCCCTTATCCTGCCACGGCCTTTGGAAGATTGTTTTATGCTGTACGAGGGACCTATATGATGGTGTGTAACCCGGAGATTAACCCCTCGCCCCCTGATGGTAATAGGGGGCGGAAGTTTGGTTAGAGATACACATGACGACCGGTTAGCCCAGTGACGCTGCCTACGAAGCTAACCCAGGACCTTGGGTTCGAATCCCGGTAAGGACAAATATTTGTGTGATGAGCACGAATATTTGTTTCCGAGTCTTGGATGTTTTCTATGTATTTAAGTATTTATATCCATAACACAAGCCTTATTGAGCTTACTATGGGGCTAGTTAGATTTGTGTAAAAACTGACACATAATCTAGACACACGGCAGTGTGTCCGCCAAGTTCGAGCAAAAAAAAAGCGACACACCGGCCGTGGGTTATATTACACGAACCATTTCGGGCCAATTTCGACCACCCTATAACTCAAAACATATTTTATCTACGCATATGAAATTTCGAGTGTCTGTTGACATCTCCTTAATTGTCTAGAATACAAAATTTCATTATTCTACCTATAGCAGTTCTTGAGATATTGACGTCAGAAAATCGATATTTTTACTATACACTCACTGACTCACTCACTGATTCACTCAATTGAACGACTTGAAATTTGGCATGGAGATAGGTCTTAAGGTCAAAGTAATGGGAAAAATCTGAAAACGGCCAAGTGTGAGTCAGTTTTAAAAATAGCGAAGGTGTAACTTTGTTCTACTATGAAGTCATAATGAACTAAATGGGTCTATCTTCCAATGGTCGTACCGACCTGAAATTTGGCTCGAAGGTTTGTCTTTAGGTCGAAATAAAGTAAAAATCTGAAAACGGCCAAGTGTGAGTCAGTTTCGAAAACAACGAATGTGTAATTTTGTTCTACTTTATGTAGGTATGGAGTGGAAATGAGATAAGACTTATTTAAATTTAGATACAACCCAATTCAAGACAATACATGTTTGTCTTAAAGACAAGAACAATAAAACTGTTCACCACTCTGTGTGTGTCTGTTGCGGGAACCGAACCCACGATTTACGAAGTGCAAAGCAGGTCACTAGACACACTAGGTTTTAGTAGCAAAAGTGATAAAAAAAAATAAAGAACCTACACCTAACAAAA
Source organism: Epinotia demarniana (assembly GCA_945867215.1). Taxonomy (NCBI): domain Eukaryota; kingdom Metazoa; phylum Arthropoda; class Insecta; order Lepidoptera; family Tortricidae; genus Epinotia; species Epinotia demarniana. The sequence continues at coordinate 9,769,782 of OX244264.1, forward strand.
ATAAATGAAATCCCATCAAAAACATAAATGTGAAAGGCTGCCAAGTTCGATACTATGGGAATGCTTCGCCTATAAAAGAAGTGAGATCTGAATAAGTACCAAGTTCCATAAGAATACCTCAAATTATAATAGTCAGAGAAACGCACACCGGTTTTTTTAGTAGTTTCCTGATAACATTTATTATTTTCAGTACTTTTTAATGATGTAACTTGGCAAGTTTTAATGGAAAATTATATACTTGACACATTGCAGTCCAAAGGTGTCGATTCATTGCATTGAAAAGGTGTGTGGTGTGTGAAGCTTTATAAACGACTTCCACGCGGACGAAATCGCGGGGAAAAGCTACGGGACTACTACTACAAAAAGTAAAATACAAAAAGTTTATGTAATACACAGAAATGCATAATCTGCTCTAAGCATGCGTATGACACACGATATTAAACTATGAAGGCTTTGTTTGTTTACATGACTTAACTTAAATAGATATTACCTGCAAGGTATCCCATAGTTGATGCTATCGTTGAACTAAAAACTTGTGAGGCGTACTTCACCTTCATTTTATTCATTTTTTCTGGATAGACGTGGTTGCCCGAGAGTTTGGGTATTAATTTAATACCTTTGTAACCAGGGCACTCTTCGTATAATCGCTTGAGATGTGACCACTTGGCAACCCTTGTAAGGCCATCCTTAGTATACCGAAGGTCCTTTGTAAGTAGGTTATTTCTAATACCTTTCAGTAGGTGTGGGGAATCATATAAGGGAACAATTTCTTGATTATTAATTACAATTACGTTATGGTTTGGTCGTTCCCCTCTTCTTAACTGGATTCCCCTAGCCTCGGATACCAATATCTTTAGGGCCTGTCTATTATTGGTGCCCTGGTCACAAACGGTCGCAACCACAATCAATCCTGCTTTTTGTAACTCTGTGATTACATTTTTGATTTGTTTCGCCAACTCTGGGCCTTTCGTGGCGCTGGCGGAAAAAGTGTACGCCACCGGTTGTTTGTAGTTTTTCGTCAATCCACGTACCATGAACACTTGGGCATGGTTTGCAAATTCCGGTTTAGTGTCATGTCCGTCATTAACGAAACCTATAACCCTGTCTTTCCTTTCATTATAGCTTAAGTTTGGTTTCAGGGATACCTCGTCAAACAGCAGGACACATAATTTGTCTTGGTCTTTCATTGATGCCGTTTTGGTTTTCAATTGTTTAAAAATGTTTTTATTTATACCTGCTTGAATATTGGCCTTCTGCACCAATTTTGTTAAAGTCTGAGGAGCAGGCAAAACAAATATTTTTCTAAAGAATCTATATGCCTTTGGACTTTGTTTCAATATTGAAAGTGCCACAATTTTTTCTTTTAGCGTGAACCGGCGACCTTTCTGCTTTTTTTTGCATTCCCTCCATTGCATTTCGAAAAACAATTTTGCGGTGCTGGGGCAACTCTCTAAAACTTTTAGGACGTTGGGGTTTTGCGTTAGGTTTCTAGCTGCTTTGAGTTCAGCTACCTGTTTCTTCGCTCTATTCTTTAACTTGCTGACTTTTATTTGCAAGGAAATTATTTTCATTTTAAGTGCCTTTTCTTTCGAGCTGAGTGGTGGTAGACATTTTTTGAAGGTTCTCTTTCCTCCTAAGAACAAAGACAATATATTATAGGTAATGATATAACAGTTATTTTAAAATATAAACTGTCCAAGTTTGGCGTAGGTTGCCATAACGGCGAACTATTAAATAACTACGCCCAGTTTAAAAAGTAACGTTAATATTTAGTGTCCGACCGAAGTTTTGGTTTCGGCCAAAATACAGCCGAAGCATCGGCCTTACTGAAAGATTTAAATGGTACTCTGCTCTGTAAAATAGAAGCAACAACGAAACCGATATGGCGTAGTCGGTTCCTATGTGCTATGTGCAATGTATACGTCCGATAACGCTGAACAAACATCTATTTAAAAAGTCTCCCCAACTCATCTATAGTTGTAGATATTGTTTTTATTAAAAAGCTTACCTGTTCTGAGCACTGCTTCTTTATTATTCCCTGGTGGTATAGTGTCCGATAGTTGCATATCTTCACCTTGTGGCGTTGGTTCTGGAAAATTTGATACAACAGGTCCAATTTCGTTTTAAAGTAAGATACTTGTTGAAATTGTGTATGGCTTCTTTTTTAAAAGGATTTCGACTGGAAATGTAGTCTAAGTAAAGTGATCACGTGAGCTGTACCATTGGAAAACAAAGTTATAAGTAAAACTAAAGTAACTAGCTAATAGCTAAGCCTACCCATCTATTTCTTGTAAGGGAGTCCCTCTGCCAACAAACTGTCCTGCAGTTTGGCAGAAGAAAATATTGTAAAACATGGGTTGTTTAAAAGTGAATATTTTTTTCTTATTCTTATTAATTTGCTGTCGGAGTAGTTAGAAACTCGATTTGACTATGGTGATACAAAACAACATAATTCTAAAGTTTTTCCTTACGCCAGGACAAACCGACCAATAGTATTATGCATTCATATACATGGTGGTGGGAAATCTAACCATTGGCTGGAAGGGGTTAGTATACTAGAGTTAAGTTTTATTACCATGTTTTTTGGAACAAGATTTTTGAATTTTTTGCAAAACAGAACTCGAGGGCACCACTTCCATCTCTTCGACTATGATCCGAGAATCAGATGGCATCTCCGTTCCTAGAAATTATAATTAAAATACATAAGACACCGCCAGACTACCTACTAGTAATACACTCCAGTATAACTACATCATAGAAAAGATGGAAAAGTCCAATATATCATCATTAACAGATTTTGAGCAAACATGGCTAAGAAAAGAACACTCGGGATAAAATTATCTATGACACAAAAAAACCCGCATTCGAATCGGTCTATCCGTTTGGGAGCTACGATACCACAGACTGATACACAGATACATAAACAGACACGTTAATCTTATAAAACACCTCGTTTTCCGTTGCGGGTTAAAAATACCACATACCATGTTTTTTGGAACAAGATTTTTGAATTTGTCGCAAATCAGAACTCGAGGGCACCACTTCCATCTCTTCAACAATGATTTGACAATCAGATGGCATCTCCGGTCCTAGAAATTATAATAAAAATACATAAAACACCGCCAGACAGTACTATTAATACACTCCAGTAACATACCACTTACCATGTTTCTTGGAACAAGATTTTTGAATTTGTTGCAAATCCGAACTCGAGGGCACCACTTCCTTCTCTCCGACTATGATTTGAGAATCAGATGGCATCTCCGGTCCTAGAAATTATAATAAAAATACATAAGACACCGCCAGACGACGTGTCCGTCCCCTCTGAAGAACTACAGAAAAGTAGAGAATAGTAATTAGTATACCCCGACACATTTAAAAAGAGCTTCGGGTGCCATTTAAAATGTATGGCCGCCAGAGCTCATTTTACGAAGGTTGACTTGTACTTAATTGGGGGTTGTGTATCTATAATACAGTAAATTGATTAATTTTAAATATATTATGCGTTTCATAACAAGGCTACGGTAGCCTAGTGGTTCAGGCATGCGGCTGTCAAGCGGCGGTCGTGAATTCGAATCCCGGCTCGTACCAATGAGTTTTTCGGAACTTATGTACGGAATATTTACCGTTAGCTTTTCGGTGAAGGAAAACATCGTGAGGAAACCGGTCTAATCCCAATAAGGTCTAGTTTTCCCTCTGGGTTGGAAGGTCAGATGGCAGTCGCTTTCGTAAAACTAGTGCCTATGCCAAATCTTGGGATAAGGTGTCAAAGCGGACCCCGAGCTCCTGTAGGGGCACTCCCGGGAACAACGCTAGGAGGAGGATGATGATGCGTTTCATAACAAAAAAAAACAAAAGTAAGTAGTGATTAATAGTAAAAGAAACGCTTATTTTCTCGCCAATAGACTAACGATCTTGGTTTTCAACCACAAAATTCGGCAAGAAATCCGTACACTAGCCAATCACTTAGCATCGAATCGAGATATTTTATTTAAATATATATTATCTTTTAAATTAAACTCAGTCCAAAATTCAATAGGTTACAAGTGAAGTGTCAAAATTTTCTACCGATTAGAAAATAAGAGTGGTCAACTCCACTCGTTTTTCAATTTTCTATCGCTCGTATTTCCAAAATAGCTTTTCATCGTTTTTTACCGTTTTCAAGAGAAAGAGTAGAGCGCTCGAAAGTCAAAAATCGGTCCCTAGTTTGCCTTTGTTGCAGCTGATTTTGGAGGTGTCTATTTGTTCGGGTAACATGCGACACTGACGTCATTGATAGATAACAATTGTAGCATTCAAAAAATACCGCGTTCGGGGAAAAAATATTTTTTTGACTGAAGACTATCTCGCTATGACTGTTCCAAGGTTTTTTTTGAATTCCAATCGAATTTTCTGAAGCTAGGGCATGTGAAACACATAATGGTCAATACATAAGATTGATATCGATAAAATTATTCATTATATTGCTTATAGCTTGACGACCTCTGTAGCCTAGTTGGTAGTGACCCTGCCTACGAAGCCGGAGGTCCCAGGTTCGAATTCCGGTAAGGGCATTTATTTGTGTGATGAGCATAAATATTTGTTCCTGAGTCATGGATGTTTTCTATGTATTTAAGTATTTATTTATCTATATAAGTATGTATATCGTCGTCTAGTACCCATAGTACAAGCTTTGCTTAGTTTGGGACTAGGTCGATTTGTGTAAGATTGTCCCCAAATATTTATTTATTTATTTATATTCGAATTAAAATCACAAAATTAGATAGAAACTATCCAGTTTGTAGCCTCCACCCAGTATAGTAGGACTGGCATGTATGAGTTGTTAGTGGGAAGAGGGGAATACATTTTATACGATTTCGCTCTTTTCACTCGTACAAAGTGTGGTCAACGGGCGCAGAGGCCGATTACTGGTTGAGGGGCGGCGAACTAGCTGTTTACTCTAGATCTAGAATAAGGAAGTTTGCTACTCTCGGAATGTGCAATGACAAGTGAGAGAGGAAAGTCGTCGACATTAGAAAACCGTCATGGAAAAATCTTTTTGATTTCTATGACGTAAAAAGAACAAAAAAGTCGGACCCCAAATTTGCTGCCCCCCAAAATCTGCCGCCGTAGGCTCGAGCCTACTCAGCCTACTGGTAAATCCGCCACTGTGGACGAGTGGAATACCACCCTAAGTCACCTGTGGATTAATTATCAGTTCCACTTCACCAAACTTGCGATTTGCGGTATGTACATTACACGCGTGCCTTTAAAATTGTAAGGTTGCCCCCAACTTCCCTCACGAACTTTTAAATTTAAAATTTCCAACATGGCTCAATTAGTAGGTCGTTAGGACGTTATCGATATTTTTGCAGGCTTTGTGATGTCAGATATGAATGCGCGACTGTACCGTGCCACATAAGTCATAACTCAGAGCATTAAGTGATGTAAAAGTACGTTTCGCCGAAATTGCCGATTCTATCGCCGAATTTAAATGATGAAAAATATATCAATTTTACTATTGCACTGATGACCTGGTATAGGTCGCGGGAGGGCGGTAGAAGCGGGTGGCGGGGGGAGGCCTATATCCAGCAGTGGGCGTCTTTCGTCTGATATGATGATGATGACTACGATAATGACATTTGCACTATTATTTAATTTCAAATTAAAGGAAAAATTTCATGGTCCGAGCCGGATTTTAACCAGCGATCACAGGCATAACACGGCCCGTCGCTACTAACCAACTGAGCTATCGGAACAATCCGATCCCTCTTACAAAGCCTTAGGAAGGCATGTAGCGACAGCTACCTAGAAGACTCAGCTAGGCTGATGCTGATGCGACCTATAGAGGGAACAGCCGGACATATGAAAGCAGTTTTGCCCTATACATATCGAACTCGCTCACAAAATTTCACGAGAATCGGTTGAGAGATGCGACCTATAGAGGGAACCGCCGGACAGCCGACATATGAAAGCCTTTTGTGCCCCATAAATATCGAACTCGCTCACACGATAATCGGTTGAGAGGCGATCATGAGCTCAACTAAATTGCCTTTAGGTAAATTCGGACGAGCCAATTTTGCTTGCCGCTCGCGCTTGCCTCAGCTATACGCTAAAATTCGACCGATGCGGCCAAACATGCGGACGGCTCGCCCGAGGCATACGGCCGAGCATGTGGACTGACTCGGGCGAGGCGTGCGGCCCAGCATGCGTCCGGTCTCCGGTGTGGACACGGTTATAGCCTACAGCTTCTGCCCGCGACTTGATGAAGTAGAATTTACGTGTTCAAATGCATACATAATACATACACACATACGTACAAACATGCATAACATACGTTTGAAAAACATAACTCTGCTCTGAAGCAGTCGGGTAATAAATAAGAACAATGTCTATAGACAAGACTTTCGAAAAAATACCTCATTAAATCTAGTTCAGCTGTTTGGGATGTTATGATATGATGCACAGACAGACACAGATATCACTGTATGTAAGTTTTTTTTTGAAGCTACGATTACCTTCTGATATAAATGATGTTTTTATGTCCAGCTTCTTCAAACTCGGACATTCGCCAAATATAGATTGGGGCTGGGGTACGACTTCTGAATAAAAAAATCATGTTGTTAGTTTAGCTCAACTGTGCCAGTTTTGCAAACCTACATTAACTGGGAGTTGATAGATTGGTATGATAAAGTGCCCCGGAAGTGATAGCACTCATGGTAAAATAACAAATAAGCAATGCCATTTATTCTTAAGTTAGAGCATTAGAGACCTGCATTTGTCTGCTCATAATTATACTCATTAGTAAAATATAACATGTAAGATGTCAAAAATAATATAATAGTTAATAGTTATGTTTATGTATGTTATTTGAATATTTTTTTTCCAATTAGATCACAATATTTATAAATTACATAATATCAATGTTGAGTCCCACCCCCTCCCAGCGTCCGCTACTGGGCTGTATACTTGTTTGGCATAGTCATCGTGATAGTATTTAAAAAAAAATGTACCCACCTTTTGATGATGATGGTTCAATGTTTTGGATATCCCTCATTGGTCTCCGTTCACTGAATGAAAATTGTGGAAGTGAAAGTGGTCCTGAAAATTACAGGCATTAAGTAAAACATCATAGGAACAACTATAAAAAAATTACACAGGCAATTCGCGCCTAGGCGAAGTACATAAGAAAAAGATTTTACGAACATTCTTACAACAGTGTATAGAAAAGACTTTCCTTTTTTCTTTTTTAATTTATTTCTTACACAGCTAACTGCAATTGTTAGCGAAGGGCATAGACTATATTTATTTCTGTCTGGATGGGCATAGACTATATTTTTTTATGCTTTGTGTTTGCCTGCATTCTTTGCAATATATCTAACAATACAGAAACTCACCTGGTATATTCAAAGTGGGAACAGCCACATTGCTAATTTTATTGTTTCTGCAATGATATTTGGCTGCAAAGTGAATATGGCACACTTTACGATACTTGTGTATGTGGTTGTTGTGCAATCCTAATATATCACCACCAATAGCCATCAGCCATACATTGAATCTCTCCTTGTCCTTTTCAGGGTTAGGGAATCCATGAAGAATAGCCAATCCTTAAATAAAAATATAAAAGTTTAGTATTCATTAAGCAACACCAAATGCATCATCATTATTATAAATACATTTACATTTTGTTTATGATAAATGGGCCTCTTTCAAAAAAGTGTAGTGTTGGTTTTTCTTACTCAGTAGCGTTGATACTATGGATCCTCATACAAGCAAAAAAAGTTTCCCAAATATTCCATTCCAGGGCCCTATTTAATAAACATTACAATCCTACAATTTTGTATAAAAGTGACATATAAATAGGGCCCAGATCGTCACGTTGTTGTTTCAGTCTTTTTTTTATTTATATGATAAGGATAAGGATAGTATCAAGGATTCTGATTAAGAAAAGCAAAAAACAACGAATTCTGAAAAAAATACATGTACACTTTTGGAAAAACGCCCAAATGCCTGTCTTATATGGAATTAAATAGATTCTAGGCTCCTCACTTAAGCTAGCAAGGGATAACTGCTTTATGCCCCACGTAAATGTAATCATGCTAGCTATGTTTATGTACTACAAAGAGGATACCTTTTGTTAACAATTTCAATGCAAAAAGGTGAAAAAGTTCATATGTCTGTAGACTTTTATGTAGATAATTATGAAGAAAATTAGAATTTATTCCTTTACTTAGTAATTATTCTGCCTTCAAAATGGCTGTGAGTAAATAAAAACACAGGAACAGTTTTACGCGGCGGTCTAAATGTCGGCCGCTGGCACTGTGGTGCAATTGCCATTTTCGACAATTTGTCTGGTGATAGTTGTACATAGTATTAGAGATTATAACATCGAAGTAAAAGTTACATACCTTGAGTAGATGCACATCCAGGAACACAACATTTTTTGTCGGACATGACGGGGGCACTTAAGGAGTCCTATCTCAGTTCTTATACATTCACTGACATCTACAAACACATCAATCCGGAGGAGAAAATCTCTACTCAACAGATTTTAATATCAAGTAATTTGAACAAGAACAATGGCGTTACAGCAACAAATTTCAAACGAAAATTTACGCGCTGACAGACAACAGAAATGTCATGCCATAAAGAGATTTAATGTTGCTATGTAAAATAAGCAGTCAAATACTCGAGAAGAATAATATAGTTAAAGGAAATCGATAAATTACACAAAAATTTCAGTTTATAAATTGTTTGTCGATATTATTAGTGCAATAAATTATTTTCTGATTTTTTGTAGGTGACGCATTGGTTCCATCTATTATCTGAAGTTGACATCTATGAATTATGATGCGACTAAATTGGAAATCACCAGATATCCATAGTAGGGCCTTATACTTAATGTCCTTCTTCATTTAGTAAGCTCACAGTTCTGTCATTACCGTGCTGGTAGTACTAAGATTAGACGGTCTGGCTATAACATATCAGGATTATATTCGCTTATATTATATATTTGCTCGTGGTACCGATGGCCGTTGCGGCGGAAAGGTTCTCGAATGGTGACCACGGTACCGGAAGACGCAGCGTGCGTCCTCAAGGTGAACTGGTGACCTAGGTAAGATCGCGGCCGTCGCGGCAGTCCGCTATGGATAGAGTAGCGCAGGACCGGCCACTTTATCACTCTCTCGGGGAGGCTTATGTTCAACAGTGGACGTCTTTCGACTGATATGATGATAATGATTTTGAATAAGATACATATTAAACGATTTGACACAGAGAAAACGAATATAATGGAAAAATAAAACATCAATCAAACATCAATGTGTAGGGCTACAGACGATGATGCTTTGTTTTTCCATTATATTTGTTTCTCTGTATCATTCGTTAGGAAGTGTAAAATGTAAAATGCATATTTGCAAAGATGGCAGCGTGCAAGTTTGTTGGTACTGTGGCAAAAACGATTAAAAGATTTCATGTTTCTGTCATGTGTCTTCGGAAAATTGGTATTGAGTCTTTTGTTTCCTTGACTTCAACGACATCTAATTTATCACGAAAACCACCATAAAGTATGTACTTTAGGTCATCGTGCACGTTTTCTTTAATTTATCTCAATTAATTGAACATTTAAATGGACCTCGTGGCGCCACGCCCTTAACGAGCGGAGCTCGGGCAACTTGTATATCGAAATTTTAATCAATTGATTTGTGTTCGAATGTTATAGTATATTGCACAATATTTAAATGAAGTACTAATTGGGACATATAGAGTTAATTGAGCTCCACATTCCATTTAATCTTTTTAATAACAACATTAATGACATTCTGCTCCTTTTTTATCATACTTCAATCTAACCTCCCATTTAAATAGATAGAAAAGATACATTTCTACTTTCTATGATTACTGCGCACTGTTATAGCAACATAACCCTTTGTAATATAAGGCAGAGCATTAAATCATCGCCATTTTTATCAAGGACCTGTCCTGTGTCGCATTTCCCAGGAATCCCAGGTATTGATTAGGCATATGTGATTCGTCATGGTTATTGCGGTTACTCTTGCGTATGCGCGTGCGTTGCTCACAGCACACGCCAATTTCTGACAATGGTATGGGATTGGAAACACATTAGAATCTTAGAACTTGATATTGTACGTGTCCGACAGCTTTCCTTCGGGTCTTCGGCCTTCGAGCTCGCCTAGGGAGCGGTCTCTAAAAACATGCTGCAGTCCTTTAATTCCTACGAAAAGATTAGCCTTCGTCTTCAGGTTTCGCTTGCAAGACACCCGAAGATAATGAGTGTCCGTAGGGGCTTGCATTGAGAGCGCTCTCTAAGGGGATCTTTATTAAGCGAACCTTATATTGATTCTTCCTATTTTATTGCCCAATTCTTGTATTTTCTTTGAACACAAATGTTAAAATCTAATCTAAGCTACGGTAGCCTAGCCCCCTGGGTTGGAAGGTCAGATGGCATTCGTAAAACTTGTGCATATGCGAAATCTTGGGATTAGTTGTCAAAGCGGACCCCGGGCTCCTTTCGGGGCATTACCGGGAATAACGCTAGGAGGATGATGCAAATGGCCGTTCTCAGAAATATAACTGAAACTAATGAGATGGCGATTTAGACTCGAGTGTCATCATAGCCGCAATTATTTACGTGAGTTCATCCTGGTTATAAATAAATGAATACATTGACAATGTGTGAGTTCCGGCCGACCCCGTATGATGTCACTTTGATTCCAAATATCTGACGGATATGATACCGGGACGCACTAATGCGCCGCACCTCACCCGTCACACCTAACGAAACTAGACCTCTTATTACGCTCAGACTTCCGGCGCCCATACACTTTATCTGGCATCCGGCGCTCATTTTACGTACCACCAGACCCCCTAGCACACTAAGTTTTATGCCGGCTGTACACTCTCGGCGAGACACCCCGAGACAGACCGAGAACGAGAGTGTACATGATACTCTCGGCTTGTCTCGCCCGCTCGGGTCTCGCCTCGGTACTAGGGTTTGCAATCCGGATATCCGCCAAATTCCGGATCCGGATCTGACAGGCTCCTGGATCCGGATTTTTCGTATATTACGGATCGTTAAAACACAACCATGAAAACCGAAAATACTGCTACAAAATGAAGTTTTTACAGAGTCCACGCTGAAAACGGAATGGTATCATGTAGATCATTCCCAATCTCTGTTTTAATTCGCCCGTTCTTCACTCCAGACCAGATTAAATTATAATATTGTTTTTAATTTATAAGTCACAAAACTAATGAAACCACAAACTAGTAAAACTGCCGGAGTTTGATGGCGAAAAATGGCGTTGGTTTAAATACAGTAATCTACTATAGGTATTATATAAATCCAATACTACCGGAACTATTAAATTAAATTCAAATACTTTTATTTTCTGAGCAAGTCCATAGTTGTAGTTGTACTATACCTACCTACTAAAGACTTAGTTTAGATGTACCTAAAGAAATATTGAAGAATATACATACAATAAGAACATACATATAATAATATACATATTTGACACAGGAAGTAAGAAGTAAATGCAGCAACTATACCTACGTTTTATAATTATAATACGGTTTTAGTATTATGGTCTTGACTTATAATCATCATCATCAATATTAAGAGGGCCTGGCCCTCTGTCGTTGCAGCATTCTCCATTCCAGTCTATCTTGGGCGCTCGTCTTTACTCCTTGGTATGTGTGGTTACAGCACTTATAATATGATCATGTAAAATAAGAATAGTAGGCTTTATTTATGGCCCGTTCACTGTTTTTGCATAGTCTTATTAGCCTAAGGGAATCTCCTTTGCCAAACATTTCCTTGTCGGCTTTTCTTCCAATCGATTACTGAGTAAGGCGTCCGGATCATGTCAATTTCTTTTACAACCCTATCGAATTAATTGTAAACATGGAGCTCATTGAAATGTATGTACGAGCACTAGGGACGGAGTTAACGTGAGTTGGTTGTAGTTATTCAAGTGACAGCTTTCATTGACAAAACTAACAAGTAAAAATTTCAGACAAAATAAAGTTTTATATCACTTATGAAGTCGGGAATGCGTATCTATTTAAAATCTTTCAGGTCTAAAAATACGGTGGTATAGCCGTTTTAGTTGTTTCTTAGTTTAGCCTTAGAATTCCTACATTATACCTAAAAATCCTTGTGGATCCGTTTTATTCGTTAAATCCGGATATCCGGATCTATTGAATTCGAAGATCCGAAATATCCGGATCCGAAATATTGGCGGATCTTGCAAACCCTACGGTACGTCTCGGTCGCGTGTCGGTTTTTGCGGCCGAGTCAAAGGGTTGTTCCGCGGTTCAAATGACGCAACAAGAGTGTACGAGCAGTTTCAATAATTCGTGCACCCAATAAGCGTGAGTTGTTAAACAAAAATTAACTCGGTGTCAGTTTTGTAACGAAAATGAGCATCCAAATCATGTGAAAATGAACTTTTTTCACATTTAATTAACGAGTATAGGCATCTCTTCTTCAACTCTTAAGTAACTGCTCTTGTCGGTGGAGTAACCGCCATTCAGCTCTACGCTCTGCCAATGCTTTGAGCTCCTGATACGACACTACATTGACCTTCTCCTTGACCTGGTCCATAAAAGCACGTCGCGGCCTTCCTCTGCCTCTTCTTCCCTCTATTTTCCTTTCGATTATAGTTTTTATGTAAATGTCATGTCGTACCAGGTGCCCCAACATATTTCCTCTTCTATTTTCAATCGTCCTTAGCAAGGATCTCTTCTCTCCGACTAAATCCAAAACCTCTTCATTCGTTCTTGTTTCCGTCCAACTAATTCCTTCCATCCTTCGCCAACACCACATCTCAAAGGCACTTAATCTTTCTCGGTCTCGCTGGGTAAGTGTCCATGTCTCGCAGCAATACAACGCTATGCTCCAGATATATGACTTTATAAAACCTTTCCTTACGCTTCTGGAAATCTTGGCTCTAAAGAGATGTTTTTGCCATTGAACGCTTTTTTCGCCATTGCTATTCTTGCTTTTATGTCGGCAGTACATCTGGAGTCACAGGTTATTATGCTACCTAAGTATTTAAAACTGTTAACTTGTTCTATGGCGGTATTTCTTAAGTGGATGGGATCTATGGCTTGTCTGTGTTTTGATGTTATTAATGTTTTTGTTTTCTTTATATTGATTTTGAGCCCAAATTCCATAAATATGTTGTCCATTTCTGTTACAAGCTGTTCTAGTTGTGTGGTGCTTTCAGCTAGAGCCGCGATGTCATCAGCGAAGCGTATGAAATGGAAGCTTTCCCCATTAATTTTGACTCCCCCCTTGCCTGAATCTAAAATCTTTTTGACTTCAGTTTCAATGAAAATATTAAATATCATAGGTGAGAGTGGACAGCCCTGTCGTACCCCCTGTCTTATCTTTGCCTTTCCTTTCTCTTGCCCTATTTCTACTATTGTTTCCTGTTTCTTATATAATGTATGTATAATTCGTCTGTCTCTATAATCTATCCCTATTGATCTTAAAATGTCCATCATTTTGATTCAGTCTACTGTGTCAAACGCTTTTTAACTATCTATAAATGCTACATGGGTGTCAAGGCCTAGATCCATTCTCCTGTCTATCACCATCCTAAGAGCAAGAACTGCTTCACGCGTGCCCTTGTTTTGCCTGAACCCTTGTTTTGGTTTCCTTCGGTTTTGCACAATTTTTAGTAGTATTTTAGATGCTTGGGATATCAAACTTAATGTTCTATGTTCTTCGCACTTTAATGTATTCAGTTTTTTGGGTAATGCTACTATTTTGCTGATTTGATAATCTGTTGGAACTTCACCTGTTATGTACATATCTCTTACTATTGCAAATATATAGTATAGGCATATCATTCGTAAATTAAACAGAAAAAGTTAGTTTTTGAACTGACACCGAGTTAATTTTTATTTAACAATTCACGGTAATTGGGTGCACGAATTATTGAAAATGCCCGTACATAGTGTGCACTCGTCGAGAACTTCTCCCCCGAGACTCTCGGCGAGGGGTCTCGGCCTAGAGTGTACAGCCGGCATTATGTCGGACATACAGCATTCGTCCCATTCTGGCAAATATGCGAGTGCAAGAGGGACAAATGCTTTATGTCCGACGTAAAACTTAGTGTGCTAGGGGGTCAGGCATACTACGAATCGCGGCGTCAAGATATATTTGCGGGCGGACTGTGAGGTGAGGTCATGGTGAGGTTAAAACAAGTTACAGAACAGCGGGGCAGTACGCTAACGCCAAAAAGTTGTATCACCGCATAAATAATGGATGTTCTATAGATCCTCTTGGGTCAGCAGCGATAAATTTACCTGGCAGGTGTTTAAGTATGCAGTGAAGCTTTAATGAGTATAAATTACTGAAACAAAGGTCGAATGTTTTTTTAAACAAAGAGCTCACATTGTTCTGTTTATCTATATACTCGTAATCACAGTGTTCTGTTCGGTACTACCGTGGTAATTATATGGTCTAATTGTTAGGTTAATTTTCTCGACCGTATGAATTTTCACGAAAATTAGAAATGCAATTTTAGGTGTATTATCTAAAACTTGTTTATATTGTACTGTACTGTGCATATTAGCGGCTCTCCTTAATTATAATTTCTTCCTAACTACAATAATATACATTGTTAATATTATTTCGGAATGTTCTCTAAACAAATTGCTCCTCCGCGGTTTCGATGATTCGGGTAATATGATTATTCAGTATTAGACAATAAAATCTAAGTAAAAACGTTATCTGTATATAGGATAAGTAACATTTGTGATGAAAATTAATATGAAAAACAATTTTAGGATTATAAATGTATTGACTAGAGTCATTATGCATTTAAATAAAACGGACAAGTGAGTGTTATGATGAAAAAAAAATGAAAATAAATATTAGGCTATGAGAAATGTATGATTATTGTCATTATGAATTTATGACTTCGAATGTTATGGTTATGACTTACGATCGTTAGGAATAAGAATTATTAGGACTAACGATTAATATAGCCAGGGACTATCTATATATGGACCGACCATCTTCGTACTACGCGCCGTAATCCGTTAGTTAGTATCATGCTACGTCGCTAGATGTCGCTGAGAGTGTCATTTAATTCAAAAGTCGTAATTTTTCATTTTCTACGTGCGCACAAGCGTGAAGTAACAACCTTCGAGCGTTCAGCGACAGTCTGTCAGTGATACAGTACATAGTCAATAGATGGCGTTACGTGCGATGTTTCATTCATGTTTCATTACTACGTTCCATTCCATCTGACTTAATATGTGTGTCATTGTAGTGTGTGTAGAATTGTGTAATACATTTGTAGGTGGGTTTGTGACCAGGAGTACATGCGATATGAGATAGTGTAATTATTACATATTGAGTCAGTACATGCTGCAGTACATATTTTTTCGTATAAGAAGACGCGTTTCGGATACCAGGAAGACATAAGTTATACGAGATCAAAACTATTATGTATAAAGTTAGGGGAGACCGTGGCTTATAATACAGATTTAAAGTGATTCTGCTACCAGGAGTACATAGGTTGTATACAGTTTCTATAATAACAAGTAACGAAAATAGTCGATATTTGTAAGTGGCTTCGTTACCAGAACATGCGATATGAGATGGTATATTTATTACATTTAGAGCCGGTACGTAATTTAGCTTACAAAGGGCTGTATCTCGGGTACCAGAAAAACATAAATAATAGAAGGGCAATCCTGTAACATCAAAAATTGTAGCTTATAATATAAATTTAAAAAGACTCTGCTACCAGGAGTGCATAAATTACACACAGTCATGACAATCACAGATAGCACACATAGTGAGTACTTCCAAGATGTGACACGCGTTCGCTTTGTAGTGTAGCTTACATTGTTGTTTATGGGCACAAAAATACATAGAATAAGTGTTATGTAGTACAATGTATACAGTCATGTTTGTAAGAATAGGTTTTGTACTTGCGCCTCACTTTTTATCTGTATTACACGGGATGTTGCACTTTTCCGTACAAATACACGTCCAAAACTGGTCCAGCAATAAAGGTAATCTTTAGATTTAGCGAGGTCGCGTGCGAGAAAGCGTAGCCTAGCAGCTTTTGGGGTAAGTTGTTCTGTCACATATATCGGGCTATTTTCCTGTTTGGTGTGTCCTAGGTGTTTGGCACGGAGTTTATCGCCAGGCTTATTCACGTTGTGCTGTTTGCACTTCTGCAGGAGGTCCGACTTGGTGATGGATGTGACTAGCTCTACGATGATGGGAGCGTTTTGCCTGTCCTCTTGCTTGGCTCGCACTCTATATATATCGGATATAGCGGAAGGTGAGATCACGTGACCAATCGAATTGGAGAGTGTCATGACCATGTCCACCAAATCATGGTATTCTTCCTATTTTCTCTTTGCAGATCTTCTACTTTCTCCTCCAGCAGGTTGATGTATTCCCTATCTTCTCTTTTCTCAATCTCCAACTTTTCTACTTTCTTCTTTAGTTCGTCTGTTTGATCCGTCAGAAATGCAATAGATTTTTCGATGTTTTTGTTTGTCTCTTTAATTTCTAGGGTTATAGTTTTTAGCTCTTTTTGTTGGGACAGCATGAGTTCTTGAATCATCTGCCTCATCTCCTCTTTAAAGTTTTGGAGTTCTGTCCCTGGGCTGTCGCGGCCTCTTTTTTTGGTTACGTTGAGTGACAAAATTGAGTGGAGTTTGGGACGTGTCGTTGTAACGTTCTATTTACTCCGAGAGCGTATTGTCGGCGCCACTTACACCCTCCATGTCCGTGCGCGCATGTGTGTTTTCACCCATCATAATCTTGTACGAAGTACCAGGGAGTTATGAGTTATAGGAGCTTTATTATCGCGCAGGTAAGTTGCACGAGTGAGACGCGCCGGTTGGACAATACCTCCCGCCGCGCACTGAAGTACCAGGGTAGCAGCACTTCGCAAGAGACGTCACTTTACCACAACTTCGCTTACAATCACACGGTTTCAAGTTATGCGCTCCTATTATTTGAACACTAATTAAATTGTTTAAAATTCATATTAAATTTGGAAAAATAAACGCCATCTGGTTATTTTGTGTAGCAAAATGTAGCGAACCTGCGAGCAACCTTCAGCAATCAATGGTTCCAGAGGTAGTAAATATAGCAGAATGACGTTTGCTCTTAAAAAAATAAAAAAACACGGAAAAATCTTGGTGATAATAACATTTTTGTCACTTCCAGGCTACGAAGCAGCGCCATCTAGTTTTAATACGGAATTTTGAGCTTTTTCAGAGTTACGTTTTTTTGTATGAGATTGTAAGTCCATATATAGATAGTCCTTGATATAGCGTAAAATTTTAGGAAGAACATTTTCGGAATTCCAATAATAGGACTAAGTAACTTAAAAACTAGGTGATCCAAAGCGCCCCCGTGTACCTAGGTAGGTACTGTACCTACTGTATTCTGGCAAATAAATTATATTGAGTGATTGATTGACTTGAACTCTCTCGATTTTTCTCGCACTAATCGTCTCTTTCTAAGTTTTCTAATGAGAAAGAGACGGACGAGAAAAATCGAGAGAGCTCGCGCGCCGTCTTGTGATAGCGCGCCGCGCTGTGCTGCCCTAGCGTTACGCCTCCGTGCGTGGGTCCTGCCCTTTATTTTTTATAGACGATCACAGGCCCCAACTGCGACCGTGTGCTACCACGACCGGTTCCCATTTAGTCGCCTTATACGAGAGCCAGGGAATACCGTAGCCATATTCTAGTTAATGCCCGGGCTACAGAGCGCAATCCAGACATCACCTACGACATCCATCGATACATATCCAATTTAAATATGGTCGAAAATAATTAGCTAGTCAACAGTGCCGTAACCGCAAGGTCAGGTTAGTCATAGTGACCGTCTCATTCGGCTATCGGCCACAATCGGCTGATGATTCAATTCCATTTACATTCCAATCCAACATAGTAAGATTTATTCACTTTTGTTGACATATATATATACAGTCACGTCTAGCATACATATATAGACAGCATGTAGAAGCTTTGGAACATGTTTATGAAGAATAATATGATTGAAGGAAAATAGGAATGATAAAGTTGCAAATTGCAAACCACTTATGCCGATAACCAACAATGCTGGATTTTGATTTAAATTAATCTAGAATACGTTGTTTAAGAAGTCCGTAGGTTTAAGTAGCATTTCATGCTTTACTTTTCAATAATAATGTAGATAGGTAGTAGTCATACTTTATGTTAGGTTCCTAATCAGACTAATATTATACATGCGAAAGTTTGTATGTTTGTTCCTCAATCACGCTTAAACGGCTCAACCGATTTGGATGACTTGCACGAAGAGAGAATATAGCCTGGATTAAAATATAGGATAGTTTTCATCCCAGGTCCACGCAGACGAAGTTGCGTGCGGAAACTAGTTCCTAATAAATAAATAAATAAATAATAAATAAATATAAGGAGACAATCTTACACAAATCGACCTAGTCCCATAGTAAGCTCAGTAAGGCTTGTGTTATGGGTACTAGACGACGATATATATAATAGATATAAAAACTTAAATACATAGAAAATATCCATGACTCAGAAACAAATATTCATGCTCATCACATAAATGTTTGCCCTTACCGGGATTCGAACCCAGGACCTCTTGCTTCGTAGGCAGGGTCACTACCAACTAGGCTAAAGCGGTCGTCAAAAAATATTATTACCTAATATTATTCTTCTATCCGAACCAAACGGCCTTGATAACAAACTTCCGGGCTAGCTATAGACTATTAGAGACTGTCGTAAGTTCCAATCCATATCGTAATCTACTAAGTACTCAATATTTATAACAAAATTATTTTTCAGTAATGGCTCGTCAAATCCATGAATTCATTAATAAATTCATTAATGTTAGGGAACAACATGACACAAATCGAACTAGTCCCATAGAAAGCTAAATGAGGCTTGTTTTATGGGTAGGTACTAGAATATTTCTAATGATATTGACATTTCTAATTCTAAATGAGCATCTAACGCATAACGGTTTTTCTTAAGACATCCAACCTCGACTCTCCAGCAGACGAATCACTAGAAGACCATAATATATATACATAAAAATTCTAAATCTAAACACTCCAATAGTTGGTAGACTGAATTTGAAGATTTTTTATTTTATTTAACCGTCACGATTCCATTTCAGCATCCAAAGCTATAAAATATAGAAATATGTTATTGCAGCTATACAATACGATTATAAATTCAATAATAAAACTGTTATAGTTTATCGGCAGGGATTGATAAACAGCTGTACCTAAGCAACAAATGGTTCACATTTCGTATATTTATACAATTCGTTTTGGAATTATGCCATCAGGAAATTTATCAAAAGGTTGTAAATGACGCGATAACACGTATTTAACAATGAATAATCAGTTACATACTCAGTCATTCTTACCACATAACCTACTGTAGGTATTGAATAAGTTGAATAACGTATCCTCCTAGGCTTCCCCCAAAGATTACCAAAAAGTGGATACCGAACAATTTCATATTCTTAAATATTTTGTGTATACAATTGTTATAATAATGATTAGCTTTTGGTTGAAATTAACTTTACTGATCCTAATAATTAGCTTAAAGGGTCCATATATACTCGTAGAGGTAGTATAATATTTATATAGTGACGGACTCTTATAATTTAGGTTTATGTATGTATGCTGCATTTTATTTTACTACTAACCTTTGTTTTTTTATGTAGTATACTCTGCAGTTCCAAAACTTTTAGATGTTGGACGTTTGTTACTCAATACTCAATCACGCAAAGCGGCTTGAAGGGTTTGGATGCAATTTGGCACACAGCACGGCTATCACGCGACGGCAGCTCGCTCGATTTTTCCCGCACTATCCGACTCACTCTTATTAGAACACTTTGAAGGACACAATGAGGAGTGCGAGAAAAATAGAGAGTATGTCGCGGCCGTCGCATGATAGACGTGCAGGTAGTTTATAACATATAACCTGGACTCAATGAGAGGATAGAGATCCGTTTACCGTAAGGCCTATTCATTTTACCATATTGGGAGTAGAATTTAGTATTTCACGCGAACGAAGTCGCGGGCTAAACCTAGTATTTTACACATATAGAAATCCCGACTGTGGTTTTAATGTTCCGATGTAGTCTCAAGTGCAGCTCGTGATATTGATAACTTGATAACTGATGACCGGTTACCACGAAACGCCTACTTCATTCGTTCGTGTATCCCCATCTCTATCATACTTGCGTATTCGGGCGACAATAATTTTTTAACCGACTTTTATTTAGTACTCCGCCATGCAGGCCACGAGAACATTTCCACCTTTTTTTTACAATTTACCACTCGAACTGATTTCCGATAGCAAATGCGTTGATTACTATAGGAAAAAACCGAATCGCTGTATGTGGGCCGATAATATTTGAGGACTTCCGTCGATTCCCCAAGATCATCAGATCATCACCAATGGCACTTCATTATTTCCTATTTCAACGAAATCTTATCAGAACATGTGACGTACTTTTGCACTTTTAAGTACATAATTGAGGAATTTGATAAGTCATCTGTGGTCTTCATCATCAATTCCTCGCCACCAAATTTATGATTTCCGGATGTAAATACACGAGTTATAACAGAAAATACCAAAATTACTACACGCGTGCCTAATAAAATTGAGGAGTTCCCTCAATTCCTCATGGATCCCATCATCTAACTGAATTTGGAAAAAAATGGGACCCACCTGGCACCATATACATACAAACAAACAAAAAATTTCGAATCGGCTCATCAATGACGGAGTTCTGAGGTAACAAACATTGAAAAAAAAAGTACAACCGAATTGAGAACCTCCTCCTCTTTTTGGAAGTCGGTTAAAAAGAGGGATGCAGACGTCGAATTTCGATTTTCGTGAGCGCCACAGGATTAGGAATTCTTGACTCGACATGTGTGACGGCTTTCCGACTAATCTACTGGATTTACTTTATCTTCACCTAATTTATTGGACTTTACTTTATGCGGCAAAAAGTGTCAGTGAACGTAGTTGATCTAAAGAAAGGAGTTAAGTTTGGAAATCGCACGGAGTATAAAATTATTAGGCGATATAAAGAACCGTTAGATTACATTGATACAGTTCATTAATTGTTTGCCTTGCCAACATAGTGACGAATTCCAGCGGGTGATCTTTATAAAAGTGTGACCTTGATATCAATTGTATGATAGGGTTCATTTAAACAAATTGTCTCCTATACTTACCTATAAGGACTCTAATAAAATCCAGACGCTTGTAATGGTTAAAAGTGCGTTCAACCTGTAACCTCGTAGTGTACCTATAATCTAGGTCCTATATTAGTATGAATGCATATTCTGGCCGTATCACCTTGGAAGTTGACATCAATTAGGTATCTGAGAATCTGAATATGATTGACCTCAAGTCAATTTAAACAGGTCTTATCGAAGTTATTTCGAATCAAAATTTTATTCTTCAGGGTTAGCCATAACTCGTATTAATGCCGAAACACCTCAACAAATAATGTTAAAATGCAACAACTTTTGTCCTGTAATAATACTGGTTGCCCGTGCATCTCCGCCGCGTATTACAAATGTTTGTTTTTTTCGCATAAGTAGTTCCCGAGGTTACCTCCCAACATACAAACGTATAAAGCTACTCTCTCAGAAACATTAAATTTTTATGACGTTCTTCATGGAAAATTCTACATCTACAGGGTGAACACCGAATAAACAAAAGAGCGAACGCCAAAAGGACCCTCTATTTGGGGTTCCACCTGTAGACGCGTAAAACAACAATACACGAGGCCTACCTAGGTCAAGAGCAAGGCCGTTTAGCTACGTTGTGACTGTGTGATACATTAGGAGCATTTCGCATGAAACAAATGATAGCATGTACCGTCAAGTGTAAAAAGGCATACAACCTCATAAATATGTCCCATCGCTCTTGGGTCAACGGATTACGATTTCGCAACATATGTATGAGAGGATTACATCGATTCATATTGGTCCACTTGACTGTTCTCAAAACATGGGATGGGATGTATGTAAATTTTACAAACTTACCAACTTAAGGGACCAATTGAGAGACCGTGCTGGCCAGAATTATGTGAGAATCGACTAAATCACGGAATTCCATGGAAAATAATAATTTTGTCTGCAAATTATTATTTTCCATGGAATCCTGACTTTATATATTTCCGGTCAGCTGAGTTAGCACAGCTGATGATCACCCACCTCTTACTAATTTCCACAGTGCGAGTGAGAGAGGAGTTGCTACGTCGCGCGCGACTCTACTCGGCAGTAACTTGTGCTAGCTCCCCCTGTAGCAATAATAAAATTTGAGATAATACCGCAATGTACAGCTTTCTGTTCCCTTGCAGGCCACACCGAAGACTACGCTTATATGATAGACAACGTGACTGAACGCTATCAGAACACTAAGCTAATCCTGGTCGGGTTCAGCCTTGGCGGCAACTTGATTACGAAGTACTTGGGCGAGGACAGGAAGAGACCCAACAACATAATAGGAGGAATCTCCATATGTCAGGGATACAACGCGATCGAGTGAGTATGTGGACAATGCTTGGCATTACAGTTTGTTTAACTTATCATATGATTTGCATGCCTTATCAGGTGTGCGTGTAGTTCTTGTTAAGGGTGTGTCGGGAAATATTCTTTGTGGAAATTCCTGTGAACTCGATAAATTTTTTCGGACGGAGCGTAGCATGGTTGCCATTTTTAACCCCCGACGCAAAGAGAGGGGTGTTATAAGTTTAACGTGTCTGTGTATCATGTGTATCTGTCAGTGGTATCGTAGCTCCCAAACGGATGAACCAATTTGAATGCGGTTTTTTGTGTCATAGATAATTTTATCTCGAGTGTTCTTAGCCATGTTTCATGAATATCTGTTCTGTCCTTTTTGAGATATTGGACTTTGAAATGAAAATGTCGTGGGTTTTTCAACTTTTCTAAGTTGTTCGTCGGAGGTATCGTAGCTTGGTTGCCATTTCATCATTTATCGTTGTAGATAAGACATTTGATTCTCGCATAGGTACTTCGTCTTGTCAGAACGTGACGCACGTTTTATCCACAGCGATAAGTGATAAAATGGCAACCGTGCTACGCCCGCAGTTTAAGATTCGGTAAAATTTCTTTGTTTCGTTTTCTTAATTCTACTTCCTACTAATATTATAAATGCGAAAGTTTAGATGTTTGGATGTTTGTTACTCAATCACGCTTAAACGGCTCAACCGATTTGGATAAAACTTACCGTGAAGATTGTTTATAGCCTAGATTAAAATATACTCCGCAGACGAAGTCGCGGGCGGAAGCTAGTAGTAGAAATATATCTTGTACCCTGCTCTATTTTACATTTACTCGAACCGCCTATATTTATGTGAATTTGTTCAGTCAGCCTCAACTCACAATCTCGGTGTTCAGCTAGAGCCGTACATCACATCATGTGTTACGTCATGCGATATATGCGAGCACTGAAATTAATAAATAACATTTCATTTGCCAACACAATAAGTTAGATAAGTTTCAACCAGTAGGTAGATGCAGGTCGCGTTAAATAAATGAAATGTTTCGCAAAAACCTGGGTATGTTCCCTCTATTATGCGCACCAACACAGATGAGGTTTTTCTCACAGTTTTCACTGCGGTTAGCTGCACATAATAGCTAATTTATTTTTACCGACTTGAAACATGAAGAAATTCAAGTTCATTTCTAATATTAATATCTTACTTATATTAGTTAGGTACAGTCGAGTTTTCCAATATCTATAAATAAATAAATATAAATATAAGGGGACAATCTTACACAAATCGACCTAGTCCCATAGTAAGCTCAGTAAGGCTTGTGTTATGGGTACTAGACGACGATATATATAATAGAAATAAATACTTATATACATAGAAAATGTCCATGACTCAGAAACAAATATTCATGCTCATCACATACATATTTGCCCTGACCGGGATTCGAACCCGGGACCTTCAGCTTCGTAGGCAGCGTCACTACCCACTAGGCTAACCGGTCGATCTATATATAGATATTTAGTGATATTAGTCTCTGTATAGATATTTTTGAAAGGTTG
This sequence comes from Epinotia demarniana, assembly GCA_945867215.1. Lineage (NCBI taxonomy): Eukaryota > Metazoa > Arthropoda > Insecta > Lepidoptera > Tortricidae > Epinotia > Epinotia demarniana. The sequence goes on from OX244264.1 coordinate 9,793,896, forward strand.
TCTGTGTAGATATTGGAGAACTCGGATGTGCATACAATACCTAATGATAATTACTAGCTGTGACAAAAAATGTGTATCCTCTATTAAAATTATAACTATGTAAATTAAACATATAAATACCCCCGTCACACCTAAGTACCATATCGACCAACAGGACTTTTTTTAAAACCGCACTCAAATCGATTCATCCGTTTGCAAGCTAGGATATATGTCATAGTTGAGGGTTAAAACGGCATACTGGAATAACATAAAATTGTTTATACACAATGGCATTCGCCATATCTGGGTAGCCGTTTTAAAATGAGAACCAAAGACTTAAGACCCACAGATACATGTGGCACATAAGTATAACACCCCTCGTTCTCGTGGGAGATTGAAAAATGAATTTAAACGAAAACATTGTGATAGACGTCCGTACACCAGTTAGGAATGTCCATTAAAATGACCGTTTGATAATAAAAATTATGTGATCGAATGTGAATTCTTGTGAACCGCCAGGTGACAATTGATTGAATCGATAACCTAGCCCTTGCAATCGTAATTTATCACCACCATCTATTACGGCGTTTCTGCAAAGTGACATTATAAAATGCACGTGCATTAAAATGTGAATTCAATTCAACCATTGAGAAGATAAACAATTTACGAGTATCAGCGATTGTGGTTTATCATAACTACCTACTTATTTACGTATTGAAAATTGCCTAATGTGATCACCAGATTACTCTTGTTTCATGGAAATGAGGATATGCGATTTCCGTCTAAACAGGAAAGTTGTCGAATCAAATCAAAAAAGTTGAAATTAAAAATTTCATAGAACTGGCAAGTTTTTTTTTATTATATACCTACGGCTCTTTCAATGTTATCTAAATCTCGCGTGTTTTAATTAATTCATACTTACCCACACGCTTTTAACGACGTCGTGTTAAACTGTTTCACCCTTTGATTGTCACGTAATTGAAATATAAATCGTGCGTGTATTTAAAACTTGTCTTCGTTACTTTTTTTTACCAAGATATTATCAAACAGGTATACTGCCCGCCTGTTGGTAGACGGTCAGTGTTAGCCTATTGACGATTGCTACTACACAGGATCATGAGCGATACCGACCATTCAAAAATCTGTACACTTCTTACTTTAAACCACATGCAGGCAGGCCTTGGACCAACATCGACAGGGTGTTCATTTCAAAACTGGATGTTTCCGGGAGGAATTTCCTGTGTATGCGTATTCCATGCCGTATGCGACCTCTTATTCTTCATCATCATCATATCAGTCGAAAGACGTCCACTGCTGGAGATAGGCCTCCCCTAAAGAGTGCCACAATGACCGGTCCTGCTCCGCCCGCATCCAGCGCAGTCCCGCGACCGTTACCACCTGGTAACGGTCGCGGGACTGTGCATCAGTCCACCTTGTGCGGGGTCTACCCACGCTGCGCCTTCCGGTAATACGACCTTACATTAGGATTTAAGGAGTGAGGTACGAGTACATCATCATCCTCCTAGCGTTATTCCCGGTTGTGCCCCAAAAGAGAAGCCCGGGATGAATTATTTAATCGTATGGCTTACATTATTTTGGCCTTTTTTAAAGTGTTCCACTCTTTAGTACCACCCAGGGGGACACGTGCAGGGTTTTGGTATAGATAGCTCCTGCGGCCGCGAGTAACAGTCGTCCCCCCTTTGTCAAGTGAGTGGGCAACTCGACTGTTAGAAGTTCTTAAGCCGCCGGGAATGAATGCTGAGCAAAAATAGTATAAAGCATAACACCAATTTCTCCTTCCAGCACTTTAGTGTACCTACTGCAATGGCAGAACTTCCGCCGGTTCTACTTGTACGTGATGACGGACAACTACCGCAACATCATCACCCGGCACAAGCGCAACCTGCTCACTCCCGAGATGAAGAGCAAGTACGGCCTCGACGAGACCACGATCGTGTCCGCGGGCACGCTGCCCGACCTGGACGAGGCCTACTCTAGGTAAGATACTCGTATAAGTAGTAGATTATTGCCGAGGCGCGGAAAGAAAGGGGTTGGCTGTCGAGGTGGTTAGCAGGCCGAGGCTTGCCGAGATCTGCCAAGAGACGAGTCGGGCAACCCCGGTTTACGCCCAGGTAAAAAGTTAAATAATGAGTTTTGTATCGGTTATTATACTCCTAAGCAGGGAAGAGACTTAACTTTTTAAATGTTGGTGGATAAAAAGTAGGCACATCGAATGTTTGATTTCAAATGAACGCTTTTGGAGTATGTTTGAGAAAACCCATTTCTGACCCGTGTGGTGTCGGGTTATGTTCGATTCCCACCGAACGGGCCAGGCCGGGTCGCCTGGCGCCGCGTCGCAACGGATGCGCGACCCGGCGGTAGCCGACCGCGTTTTAATAGAGTGTAGTAGGCAAAAGCCGGACGGAGCCGGTCAGATGCGTCGATAGCCGGTCACGTCCGCGAGGAGCCGACAGGTCGCAAGTACATTCAAATTGGCGTCCGCACCTCACTATCACTAGTTTTATAGAAGCGTCTATGTCGCAATAAATATTTATCACACCAATCAAACACAAACAATTCAAGCAGAAATTTTAGGAATAAGCAGCGCAGCGTGAAATTCGGCGTGCGTCCGACTCGTACCGCTCTCGAATCCACACTGAATCCCCGCTCCCGTCGCCCGCGCAGGCACTCGCTCAATACGTACGACGCGAAAGTTAGTTTTTTGGTTCTATTTTTTTTAATAATAACTTTAAAATTGATATCTCTCGACAAAAGATAGAGACGACAACGAGGAACAGTAACATGTAGATTTCATATCAATAAGTACTCTAATTAAGTTCGAATATCAAAAAGTTGTGCTGCGTTGGGCTGTGCTTAAAAAAATCATAAAAAAAAGATATTTTTTCTATTCTTATTTACGCTCTTGAAAACCAAAACAAAGGATCAAAGATCAGTTTCGCATTAATTCCTTAATTGTATCCTTAGTATTAATGGAGAAATATCGACATAAACATCGACAAAAATGAACGATTCTTATATGGAGCCCCTTAACGTATATATTAAAGCTTCAAATTCCTTTGGCAACTTGCAAAAAGCACGCAGGCGCGCTCCGGCCCGGCCCGGTCGTTGAGAATCGTACAATACAATTTCACCACCCCCTTTCTTCCCAAGGGTGTCGTAAAAGTAGACTAAGCAGGGTTGAAGTGTGTTGGGGGCGATGTGCTAGCAACCTACCGCTGCGTTATCACATTTTGTCGACCTTCTATACCCACATTTATGCTAAAATTGGCGCTGGGACATACTCCTTTTGGAAATAAAGGCGTGAATCTATGTAGAGAATGTGTCCGACATCAAGCATTGATCCCTTACTGTGAGTGTGTTAGTGCTGGTCGGCTGATGCTGATACGATTGTTATTCCGACCATAGTTTATTTAGTGAGTAAACTAGACCTTTAGTTCGGGTGCCTGTCGTATCGCATAATGTTGATCGTCCTAAAATTTTTTGGCCGAGAATGTTTGGCATAATGTTGAGTGGCATACTACTTATTTAGCCTATTCATTTTTGCGCATACACATTTAAAGTCCTAAAGTATGTTTATCCTAATATTGATTACTCGAACATCGAATTACCTAAAAAGTAATATTCCTAATTTTCATTGTCATAGTAATTATTTTGCCTATTGTTAAACGTGCTAAAATTAAACCACCTATACTATTTTTTTTCCTAAATTGTATACTATTTGTAAACTCTGAGCAGACCCGACCTACATCTAGATGAATAAAATAGGTTCGTTAGTTGCCTTTTGCCCCTCAGAGCAGAAATAGGGGCCCCGCGAAGCGGGGCTCCGTCGACACGAAGGCGGGTCACAGGTTATTCAAGTATTAGGCAATTCTTAGCTGAGGCAACCTTCATTTAGGTCAATTAGATAGGTTCGTTAGTTGCCTTTTGTCCCTCAGAGCAGAAATAGGGGCCCCGCGAAGCGGGGCTCCGTCGACATGAAGGCGGGTCATAAGTTCTTAAAGTACGTACCTAAATAGGAAAGATTAGGTAACCACAAATAAAACATTTATTTTTACTATTTATAAACTCTAACTCTAAACGCCCGCGCGGCCGCTGGCGAGACGACATCGTCGCCGAAGCCGGTGTCACCTGGCCCCGAGTAGCTGCCGACAGAGATGAATGGAACAGGAGGGAGGAGGCCTATGTCCGCAAATGGACAGCCCAGTAGATTAGTAATTACAATCATGAAAATATTTATATTTCTATAGAAGTTAATATCAATATAATACTTTAAGTTAAATTTGAATCAGCATGTGTAACACTAGTTATTGCAATAATTTAAGATTTAAACAATATATATAGTTATGTTCAATTGGTTTAAAGGAATATAATATAATGTTAAACAATACATATAGATTAGTTAGAAACTGTTATCTATTGGAAATAAATGGCTTTATTATTATTATTTATAAACTCTGAGCTGACCCGACCTACATCTAGATAAATAAAATAGGTTCGTTAGTTGCCTTTTACCCCTCAGAGCAGAAATAGGGGCCCCGCGGAGCGGGGCTCCGTCGACATGAGGGCTGGTGATAAGTAATTCAAGTATTAGGCAATTCTCAGCAGAGCCAACCTTCATTTAGATAAATTAGATAGGTTCGTTAGTTGCCTTTTGTCCCTCAGAGCAGAAATAGGGGCCCCGCGAAGCGGGGCTCCGTCGACATGAGGGCGGGTCACATGACACGAGGGCGGGGACATGAGGGCGGGATGTTATTCAAGTAATAGGCAATTCTAATAGATATGTATGCGTAACAAAATGTATGCACAACATTTTTAGTACATTAAATATTAGTAACATCAAAGTTATGCACATCAATCATTCTAAAAAAAAACCTTCGACACAATAAACATTCGGACAATAAATATTTAGGACAATCGATATTAGGAACAACAATTTCGGCAAATAAAAAATATGCACAACAATGTTTATGCAATTCGATATTCGGCACAAAGTTGGTATGCGACAAAATATTAGGATCAACAATTTTATGCCACCCGATATAGACCCCTTTAGTTCCGCTCCGGACGACACGACCGCTCCAGCTTACACAAGTCAGATCAACTCGCTTACCAGCGCTGTTGGTAGTGTAGTGTCTTACCAACACCTCGGCATAATGCTGAGACAAGACACGCACAATATGCGTCAATATTATTGAGTGTCTACTCCCTTTGTCTCTGTGTGTTTTTTGTGTAGGTAGTGAATACATGTATTCTTTCTTTCCCGAGTAAAAAATTTGTATAAACGGTAATGTCTACCTTTGTAAAACCCTAGGAAATGTTAAGTAAGTCCTTGCACGATACGCGAGTTTGCTGGTTCAATAGTTGTGTTTATTCAATCATGTCATTATACATGTTGCTGCTATTTGCTATTAACTAATGCGTTGCTATGTAGAGCAGAAACTGAATTAAGCAAGGGTTCTTTGTAACATCATTTATTGACATAGGTACGTTCTAATTTTTGATACCGCATTGACAATACATGACTGTACTGTTCAGGTATTTTAGTAAGAACCTTGTAGGCTAAGATTTTTTTATGATGCCATTCGAACCACTTAAATACAAAAAAAAAACACAACACACACTTTAGGGGTTAGTGTAGGTATGGGGTTAAGAGCTGTACTGAATCTTACCCCACTCGGCAGTCGAGACTTACGTTGGGTGGTCGTTCGTCTCCTGCCACAAGAGGAATGCACGTCGCTCGGTTCATAACTTTTTATTATTTTAATTATATTTTTTAATTTATACTTTAATACAATAATTTGACGTAACCATATATCCAGTCACCGAAAACGATGCAATTTTTAAATCATCTGAAATGGACGAAAAGGCCTACGACGATGACTATCCATGTAGCAACACTATGTTATCAATTTTAACATGAGTTTACTCCCCTATTGGTAAGTCAATTAAGGTTAATTATATAATACTATCAGCCCAAAACTCATATTTTACCGCTGCAGGTTATAGTGGTGGATTAAGTTATTATTGTAATGGCGTCATATTTAGGTACTCTACTCTACTAGTGTTTTTTTAACCCCCGACGAAAAAAGAGGGGTGTTATTGAATAACTCTTGTTCGCACGCAACGCATTAATAGACGTTCATTTTATTTTAAATATTTATGTCCACCCAAAAGTTGCATGTGTAGATACAACAATGTCCATATATAGGCATATCTGCACGTAATAGCACTCGGGAAAAGTAATGGTCTAATGATCATTCATTCTAGCATTTCCTCTAGCCACGCAAAGGCTTAAGTATAGGTACGTTTCACATATGGGCACTCACGTCCCTTCGAGTCGGGCTTCCCTATCGCACTAAAGAGAAAGCATGGTGAGTGACAGAGAAAGGGCGAGCCATTGCTCTCTAACGCGGTGAAAGTGGCTTTATCAAACATCAGATTTACCGTGTGGGTAATTCTGTTTTTTCTAGAACACATTACCAGTAATGTCAATGAAAATTTGTTTGCTGTGAGCGATGAAATGTGACGATATCAGATAATGGGTTGACGTATCCTGTGCGCATATAAATATGCCACGCGTTTTGTACTTGCTTAGACAGGTGCATTACTTAAAATGTACCTAATTTTAGTTTTTGTCAATTCATTTATAGTGTTAATTATTATTATGTATCTCCGATTTTAAACTCTGCGTCTTTAAAACCCAACAGGGTCATTTGTTAGGCGTGGGGATAGAGATGTAGATCCAAAACGAAGACGCCCTTTGGAGACGAAGTTTGATCTAACATAGTAAACCTGCTAGAACCCATTCACGGGTAGGTACAGTCGCCATCAGAGATATTGGAGTGGCCAAATCGCTTCCTAATATCTGAATACGTGTCTAATGCCTCGACAAGAGCACTTTGGCCTGTCCGATATATCTTAATGAATCTTAATGTACTTCGCTAAATATACATATGCATATATATATATATATTTAGAACCTATGTTCTAATGCTAGCAGCGTCGGAGCTATTGTACCCAATTGTACCTACCTAAACGGAAAAGAGTGCCGGGTTATTACAAACGCTTTGCTTGCTTAGACAATATGTATATTAAAATATATTAATGTAGTTTTTCAGTCAGTTAATTGTTAATGATTACTTCTATTATGTTCTGAAGTACTTCGTTACACGTGTATATATAAAGTGGAATTTAGAACGAAACTTTTGTATTTCTAATGAACAAATTAATTGACTTGGACTAGAATGTAATATAGAAAATACGCATAAGGCCGGTCAACATCAAAAACATTTTTACACTTGGTACCTTATTTCGTTGTAATAAGACGATCGGTCACTTTGGCACTCTTTAGGGGAAGCCTATGTCCAGCAGTGGACGTCTTTCTGCTGATATGATGATGATGATGAAGACGAAAAATTGTTATATGCATAGTTTTTTTTTAATTAAGAGGAACTACAATCGCATTCTGATATACTATTTATTTTTAGTGCTTTGTCTCGTCAAAGTCAACATAAATGATATATATTTTAGACCAATAGAACTAGAATATTAGATAGAGTTAGAGATACACCTATATCCAGGCTGACGATGATAATGGTGGTATAGATTTGACTCCCCTTTGAAACTTTCTTGTTCAAATATGGGAAATAATTGCAACCGGAAATATTAGCTATACAATATGAGGAATGGTTGTTTTGAGGTAGAGAAGTGAGTGCGGTTCTTTTCGGACGTCACGAAAAATGGTTAGCAAATTTTGGATATTTCCTGTTTGGTTTACTTGATGGTTAACGTATTTCCGATAATACTAAAGGTCTAAGATATCTACGACTACGGCGACGCCTACTTGATAAAATGGTTGTACCTACCAGCCGCGGGCGTTAATGTAAAGTGCGTAACTATTAAAATCTTATCATTTTATCAATCAATATTCGCTAACATATGTACATTGTTTGTTACAGAAAAATACACGGATTCGATTCCGTAGCGGAGCTTTACAAGTGGAGCTCCTCGGCCTTCTACTTGCATAACATTAAGACTCCGATGGTATTCGTGAACGCGCGCGACGACCCCATAGTACCTGAACCGCTGTTACCTCTGATTAGAGAATTTGCCAGTGAGTATATATCAGGTGTTGAACATCATTGAGTCATCGATAGCGGGTTAGTCATCATCATACTCACAACGTCCTTTCTTAGTCATCGATAATTTAAAGCGCTCAAATGTACTTACTTAAAACTGTGTTTTGTAAACTACATGAAAGCTCTTAGCGGTCAATTTAGTTGCTATTTTAGACAACACTTAAAAAATATGTGAGTAACATAAGCGAAATACATGCTGTGTACTAGCTTCTGCCCGCGACTACGTCCGCGTGGAACACGTTTATATCGCAGCTCCATACCAACTTTTACCCCCCATTTCACCCCTTTAGGGGATGATTTTGATCCCTTCAACTATCTCCACTTCAAAAATCACGTCAATTCGTCGCTCCGTTTTGCCGTGAAAGACGGACAAACAGACAGACACACACATACACTTTCCCATTTATAATATTAGTATGGTTAATATATGCGTTTGAGTATTTTTATTTCATCTAAATCGACCCATTGATTTAAATTTGTATACGAACGTAGCCACGCCAGTCATATTGTTGACGAAATATAAATTGTACCGAATCGCCATATAAGTTGATCTAGGAATCGGTGCAAATTATATTTCGTCAACTCTACCTATGCTCGTAATGACGCCAATGGTTTTTCTACTTCCTCACAGCTTTTCCTCGTGAAACCTCATTAAAACTGCCAAATGGAATTTCAATGAAGTATCTACACTAATATTATAAAGAGGAAAGATTTGATTGTTTGTTTGTATGTAGGTAGTTTCGGAGCCTATTCAAGGCTCCGAAACTACCTACTGGACCGATTTGAAAAAAAATATATTAGAAGACGACATTATCCCTGATGAGCATAGGCTTTTTTTTAAATGCTTCATTCCTACGGGAAAACGGGTAATCCGTGCGAAGCCGGGTCGGGGAGCTGGTAGCTAAGTAATAAACATAAAAATTTCAGGTTCTCGCGAGAAAACGATGTTCCTTGAGCTCGCTCACGGCGGGCACCTAGGCTTCTACGAGGGCGGGCTGGTGTACGCCAACCCCGTGACGTGGCTCGACCGGGCCCTCGTGGGCCTCGCGGGAGGCCTGCTCATGGCCCACAACAAGTGCTCCTCCAAGGAGTCCATGGCCGCCGAGTGCTTCTCCGACGAGGAACCGGACCTCATCAAATCTGCCACTATCGTGTACCGGGACCCGTTGGATAAGTCCGCGCAAAAATCCTATTGAGCCTGTTTGTTAAGAGTGTTTTTGAGGGACTTTACTGTGTTAACGTAGGTTAGGATGTTGCCATGGACCAAGTAACCAGAGGCTAGCACGGCACTTTTCGTCGGGTTGTAGCAAATAAGCCCAAGACGGACGTGTTAGGCTCGAAAAACACACCCCGAATGTACACTTTCTGCAAAGGTGCACTTACTGAAAACTGTACTTTCCCAATTTGGAAACTTTCCCGAACTGTGCACTTTTTCAAACAGTGCACTTTTCCAAAACACGCGCTTTCCCAAAATGTACACTTTCCTATTTAGGGCACTTTCTCAAAAGGTGCAACGGAACGCTTATAGTTTCGGTCTTTCTGTCTGTCCTTAGTACTATAAACAGGG